>CM054168.1:23265598-23301800 GCA_028751875.1 Rapana venosa | reverse complement strand
ATGTGGTTTCTTAAGTTTATCTCAGATTCTATGTCTTTTGTTATCCATGGAGGTTGAGTTTTTCTTTAACTCTTTTTTTTTTTAATAAAGGAAGCATGTTTGTCATACACTGAGATAAATGTGTTAACCCAAAGTTCAGCAGCTTCATTGGGGTCTCTGATTTGATATACATCCTGTAATGGTGAGTTCATCAGGTCTGAAAGAAAATTATCCTCACAGAAGTGTTTGAATCGTCGGTAATATATAGTTTTATGCCCAACTTTAGGAATGTTTATGCGACCCTTAAACCAAGTAAAGCAGACAGGATTATGATCGCTGCATCCACATGACGGAGCACATACTTCAGCTATGTGTTGTTTTGCGTTAGTGTATAACATGATCAATGAAAGTTACTGAGTTATCTGTTATACGTGTGGGTTTATCTATTAGTTGTTCCAGACCAAGCATCATATAGTTGTGATTCCATTTCGGTTTAGGTTTGCGTAAGTCTATGTTAAAATCTCCAAGGATAATAGTTTCACAGTTTGAAAGTGCAACTTTATCCATTAGAGAATTGAATCTATCAAAACAGTTTGTGGTTTCTGACGGATTTCTGTATATGAATCCTATCAAAAGTGGACTACTGTACTTTAATTTTATTTCTACCCAAATCGATTCGATATCATACACATCAAAATTGTATAGCCTTTGACAGCATAAACATGGGCACTGATCACCGAGAGAAAACAGCTGAAAGATCAGATCAACCAAACACAAAATCAAGAAAAGAAACAGGAACTGCAAGCATGCTACTGGGACAAAAACCGGGCAGTAAAGAGAAATGCAAGGAGAGACAAGAGAAAATTCATTGAGGAACTGACTCAGGAAGCAGAGACTGCAGCAGGCCAAAGAAATATGAAGAGACTGTACGAGATCACGAGAACTCTCTCAGGAAAAAACAACAAACCTAGCTGCCCTGTCAAAGATAAGAATGGCAATACCATTCCAGGTGAGGAGGACCAGAGAGCAAGATGGGCAGAGCACTTCAAAGAAACGCTCAACAGACCTGCACCACCCATGCCGCCTGACATCCCCCCACCTACTGAAATCCTTGGCATCAACACCGGCCCCCCCTACCAAGAATGAGATCACCAAAGCCATCAAATCACTCAAATCAGGCAAAGCAGCAGCCCAGACGGTATACCACCTGAAGCACTGAAGGCGGACATCCAAACTTCCACTGAGATGTTATACCCACTCCTATACAAGATCTGGGAGCAAGAGAGTGTACCAGAAGACTGGAAGAAAGGCCATCTCGTTAAGCTGCCAAAGAAAGGGGACCTGTCCTCCTGCAACAACTGGAGAGGAATCATGCTACTGTCCATCCCAGGAAAGTACTGACAAGGATCATGCTAGACAGACTGAAGACAGCACTGGACAAGACACTTCGGGATGAACAGGCAGGCTTTAGGCAAGACAGATCATGCACAGATCAAATCGCCACAATGCGCATCATCATTGAGCAGTCCCTGGAGTGGCAGACCCCCCTATATTCAGTCTTTGTCGACTTCCAGAAGGCATTTGACAGTGTCGACAGAGATGTCATTTGGAAACTGATGCATCACTATGGGTTTCCACCAAAGTTCATCACCATCATCCAGCAGCTATATGAAGATGCCACCTGTCAAGTCATCCATGAAGGGAAACTGACGGAAGCCTTCTCCGTACAGACCGGTGTTCGTCAGGGCTGTCTGTTGTCGCCAACCATCTTCCTGTTGGTGGTTGACGGGTAATGCGGCAAGCCACAGCAGGCAGGAGAACCGGCATACAGTGGACCCTCATGAAGCAGCGGGAAGACCTGGATTTCGCAGATGCATCAGCCTTTTCTCCCACAGGCAACAAGACCACAAGAGAAGCTTTGTCGTGTTGCTGACGAAGCTGAAAAGACTGGCCTCCAAATCAACATGGGGAAGACGGAGATCATGAGGGTGAACAACAAAAAACACATGACCCAGTGCGACTGCAGCAAGAAACCATCAAAGAAGTCAGCAAGTTTATTTACCTGGGCAGTGTCGTCAGTAAAGATGGGGGAACAGATGAAGACATCAAGTGCCGAATCAAACAAAGCCCGTCACGCCTTCAACACCCTTCGGCCAATTTGGAGGTCAACAGCCCTCTCATTTCCAAAATAAGCTTCGGATCTACAACACCAATGTCAAATCGGTCCTACTTTATGCTCAGAAACCTGGCGGTAACAAAAACCAACACCCACAAACTCCAGTCTTTTCCCAACAAATGCCTCAGGTACATCCTCAACATCAGGGGGCCGGAAGTCATATCCAACAAACAACTGTGGGACAGGACCAGACAAACCCCAATTGAGTCCATCTTTAAAAACAAAGGAAGTGGGGATGGATCGGCCATACACTCCGAAAAGCCGGGCGTCAAATGTCACCAGACAGGCCCTTGACTGGAATCCACAAGGGAAGCGGAAAGTTGGTCGACCAAAGCAGACCTGGCGCAGAAGTGTTGACGAAGAAACGAAGGCAGCCGGAATGACATGGGCCGAGCTGAAGAGGATCTCCCAAAACCGAGTTCGTTGGAGGGGTGTTGTTGCAGCCCTATGTTCCCCAAGGAACCAAGAGGCATAAATCAAGTAAGTCAAGTCAAGTGACAGCATAATGAAGATGAAAAATATGTTAATAAGCCTGTAGTTTTTGGTTTGTAGGGATTCAGCGCTATATAAATTCCATATATTATTATTATTATCATTTTTCTTGGCGAAATATTTGGTATCCTGGAATGTGCATGTCTGCATCAGTTATAATTGAAGAAAGGCGGGATTCAGCAAAGCCAAATAAATGAAACTCATTCCCATCATTAAATAGTATGCTGGGCAATGTCATCTTTTTTATTGGTTGCATTGTTTATGTTGAGGTAGCCTACTCGTAGACCATGTTTTATTGGCCACTTTTCTGAGGTATGAGACATGCGTAGAGGGGGGAGGCGGCTTTAAATTTGGCTGTTTTAGAATTTCAGGTTTAAGAGAGCACAGCACAAAGAAAAAACAAAAAAAAAAAACATAACAGAATTAAAAAAAACCCCAAAACAAACACGTAATTGAATATAAACACTCACAAGATTACTGGTGGTTTACAATAATTGCTCTGAACAAAATTAACTAATTAACAAAATAAAGGATAACCCAAAACCAAAACTAATCAGGGGTATTATATTACAATGCAATGCAAAAACAAAAAATTTTAGTACAGGAGAAAATGAGAAAATGAGATCAAATGGGAAAAAATTAAAGGTTTAAAAATGACTTTCAGCTTCGAATAAATAAACCTTTCCGTTTTTTGACTTTTAACTGTTATTGCTCAAAATCTTTTCAATATACAATTTCAATAATCAGCTTGATAATTGAGCAAAAATGATTTCACTGGGAAACTTGTTAAATTATGCAGCATGACACCATATCATTCTGAAAGAATGGGAGAGAGGCAGAGGTTGACAGAGAGACAGGTAGAAAGGCAGTCAGAAGGTCAGGCAGAAAGAGGCTTTTAAAAGAGAAGAATATACTGGATTACATTGAGGTATAGAGGGAGACAAGTTGACATGGCCAGTAATGTAACATAACATCAGTAGGTTATGCTCTGTGGTGTGAAATGACACAATATTGGAAAATGGGGGGTGGAGGGGGGGGGGGGGGGGGGGGGAGGATGAACATGTAAAGGTGAAAATCACAAAATTCAAAGAAAAAATTGGAATATATACAACTCACTAGGTAATTATAGAAAACGTGATTCTCACATATATTAGGCATGTGAGAACAAGTATGCATTCACCCTGCACATGTGGGGCACACTCCCCCCCTCTCTCCCCTCCCCCCCCCCCACACACACATATACACAAGCTCACACACACACTCATAGACCCTTATATTCACATGCTTCAAATATACTAGGGTTGGAGCAGTTCCATTAACAGACCTATAATTTTGTCTGTTTTCGATTCTTTGTTTTGGTTGTGTGGGTTTTCTTTGGGGAGAGGGGTAGCAACTGTCTGTATGTATGTCTGTTGGTATGTGTGTAAGCATATAATGTATGTTTGTAACTGTTTGTAGTTATGTATGTGGCGTAGTATGTCACTGTCTATCTATCTATCTATCTATCTATCTATCTATCTATCTATCTATCTATCTATCTATCTATCTATCTATCTATCTATCTATCTATCTATCTATCTATCTATCTATCTATCTATCTATCTATCTATCTATCTGTCTGTCTGTCTGTCTGTCTGTCTATCTATCTATCTATCTATCTATCTGTCTATCTATCTGTCTATCTATTTGTCTATCTATCTATCTATCTGTCTATCTATCTATCTATCTATCTATCTATCTATCTATCTATCTATCTATCTATCTATCGTATGTTGTCTGTCTGTCTATCTATCTATCTATTTCTTTGTATGTATGTATGTATGTATGTATGTATGTATGTATGTATGTATGTATGTATGTATTGTATGTATGTATGTATGTATGATGTATGTATATGTATGTATGTAATGTATGTATGTATGTATGTATGTAGTAATTATGTAGATTGTGTGTGTGGTGGTTAGAGATGTATGTATGTAGTAGATGTATGTATGTATGTATGTATGATGGGATATAGTATGTATGTAGTAGTAGTCTTCATTTTTACGTTTTCCACTTAAGTGTACCAGACAACCCTAAAAATAGGAAACTGAATACGAGCGAGAGGTAGAGAGAGAGAGAGAGAGGATGGAGAGAGAGAGGAGAGAGGAGAAGAGAGATGGAGAGAGAGAAGATAGAGAGAAAGATCTACTTTGTGTGAGTGCATGTGTGTGTGTCCCTGCATGCATGCGTGTGCGTGCTCATGTGTGTAGTAAATAGTAATAACAAAAATAGTATTCTTAACATTTTGTGTGAGTGTAATTTAGTATTATTATTTATTCTTTTATATCGAGGATAATGGAATAAGCACTCATGTGCTTTTTTACATCCAGTCCCCGTGTGTATGCGGTTTTGTATGTGCATGTGTGTGTCCCTGCATGCATGGGTGTGCGTGCTCCTGTGTGTAATAAATAGAAAAACCAAAAAAATAATATTCTTTACATAAACAGATCAAGAACAGAAAATTTTAAAAAGCAAAACAATTTGAAATTGAAAAAGAACTACAACAAATGCCCTATACGACTTAACAATAAACCTTTGCCAATGTCAATTGTTAACTTAACATTGTTCAAAACTTCCACAATGGAATTCTCAGAAAAGGCAGGGAGATGAGGTTTTAACTTCTCACATTCAAGTATGACATGGGTATTTGAAATATATTCACCACATAAGCATTTAACATCATTGCTGAATTTTGTTTGTATGCATTTCATCTAATTGTTAACTTAACATTGTTCAAAACTTCCACAATGGAATTCTCAGAAAAGGCAGGGAGATGAGGTTTTAACTTTTCACATTCAAGTATGACATGGGCATTTGAAATATATTCACCACATAAGCATTTAACATCCTTGCTGAATTTTGATTTGAATGCATTTAATCTTATCCTGAAAAATAATGCCTTGAGTTGTCTTTCCTTTACAGCATTTGTATGAATCTCTAAGTGATCAATGTATTCAACTACACTCTTCCCACTGGGAGTTGAATGTGAAAGCGGATTGTTTTGCTGATGCTTTTCTATAAATTTGTTCAAGGATGCTTTTTCTAACAACTGATAAGCCTCTGCAATGGATAGAGGGACATGCAGTACTATAGACCCCATTACATTAAGTGCACCTTTCTTCGCAGCCCGATCAGCCCACTCATTAGAAAATAATCCTATATTATGTGAAGGTATCCAGCAAAAGGACACATGGATTTTTCTTAAACCAGAAAGATTTATGACGTATTTGACGTTTAGTATAAGTTTAGTAGATTGCTTATAAGCTATAGACTATACCTCTTAACTGCCCAGTGCAAGTGCACCCTATATGCTGGGGAATAAAATTCTTATGTACCACTGCTATGTTCATATCCCTCTTACTCAGAAACTACTTCATGAATATTCCTGATAGTCTGCTCAATGACAGTATATATATCGTAGATTACTTCCAGGCAAGCTCAAAGTAGTTAGCATGATATTTCACTGCGAAAATATATTTAAAATGTAAAAAATCGACCATAAATACGATTTCTTTATCACCACTGTCATTCTGATTACCCCTCCCCCCCCCCCCCCCCCCCCACCCCCCCCCCCCCCCCCCCCCCCCCATCTTAATAACGTCAAACATAAGTCTAGGCCAAATCTCATTCTTTTATTTTAATGCACGATCTACAGTTTTAATTGCCACTTTTACAGCTGTGTAAAGTTATTGATGTCTTCAACAAGAAGTGTCAGCCATTTTGAACACGAACTTTCCAAGCAGTCATGCATAAAAACACAAAATACGAGGTAAAAAACGATCGTTTTTGCTATGGTTTTTGCAGCTGGATGTTGCCAAGCAACAGGAGAGTGATCTCCATTAATTTTGGAGTTCTTTCCCTTTAACTGTAGTCAAGGAAGCAGGTTTGTTTACTTTGGTTCAACACCCGGAAATTTTCTGGGTTGCTGGCGTATAGGGTGCACGTTTAGCCCCGGAAAATTTCCGGGGTAAGGCAGTCTAGTGGTTAAGGCATATAGTACTGATTTTGAATCCACACAAAGTAATATATGAAAGAATATGGATGATCTAACATGAAATTCAAAGCCATGACAATAGTGATCAGTTCAGCTGTAAAAACAGATCATGTAGCAGGATATTAAATAGAACTGGTGCTAAACTGGAGCCTTGTGGTAAGCCTATATCAAGATATCTAGGAACTGAGTGTTTATTTTTCACCTTTACTTGAATAGATCTATTGCTAAGGAAGCTCTTGATGTATTGATAAATGTTACCAGAAAGGCCAAGTGTCTTCAATTTACTTAATAACTTTGCATGCCAAACTTGATCATAGGCTTTATTTATGTCAAAAACGTTGCAAGGACATTTTTTCTAGTGCAAATTGTTGTTTTACATGTGTTGTAAGTTTGACTTAATTATCAATAGAAGATCTACCTCACTGAAATCCCGCTTGGTTGCTTGCAATAATGTTATTCTTCTGGCAATAGTATAATAACCTTGCAAGAACAACTCTGTCCATGAGCTTTCCCGTATGTGAGATCAATGCTATGGGCCTGTAACTAGCTTTATTTGTCTTGGATTTTCCTTGTTTGTGGATTGGTACAACAATAGACTGTTTTCATTGTACTGGAATGACACCATGGACCCAGCATTTACAAAAAAAGTTTATGAAGTAGTATAATGACATTTTCTGGTTAAGTTTTTGATCATATCATTGGAAATTGAATCAGCTCCAACAGATGTTTTTTTACTAGGAAGTGATAGAATTGCATCTCTTACTTCCTGGAGTGTAATTGGAGCATTGATATAAAGAGTGGTATCAGGCACTGGGTCTACATATTCATTTTTGACTTCTTCTTCACTTTTGAATGTTCTGTGTTTAGCTGATAGACCCTCCTTACGCATGGTATTTGAAAACATCGTGGCAAATGCCTCAGCCTTTTCTGCACTAGATGGAAACTCTTTGTTTTCTAGAATAATTGGACAAGATGGCAAGTGTATACCTTTTGTCATTTCATTAAATTTTATCCAAACTTTCTGAATGTCCATGATTTGAAATTTCACTTCTACAAAAAGAGGACCAATACTGGTTTTTTAGCTTGTGCTATGACCATGTTACAATAGTTTTAGGCCTTTTTATGCTCAACATGGTTACTAAGTGATTTGTTTTTGAGAAACGTTTTATGCATTACATGTTTTTTATGCACAGCTTCCTCACATGCCTGTGTCCACCAGACATTTCCAAAATGTTTGATAGATTTTTCTGAATGACATAATAGAGGAATATTGGCAGCTTGTAGTATATTACTTAACGTCAGAATACATTTCATTAGTATCTATGCACTCTGTATTGTAAGAATCAAGAATATGTTTAAACTTTTCCCAGTCAGCATGTTTATGATTATATTTTAGAACTTTGTCCTTTGTAATATCACATTGGCATAATTGGTTAATAAAGGTTATAATGATAGGTAAATGATCACTGCCTAGAGTATC
Organism: Rapana venosa; assembly: GCA_028751875.1. Classification (NCBI taxonomy): domain Eukaryota; kingdom Metazoa; phylum Mollusca; class Gastropoda; order Neogastropoda; family Muricidae; genus Rapana; species Rapana venosa. Next base: position 23,293,637 of record CM054168.1, on the reverse strand, counting down.
TTTATGGGTTGACCAATGACAATCAGGAACAAGTATTGGTGACACTAAAGTTAAATCTATTGCTGACGCTCTGTGACTTGAGACATCAGGAATTCTAGTAACCCTGCCGCCATTCAATAAACACAGACAAGAATCAATCACGTTTTCTACAAACCTATTCCTGGTAACTGAAATGCAATCTTTATCCCAGAATGGTGCATGTGCATTGAAATCTCCACCAATATGCCATTTTTCGTTATGGTGGAGATTATGGATCCATGCTGTGTTAAAGTTGCTAGGTCCTTTTGGTAAATACAAAGACACAATATTTAAGATTAACTGCTCATTAAACTTGACACGTGCTGCACATGAATGTAGATCTGGGATGTTACCAGGTATTGGTGGAGATTTCACACTGTACTCTATTCCTTCTTTAATGTAAATAGCTGCACTAATCTTTGTTAGACCCTCTACTTTCTTGATGTATAGGTGGGTAATGGTACCCTGGCATCTGGGCATCTTATTTTTGTTCACATTTAGAGATTGTAAAACAAGGGCCTGGTAATAACTTTTTTGAAAGGTCGTGGATCAAATAAGCCAGATTTCTGGAAATAGATCTTGCTATCCACTACATGATTTTAATAGCCAGCTGTTTCTTCAATGCCATTGTTTAAGTAGGATAAAGGAAATAAGGGTAGAAAAAAAACACACTTTAAAAACAAGCAAGAACAGTAACCAGTACAGAAATAACTCCACCAAGTCTTCTATGAGATTTTAGACAGGATACTGGGAAGAGAAGGAGATGGGTGTGAATATAGGTGTGTTTGTTTGTTAAGTTGAATGAATGATACAAGGAAAAAACAAAACCCAGATCTAACTATGAAAAAATCACTGAAATATGTATATAGAATAGAACTAAGGAAAAAGGAACAACTTGACTAGATCTCTAGAAATGGAAAGGCTGATTCTAACAGTAAAATCAATATGTACCAAAACACACTCACACAGGGGGAAAGGGGGAGGGAAAGAGTATCCAGAATAATCAGATTAAAATGTGCGGTCTCAAATGAAATGGGTTTGCTCTGTTACACTGACAAGCTAATATCTTGCAATATCAGAGTTTATGCAATGAATACACAAACATGACGCTCCAAGATGAAGATTTAAGTGTTGAATATTCAAAGATAACCAAACTGTTGTAGGCTTGATGACTGAACTAGTAAAACATCTAAATATTCAACAGTAGTTAGACAACTGTTCATAACAGTTCCACCATGGGTTGATATTTCCTGCCTGGTGTCCCCTGTGGTAGAAAGAAGGAGGTTGTCTCTGTGTAGGTAGTAGGTGTCCTCCTTGTTTGATTGGTCTTCGTGGAAGCTCCCAAAATAAGTACTGTCGATATTTGAGGCAAGGACATAGGCTCCTTTCTGAGTTGGGTGGAGTTTGTCCTTTTGGATGAAGTCCACACTAGTCCTCAAGTTGTCAATGGGTAGGATGAATATTCGTGAATTATCGTACAGATCTGCAGAGAGCAAAGTGTTGAATATATTCCTTTTGATTTCTAGTTGAGTATCTGCAGTTGGTGATATCTTCAGTTTAAGGTCTATTCACATTTAGTGATTTTAGGCGGCAAAAGGTAATCTAAACAAGAGAACGCAAACAAAAACATAAAAGTGTTAGATAACAGTACTTAATAAAAACTAACTTTAAGATACTACAAAAACTGAATTATCAGATTTCTTATCAATCCTAACACAATGTCCAACAGTAACAATGGTTCAGACAAAATCTGATCCAGTGGCAACCTTGGTACAGCAGGTAAAAATGCTTTTAAGTGTCCACAATCCAAAATAACATGACTATTGGTAATCTTCTCCCCACAAATACAGTTTACATCTTTCACGTATTTTGTCCTGAAAGCATTTTAGTTTAAATCTGTACATAAGGGATAACATATTTCTACGATTATACCAACCACAAACTTTGTTCGAAATGAAAGCATTTCGAAAATCTATCACATTGCTTGTACAGCCATTATAAAGATGTAGAGAGTCCTAAACAGGAATTCTTTAGGTAACCACCCCAATTCCCAGCACCATCCAATCCGGCACCAGAAATGGGATCCTAAACTTATCCTATTATCTTTAGTATCCCTAAAGAGGATTAGGGCTCACCTACTGGTGGGCTGGGAGTGATAAAGTGGGGATAGGAAGAGGATAGAAGAAAAATAGAAAAGAACTATAAAAGGGAGACAGTAAATAGTAGTGACAAATTATTACCTCAACTCACTCAGCAATCACACTGAAACACTATGAATGTGATGAACAACAACATTCATTCAATGTAATTCTTCAGGCCAAGCAAGTTGGGTTCACAAATTTATTCTACTACTACTAAACCACAATCACACACATCACCAATTGTATTACAAATACAATTTAAACACAAACTATTCTGTTAATTATTTTGTCAAGTTACTAAAAAACATAATTGTGTCCAGTCCTCAAACACATCCAATCATCAATCATGGATCGTCTCAGCTCAGGATCAAAAGATTCACACATGAACCATGACAATGATGCTACATGTTACGATGCTAGCGATGGACGAGACGATGCTAGCCATGCTACGATAACGATGTTCCTGAAATAAAAAGGAACCAGTAAACCATTTGATCTCTTCATGAAATATCACATTATCACAGGATCAAGGATACCAATCATCACAAGACCCACACTTTCAGGTATAACATATTAATGGCAACTTAAAAACTGAAACACTTACCAGAGTTTGCCACAATAAAACAAAGCTTCAAAATGTGCTTTCAGCTTACCCATTCCCAACTCTTATGAGAATAATTATCCTCATAACAAATCAAACGTATCCACTAAAATCACCACATACAATAACTAGTCTTACACATGATTCATTTACTTGAGGACAGCTGATGGTCTATCCTATGAAACTGTGTAAACATTAACTCACATTAATTTAAAATCAATGAATCCCCAACGACATTCCCAAGTCATTGCACCTGTTTAAACATTACTATGTCATTCCTCACAAAAAAATATAATTTTGCATTCTTAATAACAACAATCATTACAAAACTGTACTAGGCTTTTACACACATATATCATGCAGAGTGATAAGCCTTAGTTGTATTCAGCATTTTGTTAGCTGAACAATATTCTGCCCCAAATCGAACCTGGTACAAACAGAGACAATGACTAAGTTCGAACTTGCCACTTGCTCTCTTGTTCGAAATAATAACTTCTAAATTCACAAGCTTGAAACCTTCAAACACAAAATTAGACAAATACTTCATAAACCCTTCCAACCCTTTTTAAAATTAAGTTAGGTTAGCTTAAAAAGAGCAACCGTACCTTAATGGGGAACATCTCGAGCAAAGACGCTCATCTCTCTACCGTCTGGGAAAGGCGGCAATTCAAAACAAAGGGAAACAAACCACCGGGAGAAAACTACCCTTGCAGTAAATTGGAGTCATTTTCCTTGCTATACTTAGTAACAATCAACACAAAGTGTGATGTGTTACAAAGACAATAGCCAGAATCATATATTTTCTTTCTGGAGTGCTTCCAGCAAGCGTTTTGTAGCAAGCTGTATCCCTCATGCAGAGATAAGGCAACGTTTATTTTGCAAGAACTATTTTTATTTCTCACTCAATATTTCGCAAGACTGTCAAATTTTTCATTAAAAAAGATACCAGTATGTAAGGGAACCCAACATAAAGTAACAGTACTACCTCTTAAAATTAAAAAGTGTACCAGACACCTGATTTCAATGATAAGGTCTTTTCTTACTTTAAAAGTACAATGTTTTAAAGCATGTAAAACCGATTTAGAATCAACACACATAAGTATATTGAATATGTCTTTAGGGAAGTCAAGTACCAACGCTATAGCAGTGCCAACACTATAGCAGTTAGCTCAGCTGTAAAGATTGTTTTATTTTTTTCCCATGTTGACAGATCGTTCTACTTTTAATGATGGAATAACCAAAGCCGCACCAGCCTCATTAGTACTAGGACGGACCCATCAGTATAGATTTTGAGATGATCAGGATAAGTAGTTTGAATATGTTCTTTTACTAGGGATGTGAGAATGTGAACATTTTCAGCTTTTTCTTACAGAAGAATGATTAATATCAAACTGACCTTTAAAAAGTTCCCAAGGTGGGTAGGGAGCTGACTGTACTGATTTTGCTAATTCATTTGGATTAAGTTTTGAATGTTTATAAAGGGGAGAAGTGTAAGTATTAATTGTAGTAAGCAAGCTGATAGTTCTTGCTCTTTTTGGAAAGTGAATATCGGACTTTATCTGGACTTCATTTTCAAGGTTGCTGTCATTTGCAGTACTTCTTAGAACATATTTTGCCACAGCAAGCTGTCGATATTCGATTAAAGGAAGAACTCCTACTTCCATATATGTGCCTAGAGTGAGGTGTGAGCTGGTACACCTAAAGCAAGTCGAAATGTTTTATAATCAAGACTCTGGATTTTATCAAGCAAATTATTTGGAGCATTGAAAAATACTTCTTGTCCATAAGACAGTCTTGATCGCACAAGGGACAAGGACAGATGCTTTAATTCAGTAATATCTTGTACCATGGCTGTTTACTGGTAACTTTAAAGAAGTTAAAAACTTTCTTAGGTTTAGTTGCCATATATTCAATATGTTGATTCCATGTTAACTTAGAAGTGAGGAATACTCCTAAGAATTTCACTGCTTGTTTGTATTCTAGAGCTTCTCCATTTATTCGAAAATTAGGTAGAACGTGTGGGTCAACACCATTATTAAAGAGGACAAGGTTGTTTTTCTCAGGGCAAAGTGAAAGATCATTCTCAAAAAGATAACCACTAAGTTTGTCCATTTCTTTTTTATATACTTTTTGAAAAAAATTTAACTGCCTTTTGGGTGTTTTCTTACATACATCCACATACATATATCATCAGCACATTGTAAATAACAACATTGCTTGATAAAAGTCTAGGAAGATCATACAGTAAAATGTTGAATAGATAAGGTGATATTACTGAAACTTGCGGGATACCCTTGTCTGGTGACCTTGAGGTAGAATAACAATTCCCAACATTAGCTTGAATGCTTCTTTCTGACAGAAAGCTTTTAATATAGAAGTAAATACTTCCAGAAAGGTCTATAGAGTTTAGTTTGTAAAGCAATCTCTCATGCCAAACATGATCATATGCCTTATGTATGTAAAAAAAATATTTCAAGTACATTCTTCCTTCCAGCATACTGATATTTAACTTGAGTGGTTAATTGAACTAAATGATAAACTGTAGATCTACCCTTGCGAAAACCTGCCTGATTTAAGGGTATAATTTTATTCTTTTTCAAAAAAATATCAGTTTGTTTAAAGATTTTTTCCCCATCACCTCGTATGTGAAGTTAATGAATTTGTCTAAGTTAATCTTATTATTCATGATTTTTCCTTGCTTTAATATGGTATCAAAATGAATGTTTCCACAATCGAGGCATGACTCCTTAATCTAGCAGTGTTCAAAAAGATCTTGCAACAGAAGTAACCAATTATTAGGGAGATGCTTTAGTAGTTCATTAGATATTGAAACTTTACCCACTGATGTTTTTTTATAGGAAGAGAGAAGATTCCTCTCTTACTTTTTGCAAAAAAGGGGGGAAATCAATATGATTTTCAGGGGCTTTTCGGATCTAAATATTCGCTTTCTGTATCATTTTTCTCTAAACTTTTTTAATTTCCTGAAAGTTTCTGAGTACTCATGAATCAGAAAAAATTTACGAAAATTTCAGCTTTTTTTTTAATCAAAAAAAATTCTTTTTCCTGTTTTTGATGGGAAGTTCGTAAAAAAACCCTTTTTTCATTCATTGAATTTTTTCAACCCTTTTTTTTAGAACTGTAAATTTTGAAACGTCTTTTGTACAGAACTCTTCAAAACTGGGGCTTAGCTTTGCTATAATACGTTGCATGCAGAGTTTGCTTTTTTTCAGAAATGTTTTTTTTCAGGGGGTTTTTTTATATAGTTTTTTTCTCATTAACAGTTTTGACAGAATCATTCCACTAATGTTACCTGAATCTGCACGGGTTGTGCTTTTGTGTGTCATTTTGTTTGGGGAAGTTTTCTGTGATGTTTTAACGAGAAAAAAGGATTTGCTAACACTGGCGCATCTTTCAGTTCGATCATTGATTCCGAAGTAAATCGGAGGGTGTGGGTAGCGGGCTCATCTGGAAAGGTGGAGTGCACATCCTCCTCGATTTTCTGGGGTGTAGCACTTTTTTGGTAAAGGTGTGATGCTGTATGAAGGCCCAAAAGTCTTTCCCCGTCTACGCCCTCCATCACGATCTTGAATAGGGCACACACAGGCAATCCTGGTGTAGTTCAGTTGTGTGTTGTAAATTCTTGTGAGCAGAAGACCTTACGTCATTTGCTTTGGAGAATTTATTTTTAATGGTTGGGTGATTATATTTTTCTGTTTCTTCTCCTCGTTCTTTCGATTTAATTGTTTTTCTTAGAACTCATTATTTAACCTTTTTTGGTGCTTATACTGTGTTTTTAAAAACATCCGATATGAACATATTTTTGTCTTGTGGTTTGGGTTTTCTGGGAAAATGGCAATGACCTTTTTTTGATCGGGTTTAGTTTCACGGTGTTTTTTTTTATTTGTTGGTCATACCTGTTCTTCAATGATGAGATCTTGCAAACAAACAAAGTGTGAGATTCCACGAAGTTCATGATTTTAGCATACCTGTCATTGTCGAAACTTTTGGAAAAGGGGTTGGGGTTAGGGGTAGCCGTAGAACATGTTCTTTTACACAGTAGATTGGTGTCTTTGGCTTCCTTTGCCGGGGGATTGGGACAGGGTCTTTCCCCCCCATTGGGCCAAGGCTAATGGGTGAGGTGCTCTTCCAGCACACTTTAAGATGTTGGTGGTGTGCATTTTGGGGAGCCCCCCATGTCCTTGTTCTTGTCATGTTTGTTTTTTTACAAAAACTCGGGAGTTTAAATAAGCTCCAGGGATTTCCGCCTTTTGATGATCTGTCTCCCTCAGTGTGTGTTGTGTGTGTTGTTGTGTGTGTGTGTGTTTTTGTGTGTTGTGGTGTTGTGTGTGTGGTGTGTTGTGTGTTAAACAATTAAAATTCCCTTTATTTTTCCCGGTTAATGGAATAAGCACATGTGTGCTTTTTTTTTACATCCATCCCCGTCTGCACGTGCTTTGCAACTTCTTTTGTCATCCACCTTTTTCAAATCTTACTTCTTTTCAATTAATCATGAACATGATTTCTTTTTCTACTGTGCTGTTTCCAGCAATTGATTTTCTGTCTGACCTAAGCGTCATTCAAGAGGCTTCAATTGTAGGCCTCTATTTTGAACAGTGCATGCTCTGTCCCTAACAAGGTCTGACAAAGTCTGCAGTCTGACATTTTGCTTGTCTCTGTTTAGTTCATTCACCTGCTCTCACTGGCTGCCTAAGCCAGACTGTATTCCCTTGCTCATGTCCAGCCTTCTCTACAGGTACCAGTGGACTTAGTCAACTCACACCCCTTTCCTTGTTGTGACTCCTGGAGTCACACTCTACACGTTTTGATAAAACAGCAAATCATCTGCAATAATTGTCACATTCTTCAGCGTGTTAAGAGTTGGCTACAATTAATGGAATACCTCTATTTCGTTTTAGTTTGTAAATAATTCCACTCAAAGAAATCAAAGAATGTTGCCACTGGAAATAGTTTTTAAATATCTGAAGACAGTTTCCTTCATTCCTGTCAAGACTTGGTCTATTGGCAAAAGCAAAAGGCATCAGGCAAAAAAAAACCCATTACACTGCAAACATTCACAAAGACATTTTTTTGTGATGTACTCACCAGATTCGCAGCTTTGTCCTCTGCTTAAACGATGGAGAGAAAGTAATATAAAATACCATACACCTATAATTATGTAACGCCTAAAATACCCAGGCACCAACACACATGTCTGAATATCCTGACACCAGTGATGTGAGAACATCTCAGGGCAAGTCAAGTCAGCACACACAGCTGATAGCTTTGAACACCACCACACACGCCATTGATGCCACAGCTTGTAACACACACCTGTTTCACACCAAAAGAAATGGTTTTCTTTGACTTAGGCAAGAAAGTTAACACACACTTAGATTCAAAGCATTAAAACACAAATGGGCTGACCCCTTACTGACATTGAGTTGACAAGTTGAACATGTTATGTTGATATTAGTTTAGAAGAGAAGGTGCCAACAACAATGTCAACACTAATCACAACAGATGTCAAGAAGCAAGGCTTTTAACTGATGACACCCTTCTTCTTCTTCTTTGATGTTGTTGTCTTCATCGTGGTCTAATGGCTCAGACAGCAACTACTGCTGTCTGTCCTATGAGCGAAAATGCGTTGGGCTGCCGTTAAGCGACTAACTGACTGGGAGTTAGGACAGAATTTATGTGTTGTCTTTCTGGGAAAACAGAGAACGGACCACAAAGGCAGAAAATAGACTAAGAAGGAAGCAACTGGAAGAAAAGGAAAAAGGCATGGGTGTGTGAGTGTGTGTGTGTGTGCGCGCGCACAGAAAGACTGACAGAGACAGACAGTGAGACAGACAGAAAAGGACAGACAGAAAGAGATAGAGAGAAACAGATACACAGACAGATAGACAGACAGACAGAACTTAGAGTAAAACTCTACCTGTTGAAGATCTATTAATCCCTAAACGGTTTCACACTTCATCCTGATGTTCAAAAAGCAATTTATAATTTGCCAGCTGCCATGGCGCAGTGGTTAGCGGCTTTGGTTGTGGAATGGAAGGTCGCGGGTTTAAATCCCATAAGAGTCAGAGGGTTTGTCCCTGGGTTGTTGTTTTTTTTTTGGGGGGGTGGGTTGTTTGGTTGGTTGGTGTTTTTTTGTTTTTTCCAGCTGCCTCCTACCCAGAGACAGTTTGCTGTGTGTTTACTGGGAAGACTGTGACGGCACAGTCAAGTTTTATCCACTTAAGTGATTTCAGTGAAAACATAACCTCAGGCAGTCTTCCACATGTTCTGATGCTGCATGACTCTGTACTGGATGGTATTGACACTGAACGACTGGTAAACTCACACAGACCTGACGTCAAGAAGAACAAATACATATGCAATAAATGATTGTGAAAAAGAAAATAATAGACAAATAAATCAAGTCCGCCCCTGAAGTAAAACTGATTCATTTGCATAGCAGCATAATGACATCATCCTCATTGGTCATCATGCACAGAAAGGAACTTGTTTCTGATTGGGTGGCCCTAGTTGTTCTGGTCTCATGGTGACCTCAGTTTCGGTTTGCCCATAGACTGGGGATGGGACAGCTCAGTGGTTGGAGCACTTGCTTTCCCCCAGCTAAGGTTAAGCAGCATCGAGCGTGGTTACCAGTTGGATAGGTGACTGTTTGCACGCCTTGGCTTCAGTACAGTTCCCCCAGTTCACCCAGCTGTAAATGGGTACCTGCCCTCTTTAGGGTCAGGGAAGGTGAAGCAGCGAGGGAGAGGAGATGAGCGCCGCCCTCAATATGCTGGCCCTAGAGAAGTGAGGTCTCTGACGCCTCGCTCCCCTACGACCTTATAGGTTATGGGATTCCTTTACCTTTCCTTACAGACTGGTGTGTGCCTGGTGTACAGCTCCAGGGTTGAAGGTTCACTGGAGAGTGTTGCTGGAGGGACGGTGGGGTGGTTACCACCCCAGACGGGCGTTGCATGGTCTGCCCCCCCCCCCCACCACACACACACACTGAGCTATTTCTGTCAATAGAGGATTAGTAGGTGGTGTCCTGTGTATGTTGGCTCCAGACAGGGACCACTGAACACCACCAAAGTGACCCTTAGCAGCAGTGCAGGGCCTCTCTGGCTGGTGGCTTCATAGTGGCCTGACATTGAAAGACACCCTGTGGAGTTTCGACTCTGGGGATACGACATGGTGAGTCCAGGTATGCTGTTGCAGAGAAATGGAAATGAGTAGTGCGGAAACAATAGTGCAGAAACAGCAGTGCGGAAACAGCAGTGTGGAAACAGCAGTGTGGAAACAGCAGTGTGGAAACAGAAAAGTGGAAACAGCAGTGTGGAAACAGCTGTGTGAAGACAGCAGTGTGGAAACAGCAGTGTGGAAACAGAAAAGTGGAAACAGTGATGCAGAAACAACAGTGCAGAAACAGCAGTGTGGAAACAGCAGTGTGGAAACAGCAGTGTGGAGACAGCAGTGTGGAGACAGCAGTGTGAAAACAGCAGGACAGGAGCATCATGGCAGATGAGGCAGTGAAAAAAAGAAGAGAGAGAAAGAAAATTATCACATAAATTGATATCAGTGGTATAAGGCTTCAGAGGTGTCTATGTAACTGAAGTGAAGTGATTGATGGGGGGGGGGGTGAGGAGGAGGAAAGAGGAAAGACTGGAGGGAGAAAGAAGGAATGGAGGGAGGACTCTCACAACTCTGCAGCACCTCCCATTTTCCAATAACAAATAAAGCTAAAACTAAGCAGTGTAAGAAACAATTCGCTGACTGTGATGACAGGTAAATTGCTCTGGGGAAAAAAAGAGAAACGAAAGGCTTCCAATGCTCTGCTGGTATTTTTTATTCAGCTGTTTTACATGTTGATGTTGAATGTTATTGGAGTTGCTGAAGCTGAATAAAGTGACAGTGCTGGTGTGGATTTCATTGGTCAGTGGGGCTGTCAATAACATGCAATAGGGGAAAAAAATGTCTTGCCAGGGAATGGGTTAGGAACCACTGTCAGTGTCAGGTCTCAGGGATATGATAACTTCTATCAGGGATTGGTGTAGTCTTTGAAATTAGACTTACTGTCCATTCTGCAATACTCTCTCTCCTTCTCTGTGTATGTGTGTGTGTGTGTATGATAAACCCTTGCTGACAAGGCCCCTCTCCCCCCTACTATCAGTTGCAAGCTTTACACCATTACTTCACACTTCCCTCCACCTCTCTTCCCATGACCACCTCCCTCTCTCTCCCTCTCTCTGTGACCACATGCAATTTCACACATGGTCTTCCTTACTCCTATTTTCTTTTGTCAATCACAGGTGTAAGCCCCGCCCCTTTCCATAAATAGCACTATTAACTTCACTGGCGGTTTGTCAATGGGGCCAAGTCTTTGTATGTTGTCAGTCACAAGGTGTAAGCTCCGCCCCTTTCCATAAATAGCATTATTAACTTCACTGGTGGTTTGTCAATGGGGCAAGTCTTTGTATGTTGTCAGTCACAAGTGTAAGCTCCGCCCCTTTCCATAAATAGCATTATTAACGTCACTGGCGGTTTGTCAATGGGGGCCAAGTCTTTGTATGTTGTCAGTGACAAGGTGTAAGCTCCGCCCCTTTCCATGAATAGCATCTTCATCATCACAGCTATTGTATTCTAGCCCATTGTGCGATTTTGTCTTTCAGATAACCTCCAGTGTTTTGTTATAGAACCCAAGGCATCAACACCAAGTGTGACATTGTCCATTCTCAGTGTGACATTGTCCATTCTCAGTGTGACATTGTCCATTCTCTGTATGACATTGTCCATTCTCTTTCTCAGTGTGACATTGTCCATTCTCAGTGTGACATTGTCCATTCTCAGTGTGACATTGTCCATTCTCAGTGTGACATTGTCCATTCTCTTTCTCAGTGTGACATTGTCTATTCTCAGTGTGACATTGTCCATTCTCTTTCTCAGTGTGACATTGTCGATTCTCAGTGTGACATTGTCCATTATCAGTGTGACATTGCCCATTCACAGTGTGACACTGTCTATTCATTCTCTCTCACTGCCTGAATCGTCCAGCCACGTCCACTACAGAAAGTGAGTCAGGTATCTATCTGCAGGATGTATTCTCTCCTGTTATTTGTCCTCCAGTCTGGAAGCAGTTTTTCTTCTGTGGGGTTATGTTGACTCCTTTTCTCTGTCTGTCTATCTCTGTCTGTCCATCTCTGTCTGTCTGTCTGTCTGTCTGTCAGTCTGTCTGTCTGTCTATCTGTGTCTCTTTCCCTCAATCTTCTTCTTCTTGTCCCTTTGTTCACAATCGCCATGTTTTGTTGTTGTTGTTATTGTCTCAGATGGTTTGTACTATTTTCATGTTGATGTCTGTTTTGGTACATTATTTGATGTGTAATTGAGGTGATCAGATAAAATTTATTTACACTTTTGGTGTTACATTTTATAGCTGCTTCATTAGGGTTTTTTTATGTTTGTCTGGAACATTTTTGTTTTGAAAAGCCATTCTGACAGTTGATATTATTGACCAATAATAATAATATTTCAATATCCTTTATTGATTTGCTGTTTGTAAAATGTCCTGGTTTCCATTAACTTTTGTCATTGCATTAATTTTATTTGTTAAAAATGAATGTCTCCATCATACTGACATGGTTTAAGCTATCAGCTTGTTAATGCTCAAGCTGATGTGCAGTATGTTATTGTTATAAATATTTCCGAATCAAACATGTTTAAAACAAGCAGTATGATAACTGTTATAAAAGATTTTCGAATCAAACATGTTTACAACAAGCAGTATGATATTGTTTATAAAGATTTCGGAATCAAATTGTTTAAAACAAGCTGTATGATATTGTTATAATGATTTACTGAATCAAACATGTATACAACAAGCAGTAGTGATATTGTTATAATGATTTCTGAATCAAACATGTATACAACAAGCAGTATGATATTGTTATAATGATTTCTGAATCAAACATGTATACAACAAGCAGTATGATATTGTTATAATGATTTCTGAATCAAACATGTATACAACAAGCAGTATGATATTGTTATAATGATTTCTGAATCAAACATGTATACAACAAGCAGTGTGATATTGTTATAATGATTTCTGAATCAAACATGTATACAACAAGCAGTGTGATATTGTTATAATGATTTCTGAATCAAACATGTTTAAAACAAGCAGTATGATATTGTTATAATGATTTCTGAATCAAACATGTATAAAACAAGCAGTGTGATATAGTTATAAAGATTTCTGAATCAAACATGTATAAAACAAGCAGTGATGATATAGTTATACAGATTTCTGAATCAAACATGTATAAAACAAGCAGTGTGATATAGTTATAAAGATTTCTGAATCAAACATGTATAAAACAAGCAGTGTGATATAGTTATACAGATTTCTGAATCAAACATGTATAAAACAAGCAGTATGATATAGTTATAAAGATTTCTGAATCAAACATGTATAAAACAAGCAGTATGATATAGTTATACAGATTTCTGAATCAAACATGTATAAAACAAGCAGTATGATATTGTTATAAAGATTTTTTAATCAAACATGTTTACAACAAGCGTGTGATATTGTTATAAAGATTTTTTAATCAAACATGTATTACAACAAGCAGTATGATATTGTTATAAAGATTTTTTAATCAAACATGTTTACAACAAGCAGTGTGAATTGTTATAAAGATTTTTTTAATCAAACATGTATACAACAAGCAGTGTGATATAGTTATAAAGATTTCTGAATCAAACATGTATACAACAAGCAGTATGAATTGTTATAAAGATTTTTTAATCAACACATGTTTACAACAAGCAGTTGATATTGTTTATAAAGAATTTTTTAATCACACATGTTTACAACAAGCAGTGTGATATTGTTATAAATGATTTTGAATCAAACATGTTTACAACAAGCAGTATGATATTGTTATAAAGATTTTTAATCAAACATGTTTAAAACAAGCAGTATGATATTGTTATAAAGATTTCTGAATCAAACATGTTTACAACAAGCAGTATGATATTGTTATAAAGATTTTTAATCAAACATGTTTACAACAAGCAGTATGATATTGTTATAAAGATTTTAATCACACATGTTTACAACAAGCAGTTGATATGTTATAAAGATTTTTTAATCACACATGTTTACAACAAGCAGTATGATATTGTTATAAAGATTTTTTGAATCAAACATGTTTACAACAAGCAGTATGATATTGTTTAAAGATTTTTTAATCAAACATGTTTACAACAAGCAGTATGATATTGTTATAAAGATTTCTGAATCAAACATGTTTACAACAAGCAGTGTGATATTGTTATAAAGATTTTTTAATCAAACATGTTTACAACAAGCAGTGTGATATTGTTATAAAGATTTTTTAATCAAACATGTTTACAACAAGCAGTATGATATTGTTATAAAGATTTTTTAATCAAACATGTTTACAACAAGCAGTGTGATATTGTTATAAAGATTTTTTAATCACACATGTATACAACAAGCAGTATGATATTGTTATAAAGATTTTTTAATCAAACATGTTTACAACAAGCAGTATGATATTGTTATAAAGATTTTTTAATCAAACATGTTACAACAAGCAGTTGATATTGTTATAAAGATTTTTAATCAAACATGTTTACAACAAGCAGTTGATATTGTTATAAAGATTTTTTAATCAAACATGTATACAACAAGCAGTATGATATTGTTATAAAGATTTTTTAATCAAACATGTTTACAACAAGCAGTGTGATATTGTATAAAGATTTTTTAAATCAAACATGTTTACAACAAGCAGTATGAATTGTTATACAGATTTTTTAATCAAACATGTTTACAACAAGCAGTGTGATATTGTTAAAAAAGATTTTTTAATCAAACATGTATACAACAAGCAGTATGATATTGTTATAAAGATTTTTTAATCAAACATGTATACAACAAGCAGTATGATATTGTTATAAAGATTTTTTAATCAAACATGTTTACAACAAGCAGTATGATATTGTTATAAAGATTTTTTAATCAAACATGTATACAACAAGCTGTATGATATTGTTATAAAGATTTTTTAATCAAACATGTTTACAACAAGCAGTATGATATTGTTATAAAGATTTCGTAATCAAACATGTTACAACAAGCGTATGATATTGTTATAAAGATTTTTTAATCAAACATGTTTACAACAAGCAGTATGATATTGTTATAAAGATTTTGTAATCAAACATGTTTACAACAAGCAGTATGATATTGTTATAAAGATTTTTTAATCAAACATGTTTACAACAAGCAGTATGATATTGTTATAAAGATTTTTTAATCAAACATGTATACAACAAGCAGTGTGATATTGTTATAAAGATTTTTTAATCAAACATGTTTACAACAAGCAGTATGATATTGTTATAAAGATTTTTTAATCACACATGTTTACAACAAGCAGTGTGATATTGTTATAAAGATTTTTTAATCAAACATGTTTACAACAAGCAGTATGATATTGTTATAAAGATTTTTTAATCAAACATGTTTACAACAAGCATGTGATATTTTATAAGGATTTCTAATCAACATGTTAACAAGCAGTGTGTATTGTTTGAGATTTAAATAGAAGAGAAAGATTGTGTCTTTTATTACTTGCTGTGTTAAAAACATTGCAAAAATAAATATCATTATTGATCATTTGTTCTTTTTTTTTATTTTCTTTTATATTCTGGAATAATGGAATAAAATCTTATGTGCTTTTTTTTTTTTACATATCAGTCCTCGTATGATGCGTTTTTTGTAAATTTGGTCATCTGTTCCCACAGGCACACCATGGCCTACTCCTACGAAAAGCGGAACAGGTTTTAACGTGTGGGCAAGATGTTCTGCGTGTGTTCGCACACAGGGCCTGGGTTTAAAGTCTCATCCGAAGGACTCATTCTAAGTCTATGCCTTTTATTTCAAATGAGACTTTTCTTTTGAAGCGTTTGATTACCTTGACAACAACATATTTTACAGTCAAGGCAAAGTTAGCATTTTTCACGCTAGAAATAAAAGGAGGACTGCTTTAAAAGCAAAAAGGTTCTGAAGTTCGATGTATGGCTTGACTGTTTTAGCATATGTGACCTCCACCATGGAATGAGTCCCTTTTGGCCTGACCCCCTTTTCCGCTAGGGGCCATTTTAGGCAGGTGGGGGTCAGCTTGTTGATTTTGAGATTTTGATTGATTATGAAGCTAAAACCATGTTTCTACCTTGTATCAAGGAGTAGCTGTGTTTCCTTTTGCTTTACAACAAATTTAAAAACACCCAAGCCCTCATTTTGACCCCCTGTTACAATGCAAAACTGGTCAGTTTCTCATTTTGCCACTTTCTGCAGTCTACAATTTCAATCTGTGATAGCTTTTCATGGAAGTGTCCAATTTACAATATGTTTTCTGTATTAAAAAGCCCATTCATTGCAGATCACCAACAAGTCAATAACTAACAATGGACCCCTGGGGTTATGCCTGGAGCAACACGTGTTTGTGTTTGTCCTTCAGCTGGACCTCTCAGATTCACCAGTTCAACACTCTAACCACTAGGCTGTGCCACCCCACCCCACCCCACCCCACCCCACCGTGTTGGTACAACACATAAAAGGCAAGGTCAGATACACACAGACCTACATTCCTTTCAGCTAGAGTGAGGGAAGAAAAGAAAAAAAAACCAGCACAGAAAGAGAAAGCCTCTCCTACTCTTGGTTCCAGGCCACCACAGTCATCACTTTAGACATCGGCAACGTGAAGACGTGATAAGCAGCAACACCAGCAACAACAGCTTCAACAGCAGAAGCAGCAGCAACAGCAACACCAGCAACAATAGCAGCAGCAACAGCAGAAGCAGCAACAGCAGCAGCAACAGCAGCATCAGCAACATCCAGCTGAGGGAAAAGGAAGATGTTGATCACTTGCTCCTCTTTCCTCAGTGTTGTCCTGGTGTCCGCCATCTCTGCTTTCACCTCTGGGGAAGGTCAGTCACACACACACACACACACACACACCACACACACACACACACACCACACACACACACACACACACACACACACAACAACATACATACATACAGTAACACTAACACACAGAGTAACACACACAGCAACACTGACACACACACACACACACACACACACACACACACACACACACACACACACACACACACACACACACACACACACATACACACAGACTATAACACAGACACAGACACAGACTAGGTGTGCCATTTCATGCCTCGGCACTTGATACATATAACGAAACTGGAATGTTACCACTTGATGAGTACCGACAACTTGTATGTGCTAAATATATTCTGAGAAGCTCAACACCTGAAAACTTTGCTTCAGAAGAAATGAAAATGAGGTCTAAAACAGATTTTCCCAAAAGAGCCCGACACATAACCTCTTTAATGACAATAGGTACCTATACATCAGATCTTTACGAGCGTTCTGAAATTTTAACATCTGATGTAGACTCACAAAGAGCAGTTTCAGTCTGTCCTGTTTGGGAAATGAAGCGAGCTCACTTTGATGTAGATTATATTAACATGAAAAAGAATGAGAATCCAAATATCATGGCAGTTAATGTTCATTCACATAATAGAACATAATTACTCTCATCTTAAAATTTATACAGATGGCTCTCTTTTAGACAATCATCAAGCAGGTTCAGCATTCGTCATACCAACACTAAAAGTAGAAAAGTCATATTATGTTGGTAAAAATCGATCTGTTTTTACAGCTGAACTGATTGCTATTCTCATGGCTTTGAATTTTATTTTAGATCATCCATACTATTTCTTTCACATATTACTTTATGTGGATTCAAAATCAGTTTTATATGCCTTAAAGTCAATAACTTATAAGCAATCTCCTAAACTTATACTAAATATCAAATACTTTATAAATCTTCTGTGCTTAAGAGGAATTCGTGTTTCCTTTTGCTGGATTCCTTCACATATAGGATTATTTTCTAATGAGTGGGCTGATCCGGCTGCGAAGAAAGGTGCTCGTAATGACAAGGGGTCTACAGTACTACATGTTCCTCTATCCATTGCAGAGGGTTATCAGTTGTTAGAAGAAGTTTCCTTAAATAAATTCATAGAAAAGCATCGGCAAATCAAGCAGCTTTCACATTCAACTCCGAGTGGGAAGAACGTAATTGAATGCATTGATCACTTAGAGATTCATACAAATGCTGTCAAAGAAAGACAACTCAAGGCATTGTTTTTCAGGATAAGATTAAATGCATTCACAACAAAATTCAGCAAGGATGTTAAATGCTTATGTGGTGAATATATTTCAAATACCCATATCATACTTGAATGTGAGAATTTAAAAACTTATCTCCCTGCCTTTTCTGAGAATACCATTGACGAAGTTTTGAACAATGTAAAGCTAACGTTTAACATTGCTAAAGGTTTATTGTTAAGTCCTATAGGGCATTTATTGTAGTTGTAGTTCTGTTTGAATTTCTTTTCCTCCCCCCCCCCCCCCCCCCCCCATCTTTTTCTATTGTTTGTTTCTTGATCTGTTTTATGTTAAGAAATACTACTTATACACAACACACACACACACACACACACACACACACACACACACACACTCGCACGCAACACACAGAGTAGATCTATCTATCTATTTATCTATCTATCTATCTATCCATCCATCTCTTTCATTCAGTCTCCTATTTTAGGACCGTCTGGTATCACTTAAAGTGGAAAGATGTTAAAATTGAAGACTTACTTACTTACACAGACTATAAACCGAGGTCCCGTGTTCGAACGCATACAGAACATCTTGCGCACACGTTAAATCCTGTTCCGCTTTTCGGAAGAGTAGGCCATTGTGTGCCGGTGGAAACAGATGACAAAATTTACAAAACCGCATACACACGTGGACTGAATGTAAACAAGCACATGAGTGCTTATTCCATAATCCTCGATATAAAAGAATAAATAAATAAATAAACACTAACACACACACAGAGTAACACTACACACACCACACACACACACACACACACACACACACACACATACACACACACAGAATAACATTAATACACACACACAGAGTAACACTAACACACACAAAGTAACACTAATACACACAGAGTAACATTAGTACACACACATACACACACACATACAAACACACACACATACACACACATACACACACGCAGAGAGTAACACTAATATTCACACACAGTGCAACACTAATACACACAGTGTAACACTAACACACACGTATAGTAACACTAATACACACAGAGTAACACTATCACACACACAGTGTAACACTAACACACATAGTAACACTAACACAAGAGTAACACTAACACACACAGTGTTACACTAACACACAGAGTAACACTAACACACACAGAGTAACACTAACACACACAGTGTTACACTAACACACAGAGTAACACTAACACACAGAGTAACACTAACACACACAGAGTAACACTAACACACACAGTGTTACACTAACACACACACATAGTAACACTAATACACACATAGTAACACTAATACACACAGTGTAACAATAAGACACACACTTAGTAACACTAACACACATACAGTAACACTAACACACACACATAGTAACACTAACACACAGAGTAACACTAATGCACACACACACACACACACACACATCCTCCTCTCTCTTCTCTTCTCTCTCTCTCCTCTCTCTCTCTCTCTCTCTCTCTCTTCTTTTCTAATATCACTTTGTGAATAGACATAACATCGAACACACACACCCACACACACGCACCTACGCACGCACGAAAGCACGAACGCGCGAGCACACACACGCACACATACTTACACACACAAACACACAGATGGGTTGTGTTGTGTTGTGTTATATTGCGTTGCGTTGTGTGTGGGAGTGTGTGTGCGGGTATATGAGTCTGAGTTATGCAGTCTATTTTTCTTTTTTTCTTTTTTTCTGCAGTTGCTTGATGGCCTAATAATGCCTATTTTAACATATGGAAGAGAAATAGGGTTTCCTTATTGTTGTACTGTAAAGGATAACTTCAAAATAGATGGTTTACTCAAAATGGATTTAACCAGCCAGTTTCCTTTTGATAATATCCATGCACAATTTTGCAGACAGATATTAGGAGTTCACCAAAAAAAAAAAATCAATGGCCTTACCTGTCTTAGGAGGCTTAGGCAGATTCTCATTAACGTTAAAATTATTAGTGAATTAATCAATTTTTGGGTTCACGTAACAGACTCAAAAGAAAATAGTTATTTGAAATTGATATAATATAATTAAATGCATGAAAATAATGAAAAAGATCACTGGATTTATATAATCAAAACAGTAATTCGCAAGATTGGATTCAAACATGTGTGGAATAATCACAGTCAAAAGATTTTGCTATGCTATAAAAAGAAAAATGAAAAATGAACAGAGTGCTCTGGAATCAACAAAAAAGTCATTTTCTAAGTACAATTTTTACAATTCTGTTTCTCATGTTTATAAATTGGGACCATATCTATTGATATGCAGGAACAAAACCACAGGCGAATATTCAGCAGATTTCGCACCAGCTCCCATGATTTAATGACAGAACAAGGGAGATACACAAATACGCCGAGGGAAAAAATAAAATGTAAGTGGTGTAACACAATAGAAGACGAATATCACTTGCTTGATGATTGTAAACATATGAGAATTAAAGAAAAACATTTTTATCTAATGTTAAAAGTATGAATAACAATGAGAATTGGAGTAAGTTTTTCAACAACGAGGACTATCTGTTAGAAATGATCAAATATGTGCATGATACTTTTTCCAGAAGAGGAAAAGCATAGACGAATTACACAAATCTACGAATCTACATCTTTTAGGAAATGCTGTATATGTATACGTTTGGTGTCAAGTAAGTCTTGTTCTGACTTAATGGCAATAAAGTTTTCTGATTCTGATTCTCACACACACACACACACACACACACACACACACACACACACACACACACACACACACACACACACACACACACACACACACACACACACACTCACTCACTCACTACACACACACACACACTCACTCACACACACACACACATACACACACACACACACACACACACACACACACACACACACACACACACACACACACACACACACACACAACACAAAAACAAACTAACAAGGATTATAATCTTTGTGATCACCCCTTAAAATTCCAATTCATTTCAAATGTGAAGCCCATGTAACTGAAACAGTAGAAACTTATAAATATCTAGGTGTCACTCTTCATCAGAACGGAAAGTTTCAAGCAACACAAGAACATTTAGTGAAACAAAGCAACAAAGCAATGTAAGCTTTAAAAGAGCAGTTCACGGACAACATTTTAAAGACTACGATAATAATGCGTTTATTCGACTCAGTAATATCCTCTGTTTTAACTTATGGAGCAGAAGTTGGGTTTCCTTTTTGTTTTCATGGGGAGACAGAATTTCATACTGAACAATCGTTCAAGACATGTTTACCTGTGGTCTAGAGGTAACACACCTGCCTAGAAAGCAGAACTCCTGGGTTCAAGTGTGTGGTGGTTCGATCCCTGTTTGGGCCAGAAATTTTTCCCCCTTCCTAGTGGTGGTCTGGGTGCCTGTCTTTCGGATGAGACAATATACCGAGGTCCCGTCCGTTACAAATGTTCAGCGCAGGTAAAAGAACACACGGCAACAAGAAAGTTGTCCCTGGCAAAATTCTGTAGAAAAAGCTGCTCTGAAACAAATACACTTGCAGACAGGAAAAAAATGGGTGGCGCTGCTTTTGTGGCGATGCACTCTCCTCGGGGAGAGCAGCCTGAATTTCACGTAGAGAAATCTGCCGTGACTTACAGTGGCGTACAATTCAGTTCCAGATCAAAAACCGGTTTCTGTTCGAAGATTTTCATGTAAAAATTTTGTAAAAGATATTGGGAGTTCATAAAAAAGCATTAGTACTACCCACTTTGGGGGAATTAGGAAGATATCCACCGGCCCTTACAAACTATCGTTTGGGATTCATTTGATAGAATCAAAACCAAACTCTTATGTTAGAATATTATCGATCATTTTCGCCATCTAACGCATGTAATAAATGGATCAACACAACAATATATTCTTTACACAACTAGATGTAACCATGTGTGTAAAAATCAAAGGACTCTTGATGTTTGTAGGCAGTGTTGTGCTGTTCAAAGAAAGCTGGAGGACATGTATAAAACATTCTGGATCTACCAGAGGAAGGAGTTCACATCACTTAAATTTTTACGATTTTGCTACCAAAGAATACAAACTGGAACCATACTTAATACACTATGAAAACAAAACCCATAAAAAAGATATTTTGTTTATAAATTTCACATAAGCTGTCACGATTTGATGATAAAGACAGACATCAAAATACAAACAGAGAAGACAGAAAATATAGGTATTGAAACAAAATACAAGACGAATTTCATGTACTGGATCATTATGTCCTATATGATGAACTCAGAAATAACAACCAGAGACTAAGAATGTAAAAAGCATATAGATGAATTAAGCAATATAACCACAATGGATGTCTATCAAGCAGCTATCATAAGATTCGTGTTTGACTGTTTTGATAAAAGAGGAAAAGAGAAGTAAACTTCAACATGCTTTTAGTGTACATCACTTTAAGGAAATAGATAATCATGACTGAGGCTTGCTATCGTTGTGTCAAATAGGTCTACATGACTTTTATTGTAATTAAATATTCTGAATCTGCATCTGAATATCACACACACACACAAAACACACACACACACACGCACGCACGCACGCACGCACACACACACACACACACACACACACACACACAAACACAAACACAAACACACACACACACACACACACACACACACACACACACACACACACACAACGACAATCCCAAACATATTCAGACACATTCACACACACACAGTGTCAAACTGCCATGAGGCCACCAGCCCTTCACTGAACTTGTGACCCTGAGGATGTTACATAACAAACCTGGGTATGTCTGGGGGAAGGGGGGGGGGTCACAAATGGGCAGTGCGGGATGAGTAGGACAGGAGGGTCACAGAAGATGTAAAAGGTCAAGGTCAAGGTGTCTCATCATCCATGAGGTCGTAGGGGAGCGAGGCGTCAGAGACCTCACTTCTCCAGGGACCAGCATATTGAGGGCGGCACCCATCCCCTCTCCCTCGCTGCTTTACCTTCCCTGACCCTAAAGAGGGCAGGTACCCATTTACAGCTGGGTGAACTGGGGGACTGCACTGTAGCCAAAGCGCGCAAACGGTCACCCATCCAAGTGGTAGCCATGCTCAATGCTGTTTAACCTTGGCTGGGGGAAAGCAAGTGCTCCGACCACTGAGCTATCCCTTTCTAAAAGATGAGGCAGCAAAAAATAAAAAATAAAACACACGCAAAAAGAAGCCATGTCCATGGTCTTTCCTTCAAGCTTCAGCCTCCAGCCTGCCTTGCCCAGAAAGCCATCAGCAGTCAGTGCCTGTGTTTCTGTCAGGCATTGAAGGCAGGAGGAGGGCAAGAGCTCCACAGAGGCAGCAGGAGGCCCGAACGTCTGTGCAGGATACTGGAACCCTGTAAATATTCCAACTGCACAAGAGATGCAGGCTGCACAGCTAAAACAACGGAGTGAGTCGTTTTGCCAGCAGCCGTGTTTGCTTGTACGTGTGGTCATTGTCTGCCTTGCCTTACCTTGCTATGCCTTGCTTTGCCTTGTCTTGCCTTGCCTTGCCTTGCTTTGCTTTTCCTTGCTTTTCCTTGCTTTACCTTGCCTTGCTTTACCTTGCCTTGCCTTGCTTTACCTTACCTTGTGTTGTCTTGTTTTGCCTTGCCTTGCCTTCCTTTACTTTGCCTTGCTTTACGTTGCCTTGCCTTGCCTTGCCTTACCTTGCCTTGCCTTACATTCCCTTGCTTTTCCTTGCCTTGCCTTGCCTTGTTTTACCTTGCCTTGCCTTGTCTTGCCTTGTTTTGCCTTGTTTTGCCTTGTCTTGCCTTGTTTTGCATTGTCTTGCCTTGTCTTGCTTTACCTTGCCTTGCCTTACCTTGCCTTGCTTTACCTTGCCTTGCCTTGTCTTGCCCTGTACTGTCTCATGACTTCAGTGGAAATCGATCCTTTCCTGATACTGCCATTCTCAAATAAATATAAAAAGGTCTCATCTCAATTGCCGACCTGCCGTTGACTTCTACAAGCTTTCATGCTGATCCCAACAGTTGTCTGTTAGACGTTGACCGCTGTGGAGGACCTTTGCAAAGACTCCGCCCATCACTTCTCTTCCCTTCTCTTCTCTTCTCTTATCCAAGAGAAGGAAAACACTCACACAACCCCTCTTCATTGAACTGGAGGTGATGGAAGGACATCCTTCATAAACAAAGACAAAATAAACAGGAGCTGTAACCATCTGCCTGACACTGCTGATAAATAAATAAACAGGAGCTGTAACCATCTGCCTGACACTGCTGATAAATAAATAAACAGGAGCTGTAACCATCTGCCTGACACTGCTGATAAATAAATAAACAGGAGCTGTAACCATCTGCCTGACACTGCTGATAAATAAATAAACAGGAGCTGTAACCATCTGCCTGACACTGCTGATAAATAAACAAACAGGAGCTGTAACCATCTGCCTGACACTGCTGATAAATAAATAAACAGGAGCTGTAACCATCTGCCTGACACTGCTGATAAATAAATAAACAGGAGCTGTAACCATCTGCCTGACACTGCTGATAAATAAATAAACAGGAGCTGTAACCATCTGCCTGACACTGCTGATAAATAGGTTTAGCTATACTCCAAGCTAGTGATAAAAGAGTCATGAGGCAGAGAGTGTCATGGTGGCAGAAACAGACCCGGTCTGCGCTACGCTGACGTCACAGCACTAGCAGCTGACGTCACAGCACTAGCAGCTGACGTCACAGCACTAGCAGCGGACATCACAGCACTACCAGCTGACGTCACAGCACTACCAGCTGACGTCACAGCACTACTAGCTGACGTCACAGCACTACCAGCTGACGTCATCACCAGCAGGAAGAGAGTGTGACAGGAAGCAGAGCGGGTCTCAAAGTCTGCTCCAAAACAAGACATACGTGCTGCGTGTTGCCACAACCAGCTGCCAAAAAAGCCCCAAGAGCATGAAATAAATATTTTTAAAAAACTGTTTTAGAAAATGTCAAAGACTTTAACTATCTGGGCTCAGTCAAACCAGTTGATGGATCATGATCATACCAAGGACATAAAGCCATCACTAGGCATGGGTAACAGTAGAATGATCCAGCTGAACAACATCTGGAAAGATGGCAGCATTCCTTACCAGCTGAATAAGGAAAATAATGAAATGCTTACTACGGTCCGTCACGCTGTAATTATGGACGTGAGTCCTGGACACAAAGAACAGACGATGAAGAAAGCGGCTGGGGTTTAGAAGGCTGCTCAGAGTCAGCTGGACAGAGAGAAGAACAGCTGAAAGTGCTCGTCCTTCACTGACTGGGAACCACCAGAACGCTGAACACTGACAGACAGACGAGAGGGAACTGAGACATGCAGGCCACGAGCCAGGAGACCAAGACAGGGAGGAGCCTGGACCTGGTGAAGACTGCTGTCTTTCCAGGCAAGAGGAGCGAGGCTGGGACACAGCCAAGGGGCAGACCACCAGCTCTTCTCTCACTGGCCACATCCCCCAGTCCTGTGGCAGCCTGAGAATCCTGAAGTCGTCAGTCAGCAGGGCAGTGCAGCCAAAGAAGACCGGAGCAAAGGGAGGAGGAGGAGGAGGAGGTCGCTGGGTGTGGCAGCAAACACCGTGACGCCGACAGGTGAGACAGGTGAGAAGTGGATGCTGTGGCATGTTCTTGTAGCCTGCAACGAAATGAGCAGCTTGAGTCTCTATGTACAAATAACAGATATTGAGAGCACACACACACACACACACACACACACACACACACACACACACACACAACACACCACACACACAAACACACACATAAACACACACACACATACACACACACACCTAAACACACACACACACACACACACACACACACACACACACACACACACACACACACACACATCTGCTCATTTGTATGGTTTATCATTGATTAGGGGTTTTCTTTATTCTATGTCTGCATATATGGTCTCTTTTTTTCCCTCTCTTTCCTTTCTTTAGATAGATGGCTTGATGAAAGATAGCAAATGCACTACATATTCAATGACCATCTGAAAAAACTTTGACTTTGACACACACACAATACCCAACCACACATACACACCAAAACCCCAACACACCACACCCAAACCACCCACACAAAAACAAAACACACACCAACACACCCCACCCAAAAACACAACACACACCCAAAACACACAAACACACACACAAACCATCCACACAAACACAACACCAACACACCACCACATACCACCCCCACCAAAACCACCACCACCCACACACACCTAGCATCCACACAACCACCAACACACCCCACACCAACCCACACCACAACACACCACAAAACCAACACACACACCAACACACCACAAACACACAACACACACACAACAACACACCCACACCAACACCAACACAAAAACACAACACACACACACACCAAACACGCATCACCCAAAACCCCCCACCCCCCCACATACAACCCACACCACCCACACCCACACACACACACCAAACTCACAAACACCCCAAACCACACACACACCACACACACACACACACCGACACACACAACACAACACACTAAACACACACACACACACACACAACAAACCACACACACACACACACACACATCTGCTCATTTGTATGGTTTATCATTGATTAGGGGTTTTCTTTTTCTTTGTCTGCATATATGGTCTCTTTTTTTTCTCTCTTTCCTTTCTTTAGATAGATGGCTTGATGAAAGATAGCAAATGCACTACATATTCAATGTACCATCTGAAAAGAAAACTTTGACTTTGACACACACACACATACACCAACACACACATACACACACACCAGCACACCCACACACACACCACACACACCCACACCACCACCCACCACAACCACACACACACACCAACACACACACCAACACACAATACACACACCAACACACACAAAACACACACACCAAACACATCACACACAACACACACACCCAACACACCCACCCACCCACATACACACCACACCAACCCACCCACCCACCCACACACACACACCAATACGCATCCACACACACACACACACCAACACACCAACACACACACAACACACACCAACTCACACCAACACACACACCAACACACACACAAACACACTAACACACACACATACACACCCACACACGCACCAACACACACACCCACACACAACACACACACACACACACACACCAAACACGCACACCAACTCCACCCACCCACCACATACACACCCACACCAACCCACCCACACACACACACACCAACACACACCAACACACCCACACCAACACCACAACACACACCGACACACACACACACCCGACACACACATACACACACACCTAAACACACACAACAACCCCCACACACCACCACCACACACACACACACACATCTGCTCATTTGTATGGTTTATCATTGATTAGGGTTTTCTTTATTCTATGTCTGCATATATGGTCTCTTTTTTTTTTCTCTTTCCTTTCTTTTGATAGATGGCTTGATGAAAGATAGCAAATGCACTGCATATTCAATGTACCATCTGAAAATAAAACTTTGACTTTGACACACACACACATACACCAACACACACATACACACACACCAGCACACCCACACACACACCAACACACATACACACACCAACACGCACCCACACACACACACCCACACACCACCACACACACCAACACACACACCAACACACGCATACACACACACACCAACACACACATACACACACACCCCAACACACCCACCCACCCACCCACATACACACCCACACCAACCCACCCACCCACCCACACACACACCAACACACACCAACACACACACACACACCAACACACCCACACACACACACACACCAACTTCACACACACACCGACACACACACCGACACACACACCAACACACACACACACACAAACACACCCACACACGCACCCACAAACACACA
>CM054168.1:23250598-23260598 GCA_028751875.1 Rapana venosa | reverse complement strand
AAGTGAGTTGTCCCCTCGGAAAAATTCTTAGAAAAAAGCCACTATGATAGAAAGGAAAATACAGTTGCAGACAAAAAAAAAGAAAAAAAAAAAAGGGTTGGCGCTGCTCTTGTGGCGACGTGCTTCTCCCGGTGAGAGCTGCCGAATTTCAAGCACGAGAATCTATGAATTAAAAGTAGGTAATAAAATAAACATTGGTTACAACAGTACAAAATGAGATACAACATTTACTTAATGGTCATTCAAAAATACAACATTCTTACAACAAGTATAACATGGTTACAACAAGTACATGGACCAACATGATAGACAAAGTTACAACAAATACAACATGGTTACATTACAACATGGTTACAGCAAGTAAACATTGTTCTTTTTCTGAAACTAGTACATGGACACAAAACAAGTACAACAATAGTTAAACAAGTACACATGGTTACAACATTACAACATGGATACAACATTACAACATGGTTACAACGAGTACAACATGGTTACAAGTACAACATGGTTACAGCAATACAACATGGTTACAATAAGTACAACATGGTTACAACATTACAACATGGTTACAGCAAGTACAACATGGTTACAACAAGTACATGGACACAACAAGTACAACAACGTTACAACAGTACAAACATGGTTACAAACATTACAACATGGTTTATACACATTCAACATGGTTACAACATTACAACATGGTTACTACAAGTATATCTTGGTTACAGCATTCCAACATGATTACAACATGTACTCCCATGGTTTCAAAAACTACAACATGGTTACAACAAGTACAACATGGTTACAACAAGTACAACATGGTTACAACAAGGACATGGACACAACAAGTACAACAAAGTTACAACAAGTACAACATTGTTACAACATTTCAACATGGTTACAACATTACAACATGGTTACAACAAGTACAACATGGTTACATGGTTCTAACAGTAAATTGTTTACATACAAGTACATATGGTTCAACTATTTCAAAATGGTTACAACAAGTACAAGGACACAACGTACAACAACGTTAGAATATGTACACCATGGGTTCCAACTTTACAACATGGTTACAGCACAGTACAACTTTGTTACAACATGTACAAGGACACAACAAGTACTACAAACGTGACAACAAGTACAACATGTTTACAACATCTACACAGGGTTACAAACATTACAACATGGTACAACATTACAATGGTTACAACAAGTTTAACATGTTTAAAGCATTACAACATGGAGTATACAACAAGCTCACCATGGTTACAACAGTTACAACATGGTTACAACCAAGTACAAACATGGTTACAAAAGTACACATGGTTACACAAGGAACATGGACAAATCAAGTAAACAAAGATACACAAAGTACAACATTGTTTACAAACATTTCAACTATGGTTATAAAATTACACATGGTTACAACAAGTACAACAAAGTTACAAGCACAACATGGTTACAACATTACAACATGGTTACAAAAAGTACAACAAAGTTACAACAAGCACAACGAGGTTACAACATTACAACATGGTTATAACAATTACAACATGGTTACAAAAATTACAACATGGTTACAACATTACAACATGGTTACAACAAGTACAACATGGTTACAACAAGTCCACCATGGTTACAACAAGTCCAATTTGGACACAAGTACAACATGGTTACAACATATACAACATGAACACAAGTACAGCATTGTTACAACAGTACAACATGGTTACACCATGTACCATATTGTCACAACAAGTCCAACATGAGTACAACAAGTACAACATGGTTACAACATTCCAAAATGGATACAACATGAAATCTGGTTCAAAAGTACAATATGGTTTACAACAAGTACATGGAACACAAAAGTACAACAAAGTTACATAACAAGTACAACAATGGTTTACAAGTTTACAACATGGTTTACAGCAAGTCAACATTGGTTACAACAAGGACAAGGACACACAAGTACAACAACGGATACAACAAGTACCAAATGGTTCAACATTACAACATGGTTATTACATTACACATGGTTCAACAAGTACAAACATGGTTAACAAGTACAACAATGGTACAGTGTTTACAACATGGTTACAAAAATTCAACTTGGTACAAATGGTTACAACAAGTAACATGGTTACAATTTTACAAACATGGTTACAACAAGTACAACAAGTTCAAAAAAGCACACATGGTTAACACATTACACCATGGTATATAACAAAAACCTTCAGCATTGTTTACAAAAAATTCACAGTGTTACAACATTACAAACATGGTTAAACAAGTTCAACATGTTGGTTTATACAAAAGTTACCATGGGTTTCAACAAGTCCAACTTGGACACAACAAGTACAAAATGTTTACACATATTATAATACTAATAATAATATTAATATTTATGGAATTTACTACAGCGCCATTATCTTGCAAATAAAACAAATCCAAGCGTCTCATTCATCCTAGTCTTTCACATGCAGCCATGTTACCAATTAATTAGATTTGTACAAATTCAAATGTAAACTCACACACGCGCTCATATTACAGTTTTTTCAAAGGACAAATGTAAAACACACGCGCGCTGTGCAGCGACGCGCAACAACTCACACAAAAGGTTGTAACTCGAGCAGCAGAGGGGGGTGAGGTGGGGGGGGTGGGAGTTGGTTTATTTTTTGGGCAGGGACAGAAAATGCGTTTGAAACAAAGAGGGGGGAATCTTAGGTTTGAAAATAAATGCGTCTTAGGGCTGGATTTAAGATCATAAGTAGGACTTTTGACGAAGGAGGAGAGGGAGGTCGTTCCAGATCAACTGGACAGTAACAGGGAAAGAGCGACGGCCAACAGTGGTGGGCAGGTTGAATCAGGTATTCTTAAGCACAAGGTATCTGCAGCAGACAGCAGAGCGGAGGGAACGAGAAGGAGTGTACCAGTGAAGACATTCACAGAGGTAAGGAGGTGCTGTTTTGTGGAGACTTTTGTAACAGAGGGTACAGTTCTTATAGTTTACCTATGTGGCACAGGCAGCTAGTGGAGAGACTCGCAAGAGAGGAGTAATGTGCTCAGATTTTTCTTTCTGAGGATAGTCGAGCTGCAGAATTTTGTATACGTTGGAATGAGGGTGGATAGATGATGGCTGGCGACCAGCCAGAAGAGAATTGCATAGTCAGACGTGAGAGAAGGGAGATGTGACTTGTTTGGATGTTTGCATCAGTGGACAGATACTTTCGAACTGACTTAATGCGCGTAATTGAAGTTAGCCACCGATGGCAGGTGTTGGTTGGGTGTTGAATTTTTGGCATGGAGATTTATAGAGCGTTGTTTAGATAACTACCCTAGTTATTTCACTTACAGTGGATAGAGGGAACAGGGACGTATTGCCAAATTCTATTAAGCTGTTGTTTTGGGAAGACAGTTTTGTTTGGGTCAATATAAGCATGGCCTTCGGTTTTATATGGCATTGAGTTGCAACTTGTTTTCTATTTTCCATTTTGGTATCTTGAGGCAGCGGACTATGTGTCAAGAGAAAGGCAGATTTTTCGGGAGTTTCACTGATAAGAATCTGAGAGTGTTCTGCATAAAAATGATGGCTGTTTTGATGACGGTTTTATTTTAGGAAAGTGGGGCAGATGTAGAGAGTGAAAAGATCAGGGCGATACCTGACCCTGTGGGATCCACATTCCAGTTTGGCAGGTGTGATTGAATCTGATTTACGTACTTTGGGAATCAGTCTGTCATGTATGAACTGACAGGTGAGGGCTGGTGTTTATTTCTTTAATACCAAAAGTTGTTTTGGAGCTGGTAGAGAAGAATTGATGCTGGTCTTGAGTCAAAGGCTGCAGACAAGTCGAGGAGAGTGAGAAGATATTTTTTCAAGAACAGAAGCGTGCAAAAAGCGTCGTTTAAGGTGTGGAATAGGGTGGTCTAGGTTGCTTCGTGGTTGGCACGATAGGCGACTGATATCGGGGGGAGGTGGTTGTTTGGAATGAAGATGGCTATTGAGTTTGTTTCAGAACAACTTTTTCAAGGACTTTACAGAAAAAGGTAGGTTTAGAAACGGCTGTAATTATTCAGAATGTTAGGGTCAGGTTTTGTTGCTTTTTGAGTAGTAGAGGTGTAACTATAGCAGTTTGAGAGCTGATGAAAAATTCCTGAGAGATGGAGATGAGTTTACTATTTTCGTGGTAGTGGGTATGGCTGTGGAATGACCTGAGTGAGAAGAGAAGCAGGTATAGATCGAGATTCACATGATTTTATTGTCATTCTTTCAGAATTATCGGATTTCATTCTCAATTGTTGGATGAAGAAAAGGGAGAATTGCCATGAATTGGGGATCAGGAGGTGGGGTCCAGTCTGGGAGAGAATGTTGCGGGACTTTGTCAGAGAAGATTGTAGAAAATATATCAGGAAGTTCGGAAGGGCTTTTTTGTGAAAGTGGGTAGAGGGTTGCCTTTGCGGATCGCTGAGAGTTGAGGTGAGGGAAAAAGCGAGATTTCATGGGACTTAGCATCAAGAACTTGAGCAGAGTTAATATTTGTCTTTGCTGAATGGTATTAAGGTTTTGACTTTGTTGATTTGTTTTTCGAAAGAGTTGTTTATTTATTTCAGTTTTTGTTTTTTTCGCCATTGTCGTCGAGTGTCGGCGTTTGCGTTTTGCGACCAGGATATCATGGCTGTACCTTGGGGCGAGGGCCTATCAGAAGAATGAGGTCGGTGGGAGGCGCGGTGCGCATCGAGCAGTTGGCCAAGAACAGTGTTGTAGTGTTTAGACGGGTCAGTGTGGTCAGGGTATTAGTGATAGGCGTTCAGCAGCTTGGGTAGAGAATAGTTTGGATATCTATGGCTTGAGATTGCGACGGGTGATGCACTTTCTTTTTTAATTGCCTTGCAATGTTGAGAAAGAAAAGAAGGCAGATATGGTCAGAAAGGCAGTCATTAGTGGGGATACAGACTTATGTGATCAAGTGAAACATCAGTGATGAGCCAATCTAGAATATGACCGATCTGTGTGTAGCTTCATTTACCAGCTGGGAAGAGAGTGGTTAGACAAAATAATAAAGAGAATGACGCTTGAACAGGAGAGACTGGTTGTCAAAGTGGAAAGTTAAAAGTCGCAAGATTGATAAGTTTCTTGGGACCGAGGGCTGTAGTGACAAGGAGAGGTTGAATTTCTTGATGAAAAAGGGAAGATGTCAGATTGTTTTTTCGGCTGGGAGGGTGGCGGTAAATGCAGCAGAAAGTGCAGAATGGCCGGGTAGGTTAGGTTGAGTTCACCACTTCGAAAGATCCGTGGAGAAAGGGAGGAAGTGGCAGAAAGAATGAGCCGGATGCAGCGTGTCCTTGTCAACGACAGCGATGCACCTCAAGGGAAGAGTCGGGGAAGGAAAGAGTTTATAGCAAGGTGGTGTTAGCTTGTTTTATCATCTTGGTTCATTGGCCTTGGTGTTTCTATACCATGTTTCTGTGAGAAAAGTTAACATTAGGTTTTTTTCATAGATAAAATCGGAAGAAAATCAGCCTTTCTCCTCTGGGGCTAAAACAGATTGTTGCATTGTCTGGACTGATTGTGAAGAAGATTTGAAGGAGACGAGAGGTTTGAAGGAGATAGTGGTGAGTTAGGACAAGGACTGAGGAAGAAGATGAAGCGTGGCAGATAAGAGGACAGGGTGAGAAACAGGACAAGAAGTTTACATTGATGAGTCAGGTGTGGAGGGTGGTAAAGGGAACTGAGTCAGGAGGGATCTGAAACTTTGTAACAGCATGTGAAGCACATTACAATCAAGAAAGTCTTTTCACACATAGAAGATAAATCAGTAACAGGGGGAGCATGTCACGGGCGAGAGGCAGCGTGGTCATGGTTTCGGAAGTGGACGTCAGGAGGTGAGGGGGGAAGATCACGTGGAGGCAGGCACACTGCAGGCGATGAGTCTGTGCACGTGGTCCTCTTCTGGCTTTCTGCGAAGAATACTAGGTTTGAAAGATGTTGCTTTGTAGCTTCATCAAGTTATCAACTATAACAACCATGGACACAACAAGGACAGCATTGTTACAACAGTAAAACATGGTTACACCATGTACAATATGGTTACAACAGGTCCAACATGGGTGCACAAGAACAACATGGACACAAACAAGTACAACATGGACAAAACAAGTACAACATGGTTACAACAAGTCAACATGGTTAACATTTTTGCAACATGGCTACAAATAATACAACAGGGTTTCAACAAGATCCAACATGTACAACAAGTCCAACATGGACACAATAAGTACAACATGATTACAACAGTTACAACATGGACACAGCTAAGGTTACAAACAGTAAACTTGGTCTACACTAAGTACAACATGGTTACAGCAAGTTCAACATGGTTACCAGCGTAGTACAACATGGCTTACAGCATGGGTTATAAAATGGATATAACAATTACAACATAGTTACAACTATTACAAATATCTACAACAGTACAACATGGTTACAAACAAGTACAACATGGTTACAAAAATACAAATAGTTACAACAGTACATATAAGTTACAAACAACAACATTGGTTACATCATGGTTACACAAGTACAACATAGTTACAGCAAGTACAACATGTTACAGCATGATTACAACATGGTTCAACATGGTTACATCTGTATCACATCTGTAATATATACGTGAACACTACTTTCTGATCATTCCGTGTTTCTTTTTTCTCTAAAATTGCAAAGCCTACCAGAAAGAAAAAAGTATGTCACCGTCGCTACCTCATGGCCATAGATATTCCAAAACTTTTTACTGCACAAGCTGCTGAACGCCTATCACAAACCTCTGACAACAATAACCCCTCAAACACTACAATGATTTTCCCTCACCCAAACTGCTTGATGAGCATGCACCTCCCACTGACCGTCTCCTTCCTGATAGCCATGTGCCCCATGGTACACCATGACATTCTGGTCGCAAAGCGCAAACGAGGCAACTAGAGCGGCAGGGGCCCGAAAAAGCAAAAACGGAAATTAATAAGCAGCTCTTCCGAAAACAAGTAAACAAAGTCAAGTCTTTAATTCTTTCAGAAAAAACAAAGTATTACTCTTCTCAAGTTCTTGATGCCACGTCAATGAAATCTCTCTTTTTTTTCACATCTACTCTTCTTGGATCTGTGGAAGCAAGCCCTCTGCCTTCCATCCACAACCACTCTGAACTTCCTTCTATATTTTCTGCATTCTTTTCTGAAAAAGTCCATAACATTCGCTCCAAACTGGATCAGACTCCTTTCCAGCCTGTACTTCCTGATCCCCAATTATCTGGCACTCCTCTCCTTTTCTTTCATCCGACAAGTGAGAAAGAAATCACGATAATTCTGAAAGAAATGACTATAAAATCATGTGATCTTGATCCCATACCTGCTTCTCTTTTCACACAGTGCCTACCACAACTTATACCCACTATCACGAAAATATTGAACTCATCTCTTGTTTCAGGAATTTTTCCACCAGCTCTCAAAACTGCTATAGTCACACCTCTACTCAAAAAGCATGACCTTGACCCTAACATTCTGAAGAATTATAGACCTGTTTCCAATCTACCTTTTATTTCTAAAGTCCTTGAAAAAAGTAGTTCTAAAACAGCTCAACAACCCCCTTCTCTCCAACAATCTTCTTTCTGAGTTTCAGTCTGCCTATCGCGTAACCACAGCACTGAAACCACCCTAGTACAACTTTAAAACACGCTTCTACTAGCTTCTGACTCAGGGAAAATCTCCCTTCTCACTCTACTCGACTTATCGGCAGCCTTCGAACTATAAACCACTAAATTTCTCTCCCGTCTTCAAAAAACGTTCGGTGTTACTGGCACAGCCCTTTACCTGGTTTAATTCATACCTTACTGACGATTTCAGCAGTTGCAGTAAACAAGATTCAATCAATACCTGCCAAACTGAAATGCGGATCCCACAGGGATCAGTTCTAGGCCCTAACTGTTCACTCTTTACACTGCCCCCCTGTCCATATAATAAAACGTCATCAAATCAACCATCATTTTTATGCAGATGACTCTCAGATTCAAAGCAGTGTTACTCCTGAAAATCTGCCTTCTCTCCTGGCAGATATGGCCCCCTGCTTTGAAGATATTTAAAATTGGATGAACACAGAACAAATTACAGCTAAATGCAGATAAAACCGAAGCCATGCTTGTAGGACCAAACACAAACTCTCTTCCATTACAACAACTTCAATAGAACTTGGCAATGCATCAGCCCTCTATCCACTGCTGTGAAGTACCTAGGTGTTGTTATCGACAACACACTCTCTATTTCAAAAATTCATCACCCAGACCTGTCAGTCGTGCTACTATCAGTTACGGCGTATTAGTGCAATTTGAAAGTACCTGTCCACAGACGCACAGCCAAACTTGTCACTTCCCTCATTCTTTCACGTATGAACTATTGCAATTCTCTTTTGTCTGGTCTGCCAGCATCATCTATCCACTCCTTTCAACGTATACAAAACTCGGCAGCTCGACTAGTTCTCAGAAAGAAAAAATCGGAGCACATTACCCCCCCTCTTGCAATCTCTCCACTGGCTGCCTGTGCCACAGAGAGTAGAATATAAGATCAGTACCCTCTGTTACAAATGTTTTCCACAAAACTGCACCCTCCTACCTCTGTGAATGTCTTCACTTGTACACTCCTTCACGTTCCCTCCGCTCTGCTGCAGATACCTTGTGCCTACGAATACCTAGATTCAACCAATCTACTGTTGGCCGCCGCTCTTTCTCTATTTCGGGTCCATCGACCTGGAATGAGCTCCCTCCCTCTCTCTCTTCGCCAGAAGCCTAGCTATGACACTTTTAAATCAAGCCTCAAGACATATTTATTTCAAACCTAAAATTTCCCCCCCATCCTGTCTCATACCAGAGCTATCCCACCCTTCACTAACCCATGTCCTATTACCCTGCTAAAGTATATGACCTGTGTGTGTGTGTGTGTGTGTTGTGTTTTGTGTGTGTGTGTGTGTGTGTGGTGGTTTTTGTGTGTGTGTGTGTGTGTGTGCTTTTGAAAAAACAAATTTGACTATTGCAAATTTTATTTCATAGATTTGGTCTGCAGCGTACCATGTTTGTAATGTACGTTTGAACTATTGATTAATTTGTCTTGGTTGTATGACTGGTAAGATTAGGTCCAATGCATGCGCTTTGATTTGTCTTTGCAAGATATAGCGCTATATAAGTTCCATTTATTATTATTATTATTATTATTATTATTATTATTATTATTATTATTATTATCATTATCATTATTATTATTATTACAACATGGTTACTACAAGTACAACAAGGTTCCAACATGTACAACATGGTTACAACATTACAACATGGTTACAACAAGTACAACATGGTTACCACAAGAACAAGTACAACATGGTTACAACAAGTACAAGTACAACATGGTTACAACAGTACAACAGCTAATAGCATGGTTTTGTTTATGTTTACAAAAAAATTATGTTTTTCATGTAGAAATTTGTTGGATAATTTTCATGGAAAGTCCCTCATCAATGTAGTATTTTTCTTTTTTATCATTCTTCATGCTATGTATTGACATTAATTACTTTCGATTTTTTTTTTTTTTTTTTTTTTTTTTTCAGAGGCTGGATTAAAAAAGCATATGTTAGCTTATCTATAACCCTCTAAAATAAAATTGTTCATTGTTCATTGTTTCATTGTTCATTGTTTCAACAAGTAGAACATGGTTACAACAAGTACATGGACACAAACAACAAGTTACAACAAATACAACATGGTTACAACATTACAACATGGTTAAAACAAGTACAAAAATGGTTTCAATACTATACCACAGTGTTACAACAATACAACATAGTTACAAAAAAGTACAAACATGACTACAACAAATACAACATGGTTAAAACAAGTACAACTTTGGGTTTCAACATGCAACATGGTTACACAAACAACATGGCTACAACAATCCAACA
>CM054168.1:23221671-23250098 GCA_028751875.1 Rapana venosa | reverse complement strand
CTTTTTCTTCTCTTTTTCTTCTTTCTTTTTCTTCTTCTTCTTCTTCTTCTTCTTCTTCTTCTTCTTCTTCTTCTTCTTCTTCTTCTTCTTCTTCTTCTTCTTCTTCTTCTTCTTCTTCGCAATTCTTCTTCTTCGTAATTTTTCTTCTTCTTCTTCTTCTTCTTCTTCTTCGTAATTCTTCTTCTTCGCAATTCTTCTTCTTCTTCTTCTTTGATGTTGTCATCTTCATCGTGGTCTAATGGCTCAGACAGCAACTACTGCTGTCTGTCCTATGAGCGAAAATGGGTTGGGCTGCCGTTAAGCGACTAACTGACTGGGAGTTAGGACAGAATTGTTGTTTTGTCTTTCTGGGAAAACAGAGAACGGACCAGAAAGGCAGAAAATAGACCAAGAAGGAGGCAACTGGAAGAAAAGGAACAAGGCGTGTGTGTGTGAGTGTGTGTGTGAGTGCGCGCGCACGTGCGCGTATGCATGCGTAATTGGCACTGGAAATATAACTGGAAAGAAGAGGTATTAAATAAAATCAATCAAAAAACAATCATGAAAAGCTTTGATCAAATTAAAATAGCATCCTTTTTTCTGACATTGACTTCTGACTATATGCATAGGATGCTGAAATCAATGGAAAAAGACAGCGATGATATCATGACGACAACGACGACGACGACGACGACGACGACGACGATGATGATGATGATGATGATGATGATGATGAAGAAGAGGAGGTGGAGGATGTATGTGTGTGTCTGTGCGTGCGTGCTTGTGCGCGTGTGTGTTTGCGTGCGTGTATGTGTGATAGATAGATAGATAGATAGATGGATAGACAGATAGATAGAGAAATAGAGGGAGAGTCTTTTTCTTCTTTCTTTCTCTATTTTTCTTTCTTTCTTTTTTTTGTATGTGATTTTTCGAGGGTTAAAGATAAGCATTTACATTATTTTTTTCTTTGGAGAGGTGTAAGAGGGAGAGAGAGGGGGGAGACAGACAGACAGATAGACAGACAAAGAGAGAGAGGGAGACAGACAGAAAGACTGACAGAGATAGTGAGACAGACAGAAAAGGACAGACAGAAAGAGAGAGAGAGTAACAGACACGCGGACAGACAGAAAGACAGACAGAAAGAACTTAGAACAAAACTCTACCTGCTGAAGATCCATTAATCCCTACACGGTTTCACACTTCATCCTGATGTTCAAGAAGAATGTATAATCTGCCAGCTGCCATGGCGCAGTGGTTAGCAGCTTTGGTTTTGGAATGGAAGGTCTCGGGTTTAAATCCCATAAGAGTCAGAGGGTTTATTGTTGTTGTGTTGTTGTTGTTGTTGTTGTTGTTTTTGGGGGGTGTTTGTATCGTTGGTGTTTTTTTTGTTTTTTTCCAGCTGCCTCCTACCCAGAGACAGTTTGCTGTGTGTTTACTGGGAAGACTGTGACCACACAGTCGAGTTTTATCCACTTTAGTGATTTCAGTGAAAACATAACCTCAGGCAGTCTTCCACATGTTCTGATGCTGCATGACTCTGTACTGGATGGTACTGACGCTGAACGACCGGGAAACTCACACAGACCTGCCGTCAAGAAGAACAAATACGTACACAATTAACGATTGCGAAAAAGAAAATAATAGGAACAAAATCAAGTCAACCCCTGAAGTAAAATGATTCATTTCCACAGCAGCATAATGACATCATCCTCATTGGTCATCATGCACAGAAAGGAACTTGTCTCTGATTGGGTGACCTGGTTGTTCCGGTCTCATGGTGACCTCAGTTTCGGTTTGCCCACAGACTGGTGTGTGCCTGGTGTACGGCTCCAGGGCTGGAGGTTCACTGGAAGTGGTGTGGAGGGACGGGGGGGGGTTTACCCCCCCGGACGGGCTTTTGCATGGTTTTTGCCCCCCCCCCCCCCCCCCCCCCCCCCCCCCCCCACACCACACTGAGTATTTCTTTTCAATAGAGGATTATTGGTGGTGTCTTGTGTATTTTTGCTCAGACAGGCACCACTAAAACACCCCCAAAATTGAAATACGAAATTGTATTTAACTAAATTATATTAAAAAAATAATAATAAATAATAAAAAAAAACAAAATATTTCAAACAAACTTAACTACTACTACTACTATTTACTTACTTTTAATTATTTACTTTTAGGGAAATTTATATAGCACTAAATTCTTGTAAAGCAAAAAATCAAAGCGCTCAGATGATTTTTAAAAAACCCAACTTTGGGGTTGAGGGTAATAAAAATTAAGTACAAGGGGAAAAGCTTTTTTTCCTCCCCCCTCAAAAGGGAAAAAAGTATAAACACTAAAGCAAAGCAAAATTTTTGAAAAAAAAAAATAAAGGGGAAAAGGAAAAAGGTAAAGGAAACGAAAAAGAGGAAATACCCCAAAGGATTATACAAATGCTTAAAAGAAAAAGGGGGGGTTTTATTTAATGTAGTCGCTACCCGGCGCGCCATGTGTGTGTGGGTTAGTAGTAGTAGTAGTGTAGGGGCAGAAAGCAGTATTATTTAGTAGTAGTTATTTAGTAGTAGGGTTTAGTAGTAGTAATAGTATTTATTTTAGTCATTTGTTATTTGTAGTATTTAGTAGTAGAGTAGCAGTATTTAGTGTAGTAGTAGTGGAGTAGTTGTTTTTGTAGTAGCAGAAGAGATAATGATTTTTCTACTTTGGGGGGGTTGTATGAAAGGGCAGTGCCGACGATGAGGTGGTTTTTAAAAAAAAACGACAGCGGAAAAAGATGATGACGAGAGAGGAGAGAGAGGAAGGGGGGGGGGGGGGGGGGAAAGGGAGGGGAGAGGGGAAAAGTTAGACAGCCAGACAGAGAAAATGTGGGGAGTTTCAAAATAAAGATGACATAATCATGTAAAAAATAACTGCTGTGAAAAGTTTGTTTTTTTTTATGGTGGGGAAAGGACACTAAAAAAATGCTCTTTAAAAATTGTCGCACAAATTAATAGACAAACTGGCATTTGGGAAAAAGGGAAATACCACAAGCGGTAAACCCCAATAAAACAAAGAAAAACCACTAAAAACAGCATTCCATTTCTAGAAATTGTTGATAAATTCTTTGGGGGGAAAAAAGAAACCCCCAATTTTGGACTTTTCATTAAAAAGTCATGATACAGTGTTTTAAATTCTGTTATGGTCTGTTTCGTTTTTAAAAAGACAGGGGGACTTTTCCCAAAAGCCAGCTTCCAGAATACGACAGATTTGGTTTAAAATTGAAATTTTTTTGGAAAAGGAAGTTCGTTTAGGTGCGAGTCCCTAAATTCATTAACTGGAAAAAAAGTCTTTTAGTGATGGGGGGGCCCAATGCATGAAAAATGTTTTGATAAAAAATTTTCCTTTTGTTGAACATTTAGTTTGGAGGTTAAGGGGAAAGGGGTTATTTTTCCCCCTAAAATAGCATCAGTTAATGAACTTGACTTATCAAATTTATTCATACATTCCTGTATTCATTTTTTTTTAAATTCATCTTTTTCCGGGTTTTTTTCATTTGATCCGACCTGAAACGATCCTTTTTCGACCCCGAGGGGAATGTGATGCGATGTGATCTGATTCTTTTTAAAAAATTTTCTTTCTGAGCGCTTTGTTTTTGTTGTTTTTAAAGATTCGCGCTATATAAATTCCATTACATTATTTTTATTAATTTTTATTATTTTTATTATTATTAATTTTTTTAATAGGGTTTTAACAGCACGTTTATGAGTCTAGAAATTAGATTAGTTAAGTTGTTGCTCGCCAGACCCCAAAGAAAAAAAGCATAATTTATGTTTGATGAATATAAAAATGAAAGAATATTTTTTTGGTACAGAGACAAAAATTTTTAAAATTTTTACGCGTTAAAAAATTTTTGAGGAAAATGTTTCTTGAAAAATTCTTTTTTTTGGGTTGATTGCCCCAAGATAAATGTTATCAATAGTTAATCCTAATAGTTTGGGGATTTGAAAAGTTTTTTTTTATATCATCGTTTAAAAGATGGGTTTTTAAATTTTTTTTTTTAAAGATGTTGACTTTTTTTTGCCTATTTGAAATAAGCAGGGGAATTTTTTTTTTGTTGGGTTTGGGTCCCAAAAATGTTTTTCATATGTTTTCTTGTTTACTGGGGAAGACCTGGTACGGATCCCTATGGGGTTGTGGCTATGGTGGTTTTTCTGAAAAAAGTTAAAAGGGATGTTGTTCTAGATAAAGGTAAGAAAGTAAATATAGGGGAAAATAGCGAGGACAAGAAAAGCCCCCTGGGGAAAATCCCCAAAGCATTTGGAAGGTATTAAAAAAGCAATTGTTAAGATAAACTTTTTCCCTGTCTGTTGATAAAAAGGGGAAAAAAAATAAGTTCAAGGGGTTTTGGGGAGATTTTGTTATAGACGGCGGTTTCTTTAAGAGGAAAAATTGTGATAAAGGGAAACGTCGAACCCTTGGGAAAATTTCGACAAAGAGAATTTGGGAAAATTGGGGTTTTTTGTTTGTATTGGATACCCAAATTTTCGGGGATTTTTTTAAAAAATGTTTTAGTACATGAATGGTTGGCTCTAAACCAGTTGGTTAGGATGTGTGAGATTATCCCTTATTCGGGATGACAAGAAGGAAATTTATATATGTAAATTTTCAAAAGGGTTTTGGAAAGTGTTGACAAAAATAGTTTTTAGTCAAAATTTGGGAAAGGATCAGCAGTCTTTCCTGATTTGAAAAAAGGGAAAAATTATTTGGGGCCTTGTTTTAAATTTTTTTCAAAATGTGTTTTACTTATAAAAAGGGATTATAGTTTATTGTTAAGTGGTCTGTTTTTACAGGAGCAGCAAGTTTTAAAATTTAAACCACCGGGTCCATCTAGACCACGTTTTTTGCTGTTTTTTTTAAAACCTTTTAAAGAAATAAAACTTTGGGACACTAACGGGTGTGATTTTTGAGCTTTGTATAGATGTTATGGTTAGAGAAAAAGGGTTTTTTTTAGGTCTTTA
Organism: Rapana venosa; assembly: GCA_028751875.1. Taxonomy (NCBI): domain Eukaryota; kingdom Metazoa; phylum Mollusca; class Gastropoda; order Neogastropoda; family Muricidae; genus Rapana; species Rapana venosa. The sequence continues at coordinate 23,245,136 of CM054168.1, read as the reverse complement.
AATCATTGTTTTTGATTTGTCGTTAAGGGTTTATCTGAGATGACACTGTTAAAAATGTTTTTTTTATTGCTCGGTTGATAAAACATTAAGGGTTTTTGAGAAACCATTTTCATTTTTTTTTGGTTAGTTTATTGATGGTTTTCCCAAAATGGTTTTTAATATCTTGTTTTTAAAAACTATTTGGGTTAAAAAGTATTTCTTTTTTTCTGCCCCTTTTAAAAATTAGTAACATTAAATTTTTTTGCTTTTTTTATTCCTTTTTTGATATCCTCTTTTTAACGGTTATTCTTAAAGGGAAAACTTTCTGGAACTTTTTTAGTGAGCCAGGGGTTTAAATTTGGTATTTAACTCTTTTTGTTTTGGGGAGGGGGAGGGGAAGGGGGGAAAATAAAAAAGGGGGGAAAACTTTGGGGGGGAAAGGAAAAGTGGGGGGGCCTTTTCGGAGGGGGGCATTGGGGTTTAAACGTTTAAGGGGGGGAGGTTTATTTTAAGAAAAATTTGGCCCAAAAAAAAAAAAAATTAAAAAAAACCTAGTATCGAATTTAAAAAGTTTCTATTTGGGAACAGCTTAATTAAGATTGGTTTTTTTTTATTCTTTTTTTTGGACCAAGGATACGACTGGGAAAAAGGTTGCAAACCAAAAAACCCGGAACCGTATCTCAAAAATAGCATTAGGATTGGTAGTATAAAATGGTTTATTAAAGTTTTCAAATTTTTTGTGATACGTTTTTGGGGTGTTTATCAACTGGGTTTTTAAAAGGAATAACACGATTGTTTGGGAAACTATTGGTTATTTTTTTTTAATCAAATCAATGTTAAAATCCCCCAACTGATTATGTTTCCTTTTATCCTTTATTGATATTTTTCCTTTATATTATATATGATTAAATTTCCCGTTAACATTTTCAGCAGGATTTTTTTGGTACAGAAAAAGCAAAAGAAGGGTTTAGCATGTTTGTTTTTTATTTCGATCCATATCGTTTCTACTGTATGCTGCTCTAAATCTATTAGCCTTTTAAATGAATAGGTTGTGAAAATAGGGCATTAAACCCGTTTCATGAAAACAATGGGGGTCTCTACGAACAGCGGTATTTAAACCCGGAATGGAGATGTTTATTTTTCCCAGATATGAGTATTTAAATGTGTTTTTGAAAAGCCAAAAAAATGGGGAAAATTTTTTTCCCGAATTTGATTTGAAAAATTTTCAGGTTTTTCTGTCAATTTCTTTTTTCTCATGATTGATATTAAATGTTCCCACACGAAAACTTTGTTTTGGGTTAAAACCAATTTTTACTATTGTTTTTCCCGTTTTTCAATTAAAAATTGTTTAAAAAATTGTTTTTTGTACACAATTCAATGGGGGTATCATCATATCTTCCCCTTCCCGTGGCACGAAAAAACGTTTCCATGGTAAGCCTCCTCCATCCTTTTCGGTCCCCCGGCCTTTTTCGCAGTAGTGCCGAGCATTCATCCCGGTCCATTCTTGTTTTTGTCCCTCCATGACTTGTTCTGGGCTTTCCCCCCTTTTGCCACCTTGAGTGTTCCCCGCCCGTTCTGTTTTTGGGGAGTGTTGTTGGTGGGTGGGGTGGCCGAACCATTGCTTTTTCTTCTTGACTGGTGAGAAGGGGTTTCCCGTGGACCTGCCAGCCATGTTATTTTTGGGTTTTTACAAAAAAAATTGGTCTTTTGTTCTCTCCCGGATATGCCCAGCAGTTTTTATGGCCCTTTTGTTTCAAATGGGCTGGATTCGCTTTGCTGTTTTAGTAGGGCAATTTTCCCGGTTTCCCCTTCCGTTTAGGGAGGATAGTCTGAATTTGGGGGTTTTTTAGAGCTTTAGTTTGTTTGGGGGAAAATGTTTTTTTACTTTTCCTTATGGGGGTGAGTTTTGTCATGGAAAATGTTGCCGTGGCTAGTTGACTTTTATTTTTTGTCTCGATCGCCCCTCCTTTTTGAGTGTAGTGCCCAAGGTTTTTTAAAAACATTTTACCCCCTCCAGTTGCTGGGCGTTCATGTAAATTTTACCCGGGTTTTGTTGTCGTGCTGTTACAAGTACTTTTTCCCTTTTTTCCGAGCTACCTCCAAACCCAAAATGTCCCGGCCCGTTTTCATTTCTGGTCGTAAGATCTTGCAGCTTTTGTGTTTCTTCCGCCCCGAGGCCCAAAGTCATCGGCAAACCGCAAGTTTTTGAGGGGTCTGCCGCCCAAAAGAGAAGGTAGTGCGGAAAATCATGGAGGGCCCTTTTCTCATGATGTTTTCCCAAAAAACAGATTTTTAAAAAAGGGGCGTAGATAAAAAGGCATCCTTGTCGGACCCCAAATGTGGTTTTTTAAGTAGTCTCCGACCTGATTTTTCAGAAGGACTTGCACTGTTGCGGGGTTTTTTTGTGCTTGAATGGTTTGCATAGTCCTTCTTCAATGCCAAAAATTTGAGGACCCGCCCCGGCCTTCGTGCCATACTCTTTTTCGAAAGCCTTCTTGAAGTCGGGTGGTTGTGGAAAGGTCTCTTTTGTTGAAAAGGGTTTTTTCCCCCTTTGTTTGTGGCGTTAAAAAATCTGTTGATAGTGCTCCCGCCCCGCCATGAAAAAAAGGGTTGTTTTCCCCTGCAAGGTGTTCTTCTGCCTCCCTTTTTGGTGGATTCAAAAAAACTTTGGCATGATCTTTCGGCGTGGGTGATGAGGGGTTTGGGTTTTTCTATTTGTTTTGGATTGGCGTAAAATTCCCCCTTTTGGGAAAAGGTATGAAAGGGGTGAATTTTTGGGGATTCAAAAGAATAGCAAATTAATAAATAATAAACAACTGAAAAAAACTTTTAAAGCGGTAATTTTAAAAAACCTTTAAATTTCAAAACCAAAAAATCCAAAATTGGATTTTTTTTCAAACTTTGCAAAAAAAAGATAACCAAGGGGAAAAAAAACAAATACAAAAAAGTTCAAGAAAAAACTGCAAAAAAGTGCAGGGGCCCTCTCTGGATGGGTTGGGGCTTCATAGTGGTTTACAATTTTTCAAGCAAATTTTGGTTTCCTACTTGGGGGGTGCGGTAAGTAACGTAGGCTGTTGCAGAGAAAAGGAAAACGTCAGTGGGCGGGAAGCAGTTTTGGAAAAAAGCCAGTGTGGAGAAAAACAGGCGGAAAACAGCAGTGTGGAAACAGCCGTGTGGGAAAAAGCAGGGGGGGTGGAAACGCAGTGTGGAGACGCAAATGTGGAAAAAGGGAGGTGGAAAAAAGCCCGTTTTTGGGGAAAAAGCAGGGGGGAAACAGGGAGTTGGAAACAGCAGTGTGGAAAACAGGGAGGTGGAAAAAAGCAGGGCGGGAAAAAAGCAGTGCAAACGCAGTTAAAATGGAAAAGCAGTGTGGGAAAAAAAGTGTGGGAAAAAGCAGCGTAGGCGGGAATGTGGCAGCGGGGAAAAGAAAAGGGGAAAGAATTTGGGGCACATGTTAAAACAGGGGGAAAGAGGGTGGAAAGGGTGGGCCCGCATTAAAGGGGGTGGAAAGGGGGGGGAAAAGGGGGAAAAAAGGGGGAAAAAGGGGGGAAAAAGGAAGAAGAAAGGGGAGGGATGGGGAAAAGAGGGGGAAAAGGAGGGAGGGGGGAGGGAGGGGGGAAAAAGGGGGGAAAAAAAATTTTTGTTAAAAAAAGTTGGGTTGGGGGGATTCCCGCTTTTGGTTTTTCCAAAAAAAAGGAAAAGGGGAAAAAAGGGGGAGGGGGGGGTTTTTTAAGGGAAGAAAGGAGGGAGGACCGGGGGAAGGGGGGGTCAAATGGGTCTGTAAAAGCTTTCCATTCCCTTTTCCCTTTCCCCTAAAAAAAGCAACATTAGTTTTTTGTGATTAACCCCTTGGGCTACCTTTTTTGCCCCAATTTTTAAAGGGGTGTAGGGTAAAATTTCCTCCCCCTTTTGGAAGAAGGGGAAAAACTTTTTAGTTGCTTGGGGCATTTTATTTCAAAGGGGGGTGTTTGCTCTTTGGGGTTTTTGCCGTGTTTTTTAAGTTTTCCTTTTTGTTCCCAACTCCTTTTTAAACCCCCCCAGTATCTCCATTTGCAAAGAAAAAAATGGAGGAAACAAAAATAATAATGATTATTTGTTTGGGATCAGGTAAATCGTTATGTTGGGTTTCCCCAAATTTGGGTGGGTTAACCCCTTTTTGGGGGGCCCTTTGGGGTTTAGTAAAAGTTCCCCAAATTTACCCAGTTGTAAATGGGTACTGCCTCTTTAGGGTCAGGGAAGGGAAAGCAAATGGGGAGAGGAGATGGGCGCCCGGGCCCTCAATATGTGGCTCTAGAGAAGTGAAAGGGCTCAGATGGCCCCGCTCCCCCACAACCCCAAAGGTTATGGGGGAAAACCCTTTTCCTTTTCTTGTAAACAGGGCAAAAAAAAAAAGGAGAACTTTATTGCACTGGTCTTTCTTTTTGTTGGGGGAAATTTGGGATTGAGTCCAGAGGTGGGGGCTCATTGCCCTTTTCGCAAGTTTTCCCGTACCCCAAACTTTTCAGTGGGTACGCTACTTTCCTCAAACATGTGTGAAATTTCCCCTAGCAGTGGGTAAGTTACTTTTAAAAATAACAAAATTAAATTTGATTGTTTTGTTTGTAATTTTATTCAGCTGCTTGACTTTAGTTTTAGATTGTTACAATCTAGTTGCAGTGCTTTTTTCTTCACTGTTCGTACCTTGTTCTTTGCAATGAAAAAAACTCTAAGTATATAAAAAAAAAGTACTTTTTTTTTTCTGGCAGGGAAGGAATTTCTTTCTTGGGGAAGAACACAAACTTCGTATGATCTGCTGTTTTTAAAAAATTTTGGGTTTAGGGTTTTATGCCAGGTTTCCAAAGTTGTGACATAAATGTTTTTGACGGCTTTGTCCCCGCTCCCAATCCTCAAATCTTCACAATTTAAAAAAAATTTAAAGTTGAATTTTATTGCAGCAATGGAATTACTTTATGAAGAACAAGAATTTTGCATGCTCTGCTCTTACGCTAGAAAGTTTGTCTTGAGCTCCAGATTATAACAAAGCGCAATGACACTCTTTATCACAACTCTTCAGTACCTCTACTTTGCAAAATAAAGCTGCTTAAAAGGTAAGGGTAACCTATGTGGTCGTAGGAGGAGTGGGGCGTCACAGACCTCACTTCTCAAGGGGCCAGCATGTTGAGGGCGGCACCCATCTCCTCTCCCTCGCTGCTCTACCTTCCCTGACCCTAAAGAGGCTATTTACAGCTGGGTGAACTGGGGTACTATACTGAAGCCAAGGCACACAAACTTAGCTGGTTACTATAAGAAAAAAAGTATTGATTGCAATGGCAGCAGGTAAGATAATCTGCGAAAATAAGGAAAAAACCTATGAAATCTCTTTTGCTATTTCATTCAGCTGGTAGTGTGACATAGGGTGAATTGGCGTGCTTTATCACAAGTGTTCAATACCTCACACTTTGCCCTGGTAAAATTGATTTTATCAAAATAATGATGGACTGGTTGTCATGGCCGAAAGGTAACTACTTTATAGAAGAATGTTTAGCATGCTCTGGTGTTTTTCTGTTTTGTGAGAGCTTTTGACAACAGTTCCAATTTGTGACATAGTGGGTTGACTTTAGTTCCAATTTGTGACATAGTGGGTTGACTTCAGTTCCAAATTTGTGACATAGTGGGTTGACTTCAGTTCCAATTTGTGACATAGTGGTTGACTTCAGTTCCAATTTGTGACATAGTGGGTTGGGCTTCAGTTCCAATTTGTGACATAGGGGGTTGACTTCAGTTCCAAATTTGTGACAAGGGGTTGACTTCCCAGTCAAATTGTTTTGTAATAGTGTTGACTTCAGTTCCAATTGTGACATGGGGTTGCCCTTCAGTTCAATTTTGTGACAAATTGGGATTGACTTTTCTTTCCTCCTTGTGAAAAGAGGTTGACTTGTTCCCAAAATTTGAAAAAAGGGTGGTTTATTCCTCCTTTTTTAATTTAGGGGTTTTCTTTTTAATGTGAATAGGGGTTGTTTATTTTCCAATTTTGTACAGTTTGTTCAGGTCCAATTGCATAGTGGTTCCCGGGCGGGTTGAAAACAGCCCCTTCAGATGTTTCTCTTGTTTTTTGAAATTGCTTTTCCCAAAAGGGCAAACCCCTTTCCCTTTTCCCCTTTTCCCTTTCTTTTCCCAAATTTTAAACACATGTAAGAAAATTTTCTTATCTGAAACTCTCTTAAAAAAAGAAATGAAATTTTCAATTTCCCTCTTTTTTTTTTAACGGTTTAAAATTTATTTAATTTTTTATTTTAATTATTTTTAAAGGGGAAAAAGGGAATAAGCACCATGGTTTTTTTAAAATCCCCCCCAGTGTGTGTGCGGTTTTGAAAATTTTTATCTTTTTCCCACCCGCACCAATCCCCTACTTTTTTGAATCGGAACGGGATTTAACACGCAAATTTCTGCTGGTTGCACACAACCTGGGTTTAATCCACCCAAGACTTGAAGACTTTCCGAGGGGGAAAGAGAGAAGAGGAGGGGAGAGAGAGAGAGAGAAGAGAAAAGAAAAGGGAAAAGAGAGAGAGAGGGGGAAGAGAGAGAAGAGAGAGAGAGAGAGAGAGAGAGAGATGAGAGAGAAGAGAGAGAGAGAGAAGAGAGAGAGATGAGGTGTTAAAGGTGTTCTCGAGTGACTGTGTTTAAATCATGAAGTAGTTCACTGTTCACTGTTCACTGGTCCCGTAACCCGCAGGGTCGAGGGGCGCTGCATGGTTGACGAACGTGGACCAGCTGGCTCCACTTAGCGCGGTCGTGGGCGAGTGCCTGGGTGACACTGAAGTCCTCCCCTGTCCAATCACGGATGTCGTCGGCCCACTTTCTCCTCTGTCTGCCCCGTTTCTCTTCCCCTGGACTGTTCCTTGCAGGATGGTCTTGCAAGTCCTTCTGAGCGTGTTAGCTGCCCATACCACTGAGTTTCCTCTTTTTCGCGCGTGGTCAGTAGGTCTTCATAGTCCCGCACATGTTGAGTGATCATTCTGCGACTTCATTGTTGTGAAATGGTCCTTGTATGAGATGCCAAGGAGCCTTCTGAGGCATCTCATTTCTACTGCATGGATACTCCTTTGCTAGGTCTACGTTCAGTGTCCATGCCTCACATGCGTAAAGCATGATTGAGGTGACTAGCGCGTTTATATAACTTTACCTGGTTCCAGAGGGATGTTCTGTCTCTCCATATGGTCTTCAGTCTTGCCATTGCTCCTGCTGTTTGTGCCGCTCTTGCTAGGATTTCGGTCTTCGATCCCTCCTCACTTAGATGGCTCCAAGGAACTTGAAATGGTCAACTGTCTCCAGTTCTTTTCCGCTGAGAGTGATCTGGTGGTGATTGGCAGGGCAACTGTTTGACATGAGCTTGGTTTTCTGGCGTTTATTCTATGCCGTATCGTGAGATTTTTGTCCTAATGGAATGGACAAAATTAAGTAGTGAATAGCCATTAAAGACAACATACAAACTTTCTTACTCACATTTCTTTTGTCAATCACAAGGGTGTAAGCCCCGCCACAGGTAGTTGCAACCCTGCACACAGGCGCTCAGGCTATTAGGGTTGCTACCTACTGAATGGAGCGGCGGTAGGTTTCGGCAGCCGTCTGAGCGACTGAGCAGCCCTCTTCAGGAATGCACTGCTCACCTCCTTAGCATGAGGAAGGGGCTAGAAAAGGTGCCCTAAACATTGCCTGCTCCACATCACCCTGGCTAGCTTACCGCGGCTGGCGGGGACCCTGCTCATGCAGTCGAAACATAGTGGAAAAATCAAGAAAAAAGAATAGGATACAGTGTCTGAACCTTGCTAGTTGCAATGTGCGAACACTTCTCGACAGGAACGAGAGCACAAGACCTCAGAGATGAACCGCACTTATCGCAAGCGAACTCGCAGATACATCAACATTGCTGCCTTAGTGAGACCAGGCTAGCAGGCAAGGGCGCGAACTAATGCGACGAGGCACAGGCTACACCTTCTTTGGGAGTGGACGTGGGCCTGAAGAGAGACATGAGGCTGGAGTTGGCGTTTGCATTAAGAACAAGGCTTGTGGAAAGCTGGCTGGACCTCAAAAAGAATAAATGATAGACTTATGACGATGAGACTCCCCTTATCTCATGGGAAGAATTTGCTACCCTTGTCAGTGCTTATGCTCCCACCATGATAAATCCAGGGGACATCAAGGACAAGTTTTATGAGACTTGAATGCTGTTATTGCCTCTGTTCCCAACGCAGATAACTGTCATCCTTGGTGACTTCAATGCGAGTGTGGGCTGTGACAGTACCACGTGGAAGGTGTATTGGGAAAGCAGGAGTTGGCAACTGCAACAGCAACGGCCTCTGCTCCTCCAGACTTGTGTTGAGCATGACCACGATCACAAACACGACTTTCAACCTCCTACACGTAAAAACAACATGGATGCATCCCCGCTCTAGGCACTGGCATCTTATTGACTATGTCAAACACCAGGAAGAGGACAGGCAGGATGTTTGTGTCACAAAGGCCATTGTAGAGCAGAATGCTGGACAGACCACCGTCTCATCGTCTCTAAGCTCAGGTTGCATGTCCAGCCCAGGAGACGGTCCCCAAGGCGTGGAAAGCAAATAAACACCTGAATGTCACAAGATGAAGAACGACACAGCAAGCGGTCTCTTGCTGCCACCTGAAGGAACGCCCAGAGCCCATTGTGCTGAATAGCCAAAACGTGGAATCAGCATGGGTCCTCAGCAGATATCATCAACGACTTGCTGTTTGCTGATGATTGTGCCCTCAATGCTGCTTTTGAAGCCGACATGCAAGACAGGTTAACAAGTTCTCTGATGCTTGCGACAACTTGGGTTGACAATCATACCAAGAAGACTGAGGTAATGCACCAGCCAGCCCCCGGGAAGCCTATGTTGAACTAAACTTCTCTGTAAATGGACATAGACTCAAAGCAGTGGGCAAAAATTTTCTTATCTTGGCAGTACCCGCTCCGCACAGTAAACCATTGTTTATGAGGTCAACATCAGACTCGCCAAAGCAAGTGCTGCCTTTGGCAGACTTCGAAAGAATATGTGGACAGGAGAGGCATTTCAAAAAGAAACCAAGATCAAGGGCTACAAAGTGGTAGTGCTCACCACCTGCTCTATGGCTCAGAGTCATGGACAGTCTACCACGCTATGCTAAAAAGCAAAACCACTTCCACACCACCTGTTTGGAAAAACTGTTTGGCATCAAGTGGCAGGACAAGACCCCAGCGCCTGAGGTGCTCACTAGAGAAAACCCTTCCAAGCATCCACACCATCCTGATGCAGACCCAGCTTTGCTGGGCAGGCCATGTGTTCGCATGCCAGCCCATCGGCCCCCCAAGAAACTTCTGTTTGGCGAACTTCAGCATGGAAAGCACTCCCAGGGAGGCCAGAAGAAACGCTTCAATGACACTCTGAAAGCCTCACTGAAAGCCTTCAACATTGAGATAAACTCATGGGACCAGGCAGCAATGGAGAGACCACAGTGGCGAGCAGCTGTACACAGTGTCGCCAAGGCCCATGAAGCAAACAGAATTGCAGGCAAGACAGGAAAGATAGAGCCTCCAAGTCTCCAAAAGTAGCCACTATACCCTGTCTATACTGCTCAAGAACTTTTCAAGTTCGGGTTGGCCAAATAATCATCTTCCCACCCAGAGAAATGGACCCTCCCAATCGCATGATGAACAGATGTCATCATCATCCCCATGGAGAAGAAGAGAAGAAGAGTAAGCCCCGCCCCTTCCCAGATGATGTCACACATGTGCCTTATTACCTTCACTAGCAGTTTGTCAATGGGGGCCACGTCTTTGTATGTTGTCAGTCACAAGGTGTAAGCCCTGCCCCTTTCCATAAATAGCATTATTTCCTTCACTAGCAGTTTGTCAATGGGGGGGCCAAGTCTTTGTATGTTGTCAATCACAAGGTGTAAGCCCTGCCCCTTTCCATAAATAGCATTATTACCTTCACTAGCAGTTTGTCAATGGGGGCCAAGTCTTTGTATGTTGTCAATCACAAGGTGTAAGCCCTGCCCCTTTCCATAAATAGCATTATTACCTTCACTGGCAGTTTGTCAATGGGGGCCAAGTCTTTGTATGTTGTCAATCACAAGGTGTAAGCCCTGCCCCTTTCCATAAATAGCATTACCCCCCACTGGCACTTTGTCAATGGGGGCCAAGTCTTTGTATGTTGTCAGTCACAAGGTGTAAGCCCTGCCCCTTTCCATAAATAGCATTATTACCCCCCACTGGCAGTTTTTCAATGGGGGCCAAGTCTTTGTATGTTGTCAGTCACAAGGTGTAAGCCCTGCCCCTTTCCATAAATAGCATTATACCCCCACTGGCAGTTTGTCAATGGGGGCCAAGTCTTTGTATGTTGTCAGTCACAAGGTGTAAGCCCTGCCCCTTTCCAAAAATAGCATTATTACCCCCCACTGGCAGTTTGTCAATGGGGGCCAAGTCTTTGTATGTTGTCAATCACAAGGTGTAAGCCCTGCCCCTTTCCATAAATAGCATTATTACCCCCCACTGGCAGTTTGTCAATGGGGCCAAGTCTTTGTATGTTGTCAGTCACAAGGTGTAACCCCTCCCCCTTTCCCATAAATAGCATTATTACCCCACGGGCAGTTTGTCAATGGGGGCCAAGTCTTTGTATGTGTAAAGTCACAAGGGGGTAAGCCCTGCCCTTTCCATAAATAGCATTATTACCCCCCACTGGCAGTTTGTCAATGGGGGCCAAGTCTTTGTATGTGTCAGCACAAGGTGAAACCCCTGCCCCTTTCCATAAATAGCATTATTACCCCCCACTGGCAGTTTTTTCAATGGGGGCCAAGTCTTGTATGTTGTCAGTCACAAGGTGTAAGCCCTGCCCTTTCCATAAATAGCATTATTACCCCCCACTGCAGTTTGTCAATGGGGCCAAGTCTTTGTATGTTGTCAGTCACAAGGTGTAAGCCCGGGCCCCTTTCCATAATAGCTTTAAATACCCCCCTGGCAGTTTGTCAATGGGGCCAGTCTTTGTATGTTGTCAGTCACAAGGTGTAAGCTCCGCCCCTTCCCATGAAAGCATCTTCATCATCACAGCTGTTGTATTCTAGCCATTGTGCGATTTTGTCTTCAGATAACCTCCAGTGTTTGGTTATAAAACCCAAGGCATCAGCACCAAGTGTGACATTGTCCATTCTCAGTGTGACATTGTCCATTCTCAGTGTGACATTGTCTGTTCATTTTCTCTCACTGCCTGAATCGTCCAGCCACGTCCACTACAGAAAGTGAGTCAGGTATCTATCTGCAGGATGGATTCTCTCCTGTTGTTTGTCCTCCAGTCTGGAAGGAGTGTTTTTTTCTGTGGGGTTCTTTTGACTCCTTTTCTTTGTCTGTCTGTCTGTCTGTTTGTCTCTCTGTCTGTCTGTCTCTCTGTCTGTCTCTCTCTGTCTATCTGTCTGGCTGTCTCTCTGTCTGTCTCTCTCTGTCTGTTGTGTCTCTGTCCTGTTGTGTGTTCTCTGTCTGTCTGTCTCTATGACGTATGGTGTCCCCTCTGCCCTCCATGTCTGTCTTCTCTCTTTTTTGTCTGTCTTTCTGTTGTCTGTCTTATGTCTGTCTGTCTCTCTGTCTGTCTCTCTGTCTGTCTGTCTCACTCTGTCTGTCTCTCTGTCTCTCTGTCTCTTCCCTCACCCTTCTGCTTCTTGTCCCTTTGTTCACACTGCCTAGGTTTTGTTGTTGTTGTTATTGTTTCAGATGATTTGTACTATTTTCATATCGATGTCTGTTTGGGTACATTATTTGATGTGTAATTGAGGTGACCAGATAAGATTTATTTACACTTTTGCTGTTATATTTTATAGCTGCTTCATTTATTTTTTTGTATGTTTGTCTGGAACTTTTTTGTTTTGAAAAGCCATTCTGACAGTGTTGATATTATTAACCATTAATAATAATATTTCAATATCCTTTATTGATTTGCTGTTTGTAAAATGGCCTGCTTTCAATTAACTACTGTCATTGCATTTAAATTTGTTTGTTAAAAATTAATGTATCCATCAGACTGAACATGGTTTAAGCTATCAGCTTGTTGATGCTCAAGCTGATGTGCATTATGATATTGTCATAAAGATTTCCGAATCAAAAAAGTTTAAAACAAGCAGTATTATATTGTTATAAAGATTTCGGAATCAAATTGTTTACAACAAACTGTATTATTTTGCTATAATAATTTCTGAATCAAACATGTATAAAACAAGCAGTATGATAATGTTATAAAGATTTCGGAATCAAATTGTTTACAACAAACTGTATTATTTTGCTATAATAATTTCTGAATCAAACATGTATAAAACAAGCAGTACCTTTCCTTCAAGGGACTTCGCTTTGGGTGTGTTTTGTTTTTGGTTAAAATGAAAAAAACTGTTTTTTTATTTCAAGCACTTGCTGGTAAAAAGGATTTTCAAACTAAAATTTCATTTTCGGGTAATTCTAGTCTATGCCTTTTATTTCAAATGAGATTTCTTTTGAGAGTTTGATTACCTTGACAACAAAATTTTCAGGGGAGGCAAAGTTAGCATTTTTACGCTTGAAATAAACGAGGACTGCTTTAAAAGCAAAAAGGTTTGAAATTTTTATTATGGCTTGACTGTTTTGCATTGTTACCTCCACTGGAATGAGTCCTTTTGCCTACCCCCTTTTCGCTAAAGGGGCCATATAGGGAGGTGGGGGTCAGGTTGTTGATTTTGAGATTGTTGAGTGATTATAAAACTAAAACATGTTTCTACCTGTTCAAGTAGTAGCGTGTTTCATTTGCTTCACAACGCATTTAAAAACACCAAGCCCTCATTTACCACCTGTACAATGCAAAATGGTCAGTTTCTTCATTTTGGCCACTTTCGCAGTCACATTTTAATCTTGTGATTAGCTTTCATGGAAATGTCAATTTACAATCAGTTTCTGTATTAAAAGCTCATTCATGCAGATCACCAACATTTAAATAACAAACAAGGGACCCCTGGGGGGCAATGCCGGGGAGCAACCGGGGTTTGGGTGTTTGTCCTCACGGGAAAACCTCCCCAATTTCCCCCATTTCAACACTCAAACCCATTTGGGCTTTCCATGCCCCCAACCCCACCCCCACCCCCCCCCCCCCAAAATTTTGGGAAACAACACAAAAAAGGGGCCAAAGCCCGAAAACACAGCCCTTTCCATTTTTTTGCCACAGATTTAAAAAAGGGAAAAAAACAGAAACGAAAAGAAAAAAGGGTTTCCCCACCTTTTTTTTTTCCCAGCCCCACTTCCCCTAAATTTTGGACATCACAACGTAAGACGGCAAGAAAGCAACACCCAAAATTCAACACAACCCAAAAACACAGCAACACCCCCGGTAACAACGGGGCAAAATCACAAACATCACTGGGGGAAAAGGAAGATTTTAAAACACTTGCTTCTCTTTCCTTTCATTTGTCCGGGGTTCTCCATCTCTGAAACCCCCTTTTTGGGGGGCATCTCTCCACAAAAAACAAACACACACACACACACAAAACAACACACGCACACACCCACACCACAAAAACACATCACACAAAACCCACAACACACAACACACCACACACACAAATACACTCACAAACACATTAAAAATATTCCAAAAATTGACTTTAGAAAGGGAAATTTTTAAAATTCCCTTTGGAAACCCTTTTTGGGTTTTTAAAAGGGGAAGTTTTGGCCTCTCCTGCAATCTTTTTAAAAATATAAAAGTTTCTTGCCCTACGCCTACTAAATAAATTGAAATCACAAAATACCGACATCTCTAACAAAAAGGCACAGCATTAACGTCGGGGAATATTTTCGCCCCTTGCACCTAAAAAATGTAAGGGGCAACTTATGAAGACAAAAGGGGAAGCGATCATTACCAAATTTTTATTACTTTTAATAAATTTCCCAAAAATTTCCCCGAAAATACTTTTAAAAAAAAAAACCCCAAATTTTCAACAAAAAGAACCAAATTGGAAACTTTTAAAAAGGGATTTTTGCGGGCCTCCCAATAAAAAACACGGGATTTAAAAACCTAGAGGGAATTTTATTCAACCTTTCCCAAATTGCCATCTTTTCAAAGCTGTTTACTTTTTGGACCCCAACGGGTAAATCATAAATAAAGGGAAAGGGCCAAGGAAAGGGTTTGGGTGACATCTTATCGGGGAAAGCGGGTGCCCAAAACAAACTTTTAATGTAAAAAAAACTTTTAAAAAATAAGACCCAAAGAAACCTTGAAAAAAAAGGGCAGCAAAAAAAAGCAACTTTTTCTTAGTTTCGGGCCAAAAACGTAAGTTTGGTCTTCGTTTTTTTTGAGGGGACTTTATCAAATCAAAAAGATTTTAACCAAGTTTTTCAAAAATTAAGGAAAAAAGGAAACGGGTGTGATTTCCCCCAATTTTTCCCCCGGGTTAAAAACTTTTGGGGCTTAGGAGTTTTAATTCCCCAATTATGTTCGGGGGTTTTTTAAATCAATTTGCTTTTGTTGGGGGGGGGGTTTTGTTTAGCTTGGTTTTGGCAAAAAGAAAAAAATAAAATGGGGATTATTAAAAAACAACGGTTAAATGCTTACCAAACACCCCCGGGCCTTTGGGGGAAAAAATAATAAAACCACAACAAACCTTTTCCCCCCATGTCTCCTAACCTGTCTGCTTCGGTCTGGTATGTCAATCAAATTCGATTCGATTTTACGTCTGTTCACTCTCAGTGATATTAATGTCTGTCTGTCTGTCTGTCTGTCTGTCTGTCTACTGGATGTGAAGCCAGACTTGGTGAGAGCAATAAGGTCTTGGGTGAGAGTGCCCTGTGTTTGAGGATCAGCTAGCGTGTTTTGTGTGTGTTATGTGTATGTGTGTATGTGTGTGTGTGTGTGTGTATTTGTGTGTGTGTGTGTGTGTGTGTGTGTGTGTATGTGTATGTTTGTGTGTGTATGTGTATGTGTGTGTATGTGTGTGTGTGTATGGGGTTGTGTGTGTGTATGTGTATGTGTGTGTATGGGGTGTGTGTGTGTGTGTGTGTGTGTATGTGTGTGTGTGTATGTGTATGTGTGTATGTGTGTGTGTGTGTATGTGTGTGTATGTGCGTGTGTGTGTATGTGTGGGGTGTGTGTGCGTGCATTTTTTGTGAGTGCGTGCGTGTGTGTGTGTATGTGTATGTGTATGTATGTGTGTGTATGTGTGTGTGCGTGCATTTTTGTGAGTGCGTGCGTGTGTGTGTGTTTGTGTGTGTGCATGTTTGTGTGTGTGGGGTGGGGTGTGTGCGTGTGTGTGCGTGTGTGTGTGTGTGTGTGTGCGTGTGTGTGGCGGGGTGTGTGTTTTGTGTGTGTTGTGTGTGTGTGTGTGTGGTGTGTTGGGGGTTGCGTGTGGTGTGCGTGTGTGTGTGTGTGTGTGTGTGTGTGTGTGTGTGTGTGTGTGTTGTATGTGTGGTTTTCGGTACACAACGCTAGAGGAGTCTATTTCTCTTTTTACTCCTCGACAGCCTTAAAAATATTAATCCTTACTATTTTTTCTTCTTTTTTTTAAAAATCTGACAGTGTGTTTGGATGCTGTTGGGTGGGTTTTTTGTTGAGGGGGCGGGGGGTGTGGGTAAAGAAGAATGCGTGCAAAATATTTCATTGTCATTCCCAAATGTCCGCTGTTTTTATCCTGCTGTCTCAGTTTATTTTCATTGTACAGACTATTTCGGGGGAGGGGGGGGGGATCCCTACCATCTTAACCGCCTCCCCCCCCTTCCCCCTCCCCGCATTTTCACTCATCCCATTATTGCATGCGTGGTAAATGATTTGAGTGCAAGCCATTCGATTTGTTTGTTTTTTACAAGATTCAGCGCTATATAAATTCCATATATTATCATTCTTCTTCTTCTTCTTCTTCTTCTTCTTCTTCTTCTTCTTCTTCTTCTTCTTCTTCTTCTTCTTATTATTATTATTATTAAAAGCAATCAATTTCCAACCAATGCAGAAAAGGCTGAGGCCTTTGCATATATATTCTGAGAGTCTATGCGTATTGAAGGCTTCACACTTGAAGCAATAAATACAGACAAGCTGAGGAGAAGAAAGAAAAACATAAAAACCCATGTTCTAATAATACTGAATATATCAATGCTCCATTAAAAATCAATGAAGTAAAAGATGCATTATTTTCTCTTCCTAATAAGAAAACTTCTGTTGGATTAGATGCCATGTCCAATATGCTTAAACAGTTACCAGAAAACTTCATTCTTCTGATGCATAAACTTTTCCAAAAGTGTTGGACCGAAGCTGCAATGCCAGTGAACTGGAAGCAGTCTATTACTGTTCCCATTTATAAGCAAAGAAAGTTTAAAAACTGTAAATGTGCTATAGCCCATAGCATGACTTTAAAATTTGGGTAAGCTTAGGAAAAAAATTAAATTCAAAAAAGCCCTGTGTTTTCTGTCAAAAAATAAGGTAGTTCCTGTCAATCATGCGGCTTAAAAAGGGTGTCAGCAATCGATAATTGTTAAGCTAAACAACAAAAGGGTAAAACCAATTTTGGAGAAGAAAAAATTACCCCACTTTGTTGTGAAAAAAAAGCCTAACCAATTTGGGGGCATGTAAATTGCTGCTTAAATTTGGTTTTTGGTTTTTCTGGGCTTTTTTTCTATTATTTTAAAAAGTTTTTATGTACAAAGTATGCAAGTGAGAGTGGGAAATGCTTTTAAAAATTTAGGTCATTGCAAAGGGAAATTTACCCACGGGTTCGTCTAGCCCTTTTTGTTTAATAAGTGATTAGGGATTTACCCACAAAACGTTCTAAAGCGGGCCGGCCCCAATTGCTGAGATATATGATATGGATGAATGCCCTATAAAGCTTTTGGGTTACAAAAAAGAGAATCATAAAAAAAGAGCAGATGTTTACATAATTTTTTTTTTTTTTTAAATGGCCTACTTATCACAGAAAAAATGCACATTATCCCTTTTTAATAATGGTAGTGATCCAGTTTCACTGCCACAGTTTACGATTGGAGGGGACCCAATTCAGTATAAAAAAAGGGTAAAATTTTTGGGGCTTTCAATTCAACAAATTTTAAACTGGAATGCTTTTTTGTATACATTTAAACAAAAGAAAGGGGAAATGCCTCAATTTTCTTAAAATGGTTAGCAGACGCCTGGGGACAAGATATCTTATTTTAAATGCTTGCTGTCACTTGTACGTTCCAAAATGTCTTATGGACAAAAGTCTTTTTCAGTGTCCTAATTATGACTTTAAAATTCCAAAGTATGATTATAAGGCGAAAAAACTTGCACTTGGGGTGCCTTTTCCATGCATCCACCACGGAAAATTATAAAAAATTTGGGGGAACTTCCCCTACTAAATACCGACAATTTTCATGGGCCAAAACTATGTTTTGGGACCAAATGACAACATTTTGTCGTAGTAAATAATAGTTCAAGCAGAAACGAATTTTCCCAAAAAAAAGTAAAAAAAAATTTCGTGTTTTTTGCCTTTGGCACTTATGTAAAGGGCCTCTTTCAAAAATCTAAAATTAAGCAATTGACTTAGAAACACACGAAAATTTTACCATGTCCTTCATGGGAGATGGAAAAGTTGTTTTGATTAGAATTATTAATGAAAAAAAATAAAAACTCATGGCAGCAGATGTTCGTCGCATTTTGAAAATAAGTACGACGCTTAAAATTTTATACAGATGGTCTTTTTAAAAAAATCATGACACAGGCTCTGCTTTGTCATACCAACCCCTAAAATTGGAAAAACAGCTATTTGGTAAACCGTTCAATATTTACAGCGAACATTGCGTTCTTAGGGCCTTACTAATTCTTGTTTTTCCATTTCCCTTTTTATATCTTGCTTTGTTTTGACCCCAAAGTCAGTATTGTATGCCATAAAATCCCAAACTTCAAGGTTCGGGAAATTATTTTTGAAATTAAAAATAGGTCAAGACCCCCAAATTTTAAGAGGTTTTCCCGTTTCTTTTTTTTGGGGTCCCTTCTCAGTTGGAATTTTTTAAAGAGGGGGCTAAAAAACTGAAAAAATGGGGAAAGACATGATAGGAAGATAGAACGGTACCCCTTTTCTCTAAGGAGGAGTACTAAATATTAAAACAAATTCTGGTGTTAGGTGGGCGCTGCTTAAGGGCAAACTTCTCTGCAGGCGTATTTTTTTTTTCTTTGTTTCGTTATTTTTGTGTCTATCAGTCAAAGTTCTGCAGATTTGTGTCTGGTTTTGGTGTGTCGTAATAACAGCAAAAATTGGGGGAAGACAGTTATATTCACTTTTTTAGTCTGCTTTCTCATAGCGTCATTTGATTGTGGGCGAGGTGCCCAAACGTAACGCCATGGCCGGTCTCTACACTCGGAATTTCTTTTACCCTGGGGAATCACCGTGTGTTAGAAAAGGGCCAAGACTACAATTTTCCCAGTGATTTTTACCTTCAGCAAATGCAACGATAAAATTGGGAAGAACATTAAGAAAGAAACGAGGAGGAAAGGTGGTTAGACAAAAACAAAAAAATTTTGGATAATGGGAAAATCCGCTGTTCCTGTCCAAATGCCCAGTCCTATCCCTAAAAAACCCAACAGTTCAAACTAACATCAACTATACATTAGATAAAAACCCGGAATTCTGCCTTTACCAAAAACCTGCTGAGTCCCCACTGTCCCGAACTGGCCCTCTCTTAACGTTTTCGGTCAACCATTCGGCTGACAAACCCACAGCAACGGGAAGGCCAGGGCGGGGTTTTGCTTCTAATCAATGGCGTTGGTGTGGTGATTTTAAAAAATTTGAACAACGCTATCGGGAGGACATTTGAATGTCTCTATTTCGCCCCGGTCTTTTTACCTACCACGGGAATTTCCAGAAATTGTTTTTTTACTTTTTTACATCCACCTAAAAGAAAAAGTGGTAGAGAGACGAACATAATTAGATCCCCCCATTGCTCGTTTCTTTACCCCCCTGATGCCCCCTAAGTTTACCGGGGTGATTCAATAATGTTCCCTTACTAAACTATGAAGAACTATAAACAGTATGTGACCTGCCCTACACGAGGAAACAAGCCCCTAAATTGTGCTATGGGACTGTAGCAGGCACCTATAGATCTTGCCTTTCCCTCCCCGGGGGGTTTGTTGCCAAAAACTGCGTTCTTTTTGCCCCATGTACCAGTCATGTTTCGGCCCCTTCAACCCATAGTCGGCCACAAAAAAATGGCTCTGATAGTATAGCTAGTCTGAAAGGTGCTTTATTGCACTTAGGGTATTTTTTTAAAATGTGTTTTGATCTAAAAAGGGCTCATGATGTTATTTGTTCTTTATTCATTTTTGTTTGTTGTGTCTTTCCCAACTAAGGAGTAACATTCCCCAAAAAACAACCCTTGGGGGTTAAAAAGGATTGAAACGTGTTTTAAAAAAAAAGAAAGTATATTTAACAGGCCAGAACAACAAAAGAAGGGGGGTAAATAAAGAAGTAAAACGCTTTTGACGGGCCAGACGTTTTTTTAAAAAAAAAAGATAGAAAGAAATTTTGCGGGGAACAACTTTCAGCTGCAGGGCAGGGAAAAAAAAAAATTGTTGCAGTAAATATGGTAGGTGCCAACATGATCAAAGACAGTTTGCGGGAGTATGTGTAACAACTACAAGCCATCAAAAGCATTTTTTACTCGTTTTGAAAAGATGATTTCTCAGATGAAAAAAATGATCTGAAGCTTTCCTGTTTCTTAGAATAGCGTCATTTTTGTGAAGAAATTATCTGTAAGCACTTAAAGGCAATAAATATTAAAAATCTCCCGGCCCGGATGGTTATTGGAAAACCTAAAATTATCCTACTGGCTTGCCAGTTTTTCAACACCTTTTCCAGCCTCCTGGATACTTGTCAGTTCCAGTTTTTTGGAAAACTCCAATGTAATACTCTTCTAAAGAAACCTAATCTTTTCGGCCAAACTTTTTTGGGCCCTGGGGCCCTTTCACCTCTTGTGATGAAAACGCTAGAAAAGATCGTAAAATCCTCTTCTTTTGTACAGAGAAAGACCTTGACCCACTGCAATTTGATACGGCCGAGGGGTGTCGAAATGAAAAATATTTATTTTTAAAAAGTTGTAAGCCCCTTGGAAAAACCTACTCTCATCCAGAATATTGTTCACTGATTTGTTAGCTTCAATACAAAGCGCCCCACGTTTTGGTTAACAAAATAATTTCAAAAATTTGACGTAGACAATCAACTTGTTCGTTGGTGATGAATTTTAAAACCCCAGACCCGGGTGTTTTGGCCAAAAAAAATATTTCTTCGGGTTGATTTTTCTTGCACGGTTTCTCCGCAGGGTTGCGTCCCTCACCACTTTGTACATTAAACCAGATGTTGCAAAAATTGGAAATTCCTTTTTTGGGAAAATTGCAGCATAGTGCTTGTTATTTCTTTTGGATCAGTCTTAGACCCCGGT
This sequence comes from Rapana venosa, assembly GCA_028751875.1. Taxonomy (NCBI): domain Eukaryota; kingdom Metazoa; phylum Mollusca; class Gastropoda; order Neogastropoda; family Muricidae; genus Rapana; species Rapana venosa. Next base: position 23,224,726 of record CM054168.1, on the reverse strand, counting down.
CCAGCCCACGAGTTTTAACTGGTGTACGAGGCCTATCTGGAGCTAAATGTTTTTTAAAACTAAAGACCTACCTATCGACTTCAAAGATGGGGTCTCCCAAGAAAATTATTATCCCCTAATCAAGAAGTTTAAAACGTTTTGAACTATAAGTATTGGGGAATGTTTTTTTACCCAAATTAAATGAGCGTTAACACTGACGTATTGTCAAAAAGGGCGCAACGTCGATTTTCTGAGGAAATGAATCATTTTTTGTAGACAAAAAGATTATTCCTTTTTTACAATCTTACATAGAGAGTGTTCTAGTTTTTCTTTCATTTGTTGGCAAAAACGTTAGTGTTAAAAACAAGAATAGCCCCCGGAGAATTGTAAAATCTCTCAAAATAATTGGAAAAAAAAACAAAGAGTCTCTTTTCGTTTTGCAATCACGCTTGTATCAAAGCCACAGCCATTTTTTTCTGATCCCTCCCATGCTTTGTTTTCCCGAATTTCAAATGTTGCCTTCGGGAAAGCCCCCTTTTCCCCCAAAGTCCCATACCCAAAAATAACAGAAAAAGAAAATCTTTTGTGCCCGTAAGCATTTTAATCTGAATTTCAAATGGTTACTACCTTTTTTTCATTTCTCTGAAAAACTTGCCTTTTTGTCATTGTTACGAGTGTAGTCAAAATAATTAGTGTGTGTGGGGGTGGGGCGTGGTGTGTGAAAAAAGTCTGTCTTTAGTCAATGGTCTTTAAAAAATTTAAATTTTTATTTGGTGTTTTTGGGGGTTTGGGGTGCGTGTGCGGTGTTCGCAACCCCGGTGCGTTGTACGTGCTGCGCTGTGGTGCATAAAAAAAAGTTGTTATGTCTTCAGTCAATGGGTTTAAAATTTTGTTTTCAATTGTGTGTGTGGTGCGTGCGGGTGTTTGCTTTGGTGGCGCATGCGCGCGGCGTGTTGGGGTGTGATGTGTTTTTGACATTTTTTTTGAAAACCCAAAATGAAATATAGCTTTTTGTCTTTGAATTTGAGTGTATCAATCTGACTGTCAGTTTGTAAATTTCCCTTTATGGGTGATTTAAGTGTTTTTGACTTTACTTTTACTTTGGGGGAAGTTTATAGAATCTGATCAATTAAAAAACTATTTTTAAAAATTATTGACTCTGCCCATTTTCTTGTTATATGGGGCCCTTTTCAAATGATTCGGTTTTAATCCGTAGAAGGGTTGTTCACTATATTTTAGAATGAGGTTAAATGCATTCCTAACAAAATTTTGTAAAAAATGTCAGATGCTATGGGGTATCATATTTCCAATACTATATAATTTGAGTTCCCTATTTAAAACCTTTTTTACCTAATCTTTGAAAATCTTGGGAAAAGTATTTGAAAATTCAAAGCTAGCCCTTTTCCTTGCCAGATGTTTATTTCCTAGTCCCTTTGAATATTTATTGTTATTTTAGTTTCCATTGTTGGTTTATATTTTTTCTCCTGTTTTTAAAATTTATCTTTTCTTTTTTTAGGGGTTTTTTACAAAATACCAACATGATGTACTTCTTAACCGTTTTCCTTCCACTCTTTCCTCTCCCCTTTTTTAACTTTTTTTACCTTTCTATTTCCCTCGCTAATTTCATTAGAGTGAAAGACGTTAAATTTAAAAACAAAACTACAACAAAAACACACACAACACCCACCAACACCCCAAAACCCACACACACACCACCACACACACACACAACACCACAAACCCCAAAACATACAACACCAAAAAATAAAAACCCAAAGTAACCCCACACTCATACACACACACACACACACACCACACACAACACCACACGCCGAACACCCACAACACACACAACCACACCCAAAACCCCCACACAACAGGTAACATTAGCAGAGTCATCACACCACACCCCACTACCCCACAACACACACACACACACACACACACAACACCCGCAACATGAAATCACGCATGCACACACAACACACACACACCAAAACACACACACAAAACCCACAGAGTAACACTAAGCGATCACACACACACACCACACAACACACACCACACACACACACACACACACCACACACACATGAAATCCGCACACACACACAAACCCCCAACCACACAACACACACAACACACCACACACACACCCACAACACACCACACATTTTTTTAAATTTGTTCTTTTATTTGTTCATGTTAAAAATATATTTCCTGTGTTTTTTCTATTTATTTCACAAAACAGCGCGCATCATGCAGGGCGACCCCGCCACTCAACAAAAAAGTAGATCTCTCTCTCCTCTCTCTCTCTTCTCTCTCTCTTTTTCTCCCCTCCTCTCCTCTCTCTCTCTCTCTCTCTCTCTCTCTCTCTCTTCCCTTCTTTTCTCTTTCTCTCTCTCTCTTTCTTATCTACATATTCATTTTATTTAAGGATCGTCTGGGATCACTTTAAGTGGGAAAAACGTTAAATTTAAGATTACTTTAACACACACACAAAACAAACACACACACACCCCCACACCCCCCCACAAACCACACAACACACCAACCACACCACGCACAAACACACAAAAAAACACACACAAAACACAGCAAAACAAAAAACAAAAAACAAAAAACAAACAACCAAAAGCCCAAAAAAAAAACAAACACACACAACCACTCGCGCGCGCGCGCCGCACGCCGCACGCTAAAAACAAAATAACAACAAGGATAATTGTCTTTCCGACACCGCTTAAAAAAAATTAAATTTATTTCAATGTGAAGAGCATGTATTTGAAACAGATATTTTAAAAAAACCTTAGAAATATAAATACAATACGGCCTATTAGTGCGTTCGAAAATACTGTCCACTGATGCAACATCCAAAAGTCAGCTTCATTTCTCATATTTGGGCTATGCAAATTTTCTTTGGTGGGCTGCCGTCGTATCACCACTTCCTTTAAAGTATACAAAACTCTGCAGCCCGACTAGTCCCCAGAAAAAAAAAAAACTGACAATTACACCTGTCTTGGAAACTCTCCCCTGGCCCCCTGTCGCAGAGAGTAACTGTAAGATCGATCATTTCCTC
>CM054168.1:23181671-23214171 GCA_028751875.1 Rapana venosa | reverse complement strand
GTCTAAAAATAAGCTCAGCAAAACTTATACTTGACGTAAAATACTTCAAAAATCTTCAAAGTTTAAGGAATTCATTTTTCCTTTTGCGGGTTTCCCTTCACATATGGGATTTTTTCAAATGATGGGCTGTGGTGCAAAAAGGGGCAGAAATGAAAAGGGGTCTAAGTACGCATTCCCCTATCCTTGCAGAGGGTTATCGGTTTTTAGAAGAACATCCTTAAAAAAAATAGAAAAGTATCAGCAAAAAAATGGCTTTCACATTCAACTCTAAGTGTAATTGAGTTAAATACTTTGAAGACTTAGAGATTCATACAAATCTGTAAAAAAAAACCAACTCAAGGCATTTTTTTCAGGATAAGTTTAAATCATTCACAAAAAAATTCCAAAAGGGGATTTAATCTTAAAGGGTAAATATATTCAATACTCATATCATCTTAAATTGAAATTAAAACATCATCTCCTCCCTTTTCTAGAATTCCATTGAAAAAAATTTTGAAAAATTTTAATTTAACAATTGATTTTACAAAGGGGTTTATGTTAACCATAGGGCATTATTGTAGTTGTTGTGTTTTTTTAAAATTTCTTTTTTTTTTTTAATTTGTTCTTTTTTTTTAAAAAAATTTTTTTTTAAAATTTTAAAACCCACCCGGGGAACCCCACGCCCCCCAAAAAAGGGAACCCCTTTTTTCTTTCTCTCTCTCTCTCTCCTCCCCCTTTTTCCCTTTTTTTCTCTCTCTCTCTCTTCTTTTCTCTTCCCCCCCCTTTTTAAATTCGTTCCTTTTAAAACCGTTAAATTGGAAAACTTAAAATTTAAATTTTTTTTTAAAAAAAACACACACACACAACACACACAACACACACAAAACCACACCACACCAAACACAAAAACCCCCAAGAAAACAAGGGAAATCAGGGAAAAAGGCCAAAAAAATTTTTAAACCTGAAATTTATACTGTGTTTTGGTTGTTTTGAATTTTTTGTGTGTGTGTTTGTGGTGTGGTGGGTTTTTTTTTTGTGTGTGTGTTTTTTTTGGGGGGGGGGGTTTGTGTGTTGGGGTGGGGTGTGTGGGGTGTGTGTGTAGTGTGTGTTGTTTGTGTAATTTTATTGTTGGGTTTTTTTTTGTGGTGTGGTATGTTGTATGTGGGGGGTGTGGGTTTGTTGTTGGTTTTATGTGTGTTGGTTGGGTGTGTTGGTGTGTTTATGTGTTGTGTGGTATGTTGTGTGTGTGTTTTGTGGGGGTTTTTATGTGTTTTGGTGTGTTGGGGGTGTGTGTGTGGGGTGTTGTGTGTGTTTTTTGTGTTGTGTTTGGGGGTTTGGGGTTTTTTTGTTTTGGGGGTTTTTTTGGGGGGGGGGGTTTTTTTTTTTTTTGGGTGGGTTTTTGTGTGGGGGTTTTTTCCATGATTTCCTAATCTTCTTCCCCAAAGTTAAGGCAAAACCCAAAAGGGGTTCCTAAAAAGTTTGATACGCCCCCAACGGACAATTTTTTCTCTGACCCCCCCCCCCCGGGGCCCTTTTTGAAATTTGCCTTTATTACCCTGGTTAAAAGCCCTCATAGATTATTAACCCCTAAAGCCTAATTTTTAAAAAATTTCTGACGTCGTTTTAATTTTCCTGACAAATCTTAAATTTAAAAATTTTTCCCCCTTTTTATTTAATATAATGTTTTAATTTAAACACCAGCTGTTTTTTTTGTCCCCAAAAAAAAAACCTTTTTCATAAAAAGGGTTTTTGTTTTTTTGGTGTGTGGTTTATTTATTTTTTTTTTTTAAAAAAAAGAAAGGGGGAAAGAAGGTTGGTTTTTGGTTAAAAGGGGGGAAAAAATTTGTTTTCCCCTTTTTTTGGTTTAAAAAAAAATTGGGGTGGTGTGTGTGTGGTGTGTGGGGTTTGGTGGGGGGGAAAATTGTTTTTTTTTTTGGGGGAAAGGAAAAGGGGGAAAGGGGGGAAAGGGGGGGTTTTTTTTTGTCCCCTTTTTTTTTTATTGTTTGGGCGCCCTTTTTTGGGGGGTGTGGGTGTTGGGTTTTGGGGTTTTCGGCCCTTTTTGGGGGGGCCCCCCGGCTTGGAATTTTATTGATTTTAAATTTTTTTTTAAGAGGGAAATTGGGAAAAAATTTTTTTTACCAGTCTCCCTTGGGATCCTTTTGTTTTGTTTGTTGCGCTGGCCTCTTGTCTTCGGGGAAAGGTTTTAAGGGGGAAAGTTTTCGTTCCCCGGGGGGGTTTTTTTGTCCCCCCGGGCTTTGGGGGCAGTTTTCAAAATCCCTGGGAAAAAACCCTTGCAAAAAAACCCCATTTTCAATTGGGGGAATTTTTAACCCACGGCACCCTGGTTTTTTTTTGTTGGGGTTTTTTCGGGGGTGGGGGTTTTGGTCTCTGGTTGGTATTTTTAAAAAAAAAAATTTCCGATTTTTGGGTTTTTTTTTTTCGCCCCTTGTTTTTTTAAAAAATCCTTTTTCCCTTATTTTTCCCCCCTGATTTTCCCCCTATCCCAAAAGAAAAAAAACCCCCTTTTGCCTTGTTCAAAACCAAAAATTGCAAAAGTCTTTTTTTGGGGGGAAGTGGAAAAGAATTTCTAAAAAAACGAAGGGGCTCCATTAGGAAGTAACCCAAAAGAAAAGAAAAAAAAAATTTTGGTAATTTTTAACGAAGGGATTGGGAAACAAAGTATTTGGAAAAACCTTTTTTTAACATTAAAGGGACATCATTCAGAATCCGTTCCCCAAGTAAACCTTATTTTAAAAATATTTTTTTTAATTATAATTTATTGTAAAGTATATCCCCTTTTTTAGAAATAAAAAAAAAAAAAAAAAAAATTAAAATATTAAATCTACCCAAAACCCGTTGGTTTGGGCCCTTTTTTTAAACCATTTTTTTACACCACGGGAACATTTCAAACAGAATTCCCGCTACCTCCTCAACGGTTAGTCTTAATAATAATAATAATAATAAAAATAATAATAATAAATAAAATAATAAAATATAATAATAATAATAATAATTATAATAATAGTAATAGTAATAATAACAATAATAATAATAATGATAATAATAATAATAATATTATATAATAATAATAATAAATAATAATAATAATATAATGGAATTTATATAGTAAACAGCCTGCCTAGAAAGCAACAAGTGCGGGTTGCGTTAGTCCTTCGGATGAGACTATAAACCAAGCCCCCGTGTACGAACGCACGCAGAACACCTTGCGCAACAACGTTAAATCCTGTTTCCGCTTTCGTAAGAGTAGACCATTGTGTGCCGGTGGAACAGAAGACGGAATTAAAAAAAACTGCATACACACGGGGCTAGATGTAAAAAAGCACATAAGTGCTTATTCCATTATCCTCAATATAAAAGAATAAAACATGATCCCAGCTGAACCCAGCTTTCCCCCTGTCCTCTGCACTTTGAGTGATGGTCTGCGCGCTAGTCTTTTGGATGAGACAATAAACCGAGGCCCCGTGTGCAACACACATTCAGTGCACGTAAAAGATCTTTCGGCAACAAGAGAGTTGTCCTGGCCAAAACCATGTACAAAAAATTCACTACGATAAGGTAAAAAATACACACACAGACAGGGACAAGCAAAAACAACAACAAAAATGATGGGTGGCACTGGTCCGGTGGCGACGCTCTATCCCAGGGTGGAGCCAACCCGCATTTCAGGCAGAACCATCTGCTGTGATTGAAAAAGGCAGAAGAGGAGAGGAGAGGGAGAGCAGAGGAGAGGAGAGCATGAGAGATGAAGGAGAGCAAGCAGAGGAGAGGAGAGGAGAGCAGAGGAGAGGAGAGGAGCAGAGGAGAGGAGAGGGGAGGACAGAGAGGGGGGGAGAGCAGAGGACAGGAAGGGAGAGAGCAGAGGGAGGAGAGGGGAGGAGAGGAGAGGAGAGAAAATGAGAAGGGAGGAGAGGGGAGGAGAGGGGAGGAGAGGAGGGGAGGACAGGAGAGGGGAGGAGAGCAGAGCAAAGGATGGGAGAGGATAGCAGAGGAGGCTGCACTGCCAACCCACAGCGCTGTTGTTCCCCATGTGGCTGCTGCTGCAGTGGTGTCTTGAAGCAGCCTGAAGATCAAACAGCCACGCTGCATGGAAAACCCCGTCAGTCCTGTCAGCTGTCGAGGGGGACAGAAAAGCGAACGTACCCAGCATGCGTACTATCCCTGGAAAGTCATAGACTCCAATGGGCTCAACTTTCCTTGTAGACGGCTTGAAAGAGAGAGACAGACAGAGACTGGAGACAGTGGACAGAGAGACAGATAAAACAGAAAGACAGACAGACAGCCAGAAAGAGACAGACAGATAAAAGACAGTCAAAAGAAACATTAGAGATGGCATACAGACATAACAAAAAGAGACAGCCAGAGACAGAGACTGAAAATGAGTGACACAAAAAGAAAGAAGAAAGGAGAAAGACTGACAGATAGAGACAAGACAAAACAGACCAGCAAAAAACAAAGACAGACAAACAAAGACCGAAACGACAGACATGACAGACAGACCTGAAACAGACATAATACAAACTTCGAATAAAACCTACCTTGAAGAGCCCATCAATTCTTAAAACGCTTTCACACTGGTTATGGACTGAGTCGCGTTTAAATCCCTCAAGAAGGAAAAGAATTTCTGTTTTTTACTCCATCTGAACCCTGCCCAGAGACAGCAATTCAAGTCAAAGTCAAAAACACTTAATTATCCCATGAATGCAAACCAAAATTTGCTGTGTGTTTACTGGGAAACTGTGCCACACAGACGAAGTTTTATCCACTTAGTGATAATCTGTGCAAACATTAACCGCAAGGCATTCTTCCACAGTTCTGATGCTGCATGACCTGTACTGGATGGTAATGACGCTGAACGAACCGGAAACAACACTCAGAAGAAATACGGCAGAAGAACACAAAATAACAAATACGTACACAATTAACGATTGCGAAATAAGAAAATAATAGAAACAAAATCAATTCGACCCTGAAGTAAACGATTCAACTTTGGGTGAACAACTTAAAGAACGAACAGCAGTAACAGCATCAAAGGGATGCAGATGGCTAGCCTTGTCACAGAGCTTTCTATGGTTTCTGGTCAGCTGGCCGTGATGCAATACAGCCTCAGGGTTCCCACAGAGCTGTATGCCCAGACGTCTTCGAAACGCCTTTCTTAAAGTCCTCAAAGACGTGTAAAGATCGTGAGCGTGTGCAATTCTTCTCACAGAGCATAGAGGTGAACATGTACTTAAAAAACATCCCCACACTTCATGCTAGCGTTGAAGGTTACAGAAATACAAAATAGTCCCAGCATGAGCCACCACTGCAACTGGAAAGAGTGGACTCCACTGGGTTGCAGCTGTCCAAGGAATTCAGCCTGAACAGTTTCTGTCATGCCATGCCCCAAACCTTCTGGAGAGTTGAGGGGAGGAAGACAGACCCACAGACAACACAGACAGACAGAAATTATAAAAAACACTTTGTAAAAAAATAATGGATGGGCTGCAGAAAAATCTGCCGTTGCTTAAATTGAATAAAATAATGATAATAAATGGTAAAATACCTGTTGTGCTCCATAAGTATCGTAATGGTTTCACACAGTCGTGATGTCAATGTGTAAAAAGAAATGATAACATGCCAACCAGCATCAGTCCGTGAACAGTCGCCTTGGGTTATGGACTGACCGTCACAGGTTCAAATCCAGCATCAGCCAAAGGGGTGACGACAGGCCTGAAGCCGAGTGGTGAAGACCGTTTGACTTCAATCCCATCCTGGTCCATGAAGTAGTGTTGAACTCGGCACAGTAATCTGGTGTATGAAGGGTGGGATTTTTTCCGATCTTCCGGATCCATGTTTCAAGTGCAGACCACCAGCGCTTCACATTCCCCTTACCAGGATAATTAATTATATATACACATGACGAAGATAAATATGCACGTTAAAGATTCGTAATTTTCATGCTAGTGTTCATCTGGTTACGAAATAGGAACATACCCTGCATACATCCCCAAGTCGGGAATACGGCAACCTTCAGAGATAAGCGAAAACGGCGGCACACGCAACATCATGAATTATTAGATCCTTTAACGTGCATGTTAATTTTGATCTTCTGCATGTTCTTCTTCTTTAATTTAACGTATTTTCACATTACGTGATATTAGAACAAGTTGTGTTGTTTGTGTGGGTGTGTGTGTGTGTGTGTGTGGTGTGTGTGTGTGAGTTTGTGGTGTAGTGGTGTTTGGTGTGTGTGGTGTTGTGTGTGTGGAGTTCGTGTGTGTGTGTGTTCGTGTGTGTGTTGTGTGTTGTGTTTGTATGTTTTGTGTGATGTGTGTGCACGTGTATGTAATGTGAGTGGTGTGGATATGAATTGTGAGAGAGATAACAAACCATGTGTAGATGTGTGTACAAATTTGTTCTATAGAGTGTAAAGGTGAGTGGTGCGGGCACGCATGTGTTTTGTGTGTGTGTGTGTTGTGTGTGTGTTTGTGTGTGTGTGATTGGTGTGTTTGTTGTGTGTGTGGAGTGTGTTGTGTGAGTCACGTGTATTAGCCTGTGTGTGAATATGCAAGGTATGTGGGATTTGGGTGTAAATGAAGAGTGGTAAGTTATGTCGTTTTTGTGCGTGTTGTGGTGTGTGTGTGTGTGTGTGTGTGGTGTGTGGTGTGTGTGTGTGTGTGTGTGCAATAGGTACGAATACTTACATCAGCTAGGGAATCTGTACGCCTACATAGTTTGATGTTTAAAAAAATAATTTATTTATTTATTATACCAACTTAAGACACGAGCTTTTCTCTGCGTGAAATTCGGCTGCTCTCCCCCGGGAGAGCACGTCGCCACAAAGCTGCGTCACCTTTTTTTTTTTTTTTTTTTGTCTGCAACTGTTATTTCTTTCCCTATCATAGTGGTTTTTTTTCTAAGAATTTTGCCAGGACAACTCTCTTGTTTGCTGGGTTCTTTTTTCGTGCGTTGCATAATTTTCTGTAACACACGGACCGTCGTTTTATCGTCTCATCCGAAAGACTAGGCGCCCAACCACCACTCATGGTCAAATGGATGGGAAAAGTTTCAGCCAGTCGGATACGAAACCACGCACACTACCGACCTACTTTATCGCTTCTAACACGCGTTAACCTCTAGACCCCAATCCACCGATATATATAGTATGTTAAAAACCAAAACGGAATCAAAGTTTTAACTTGAACAGACACCAATATCTGTTTAAAAAAACGACCTTAAGTAAGAAATAGGCGCTTCCTATTTGTTTGAATGGACCTTTCACTTCAAAATGCTTTTAAAGTAATTTATATATCAATCCTGAAAGTCCAATTAATCTCAGTTTATAAATAGCTTGTCAGCCAGACTTGGTCTACCTTTTTTTACATCAAATAAAGGTTGCAAGTACATTTTGTCTTCTAGCAAACTGATGTTTTAATTTTGGGTCGTAATTCAATTAGATGGGTCGACCAGTTACCCTGCCTTCCTGACCTCTGAAGACAGGCATGATTATGCTTTTCACAGTAATGATTGAGACTTTTTAAAATGTACGTTCATTAATTTCCCTAAGTTGATGTAGGCGAATCGTCCTGTACTGTTATGGTCTCATTTGGGTTACCCCTTTTGAATAACGTGGCACAATGATCGATTTGTTTCCAACAAAGATAGCAGAGTCCCACTTAACCAACATTCTGAAAATATTGTTGTAATAAAAGTTAAGAAAGTTATCTGAAATTCTAATCATTTCATTAAACAGCATAAGACCGACAGGAGTTTTCTTTGTCCCAAGTTACATAGCATCTTTTATTCCTCAAGTAAAGGACACATTTTAGAAATCATAATATAACGTTAGCAGTTATTTTGGCATTTTCTATAATCTTCTCTTACTTTTTTTCCAGTTAACGCTAAACTTTCCACATTACTATCTTTGCAAAAAAATCTACAAAAATGTCAGCCTTTTCAAAGTTAGATTGAAACTCTTTTCTTCTGCTGTTATGGGGTATGGAGCAAACTAATACAATTTTTCATTTCTCACTTGTTTCCAGACGTTGTTAAGATCTTTATGACCGAATATCTGATTACAGAAAGTGGACCAATACTCTTTTATTCGCTTCGCTATAACCTGTTGCAATTGATTTCATAGCTTTTTCATATTGGCTTTATTATTTTCATACTTTTATCTTTAGTAGATTTTAAAAGCCTGTTTTTCTTTTGTCTACAACTTCACAGGAACATTCCACCATACATTCCCTGAATCCTTACAAGATTTTAAAAGGATTACATTTTGGCATGGACAGGTCAACGCATACAGAATTGTTTTAAAACATAATTGTCGTTATTCTGTCTAGTGCTGCTGTCAGAAAATCATCAGTGTTGTATGCTGTCATTATGTCTTTAAATTTGAACCAGTTGGCTTTTTTATAATAAATTTTGGGAATTCTGACTGTGGATAATCTGTTTTGAACAGTTTGCTATCTAATACTATAACAACAGCAAATGGTCACTTTCCAAGCGTATCATGAGAGTTCTCCCACTCACAATGGTGCCAAAATGTGCAGGCGATTAATAAAGATAAATGGATTGCTGTTGCTCTTTGACTTGAACGTCTGGTATCTTGTCATATTTCGCGATATTTAGCAAGTTAAAAGGAGAGTCCACAATATTAACAATACGGTTAGAGTAGTATAATTTACACTCTTTTTATCCCAAAACGGAGAATGGGCATTAAAGTCCACCAACTAAGAGCCCATTTATCGTTCTGGTCCCTAAGGCACGTTGCCAAGTTCAGTATTTTGATTGTCAGGGCCTTTAGATAAAATACACTGAACAAAATTTAAATCAGCTGTTACATTAAACTTAACCCTGACTGCACTATCATTAATATTTTTCAGTGTCCTTTGGAAAAGTGAAACAGAATCTCCAACATAGCTAAGTTTTTTTCCTTGAATAAATATAGCAGTGTTGATCTTATCCTTTTTTCGTCTTCTACCAGATATACAGGAGGGTACTAGTTTAGGAATATTTAGGAAGTTTATGCCGGCTACATTTAAAAGATTGCAAAACCAAAGTTTGATAACGGTTAGAAGAAGATGTTTGAGAAGTTTTTTATATGCAGATTTTGTTGAAATCGATCGCAATTCACTGCATGATATCAATAATAATCTATGATTTTTCATTTGATATTTGTTTTACATTAAAAGTAAACGATAAACCCTACAGATCTAATTTATAAACTAACAAACCCTAAAACAAACGAGAAAAAAGACAAGGAAAAAAAAGGAATAAAAAACAACAATGAAAGTCTCAAATGGCAAAAACACATTCTAAATCGTAGAAAAACGACCGACTAAAAGTATCACTGAGACCGAAGTCCCAGCTAGGCCTATAGCTGCAAAAGAAAGCCCTATGTCACCATCTGTAATAAAACGTCTCCAACTTGTTTGCCGAAGAATCACAGCTAACCACTGTTACCAAACCAAAAATGACCTGGATAGTTTTTGACACATGCTGATGATTCCCTTGGAAAGAATTGGATCATATTTGAATGAGTGGATGAGGTTGATGTAAAGAAGACATGGACAACTGGCCTCTGGTGTGGGTTTTGATGGCAATATGGTTTTTCTTCTGACTAGTGGCGGAACAATGATACCTGTGGGAAGACGGATCTTTTCCCGTTAAATGCGGCGTCGTGGCTGCAATGCGGGATGGCTTCTTCCACAGAGAAAAGGAGATGTCGGTCCCAGTTCCCGGCAAAACACTCACTGCTTCCTCTGGCTGATGGATGATTTGAATCTGCCATAAACACTTCCAAATTGCGTTTAAGGTTTTCATGACATACAAATGAAATATTGTCAATGTTTTACCCCCAGTAGTACTGTGAACAATCAGTTATGAACCCCCACACCTAATTCTAGCTTTCACACTGTTATACATGGGGGGGCCCCTCATAACACAAGTAAGAATTTTACCAGAAATTCCATTTTTTAACCAAGAATAGGCCATAGTTTACCTCATTGACAGAATCAAAGCCTTTTCAAAGTCCAATAAGGCAATGTATAGCTTACGGAATTAGGCTAATTGTTTCTGTATCGCATGCAAGAAGTGTGAATATATGATCTATTGTAAATAATTGCTCTTATAACCAGCTTAAATTCGGATCTGGTTATATTATTAACCTTTCTACCCATAACACTGAAGTCTGTTGATTGGATAATTAACTCTAGATCTTACTTGCAAAATTACAAATCGATATACCTGAAATTGTTTTGAATCATCATATTACCTTTTTTTAATACAATGGAATTACAATAGATTCAGACCCAAGCACTTGGTGAAATACCTTTAATAAAAAAAGCAATAAACAAAGTTTACAAAGAAAATTGATAACCCGACTACATCTAACAAGAATTCTTCAAACATTCTCCCAATAATGCCATCAATAACATCTGCTTTATTAACCTTTTAATTTACTTATAGGCTAGAAAACTCATCAATAGAAATTGAATGATTAAATACACAAGCTTCCTCATCTCTATTTCTTTCTTTAATTCTTCTCTGTTATGTTCTTCATAGAATCTATATACAGAACTTTTTCAAATAATCTCGAAAATGCTGAAAGCAAAGTATCAATATCTATTGTGATAATAATTCTGGCTAACTTTTAGAAGAAAATTTGCCATATTTTTGTTCCAAAACGGTTTTCTGATCATTCACTGGAAAGAGACAACTCATAAATCAAAGCCTCGTTATATTCTCTTTCTTTGCTCTAAAAGCTGCACTATATTCAAGTCTAAAGCAACGACAGTATTTATCTCTGTCTTCTCTTGTCAATACTCTATATATTCTGATAGTCAACTTACTGACAGATATCTTATTTACTACATACCTTGTCGAACCAACTACTGTTTTTACTACACTCACTGATTGGTTAAAAGTCCTTCCTCCCAGCATTCAGCTGCTTCTTCAGACAGCCATTGAACAAACAAGTGCACTGTATGTCAACATCTGAGTCCAGGTGAACTAATAGCTAACCATCCAGTCGATACTGCATGTCCTCTGAACACAACTTATAAGGAAGTCTACACAGCCAAAATATATGCACCCCAAACATATTTTTGCAAAGTATATGAATTCTTAATTCTTATTGACTGTTAGGATTATTTTTTGGGGGAACTCAATATAAAACCTTCAGGCATATATCTGAATCTAATCGATCACTTACCAGAGTTACAAATATCACAAACATCAAAAATACAAGCAAGAAACAAGAAAATAATCATTCAGCACTACTACCTACGTTCCAGCAAATAAAAGTATAGGGACCAACACAAACACCAAAAAAAAACCCATTATAAAACAGAAATCCAGTACCGCCAGAATTTTTAGCAACCATTTCTCCAAAGTTATTTAATTTGTCATCCACAGAAATTCGACTCACTAACAGGATTACTGTCCCAGTAAATTCAACATCTGATCAAAATTCCTTGCAAAACATGAGATGCGTTAGAAGTTCGGCTATTTAAGTCTCCACACAACAACATATACACATCATCTGAAAGCTAATCATCATACTCACTATAAAAAGTTTTTTCCAAGCCGATATACCATTCTCAATCTCATAATGTAAAATTAATAAGGCGCGCCCCTCTGGAGAATGTAAGTTACAAAATACAAACTATACCTCTTTCAGAGTACCAAATAAAGACTTGTTGATCAAAAACACACCGTTTTATGAGGCATTTTTTATTTGTTTAACATGATTTACGAGAGACTCTTTTTAAAACAGACAAATATCTCCCCCTGATTCGTCTCCCTTTGGATTGACAATTTCAGAGAGCGGGTATACAAATCAACTCGTACTCAACAAAACAACTGTTTTCAAAATATCAACAAACTTCAAGCAAGCAGACAAAACAAATGCACGATGTATCAAACAAACTCATTTTCAGACAATTTGGTTCAAACAACCATGAACATTCCAACTCAAAAAAAGAAAAGGGAAGATTGTTCGTGTTTTTATCATTTATGTTTGTGTTTTACAAAATATCAGAACCCCTCCTGCCACAACCCGTGCATCTCCCCTCCATTCCCCGCCACCCTGGCCGGAAGGAACAAGGGCTACACTTGCCGCTGCGTCCACCATGGGTGGGGCGGCAGAGCTAGCATCACGACGCGCGCATGAGGAAGCCCACCAAAATCTTGCCTACCCGGTGTAGGTTTCCCTCCACAACCCGGTGCTTTCCTAACATTACCCCCCTCAGCCAAAATCCACCACTGGCCGGCCAAATCCCTATTTCAAAACACAGAGATCACACACCCACTTCATTCAACCCATACTTCACACCATCAATAAACAAATAATCATAAGCAACATTAGCCTGTTTTGCTGTCTGCACGTGCCTACTGAGATTGTGGTGGTTAATTGTCTTCTGAGACATTTCGGACACGTGCGGTAAAGTCTTCATATTATAATACACCTTTGTTCCCTCAAATCTTCTGTCTGGCCTCATGATGCTTGCTTCTGTTTGACAGAACGTGCACATGCTATGATGGGGAATCTGGCCTGGAGTTGAGTACGGTGCACACGATCAAACTGAATTCTTCAGACATTCCAGCTGGTCAGTGATCAAGTCTTTCAATACCCCCCCCTCACAATTTGTGCTTGTTTTCACCTGCAGTTTGGCATTCCGGTGACTATGATGTTGTTCTTCGTGAATCTTCCTCCAGCTCGTCCACCTTCCTTGTCCAGGTCCCCGTTCTCCTTACTTCCGCAGACTCAGCGCCTCTCCCTCACTGCTACCACCTCTCCCCAAGGTCCCTCACGAAGCTGACTCATTTCGTATCGTCCTTCACTCCATTTTCTTGTTCAGTGCAAGTGTTTCATCGAATTGTCAGCGTACTGAAAACATCTGAAATGACGCTCCAAGCTGGATGGTCGAATGGGAGAGAAGACTGCATCCACTTGGCGGTCGTACTGGGCATTTGCTCTGGCGTAGTTTCACCTTGTGGTCCCGGGGTTCAGCTCAACGTCCCCACACTGCTGCAATAAATCGCCGTGAAAAGTTGACTAGAGCAATCCCACACGAACAACCGGCTTTCATTTCGCATCTTCAATTCCAGGAGAAAATTTTGCTTTTCGCATCCGCGGTACATAAATTCATGGAAAAAGCCAAAAACAGCCACATTTTGGCCTACATGACAATGTTCCGGCAGGCATGTCTCTTCCACAAAGTCCTTGCAGAAAACTGGTACAGGTAATGGACTAAACCCACCCTAATTGCCACCAACACAAGAGCACTGAAAACAGGCCTGTCTCTGAAGGTGTGCAGTGAACCCCCCCCACCCCCCCCCCGAAGAGAGAGAGCGAGAGAGAAGAGAGAGAGAGAGAAGAGAGAGAGAGAGAGAGAGAAGAGAGAGAGAGAGAGAGAGAAGAGAGAGAGAGAGAGAGAGAGAAAGAGAGAAGAGAGATAGAAAAAGATGAGAAATAGATTGAAATGATAATCTTTATTCCCAAAGTCTAACAGAGAATTTATTGTTTGTTTTTTTTTCTTTTTTAAATCGGCCTTGCACTGAGAAGGACTATTCTTGATAAATCACAACTATAGTTTCAAATAAACGTAAGAAATATATATAATATATCGGTGGATCGTGTCTAGAGGTAACCGCCAGTCTAGAAACAAAAGTCCGTCTGAATGTGCGGCGTTCGTACCCCTTTGGACCGAAATTTTTCCCCCATCCATTAACATGAGTGTGGTCTGGCGCTAAGTCTTTTGTATAAGACGATAAACCGAGGTCCCGTGTGTTACACGTAATAGATTTAGCGCACGAACAAAAAACCACGGCAACAAGAGAGGTTGTCCCCTGGCTAAATTCTTAGAAAAAAGCCACTCATATAGGGGAAACAAATACATCAGCAAAAAAAAAAAAGGTGATAGGTTGGCGCAGCGCTAATTGGCGACGCGGTCCTCCCTCTAATCCCCGGGAGAGCACGAGAAAGAGTTTTGTTGGACTCTAGGCCTGTCCATTCCGCTATGTATCCACCCAGCTTTTTCCTTGTCTGCTCTTCTTCTTCTCAATGGACAGTGCCTTGTAAATGTCTTTTGCAATTCTTTGGATCTTGTGACAAGGCCATACCATTTAATGTTTAACCTTTTTCACGATCGTTAGAAGTTCCTCATAGTCCAATGGTTTCTGGATTCTGTTTATCACGCTTGCGTTGCTTATGTGGTCTTTGTAGAGATGCCATGTGGTCTCCGAAAGCATCTCTTATCGCCACCTGCCAGTACTCTTCTCTCCAAATCTCATTCAGGTTCCATGTATTTCACACATACAGAAATATGGATATGACTATAATATAATAATGTATTGAAAATATATAGCGCCTGAATCTTGTAAAGCAACCAATCAAAGCGCTCTGAATTGGAATACGGGCTGCTCTCTTCCCGGGAAGCGGGAGATCGCTCGCCACTTAGCGCTGCGCCTCCCCTTTCAACGCCTTTTTTTTTTTTTTTTTTTTTTTTTTTTTTTTTTTTTCTGCAGCTGGTATTTGGTTTTCCCTATCAGATGCTTTTTCTAAGAATTTTGCCAGGGACAACTCTCTGTGCCGTGGGTATTTTTAACGTGCGTCCTAAAAATACGTGTAACACACGGACCTCAGGTTTATCTCTCATCCGAAAGACTAGCGCCCAGACCACCACTCATGGTCTAATTGGATGGGGGAAAAATTGCCGGTCCAAACGGTACGAACCGCCGCCCACTTCAGACCCGGGACTTCGCTTTCTAACAGGCCGTTACCCTCTAGACCACCGATCCATTAAGGGACCACCGATCCATGACAAACGCATAAGTCCTGATCTTGGAGATAAGTGAGATTATTTTTATCTTCTCCAATGGTGTTTAAGTTTTGACAATGCTTTATTGAATGTGGCATTATCCTGTCAATCCTGTATATACTATATATATATATATAATAAAAATATATATAAAATATATATATATATATATATATAATATATATATATCATAAGATCACTATATAAATCTATATTAAATATATATATATCGTATATAAAAAATATATATATAATAAATATTTATATATTTTATTTAATTTATATATAGGAATAAGCACTTATTGATTTTTTTACACCATTCCCATGTGTAATGCGGGTTTGTAAATCTGATCGGTCATCGACCCACGCCACCACTTGCCGACTCTACAAAAAATGGAACCCCTATTTACGTGTGCGCAAGATGTTCTGCGTGCGGTTCCGCAACCGGCCTTAGGTTTATAGTCCTCATCCGAAGACTTTTAGGGAGAGTGGAGTCTGCACTGATGTTAAACTCCAGGGAAAATGTCCCTCGAACGGGAAATAGATAGATAGATAGTTAAATAGATGAAAATAGATAGATAGATCGAAAAAAAAGAATAGACAGATACGATGATAGACAGATTGATAATAGATAGATAGATCTTTTAAAAGGAAAAACGATGCATTAATTGTCAATCCAAATTAATGCAGTAAAAAAAAAAAAACAAAACTCAACTAAATCCAATCAATCGAGACTGACATGAATAATATATATTTAAAGAAAACAATCGTTGGAAAAATCACATTTAAAACAGAGAGAGAAGAGAGAGAGAGGAGATAGAGAGAAGAGAGAGAGAGAGACAGACAGACAGACAGACAGACAGACAGAAAGAGACAAAGAGAGAAGAGAGAAGAAGAGAGAGGAGAGAAGAGAGAGACAGAATAGAGAGAGGAGAGAGAGAGATAGAAAGAGAGGTATTGTGTTTACACAGGCTGATCATGTTTAGTGCTGTTTTACAGAGAGGCTATGTCGGTGTAGGATGAATCCACACCATGCATGCGCTCTGGTCTTTCCTGACTCCACTCCAATAAAAAGGGAGAGAACAAATTGATGGATTTCTTTATCTTCCTTCTCCTTTCTTTCCTAGTTCTGAAATGCCCATGATGGAGATCTTTCTTTGGTCGTGAATTCCACAATTTCTGTTTCCTTGTTTTGTTAGACCGCAGATGTTCATGTTCCAAGTAAGTCACTGTTCCAATCTCGATGTCCGTTTCCATTGGCGAGGTCGTTTTTCGTTGGTATCCGTCCGTTTTGGAACTCTTTTCATTTTCTTAGCGGTTGATAAATCCACTGTCGCATTTGCTAGCCTGGTCACAGCTTCACCAGAGCCCTTTAGCCAGCTTGACCTGATTCCGTTTCCACACGTGGACGAGGGTTGGACTTTGACTTTGGGAACACTATCAGAAAGACAGATAAAAATCGGGTGTAAAAAGTCCAACAAAATCGTCCACTACATCCAAGCATATCACCGTGAAACGATTCGTACTCAAAAGAAGAAAGACTCATTCCTATCCAGAGCTCTCTCCGACCTCATCAACAGCACCCCAAAAAGAGGACCTGTAATGTCATGGGTGATTTTCACGGGCAGAGTTGGTGAGAGAAAACCCGTGACCAAACATCTTGGACCCCAACATGACCACAGAACACCTCTTGCAGTTACAACGGAACCCACCGTCCTGGAACTATGTGCAAGCATATCTGATCAACACCAACAAACCCTTTTTTCACCACCGAGCCCAAATTTACCAACTGGTACAAATGGAACGATCTCAACATCCTCTCTCAAATCGACTTATACTTGCTAGATCTAGAACAACTTACGCCATCAAAGACTCAAAAGCCATCCCCAATGCAAAACCTTGACTCTGACCACCAGCCGTCATTCTAAGCTCTACCATACACAGAAGAAAAATACAACAACTAGGCAAGAAGAAACCACGTGAAAAGGATCAACCTCCTCAAACTGGAGGAGAAAGAAGTGCAAGAACAGATTCACAGTGCTAATCACGGTGAAACTTGACCCCATTACTCAACACCTCTCAAACATGGAGCAATCTGGACACCGTCAAGCCACTTTCCGAACACCTTAAGGAAGTTGGCGGATCAAAGAAATTGGAGGTAAAACCAGTCGCTACAGCATGTGGAACCAAAGTGAAGGAAGCCATCAAAGAAAAAAAGCAGCTATTAAAGCTTGTGCCAAGACCAAGACTGAAGAGACTACGCCAAGTAACAGAATCGCAAGAAACATATAATCGTGTTGAGAAAGAGCTCCAAAGAAAAATCTTGGGCGACCTTATGGAGAGAAGTTAAGGAAATGTGCAAGAACTCCCCAAGGGAATTATTCAAAAGTGTGACGACAAAGAGTAAGAGATGAGCCATTCAATCCAACAACATAGTGAAATTGAGCAAATGGAGAAGGCATGCACAAAGAAGAGAAAATTCTGAACGATGGAAAGATTACTTTAAAGACTATAAACCCATCTGGAGTACAAGCTTCCAGCTCAACATCTCACACGCTTATACAGACCATTAGAGCCCCAAATCCTTGAAGCTAAAACAAGAAAAGCAATTAAGAACCACCCAAAGGGCAAAGCGGCAGTGAAGGACGGCATAACAACGAAGCCCAAACCATCCATGCGGAAAACGGGAGATAATGGCTCACCATCATTTCCAAAAAGCAATGGGAAAAGGAAATACCATGGCCAGGAAAATGCAATAGTGGTGCCAATTTGGAAGAAGAAGGGCAGCAAGAGAGACTGCAGCAACTACGAGGCATTTCACTTCTCAGCCATGTAGGGAAAATGTATGCAAAGATTCTGGAACAGCGCACAAGGCCAAAGCAAAACACTACTGAGCAATCCCCAGTTTGGCTTTGGGAAAAGGGAAAAGGGGGTGCACAGATCCCATTTTCGCACTCCGACAGCTGTGTGAAAGAGCCATCAAATACAACCAAGCCCTGCATACAGTATTCGTTGATCAAAAAAAACTTTCGCCCGAGTCAACAGAGACAAGTCTGGAAGACCCTGGAGCAGTACGACGTGAAGGGGGCAGTTGCTTGATAAATCAGAGCAATCTAGCCAACGGTATGAGCGCAGCCCGAACAGCCAGTGGAACATCCGTCTGGTTCCCGGTTACATCAGGGGTAGGCAGGCTGCGTACTCTCTCCCCTTTTTCCTTCGTGATCTACATGGACCAGATCACAAAGGAAGCCAACCCAGATCTTGGGGCCCTGAACGAACTATTATTTGCTGACGACATCCCTGATGATCAGAACAAAGAGCTCTTCAAAAATCACACGACCAACTCAACACAAGCTGCGAGAGGTATGATATGAAGTCAGTATCACCAAAACAGAAGTTATGTCTGTCAGCAGAAATCCAGGAAAGCTGGACATCAACATCAATGGTACCGCTGAAACAGACCAAAGAATTTAAATACCTTGGCAGCCTCTTCACTGAAGATGGAAAATTGGACAGAGAGATAGAAACAAGATGCCAGAAAGCGAACGCAGTCAGTTACCAACTCGCCCCCCTTTTTAAAACATTCCCGCATCCCAATGAGCACTAAGGCAAAACTCATCAACGCCATTTTCGTTCCAACACCACATACCAGTGTCAGGACATGGGCCCTAACAAAAGCCTTAGAGAGGGAAAAATTGGGCACATGTGAAATCCACTGCCTGAGAAAGCTGTCAACAAAACCAGACGGGGCAAAAACAAGAATGGGGGTGATCAGAGACTGGTCGGACTAACACCAAATTCTCCAGTCAAGTAAATCAAGTCAAAAAAAAACTTTAATCATCCCATGAAGGGCAATTACATAACTGACAGGCAGATTGATACTCATCAAAAATTATAAAGACACAAAAGCTATATTTCATATTTGGTTTTCAAATAAAATTTTCACGACACAACACACACACCCCACAACACGCGCGCATGGCACACACACGCAAACGCCCGCAGCACACACATCAATTGTGAACACAATTTTAAACCCATTGACTAAAGACATAAAACTTATTTTTACGCACGCATATACGCAGCACGTACAAGCAGTACGTGTGTGTGTGAAAAACACCCACGCAAAACCCACACCATACACCAATATATGAATTCAATGTTTTAAGACGTTGACTAGAACACAGACTTATTTCACACACCACGCACCCACACACACACAAACACACACAAACAATTATGTATTGACTACACTCGTAACAATGACAATCAGGGAGATAATTCAGAGAAATGTAAAAAAATAGGTAGTCAACTCATGTGATTTCAGAAGTCGAATGCTTACTGGCACAAAAAAAATTTCTTTTTTCTGTTGGTTTTGTGATGGGACACTGAAAAAGCCGTTCCCAAGGTAACATTTGAAATTCTGGGAAAAAAGCATGAGAAGGATCAGCCAAAATGGCTGTGGCTTTGCATACAAGCTGCTGATTGCAGAACGACATGAGATCTCTTTGTTCTTTTCCAATTATTTTTGAGCAGATTCTTACAATTCTCTGCAGGCCATTCTTGTTTTTAACACTAAGGTTATTGTACCAACAAATGAAAGCAAAACTTAGAACACTCTCTATGTAAGACTTGTAAAACAAGGAAAGGATCTTTTTGTCTACAAAAAATGAGTTCAGTTCCCTCAGAAAATACAGACGTTGTTGTCCCTTTTTGACAATAGCGTCAGTGTTAACGTCCAAGTTTAACTTGTGGTCAAAAACAGTTCCCAGATACTTATAGTTCAAAACGTTTTCAACCTCTTGATTATGGATAATAATATTCTTAGGAGTATGCCCTGATCTTCTGAAGTCGATAGGCAGGTCTTTAGTTTTAGAAACATTTAGCTCCAGATAGGCCCGTCATACCAGTGTACGAACTCGGTGAGGCTGGACCATGGTCTAAGACTGATCCGGATAAGAGGGATAACAGAGCACTATAGTCTGCGAACTTTACCAGAAAGGAATTTCCATAGTTGCTTCTGCATCATCTGTGTATAGAATGTACAGAAGTGGTGAGAGGACGCAACCCTGCGGAGAACCAGTGCAGGTAAATCTAACGAAGAAGATATTTTGTTGGCCAAAACACGCTGTGGTCTGTTGGTTAAAAATTCAATCAGCCAACGAACAAGTTGATTGTCTACATCAAATTTTGAAATTATTTTGTTAACCAGAACGTGAGGCTGCATTGTATTGAAAGCTGAACTAAAGTCAGCGAACAATATTCTGGCATGAGAGTCAGGTGTTTCCAAGTGGCTATACAACTTGTTCAAAATGAATAGTTTTGCATCTTCGACACCCCTTCGAGACCTGTATGCAAATTGCAGTGGGTCAAGGTCTTTCTCTGTAGCAGAAAGAATGAGAGATTTTACGATCTTTTCCAGCGTTTTCATCACAAGAGATGTGAGAGCTACAGGTCTAAAATCGTTAGGCCGAGAAGGATTGGGTTTCTTTGGAAGAGGTATTACATTGGAAGTTTTCCAAATAAGGAATCTGACAAGTATCCAGTGAGGCCTGGAACAGGTGTTGAAGGACACTGGCAAGCTCAGTAGCGCAGAATTTCGAGGTTCTTCCACATATACCATCTGGTCCGGGAGATTTGTTGATATTTATTGCCTTTAAGTGCTTACAGATAATTTCTTCATCAACAATGACGCTATTCTCAGAAACTAGGGATTGCTTCAGATCATTTAATTCATCTGAGAAATCAAGCTTTCAAAGCGAGTAAAAAATGCGTTTAGATGGTCTGGTAAGTTGTTATCACATACTCCCTGCAAACTGATCTTTGACCTATGTTGGACACCTACCATATTTACTGCAGACATATTTTTGATACCCTGCCATGCAGCACGAAAATTGTTCCTCGCAAACTTGTCTTCTATCTTATTTTTATATATACGTCTGGCCCCTGCAACAGCAGCTTTGACTTCTTTGTTTACTTCCTTCTTTTGTTGTTCTGTGCCTGTGTAAAATACTACTTTCTTTTTGTTTAAAACACGTTTCAGATCCTTTGTAACCCAAGGCTTGTTATTGGGGTAAATGGTTATCTCCTTAGTTGGAATGACACAACTAACACAAAATGAAATATAAGAACAAATACCATCAGTGAGCTCATTCAGATCTGAACACACATCATAAAACATATCCCAGTCAGTGCAATCAAAGCAGCCTTGCAGACTAGCTATACTATCAGCAGTCCATTTTTTTGCGGTCATGACTATGCGTTGAAGGCGCCGAAACACTGACTGGTACGTGGGTGCAAGAAGAACGCAGTTGTGCTCAGATAGATGATCCCAGGGGAGGCAAAGGCAACGATCTATAGGCGCCTGCTACAGTCCCATAGCACAAGTCTAAGGTCTTGTTTCTTCGTGTAGGGCAGGTCACATACTGTTCATAGTTCTTCAGTAGTTTAGTAAGGGAACAGTTATTGAAATCACCCAGGATAAACTTAGGGGCATCAGGGGATATAGAATCGAGCACATGGAGGTGATCTAATATATGTTCAGTTGCTCTAGCCACTCTTGCTTTGGGGTGAATGTAAACTAAAGTGAAAAATAATTGCGGGAATTCCCGTGGTAAGTAAAAAGGCCAGAGCGAAATAGAGAGCAGTTCAATGTCCTCCACGGATAGCGTAGTTGTAATTTTAACATCACCACACCAACGCTCGTTGATGTAGAAGCACAAACCTCCGCCTTGTGCCTTCCCCGTTGCGTGTGAGTCTCTGTCAAGCCGAATGGGTTGACCGAAGCCGTCTATGGAGAGGTCGCAGTTCGGTACGGCGGGACTCAGCCAGGTTTCGGTAAAGGCAAGAATTCCGGCTTTGTTATATTGGTGTAGGTAGTTGATGTTAGCTTGAAGCTCGTTGGTTTTGGAACGTAGGGACTGGACATTGGCTAGGAGCATGGTTGGTAGTCGAGTTTTCCGATTATTCAAATGTTTTAGTCTTTGTCTCACACCACCTTTCCTACCACGCTTTCTTTTCTTGATGTTCTTCCAAGTTTTATCCACCATATCGAACAACAAAGGATCAGGTGGTTTGGTCACCTCACTAGAATGCCGCCCAACCAACCAGCCCTACAGGCATACACCACCAAACACAATGGCTGGAAAGCCAGAGGTAGACCAAGGAGACGATGGAGCGACTCCGTGGCTGACACCCTGCGAGCCCATGACCTGTCACTACATCAAGCCTCCTGCCTTGCTGCAGACAGACGTCTGTGTCTCTCTGCAACGCCGAAGGGCACCAGCGGAAGATGAAAGAATGATTACAGAGAGGCTGGTTCATGTTTAGTGTTGTTTTACAGAGGCTGGTTCATGTTTAGTGTTGTTTTACAGAGGCGGGTTGTTTTTTTTTGTTTTTCATGTTTTGTTTAGTGTTGTTTTACAGAGAGGTCATTGCTTTACAGACTTTCAGTGTTGTTTTACAGAGAGGCTGTTCAGTTTCAGTGTTGTTTTACAGAGGCTGGTTCATGTTTCAGTGTTGTTTTACAGAGGCTGGTTCATGTTTAGTGTTGTTTTACAGAGAGGTATATTGCTTTACAGATTCAGTGCTGTTTTACAGAGAGGCTGGTTAGTTTCAGTGTTGTTTTACAGAGGCATGGTTGTTTTCAGTGTTGTTTTACAGAGGCTGGTTGTTTTTCAGTGTTGTTTTACAGAGGCTGGTTGTTTTTTAGGTGTTTTCTTGTTTTACAGGGCTGGTTGTTTTTAGTGTTGTTTTACAGAGGCTGGTTGTTTTTAGTGTTGTTTTACAGAGGCGGTTGTTTGTTTCTCATATGTTGTTTTACAGAGTGGTTGCTGCTTTACAGAGAGACTCTTTTTTCTTTTTTTTCAGAGGAGGTTTCTAATTTTTGGATTCTTTACTGTTCTTTCAGAAGGGACCACGTTTTCACGTTAAGAAAAGAAGCACGACCTCTAGGAAAAAAAAGCCCTACGGCGTGAACACTGAAGATATTGCTTTAAGCCTCTACACCACACAGCTGGCGCATGTGGAAGAAAATACTGTTTAAGCTAATACGCTTGTTCAATACTCCCCCCCCCCCCCCACAGCAACTGTTAAACTATTAGGGTGGATCGGTGGTCTAGAGGTAACGCGCCTGTCGAGAAAGCGAAAAGTCTGGGTCGAAAGTTTGCCGGGGTTCGAATTCCGTTTGGACCCGAAATTTGTTCCCCCACTACTACTACTACTATACTACTACTACTACTTACTACTACTACTACTACTACACTATACTACTACTACTAATGTATGGATTTTATATAGCGCTGAATCTTGTAAAGAAATAATCAAAGCGCTTTGGATATAAGTGGGGGTCTGGGCACTAGTCTTTCGGTGAGATGATAAACCGATGTCCCGTGTGTTACACAAAATTATTTACGCACGTAAAAGAACCCACGGCAACAAGAGCGTTGTCCCTGGCGAAAATCTGTAGAAAAAACCCACTTGATAGGGAAAGAAAGCAGTTGCAGACAGAAAAAAAAGAGTGGCGCAGCTTTTGTGGGCGACGCACCTCCTGGGGAGAAACAGCCCGAATTTCACGCAGCGAAATTGACGTGCCCTTAAAGTGCTATAAATAATAAAATAGATAATAAAAAAAAGCAAGTCATCTCTTCAATCTTTCCAGACACCAAATGTAAGAACGAAAAGTAAGTGAAAAAATATAAAATAAGTAGAAGGTGTTTTCTTTATAAAACTAGATAAAACCCTTCAAAAACAAAAACCTGAGCAATAAAAAAAGCATATAATGAAACGGAAGGAAGAAAGACATAAGCAGAAAACATCAACAAGAATTCTATTATTAAAGCAGTACGACGATTTTTAGGGGACTGGATAGCTCAGTGGTCAGAGCACTGGCTTTCCCTCAGCTAAGGTTAATCAGCATTAAGCGGGGTTACCACTTGGATGGGTGACCGTTCGCGCGCATGGCTTCAGTACAGTTCCCCAGTTCACCCAGCTGTAAATGGGTACCTGCCCTCTTTAGGGTCAGGGAAGGTAAAGCAGCGAGGGAGAGGAGATGGGTGCCGCCTTCAATATGCTGGCCCCCTAGAGAAGCTGAGGTTTCTGATGCCTCGCTCCCCAACGACCGCATAGGTTATGGGACACCTTTACCTTTACATTTTTGAACAAGCATTATATGTAGTGGCAAAAAAACACTGGGAAAATCCATGGACTGTCCCTCCTCCAAGCTACCCGCTTGCAGCAGGCAGAAGTTATATTCCCGCGACGCCACAGAGTACAGCGGTAGGAAAGGTAAAGTAAAGTAAGAGGGGACACTGCTAGAACACGCTTACTTTTGCGTGAAGGGTCAAAGGTGGCTGGCTGTTTGGAAGCGGCAGTAGCTGTTTTCGTGCTCGTGGCGGGATTGTTTGGCGGGGTTTTGTGGGTGGCCTTCTTTATCCTCGTGAACTGTAGAATTGCTGCGTGAAGCTTGGTAAACTCCAGTCGTTTCGTCTGTTTCCTGGTAAGTAGTTAGTTAGTAGTGTAGTAGTAGTAGTAGTGCGGTTGTTAGTAGTAGTAGTTATAGTAGTAGTAGTGTAGTTAGAGTAGTTAGTAGTATTGTAGTAGTAGTAGTATTTAGTAGTAGTAGTATAGTAGTAGTAGTGGTATTTTATAGTATGGTAGTAGTTAGTAGTAGTAGTAGTGGTTTTGGGTTTGGTGGTAGAAGTAGTATTTAGTATTTGTTTGTAGTAGTAGTGTAGTTTAGTAGTATGTAGTAGTATTTGTATAGTAGTAGTAGTAGTATAGTAGTAGTAGTAGTGTAGTGTAGTAGTAGTTAGTGTAATAGTAGTAGTATGGTATAGTAGTAGTAGTAGAGTTAGAAGTAGTAGTAGTAGTAGTGTATTTAGTAGTAAGTAGGTAGTAGTAGTAGTAATAGTAGTAGTAGTAGTAGTGCAGTGGTAGCGGTAGTTAGTAGTAGTAGTAGTGCAGTAAAGTAGAAAGTAGTAGTAGTTGTGATATAGTGGTAGTATAGTAGTAGTAGTAGTGAGTAGTATGTAGTAGTAGTAGTAGTAGCCAGAAGAAGTATTTATAGTTAGTAGTGTTAGTAGAAGTAGAGTAGTAGTAGTGAAGTAGTAGTAGTAGTAGTAGTAGTTAGTAGAAGTTAGTAGTATTAGTAGTAGTAGTATAGAAGTATAGTAGAAGTAGTAGTATTTAGAAGTAGTAGTATAGTAGAGAAGTAATAGTAGTAGTTTTAGTAGTAGTAGTAATAATAATAATAATAATAATAATAAAAATTAATAATTAATTAATGTATGGAATTTATATAGCGCTGAATCTTTTTAAAGCAACAAATCAAAGCGCTCAGTTTTTATTTCATACCACTTTTAAGTCACGCAAAATTTCTCTCCGTGAAATTCGGGCTGCTCTCCCGGGAGAGCGGGAGAACGCGTCGCTACTTAGCGCTGCGCCACCCTTTCACCCTTTTTTTTTTTTTTTTTTTTCTGCAGCTGTATTTGTTTCCCTATCAGAGTGGCTTCTTTCTAAGAATTTTGCCAGGACAATCTCTTGTTGCCGTGGTTTTTTTTACGTGCGCTAAATAATTTTCGTGTAACACACGGGACCTCGGTTTATCGTCTCATCCGAAAGACTTGCGCCGAGACCACCACTCATGGTCTAATGGATGGGGGAAAAATTTCCGGTCCAAACGGGGTACGAACCGCCGCACACTTCAGACCCGGACTTTTTGCTTTCTAGACAGGCGCGTTACCTCTAGACCACCGATCCACCTAATAATAATAATAATAATAAGTATGGAATTTATATAGCGCTGAATCTTGCAAAGTAAACAAATCAAAGCGCTTGCATTCAAATCATTCACACGCATGCAACCAGCCATAAATATCAAGATAAACAAATATCAAATTTATATACACAACACTCTTAGGTGGGGATGGTGGAGGTGAAGGCAGCTATTGAGAAGTAGGAACAGATAACAGGGGAAGATCTCGAGAAGAGTATGTGCGTTTTGAGGCTAGATTTGAAAGAATCAAATGAAGGCTTTTGGCGAAGTGGAAGAGGGAGGTCGTTCCAAGTGGAGGGGACCGGAAACAGAGAAAGAGCGAACGGCCAACAGTTGTTTGTCTAATTGGGTGTCCGAAAGCACAAGGCGTCTTTCAGATGAACGAAGGGGCGGGACGGGGTGTACAGGTGAAGCAGTTACAGAGATAAGAAGGTGCAGATTTGTGGAGACATTTGAAAAAAAGGGGTATTAACTTTTTACTTTTTTTTTTTTGGAACAGGCGCCGTAAAAGTGCAAAAGGGGGTTGGGGTTTTAGATTTTTTTTTCCAAGGAAGGGGGGAAGTTTTTTGGGTTGGGGTTAAGAACCCAAACCACCGGGGTTAAACCCGCCATCGGAAAAAGAGAGAGTAATTTTTTATTTTTATTTTTTATTTAATTATTTGGGGTAATTATTAAAAATTTTTTATTTTTTTTAAAAATTTTTAAAAAATTTTTAAACTAAAAAATTTGCTGAATTCCATAAAGTCGTTGTGATGGAGGAAATTTTTATGTTTGGTCCCCATGACAGGGCTTCCTTTTTTGGGCATTTGCGTAACTTTTTTGGTCACCCAGTTTTGATGTCTAAAAGGGCGGGGGGCCATATTTGTCAGGGGGGGAAGGCGATTTTCAAGGGTATTGCACATTAAAAGCTGAGTGCTCACATAAAAGTGATCAATATGAGGGTGTTTATTATGTGTGAGAGTGAAGCAGGTAAAGAGTGAAGAAAACTGACCCAAACTGATCCCTGTGGGACTCCACTTCCCACTTGAAGGTTTTGATTGAATTTTGCTGAAAAAACTTTCGGGTATCGGTTTGTGGGGTATGAGCTAAACCAGGTGAGGGCATGCCTTAATACCAAACATTTTCTGGAGGGGAAAGAAGAATTGAGTGTCTATAGTGCAAGGCAGAAATTTGGTCGAGAAAGTGAAAAGGTATATTTTCCCTGCATCCCAGCGAGAAA
Source organism: Rapana venosa (assembly GCA_028751875.1). Classification (NCBI taxonomy): domain Eukaryota; kingdom Metazoa; phylum Mollusca; class Gastropoda; order Neogastropoda; family Muricidae; genus Rapana; species Rapana venosa. The sequence continues at coordinate 23,187,374 of CM054168.1, read as the reverse complement.
AAGTGTATCAAAGTGTGGATTTAGGGGGGTTTCGGTGTGTGGTTGGCGCGATAAGGCGTTAAAAAGGGGGAAGGAGATTTTTGGGAAGAAGGTGGTTGTTAATTTGTTTTAAAACAATTTTTTTAAGTATTTTGGGAGATAAAGGGAAATTTTGAAAAGGTTGAAATTCTTTAAAATTTTGGGGATCAAGGCTGCTTTTTTAGTAGAGGGTATATTGCGGTTTTGAGAGCTGATGGAAAATTTCCGGGAAAAGAGAAAATTTACTATTTCGGTGAAGAGGTACAGTTGTGGAAGGGATTGGGGAAAGACAGGAGCGGGTAGGGGATCAAGTCGAGATTTAATCGTCATTTTTTCGAATTTTTTGTGATTTCGCTTTCCTTGGGGGTAAAAGAAAAAGGGGGAGTGCCCAGTGTTTTGGGGATCGGGAGGGCAGGCTGGAAATGATCTGATCCATGGGGAGCAAATGTTGTTTCGGGGAAGAGGCTTTTTTTGCAGACCCAAGAAATTTGGGGTGAGGTAAACGGGGTTTTTAGGGTTTTAGCGCGAGAATTTGGAAAAGGGTAAAAAGTTTCTTTGCTGAATGGATTAAAAATTTGATTTTTTTGTTTGTTTTCGGAGAAAGCTTTTTATTCTTTTCATTTTGATTTCCGCCACTGCCGTTCTAGCGCCGAGTTTGCGTTTCCCCATAAAAATATCCCATTTTCCAGGGCCCACGGGGCTGTCAGCAGGAAGGGGTCAGGGGAATGATGCTCGTCAAGCAATTGGGGGAGGACAGTGTTATGGGTTTTCTAAAGGGGGTCAGTGTGGTCAAATTTCGAAGGTTTTCCATGCTTGTGAAGAGAGGTTTAATTTATGGCCTTAAGGATTGGGGGGGGGGGGGGGGGGGGGGGGGGGGGGGGGTAACTATCTTTTTTCTTACGGGTTTTTGTGAGTTGAGGAAAAAAAGAATGGCGGAATGATCAAAGCAGTTCATCATGACGGAACGATGTAAAAAGGGTTAAAACGAAGCTTGGTGACAGCCACAAAAATTTTGCCGGATCTGTGTTTGGGTTCACTCCCATTTGAGAAAGAATTGTTTGACAAGAAAGAAAAAACTTTTTGACACGGGAAAGATGGTTTAAAAGGGAATTGAAGTCCCGAGTTTGACTTAGGGGAAGAGAGGCTTAGGGGTCAAGGAGGGGACGAAATTATTATAAAAAAGGGGAACGTAGAGTGTTTTTACGGTTAGGAGGGGGCTTAGGGCAACAGAAAGAAAATAGAAGGCCAGGTAGGTTAAGGGTTTGGGTTGGCAAACTTCAAAGGATTCATGTAAAAAGGAAAGTTTTGTTGAAAGAAAAAGCTGATTGAAAACGTGTCTTTAAAATGAGGGGAATGCCCCCCTCCACGGGAAGTCGGGAAAAGAAACGGTTTTGTGCCGGTGGTTTAGTTTTTTGTTTTGGTTTTGTGCCCATGTGTTCAACCCGGGTTTTCATTTAAAAAAGGGTTAAATCAATGTCTTTTTGGGAGATGAAATGGGAAAATAAACGCTTTACCAAGGCAACAGACTGACTTTGAAAAGAAAGTGAAGGAGATCTGAGGGCGGCGGAGGGGTTAAGAAAAAAGTGGTGGTTGGGGAAACAAACAGAAAAGGTGAAGGCGATGGTTTTCGATGGGTATCGGAAGAGAGACAAAGTTTGGATGGTGAGCAGAAAAAGTGTAGAAAAAACTTGTTAATTTCACCATCATGATACACATTAGAACAAAAAAAATTGCCCTTGTGCACAACAGAAAAAAAAAAGAAGCTGAAAGGGGGGTGGAACAGCACATGGAAGCAGTGTTACACAGGGGCGGAAGTGAGTCAGAGCTGAGGGGGGAGCAGGGAGTGGGAAATGCACACTGCCGATGACGTTGGCCTGCCCTGTTTTCCCCTTTAGTTTTCGGCGGTGGATTCCCGATTTTTTATGTGCTGTTTCAGTTGAGGGGAAGGGGGTGCTGTTTATGGGAAAAGTCACGTGAAAGTATTGCCCTTGATGTCCCCGGCTCCCCCTGCCATCCGGGGCAAACAGCGCACCTGCAGGGGGGGTGATGGGGGTGAGGGGTCGTGAAGCACTGCGATGGTGTGAGCGCAGGGTAGTTGAAGGGGTCACAAAGACCAGCAGGGTCAGGGAAACAAAATCAACAAGTCAAAGGAATTTTGAACAATCAAATAGTACTGAAAAAATTTTAAATTTTTTTTATTTTTACTGTACTTTAATTTGTGTGTGTGTGGGTGTGTGTGTGTGGTGTGTGTGTGCGTGTATGGGCGTTTTTGACCACACATTCAGATTCCCCTCTCTATTTGTTTTTCTCCTACGGGTGTCACCCACACAGAGGTCAGCAGTAGGGGGGGTCAGCAGTGGGTCGGGGGTCTAGGAAATGTACTTGCCCAGAAAACAAACTTTTCAGGTCTGAAGTGTTGTGGTTTTGAATCTTGTTTGGGTGCTTAAACCCCCCCCCCCCCCCCCCCCCCCCCCACACACACATACATCCATTTGCTTTTGTTAGGCTAATGTGGTTTTTGGAAAGACAATAAATCAAAGGGAAACCATGGTTTTAAAAAAAAATTTTTTATGCACGTAAAAAAACCCACGAAACAAGTCATCCCCTGCCAAAATTATGTTGTAAAAACAACTCTGACGGGAACCAGTCAAATGCAGCAGGAAAAAGAAAAAAAATATCGAAGCGTGCTCTTGTGTCGTTGTTCCCCTTGGGGAGCGCCTTTTAAATTCACCAGCATTTTCGTGATTAAAGTGGTAAAAAAAAAAATAGCACAATCCCACCCCTTTGTACAGTCACATAACATAAACAAAACCCTACTTTTATATAAACCCATTTAATTTTTAAAAAAGGAAAGTTAGGAAAAAATCACTAAAAATCACTAAAAATAATGAAAAAAAGTTTTTAAAAAGTTTTAATACAAAGGTTTTTCAAGCACACATTCTAGAACACACCTTTTTTAAAGCTCGACAAACCTGTTTACGGTTAAATACAAAAGGCTAGAGACTTTATTTATTTTTGAGGCTCATAGTAAACTTAAAAATTAACCCCAACAAAAAAAGTCCAATGCAATAGACTTTCAAAATTGATTTTTAAAGACAAAAGAATTGGTTTTTGCGGTATGGAATAACTACAGAACAGTTTAAAGACCTTATTATGGGACTTAAGTGTTTTAAAAATCTGAGTTAGAATTAGACTTTTGCCAAGGTTGTTTGGGGTAGTTACTATATCAGTATATCATTTTATCATGTTAAAAAAAGACGAAACCCTTCCCAAAAACTAAACACAAAAGGTATTTAGCTGGGAAATGTGCCCTAAAATTTACATTTATCTACTTTTTTTCAATAGTTTTCAGCTTTAGTAAGAATTTTTAAGGGAATAATTTAAAAACACAACACAATGTTTTATTGGAAACAGAATGAATATACAAGGTTCAGTAGACAAAGGCTTGCTGGTGGTTTTCAATTTCACCCCAAAAAATTTAAATGTGGCATGACCAGATATCACATAAAATCGGGCATATGAAAGGGGCTCTTAGTTTACGTTTAAACTGTATCAAAAATGTGATGTGTGTTGTTAATAAATAGGTTGTCATCTGTTGTAAAGTCATCAAAAATAATATGAGTGCAGGTTTTAGCTGTCATTTCCGTCCTTCCTTGTGTCATGTTGTTTCTGTATTGTTTTATGACTGAATGCCCAGTCTGTGATGTTTACATTATGTACATATGACCCCTTTTTGCGAGATTGCCTGTCAGTTTCATTGGAATTTTTGGGGGAAGACCCCATCCCTAGTGGGACTTACTGGGTCCTGTTTTTTGGAACGGGTGTCTTTTAAATCTCTTTTCTGTTGAATTTTTTCACAATCTAATATGTGTACCCTTTTTTCCCCGTGTGGGTTTAATGTGGCGATTTTAAAAAACATTTGTGTCAAAAGTTTATCAAATGAGTCACCTGTGTGGCTTTTCTTCTGTAAGGGTTTAATGTGGCAGTAAAAATTAGGTTTACTGGCAATGTTTATCACAATGTGTGACTTTATGCTTTTCTCCTGTTGGGGTTTTAATGTGGTGAGTTAAAAAAAAAACTACGGGCAAAGTCTTATCACAATGTGTGCCTTGATGGTTTTTTTCCCGTTGGGATTTTTTGTGTTCAGTTAAAAAAGCTTCCTGGAAACGTCTTATCACAAGTGTGATTTTTGTGGTTTTTTTCCCCCTTTTGAGCGAATGTGGGGAAAATTTAAAATTTTTTTAATGGGGAACGTTTTATGACAGTGTATGCAGTTGTATGGTCTTTCTCCCGTAGGGTTTGCATTGTACTTTTTTAAATGGGTATAATTCTTTTTTTCTTCCCCATGTGAATATGTATGGTCTTTCTCCGTGTGTTTTCGGAGGTGGGAAGCAAATGACTGTTTGGATAAATGATTATACAAAATGAACACCGTATGGTCTTTCTCCTGTGTTGAATCGATAGTATTTTTAAACCTTTCTTATATCTGTAGTTTTTGCACACTCTGAACACTTGGCGTTTTTTCTTCTATGTGGACAGACAATGCTTTTTTGAAGCTTTTTATCGGACAATTTTCCACAGTGTTCACACAGGAAATTGTTTTTTTCTTTGTACACACATTGGTGTCTCCTTTAGAAGCAGTCTGTTTCCCCTTTGAGTTGTGCCACAGTTAGCATCCTTAACCACCTCCAAACTGTCAGGTAAAACCCAGTCCCAGTGTCCACATGGTTTTGAAAATGTGCAGTGATTTGCCCCTGTCTTTTATTTCAGCCTTCAGTAATCTATGCTTCTAAACGTAGCTAAAATTTGCTTTTTTACTGGCTATTGTTTCATTATTGCTTATTAAATTTTTTGGTCATAGTCCTCTTTTTGTGTACTCATGTTGTGCTTGCTTACATTGCTGTTTTGGGTTGATGTTTGCTCACAGTAAGTGTACGTGTGTGCCTTGTCCCCTGTATTAGTTCGTCTATGGTTATGTAAGTTTTTACTTTTCCCGTGAAGTCTTTACACACTCAGTGCGCTGAAATGAGTTTTCATTTGTTTGAGAATGTTTTTTTTTTTGTCAAAATCTCTTTTCCTGATGACGCTTTTTCCATTTGCGTGCACATGTAAAATGTCTTGTACAGTGGAAATTGGCTCGTCCTCTTCTGCATCAAATTCGTTACTGACTCTTTTGTTTTTTGGTTGTATGCTGTGAAATTGTTATCTCATGCTAAAAATCCTAGGCAGTATACAGAAAAAGGCTAGCAATTTATAACATCAAATAAATACATAAGAAATGCTAATACGACTTATAACTATAACAAATGTCTATAGGGGCTGTTCATTAAAGATTTTGTTTACGAAATGCCAAATCAATATTTTTGAATATCTTATCCAAGGGCCTTTCAGAAAAAAGAAGGTAATTAGTGGTTTTAGACTCTTACATTAAAAAAATAATTTGAATGCTAGTATTTTTCTCACCACACAAATATTTTATATATTTACTTTTTTAGTGATAAAGCAATCAGTAAAAAAATGCGCTAAAACCCCTTCTTGCCATAAACAAACTTGTGCAGGTTTCAGAGTGATCAATATTCCTAAAAAACAGGGATAGTGAAATTTAAAAATCTGTCGAAAGGGGAATTTGATGATAAACTTCTTTAGCCCCGCTCCACGTGCCTCTTCTAGTAAATGATAGCCCTC
>CM054168.1:23164558-23181171 GCA_028751875.1 Rapana venosa | reverse complement strand
CTGTTTCTCCATCGTTCATTCTGTTTTGGAAAACATCATGAGAGAGACCCTCCATGACTTCCACCCTACCATCTCCATTGGCGGCAGACCCCTCAATAACTTAGGGTTTGCCGATGACATTGACCTCATGGGCGGAAGTAACACAGAGCTGCAAGATCTTACGACCAGACTTGAAAACAGAGCTGGGCATATGGGATGGAGGTGAGTCGGAAAAAGTAAAGTACTTGTGAACAGCACGAGCAATGCCCCCGTAAAATTTTACATGAACGGCCAACAACTGGAGGAGGTAGCGCTTTTAAATCCCTGGGCGCTACACTCACAGAGGACGGCGATCGACGACAGAAATCAAAGTCAGAATAGCCATGGCAACATCTTCCATGACAAAAACTCACCACCATATGAAAAGTAAAGAGATCAGTTTCCTAATCAAACTAAAGCTCTACAAAGCCCAAATTCAGTCGATCCTGCTGTACGGAGTGAAACCTGGACATTGACTGCTGAAACAGAAAAGGGAATCAGTCATTCGAAACAAAAATGCCATAGAAAACTACTGGGCATATCCGGGAGAGAACGAAAGACCAACGAATTTGTCAAGAGTCAAATAACACGGCTGGCAGGCCCACGGGAAACCCCCTTCTCACCATCGTCAAGAAGAAAAAGCTGACATGGTTCGGCCACGTCACCCGCCACAACACTCTGCCCAAAACAGTACTGCAGGGAACACTCGAAGGTGGCAGAAGGAGGGGAAGACAGAACAAGTCATGGATGGACAACATCAGAGAATGGACCAGGATGAATGACTTGGCACTACTGCGCAGAGCCGAGGACCGAGATGGATGGAGGAGGCTTACCACGGCATCGTCTTTCATGTCTCCCCCACGACCGCCAAGGTCACGGGTCTGATGATGATGATGATTCAGAAATCTTTATAACAATATCATACTGCTTGTTTTAAATGTGTTTGATTCGGAAAACTTTATAACAATATCATACTGCACATCAGCTTGAGCATCAACAAGCTGATAGCTTAAACCATGTTCAGTCTGATGGATACATTAATTTTTAACAAACAAAATTATTGCAATGACAGGAGTTAATTGAAACCAGGACATTTTACAAACAGCAAATCAATAAAGGATATTGAAATATTATTAATGGTCAATAATATCAACACTGTCAGAATGGCTTTTCAAAACAAAAACGTTCCAGACAAACATACAAAGAAATAAATGAAGCAGCTATAAAATATAACAGCAAAAGTGTAAATAATTTTTTTCCTGATCACCTCAATTACACATCAAATAATGTACCAAAACAGACATCGTCATGATAGTACAAATCATCTGAGACAATAACAACAAAACATGGGGAGTGTGAACAAAGGGACAAGAAGAAGAAGGGTGAGGGAAAGAGACAGAGAGACAGATATAGAGACAGACAGACAGACATAGAGGCAGACAGACAGAATAGAGAGAGGGAGACAGACAGATAGAGATACATACAGAAAGACGGAGGACAGACAGAGAGACAGACAGAGAGACAAAGAGATACAGACAAACAACAGAGAGAGACAGACAAAGAGACAAACAGACAGACAGAGAGAGACAGAGAGAAAAAGAACAGACAGACAGAGAGAGACAGACAGAGAGACAGACAGACAGAGAGATAGACAGACAGACAGAGAAAAGGAGTCAACATAACCACACAGAAAAAAACCCTGCTTCCAGACTGGAGGACAAACAACAGGAGAGAATCCATCCTGCAGATAGATACCTGACTTACTTTCTGTAGTGGACGTGGCTGGACGATTCAGGCAGTGAGAGAAAATGAATAGACAATGTCACACTGAGAATGGACAATATCACACTGAGAATGGACAATGTCACACTGTGAACAATGTCACACTGAGAATGGACAATGTCACACTGAGAAAGAGAATGGACAATTTCACACTGAGAAAGAGAATGGACAATGTCACACTGTGAATGGACAATGTCACACTCGGTGTTGATGCCTTGGGTTCTATAACCAAACACTGGAGGTTATCTGAAAGACAAAATTGCACAATGGGCTAGAATACAACAGCTGTGATGATGAAGATGCTATTCATGGAAAGGGGCGGAGCTTACACCTTGTGACTGACAACATACAAAGACTTGTCCCCCATTGACAAATGCCAGTGAAGGTAATAATGCTATTTATGGAAAGGGGCGGAGCTTACACCTTGTGGCTGACAACATACAAAGACTTGTCCCCCATTGACAAACTGCCAGTGGGGGGTAATAATGCTATTTATGGAAAGGGGCAGGGCTTACGCCTTGTGATTGACAATATACAAAGACTTGGCCCCAATTGACAAACTGCCAGTGAAGGTAATAATGCTATTTATGGAAAGGGGCGGAGCTTACACCTTGTGGCTGACAACATACAAAGGCTTGGCCCCCATTGACAAACTGCCAGTGAAGGTAATAATGCTATTTATGGAAAGGGGCGTGGCTTACACCTTGTGATTGACAAAAGAAAATGAGAATAAGGAAGACTATGTGTGAAGTTGCATATGGTCAGAAAGAGAGAGGGAGGGAGAGAGGGAGGTGGTCATGGGAAGAGTGGTGGAGGGAAGTGTGAGGTAATGGTGTAAAGCTTGCATACCATACAGGGTGGGGGTGGGGGCTCAGAAAAGGTTGATCAGAGAGAGAGAGAGAGAGTATTGCAGAATGGACAGTAAGTCTAATTTCAAAGACTACACCAATCCCTGATGGAAGTTATCATATCCCTGAGACCTGACATTAACAGTGGTTCCTAACCCATTCCCTGGCAAGACACTTTTTTTCCTATTGCATGTTATTGACAGCCCCACTGACCAATGAAAGCCACACCAGCACTGTCACCTTATTCAGCTTCAGCAACTCCAATAACAATCAACATCAACATGTAAAACAGCTGAATAAAAAACCCAGCAGAGCATTAGAAGCCTTTCGTTTCTTCTTTTTTCACAGAGCAATTTACCTACTGTCATCACAGTCAACTAATTCTTTCTTACCCTCAGTAGCTTTATTTATTTTGACAAAATGCAAGGTGCTGAACAGTTGTGACAAAGTGGTTCAAGGTGCTTTGTCCCTATCTGGAACTGAAGACATTTCCCAGCAAAACAAGAGCAGAGCACTCTGAAGAGCTGTGACAGCCTGTCAACCCTCTATGTCACAAATTGGACCTGAAGTCAACCCTCTATGTCACAAATTGGACCTGAAGTCAACGCACTATGTCACAAATTGGAACTGAAGTCAACGCACTATGTCACAAATTGGAACTGAAGTCAATGCACTATGTCACAAATTGGAACTGAAGTCAATGCACTATGTCACAAATTGGACCTGATTCAACCCACTATGTCACAAATTGGAACTGAAGTCAAGCTCTCACAGAACAGAAGAACAGCACAGCATGCTAAACATTTCTTCTATAAAGTAGTTACCCTTTTGGCCATGCAAACCATCCATCATTATTTTGAAAAAATCAATTTTACCCGGCAAAGTGTGAGGTATTGAACACTTTTGATAAAGCACGTCAATGCCCCCCTATGTCAGTCTACCAGCTGAATGAAAAACAAAAAAGATTTCATTTTTTTTTCTTCTTATTTTTGCAGAGTAAACTTACCTGCTGCCATTGCAATCAGTACTTTTTTTTCTTATAGTAAGCAGCTAAGTTTGTGCGCCTTGGCTTCAGTACAGTACCCCAGTTCACCCAGCTGTAAATAGGTACCTGCCTCTTTAGGGGCAGGAAGGTTTAAAACGTGAGGGAGAGGAGATGGGGCCACCCTAAATATGCTGGCCCCATGAGAAGTGAGGTCTCTGACGCCCTACTCCCTCTAGGACCACATAGGTTAACCCTTTACCTTTTAAGCAGCTTTTTTCATGCAAAGTAGAGATACTGAAGAGTTGCGATAAAGAGTGTCATTGCGATTTGTTATAATCTGGAGCTCAAGACACACTTCCTAGCGTAAGAGCAGAGCATGAACAATTCTTGTTCTTCATAAAGAAATTCCATTGCTGCAATAAAAATCAGCACATTTTTTTTCATTGTAAAGAGTGAGGATTGTCGAGCTGGGACAAAGCCTGTCAACACACTATGCCACAACATGGAACTGACATAAAACCCTCAACAAAATAACAGCAGATCATACGAAGTTTTTTGTTCTCTCTCCAGAAAGTAATTCCTCACTCAGAGAACCGTACTATTTTTTTACACTTGTAGTTTTATCATTGCAAAGAAAAGGTACTGAACAGTGAAGACAAAGCATTTCAAACTAGTATGTAAGGTCTAAAACTAAAGTCCCAAACAGCTGAATAAAATAACAACAAGCTAACAAATTTATTTTGTTTTTTTTACAAATAAATAACCACTGTATGGCAGTCAGCAATGTTGATGGTTATAGCTGATCACTGAAAGTGTAGGGCTGAAGACTTGCAGAAAACATGAGTCGCCCTTTGGGTCAATACAAATCCCAAAAGAGAAAGCAGAGCATACAAGTTCTCATCTTGTTGTTGCCCTTTTTACAAGTAAAAGGTAGGTGTTCCCATAACCTTGTGGTTGGGGGGGAGCGAGGCATCAGATACCTCATTCTTAGGCCCAGCATATTGAGGGCGGCGCCCCTCTCCTCTCCTCGCTGTTTACCTTTCCCCGCTAAAGAGATCAGGTACTCATTTTATTCGGTGAATTGGTGGACTGTTTTGAAGCCAAGGGTGCAAACGGTATCATCCCATTGGCAACCCCTACGTTTTACCTGAGGCCATCATGTCACTTTATTACTTTTGATCTACCTGCTTTTCTTTGCAAATGAGGATACAGTTTCCCAAAGTCCAACCCCTCCCCCACTTGTGGGAAACGGAAACGGTCAAGGGGCAAAGGGGGCTTGGAAAAAGCGGACTTCCCCAGCAACCCGACAGGGATTTATCAACCGCTAAAAAAACGAAAAAGAAAAAAAAAGGGAGGATCCCCAAAGGGGAAAACGCCCCTCGCAAGGGAAAAGGGACCGAGAAGGAACAGTGACTATTGGAACATGGAACATTGCGGCCTAACAAAAAAGGAAACCAGAAATTGGGGAAAATTCATACCAAAAAAAAATCTCCATCATGGGCATTTCAGCCCTAGGGAAAGGAGAAGGATGAAAGAAATCCTTTAAAAACTTTGTTCTCATTGGGGGGTCGGGAAAGAAGAGAAACGCAGGGTTTGGGATTCACCAAACCCCCCGACTAGCAAAAAAATCTTGGTACAAAACACAAACAGAAAGATGATTAAAATCGGTTAAAAAAGTCCAACAAAATCGCCCCATTACCAAAGGATAGCACTTTAAACGATTCTTCCCAAAGAGGAGAAAGATCATTCTATCAAGAGCCTTCCAAACCTCAAACCCCCTGCAAAGGGACTGTATGTCAGGGGTGATTTCAATGGCAGATTGGTTAGAGAAGAAACCCGGGAAAAAACATCTTGGACCCCCTGACCCAGAACACCTTGCAATTAAAAGGGGAACCCACGAGCGGAACTAGTGCAGACATATTGATCTCCAACACCTTTTTTAAACCCCTTCCCCCAAATTTCCCCTGGTAAAATGGAACAATCTAAAAATCTATTAAAATCGATTTATCTTGCAAGATCTAGAAACTTACGCATAAAAGAAAAAAGCCCCCCCAATCCCAACCTTGACAGGACACGGGCCTTCTTCTCCTCCAGTATCAGAAAAAAAAATAAAATCTGGGAAGAACCAGCCTGAAAAATCAACCCCCTAAAAACTGGAAGGGGAAAGAAGTGAAAGAACAGATTCACATTGTAAAAGGTGAAACTTGACCCCATTGATACAACCCTCTAAACTGGGAAAGTCGGGGACCCTCAAGCCCTCTCTTAACACCTTAAGGGGGAAGTTTGCGGACAAAAAAATTTGGGGAGGTAAAAAAAGGAAAGCAAAATTTGGGTGGAACAAGGGGTAAGGAACCCTAAAAGAAAAAACAGCTTTTTAAAGTTTGGGGCCCAAGACCAAACAGAAAGGGGCTACCCCAAAAGTACGAATCGCAAAAAGACATAGTAAGGGGTTTATGAAAGCCCCCAAAAGAACAATTTGGGGGCGACTTAGGGAGAGAATTAAGTAATTTTTTGCAAAAAATGCCCAAGAAAATTTTTTTCAAAAGTGTGAAGCGATGAGGTAAGAGATGAACATTCAATCCAACAACAGTAGTGAATGATGCAAATGGAAAGGGGCATGCACAAAAAAAAAGGGAAAATTATGAAACGGGGGAAGGGTTATTTTAAAAGATTTTTTAAAACCCCATCGGTTTCCCACTCTCTTTTCCACCACGCTATAAAGCCCATTAGACCCCAAAACCCTTAAAGCTGAAACAAAAAGCAATTAAGACCCCCCCAAAAGGGAAAGCACAGGCGAGACGGGGATAACAAAGAAACCCTCCCTTTCATGTGAAATCGGGAGTTAAGTGGTCACCATACTTTCCCAAAAAATGGGAAAGAGAGGAAAAACCCCAAAGGATGGCAAAATGAATGTGGGGCCCAATTTTTGGAAGAGGCACAAGGGGGACCAGCATACAAGGGTTTATTTCACCCGTAGGGAAAATGTTACAAAAATTTTGGGAAAAGGAAAAGCCCAAAAAGAACACCTAATCAATCCCATTTTTTTCAAAAACACAAACATTTTCACTACACTTTAAAACCTCAATAAAACCAAAATCATACATATTTTTTATCAAAAACTTTTGATGGGGAACAGAGACAAGCCTGGAAAATTGGGCAACGGTAAGGGGCTTGCTTGAAAATAGAGAAATTTGCTAAAAGTATGGTGCGTCGAACAGCCTGGGGAAAACCAAAAAATTCCCTTAATCGGGGCAGGCAAGGGGTTTTGGGATTCCCCCCTTCTCTTCGTATCACTGGGCCAGTTTACAAAAGGAGCCCAACCAATCTTTAGGCCTGAACGAACATATTTTCTGAAGACCATCCCTGATGAATCAGAAAAAGGTCTTCAAGATACACAACCAACCCAAAACGCGCGAGGGTTTTTACATGAAGTCAGATCGCCAAAACAAGTTATGTCTGTCAGCAGAAATCGGAAAAATGGACATCACCCAACGGGGACCCAGCTGAAACAGACCAAAGAATTTAAAATACCTTGGCGCCCCTTCACTAAAGGAAAAATTTGGACGAGGAAGAAAAAAAATCCAGAAAGCGAACGCAGTCAGTTACCAAATGCCCCCTTTAAAACATTCCAGTCCCCCCGGACCAAACCCCAAAATCATCAAAACCCTTTCATTCCAACACTACTACCATGTAGACTGGGCCCTAAAAAAAGCCCTTTGGAAAAAATTGTCACATGTGAAATGCGCTGCCTAGAAAATGTCAACAAAACCAACCACAAAAAGAATATACAGAACATTTTGGCTAATAATAAAAATAAATAAAAATGATGGGTTTATATATCTAATCTTTAAAAAAAATCAAACCTCCAAATTTTAAATTTTTTACCCCTTTTACCTTTTTTTTCCCAATTTCCCCTTTTCCCCCAACAACATAAAAAAAACTTTCCCTTTTTCCCCCCTTTTTTTTTTACAAAAAACTCTTTTTCACCCACTAAAACCCCCCCCCCACCCTCCTACCCCCCCAAATTAAAAACCCTACCAAAACAATCCTCCTCACACCTCCCTATCTTTTACTCATCCTCCCCCTCCCCAAAACTTTTTTCCCCCACCCAAACCCCAATAAAAAAAAAAAAAAAAAACTAATTTTAAAAAAATTCCCTTACCCTTTAAATTTTTTCCCCCATTCTTTTTCCAAAAACAACACCAACCTTTAATTACAAAACTAATTTTAAAAAACAAATCCCCCCAAAAATAAAAATTTTACCACCATACCTTAAAAAAACCAAAAAACCAAAAACAAACAAAAACAAAAAAAAAAAACCAAACCCCCCAAAAAAAAAAAAAACAAAAACCAAATTAACAACTACCACAAACAACTTCCCCTCCCCCTCCCCCCTCCTGCTGTTTCCACATGCTGTTTCCACACTGCTGTTCCACACTGCTGTTTCCCCACTGCTTTTCCAACTGCTGTTTCCATTTCTCGCAACGCCACTTTTGACTTACCGCACCCAGAGTGGGAAACCCACATGTGTTTTAAATGTCAGGCCACTAGAAGCCACCAGCCGGGGGGCCCGCACTGCTCTAAGGGTCACTTTGGGGGTGTTCATGGTGCCTGTTCTGGCCCAAAATCCGGGCCCACCATAACCTTATTGCAGAAATACTCAGTGTGTTTTTTTTGGGGGGGGGGGGGGGGAGACCTGCAACCCCGTCTGGGTGGGAACCACCCCCCCGTCCCCCAGCAACACTCCCATGAACCTCCCAAACCCCGGGAGCGTAACCCCCAAAAAAAAACACAAAAACCATCTGTGGGGAAACCGAAAATGAGGTCACCATGAGACGGGAAAAACCAGGGCACCCCAAACAAGACAAGTCCTTTTTGTGCATATACCCAAAGAGGATGATTCATTAGTCTTGGAAGGAATCATTTTACTTCAGGGGGCCACTTTATTTTTCTATTTTTTTTCGCATTTATTTTGCGTACGTATTTGTTCTTCTTAGGGGGGGTCTTTGGATTTCCCCTCGTTCAGGTCATGCCATCCAGTAAGAGTCATCAGCTCAAACTTGGGGAAAACTGCCTGAGTTTTGTTTTCACTGAAAACACTAAAATGGAAAAAAAACCCCTTTTTTTTCCCCCAAAAAACCCCCCTTTAAAAAAATTTTAAAAACCCTTTTTCCCCCCTTTTTCCCACCACCCGGGGGAAAAAATTTTTTAAAAAAAATTTTTTTTCCCCCCCCAAAAAACCCCCCCCAAAATTTATTTTTTTTTTTTTTTTTTTTTCCCCCCCCCAAAAAACCCCGGGGGGGAACCCCCCCAACCCCCCCCCCCCCAAAAAAACCCCCCCCCCCCCAAAAAAAACCCCCCCCCCCCCCCCAAAAAACCCAAAAAACCCAAAAAAAAAAAAAAAACCCCAAAAAAAATTTTTTAAAAAAAAAAAAAAAAAACCCAAAAAAAACCTTTTAAAAAAAAAAATTAAATTTTTAAAAAAAAAAATTTTTTCCCCCTTTTTTTTTTAAAACCCAAAAAATTTTACCCCCCCCAAAAATTTTTCAAAACCCCCCCCCCCCCCCCCCCCCCCCCCCCCCCCCCCCCTTTTAAAAAAAAAATTTTTAAAACCCCCCCCCAAAACCCCCCCCCCCCCCCAAAAAAAAAAAACCCCCAAAAAAAACCCCCCCCCCAAAAAAAATTAAAAAAAAAACCCCCCCCCCCTTTTCCCCTTTTTTTTAAAAAAAAATTTTCCTTTAAAAAAAAAAAAATTTCCCCCCCAAAAAACCCAAAAAAAAAAAAAACCTTTTTAAACCCCCAAAAAAATTTTCAAAAAAAAAATTTTTTTTTCCCCCCCCCCCCTTCCCCCCCCCCCCCCTTTTTTTTAAAAATTTCCCCCTTTTTTTTTTTTTTTAAAACCCCCCCCCCCCAAAAAAAAAAAAATTTTTTTTTTTTTAAAAAAAACCCCCCAAAAAAAAGGGAAAAAAAAAAAAAAACCCCCCCAAAAACCCCCCCCAAAACCAAAAAAAAAAAAATCCCCCCCCTTTTAAAACCCCCAAAACCCCCAAACCAAACCCCAAACCCCCCCCAAAACCCCCCCCCAAAAAAAACCCAAAACCCAAAAAAACCCAAAAAAACCCTTCCCCAACCCCTTTTTTTTTTAAAAATTTGGGGGGTTTTTTTTTTTTTTTTTTTTTTTTTTAATTTTTTTTTTTCCAAAAAAAAAAAAAACCCCAGTTTTTTTTTTTTTTTTTTTTTTTTTTTTTTTTTTTTTTTTAAAAACCCCCCCCCAAACCCCCCGGGTTTTTTTTTTCCCCCAAACCCCCCTCGGGGGGGCCCCCTTTTTTCCTTTTTGGGAAAAAAAAAAAACCCAAAAAAAAAGGGGCCCAAAACCCCCCCTTTTTTTTTTTTGGGGGGTTTTTGGGTTTTTTTTTAAAAAAAAAAAAACCATTTAAAAAAAATTTTTAAAAAACCCCCCCTTTTTTTCCCCCCCTTTTTTTGGGCTTTTTTAAACCTTTTTTTTAAAAATTTCCCCCCCCCCTTTCCCCCCCCCCGGGGGGTTTCCCCCAAATTTTTTTTTTTTGGGTTTTTTTTTTTTCCGGGGGGGTTTTTTTTTTAAAAAAGGGGGTTTTTGGGGGTGGCTTTTGGGGAAGGGGGGGCCTTTTTTTTTTTTTTAAAAAAATTTAAAGGTTTTTGGTTTTGGGGGGGGGGTTTTTTTTGGGGGGGGTTTTTTTTTTTTTTTTTAAAAAAAAAAGGGCAAGGGGGGTTTTTAAAAAACCCCAAAAAATTTTTGGTGTTTTTTTTTGGGGGTTTTTTTTTTTTTTGGGGAAAATAAAAAAAAAAAGGGCGGAAAGGAAAAAAAAATTTTTTTTTAAAAAAAAAATTTTTTTCCCTTTTTTTTTGGGAATTTTTTTTTAAAAAAAAAAAAGGGGGTTTTTTTTTTTTTTTAAAACCCAAAAAAATTTTTTTTTTTTTTTAAAAAAAGTATTTTTAAATTCCCCCAAAAAATTTCCCTTTTCATTTCCAATGCGGAGAAACCTAAATTTTAAAAAAATTAAAAAACCTTTTAAAAACCGGGGTGTGTATTTCACCAAAACATAAAGTTTCAAACAATTTTAGGAGGGATTTGGCAAAGCAAAGCCAAAAAAGTAGTTTTGGTTTTTTAAAAGATAGTTCTTTGGGGAAAAATTTTTTAAAAACCCAAAATTATAATGCACTTATTTGATTCATTGATAAACCCCCCATTTTAAAATTATGGAGCAGAAGTGTGGTTCCCCTTTTGTTTTTTTAAAGGTCATTCAGACTTTTTACACCCCCCAATTTTGTTTTTTAAAAAAAAAAATTTTAAATAAATATCTTCACGGAAATAGTTTTGGGGGAATTTTTTTAAAACCAAAAATTGGGGTTTTAAAAAATAAAGCAATTTAATTACTCACTTTAAAAGGGAAATTGGGAAAATTTTTAATGGCTGTTTGTTTTTAAAAAGTTTTGTTGGGTTTTTTTTATTTCATGTAAAAGAGGGGAAAAAACCAAACATATGTTAGAATTGTATAAATTTTATGTATCAAAATAATGAATATGATCGTTTTTGGGTCAGCACAGGGTTTAAATTTTTCTGTTTTTAAAAGTGGGTTTTTTAAAAGGGATGGGGAAAATAAAAATACTTGTGACATTGATTATTTTCATGCAGGTTTCAAACGAAACCTTGGGAAGATTTTTATACAACGTTTTGGATCAAACCCGAAAAAAGTTCCACAAAACTTAACTTCTATAATTTGTAACCCAAAAACTTATTAGAACCTTTTGGGCTAACTGTGGGAAAAAAAAAACACCTTGGAAAAAAATTTTAAAAAAATTTGTACGGGTTTCCAAAGACCCTTTATGATGGAAAGGAAGGGCATAAAAACATACCAGAGGGGAATAGAACTTGGGCAATACCCCAAAAATAGAAGACGGTTTCATTTTTGGTGAGTGCATTTTTCATTTGAAAAAAAGAAAAATTTTTGATAACTCTTAAAGCTTGTGTTTAAAGATTAATGAATTTGGGAAGGCAAAATTTAAACAAATTTAAAGGGAATGATAATTTAATTATGGTTTTAAATTAAGGGTTTTGTTTCATTCCGGGGGGTTTTAAAAAAGGGGCTTAAAATTTTTAAAAAAGGCAAAAAAAGGGGGGGGGGGGGGGGGGGGGGGGGGGGGGGGGGGGGGGGGGGCCTTGGGGGGGGGGGGGGGGGGGGGGGGGGGGGGGTAGGTTTGCCGGGGGGGGGGGGGGGGTTTTTTTGGGGGTTTTTTTTGAATTTAGATGGTTTAATTTTGTTTATTTGAAATTTTGTATTTTATTTTTTTGGAAAAAAAAATTAATTAAATTTTTGAGTTGATTAAAAAAACAAAACAAACCACACAACAATTTGCAAAAAGTAAAAAAAACAAACAATAAAACAGTAACCCACCCCAAAAATTTAGATTTTCCCAAAAACAAAACAAAAAAAACACAAAAAAACAAACCCCCAAACCCACAAACCACACCCCAAAAAAAAAATCCCCCCTTTAAAGGGTTTTTGTTTCTTTTTCTTTTCGCATCCTTAACAGACATGTCAGGTGGTTTTTTGTTTGGATGATGGGGAAGGGGGGGTTAGGTTTTAGGTTTAAATCCAACCCCCGGACATCGCCAATTTGTACCCCACTAAAATCCCCCCGGATTTTTAATTTCAAAAAGGGCCCAAGTGAGTTCAAAGAAGGGATGTCCCCCAAATAAGGCGTCTGGGTTTTCGCCGGAAAAAAGGGTGTTTTTTGCTGTTTTTGGTTGTTTTTGTAAAAACGTTACCATAAAAATTGGGGAAGGATTGTCCCGTGGGGGAATTTTTCCCAAATTAATTTAACCGTTTTACCTTTTGGGTTTTAAAAATTACCGTTTTGGGCCCTTTTTATTAGTTAAGTTCCCCCTTGAAATTTAAAGGATTGAGTAAAAAGGATCCCCCTTTTGTGGTGTTTGGGGATTTTGGTTTTTTGATAAATTCAGGATTTAAAAAATAATAAACTCAAAAAAATTTAAAAAATTTTTTATGTTTACTTTTGGGGGTTGTTATACGTTTTTCAATTTGTAAGTAAATTTTTTTTTTCAAAATGTTCAAAAATTTTGTATGGAAAAGTTTAAAATAAAAAAAAATTTTGAAAAAAAAAAAGGGGGTTAATTTTTGGTTGAATGTTTAACTAGTCCCCTTTAAAATCTTTATGAAGTTTTACCCAAAAATAAGTTCCGGGAATTTTGGTGAAAAATTGATGTTATTTTTTCAATCAAATTTTTTTTTTTAAAAATTTAAAATGGGAGCCCCAAAATTAAAGATTTCCTTGTGAACATTAAAAAAAATTAGAAACACAACAAAATAGAAAATTATGGAAAAGAAAACTTTTTTGAAAAATATTTCCCCCATTTTTAATCTTTTTTCAAAATTAAAATTTTTTATTTAAAAAAAAATTCCAATTTTTTTAAAAGTTGGCAGCACAGGGAAGGAGAGGACAACCTCTTTGTTTTTAAAAGGGTTCTTTTGGGTAGGGAAAAAGGGGGAAAAAGGGGGGGAGAGGGATGGGCGAGTCTCAATTTTTGGCCCGGGAGAAGGTTTAGGTTTGCCTTTTTCCCCACAACCTTAAGGTTTTTGGAAACCCTTTTCCTTTTTTTTACCAAAAGAGGGGAAGGGGGTGTAAAAAGCAAACCGTGTTTATTCCCAAAAATTTTATTTTTCTCTTCCTTCTCTTCTCTTTCTCTTCTTTCTCCCCTTTTCTTTTTTTCTTCTCTCTTCCTTTCGGTTTTAAAAAAGATTTTTTCAGGAAAAAATGAAAATTTTTCATTTCATTTAAAAATTTTGAGCAAAAGCAAGTAGCTTAAAGGGATGCCCGAAATTTTTATTTTGGTTATTTAATTTTGGGGTAATGAAACATGGTTTTAAAACAAAGCAGCATGAAAGGGAGTGTTTTCTAAAAAATTTTAGATTAGGAAAAAAGGTAAAATTCAACGCTTACCCCCAACTTCAAAAAAAAGCTCATTTCAGAAAAAAGAAAAGACAAAGAAAAAAAAACAAAAAACCCCCCTTTCAAAAAACAAAAACCCCTAAGAAAACATCCCAAAACAAAAAAAAAAAAATAAGCTTTGTGAGGGGGAAGGGAAAAAAAAAGACCCCTACGAAGAAAGATTTTTGCCCTAATTTTTCTTTTTTGCTCTTTTTAACTATTAGGAAAATTGCACAGTTTTAAAATAGTATATATCAAATTTTATATTTGTCCCAAACAATATGTATTTTCTGTTTGTTAAGTAACCGGAAATTTTTTCAGTTGGAAGTTACTTTAGAAAAGGATATGATTTGAAAGGATTTTTTAAAAAAAAAATATCAATAGGTTTATTAATTGTTGGAAAAACACGATCGTTTTCAGAGAAAAAATGTAAGGGGGAAAAATTTTAAGGGAATAGGTTTTTTTAGAAATGGGCGTAAAAAAGGGTAAAGGGAATGTTCTGCTGTTTGTTTCCTTCCCACATATTCATTTGGGGGCCAAAAAAATTTTTTTCATATCCCTAAAACAAACACTTATTCCCGGCCCCAGGGAAAAGGATTTTTTTTTTGTGTTCCCCCAAAGGGAATTAAAAATAAAAAAATTGGGGGGACAACAGGTTTAACAGTTGGGCCTGGTCATGTGGATGGCATCAGGGATTTTTATTTTA
This sequence comes from Rapana venosa, assembly GCA_028751875.1. Classification (NCBI taxonomy): domain Eukaryota; kingdom Metazoa; phylum Mollusca; class Gastropoda; order Neogastropoda; family Muricidae; genus Rapana; species Rapana venosa. The sequence continues at coordinate 23,166,845 of CM054168.1, read as the reverse complement.
AAACTCTTTTCCGGGGGTTAGAGGCCTTTTAAAAAGGGGCAGATTTTTTAAAAATTCCCTGTAAATGCTTCTTTTTCCCATTTTAAAAACCCAAATTACTTTTTAAAAAATCCCCCTTTTAAAAACATATACCCACCCCTTTTTTAAAAACCAAAAAAAAAAAACCCCCCCCCCAAATTTTTTTAATTTTAATTTTATTAAAAATTTTTTTTTTTTTTGGGGTTTTGGTTTGGGCCTTTTTTTAAACCTTTTCAAAAATTTTAAATTTCCTTTAACCCCAATTTTTTCCTTTTTCCGGTTTTTTAAAATGCAAAAACTAAGGTCCCCTTTATTCTACCAAATCCAAAAAACCCCCACATGCAAAAACCAAATTTATGGGCTCCCCCGGTTTTAACTTGCCTAAATTCCCCTTCTTGGGAAAAAAAAAAGAACGGATTGGGGGTTTTAGAGCCCAAAAAACCCTTTTCCTCAGGGAGTCAAGGTGAAGTGAGGTGAAAATGAGGTTTAAGTGAGGTGAAATGGGTGAAATGAAGTGAAGGTGAAGTTTAGGTGAAGTGGAGTTTAAAGAAGTGAAGTGAGTGAAGTGAGTGAAGTGAGGGGAGTGAAGTGAGGTAAGGGAAAGTGAGTGAGTGAGGAGGGAAGGGAATTAAAAGTAATTTTTGAATTTAGGTGAATGAAGTGAATGATTAAAATGGTTGAAGTGAGGGGGAGTGAGTGAAGTGATAAGTTAGTAGGTGAATAATTTTTTGGGGAGTTTAATGAGTGAGTTAGGTGGTAATTATATAATTTTTTGTTTTTATGGTAGGGGATTATGGTTTATTATTTTGATGGGTGATGAGGTAAGTAAGTTGTAAGTGAGTGAAGTGAGTGAGGAATGGTTGAGGTGTTTAGGTAGGTGAATGAGTGAAGTGGGTAGGGAAGTAGGAATTTTTGAAGTGAAGTGGTGATTGAGTGAATGATAGTGATTTTGATATATTTTATTTTTATCAATATTTATTTAATTAATAATTTATAATAATTATTAATATTAAATTTTTTTTTTTCCCCCCCCTTTTTATTATTATAAATTTTAATTTTTTAATTTATAATATATAATGGGGTTGTAAGGGGAAAAGTTGGGGTAAGGGGGAAAATAGGGATGAATTTTAATATAATCTCTATTGGGGGCACCCATTTTTCCAATACATCCCCCCCTTTTAAAAAACAATCCCCCCCCCCAAAAAAAGGGGAAACCATCCTAATATTTTTTTTTCCCATTTTTCTTTTTTGGGGTTGTGGGGTTTTTTTTTTTGGGGGGGGGTAGAAAATGTCTGTATGTATTTTGGGTGTGGTGTTTTAAGCTAATTATATGTATGTTTTTTTTTTGTGATGCCAGTTATCTTTAAATCTATTTTATCTATTATTGTGTTTTTTTTCCTTTTTTGCCTTTTCTTTTCTTTGTTTGTTGTATGTTTTGTTTTTTTATTCGGGATAAAGGTTTGCCTATGTGTTGTTTTCACCAGTCCCTGGTTTGCGGTTTTGTAAATTTTTGGGGGTCTGTTCCCCCGGCAAATGGCTTTCTCTTTCGAAAAGGGGGACGGTTTGTTTTGGGGAGATGTTCGAGGGGGCGACTCGGGTTTTTTTGTTAACCGGCTTTGAAATCGGTCGATTTCCCCCCCCCCCCCTAATGGGAAGAAGGGTGGGCTGGGAATGGAACCCCGAACCTTTCCCCGTGACGTGTAGGGTCAGGAGGTGAATCTCAAGTCCCGCCACCTTCCCTTTTAGATCCTGACGTCGAAGGGGACCACTTGAATGGTTTTTTCCTACATTCTCAAAATTCCCATGGCATAAGGCCACTCTTTCGAAATGAGGAAAAAAGGTTTTTTGTGTGTGCAAAGTTTTAAGACGTATGCACAGGGTACTGGTTTTTGTCTATTAAAGAATTTCGGGGAGTGGGAGTCGGTAATGAGTTAATCCAGGGGGAAAAAATTTCCCTTTTTACCGGGTTTTGTGGGGCTGGAACCCCCACCATCAGTGAGGATAGCTTGATTTTGGGGGAGGGTGTGTGTTGTGAGTGATATGAATTCGGGACCGAATGTGCCCTTGCTATGGTAATATGAATTTGGGATCCAAAGGCACCCGGGGATGCGTAATATGAATTAGGGATCCGTAAAAGTGCACATTGCTATGCTTAAAATGAATTTCGGGATCTGTAATGGATGATGTTGTTTAATATAAATTTCGGGTCCGTATTGTTCTTAAATTACAGAATTGTAATGATCATATTGTATGTTTAATATGAATTACG
>CM054168.1:23143977-23164058 GCA_028751875.1 Rapana venosa | reverse complement strand
AAAAGTATACTTTCTAATAAAGAGTCTGGTTTTGATTCTGTCAAATGAATCCAAAAGGTATTATCTGGCAATTGATTTTAAGGGTCGTGGAAATCTCCCTAATTCCCCCAAAGTGGGTGTACTAATTGCTTTTTTTATGAACTCCTATCATTGTTTAAAAATTTTTTACATGGAAATTCTCATACAAAAACTGTTTGGATAAGCTTTGCCTTGAACAGTTTATCAATATGAACTCTGTCTCCCCATTAAAACAAAAAGGAAACCAAACTTCTGCTCCATAGGTTAAACAGGGGTTTAAACAGTGAGTCGAATAAACGCATTATTATAGTAGTTTTAAATTTTGTCCTTGAATTGCTCTTTTAAAGGCGTATATTGCTTTGTTGCTTTTTTTTTACTAAATGTTCTTGTGTTGCTTGAAATTTCCCGTTCTGATAAAAAAAACGACACTAGATATTTATAAGTTTCTACTGTTTCAATTAAAATCCCTTTCTCCACTTTAAAATAATTGGAATTTTAGGAGGTGATCTCGAAAAGACTTTTACCTTTGTTTTTGTTTTGTTTACCCTTAAACCCCAATTAGAACAGTATTCTTGCAGTTTTCAGTTTTAGTTTGAAGCCCTTTTTTGGTTTTTGATAGCAAAGCCAGGTCATCAGCATAGAGTAAACAAGGAATTCTGTCTTTTGCGGTTATATATGGCGAATCTTTCTCCATCAATATATTGAACTATATCATTGACATATACATTAAATAATGTAGAACTTAAGGGATTTCCCTGATGTACCCCTTTTCTGACTATGATTTCATCTGTGTGTTTCCCTTTCGTATTTTTGTAAATATTGTTGCATTGGAATACATGTTTTTAATGACATAAAAGTTTTGCCTTTTTATTCCTATTCGTTTAACTTTAAAGAAGACCCTCGTGCCACACATATCAAACGCTTTCTGAAAATCTTACAAAGCAGCAATAAAGTCTTTTAGTTTTTACTTTCAGTACACTATCTATTAAATTTTTAAAGTAGGAAGATATGGTCCGTTGTTCTGCATGCTTTCTAAAAACCAGCTTTTTTCTCTGACAATACTATTGTTATTTTCTAAATATTCAGAAATTCTAGGTTCAGTATTTGAAAAAAAAAGTTTTCCAATAGTGTTTGTCAACGTTATTCCCTGTAGTTTTCTGGGTTGTATATGCATCCCTTTTTTAGATTGGGACATTCACTCCTACTTTCCAGTCACAGGGATATAAACCCGTTTCTAAACTAATTGAAATATTCCGCATAATCTCTATAACATTAGATGAAACTGATTTGATATTTCGTTTGTGATTTTCCCTCTTTTCCAGGCGATTTGTTATTTTTCAGTTTTTTGATTGTTTTTGTAATTTCCTCTGTTGTAATTTGCTTATCTAGCAGTGGGTTATTAGATACTTTTAATTCATTAAACCGATTTGTACTTGCTTTTTGTGGTCTGGATCTGTTGCGGTTCTTTACCAATAAGTGTTTTTAAGTGTTCAGTCCATTTACTGCTACTAATATGATTATGATGTTTTTAATCCATCATCTTCGCTTTCTTTTAATTTTGTAAAGTTTTCCACAATATACTGGATCTTCGTCAATGGGATCATGTAGCTGTGATACTAGTGAATTTTTGAAGATTTTTTTTTTCTTTTTTATTAAAGTATTATATTTTTTTTTTTTCATAAAGTATTTTTTCGAAAGTTCAGGTTTATACGGGGGTTTTATTTATTGCATTTAGTAGAGACTTTACTTTCTTTTCTTGTACGTTACATTCCGAATCAAACCATTTTTTTTTTGTGTTTAATTCTTCTTACCGGTTTTTGACTTTCTGGTCTTCAAGCTTTTTTTTTTTTTTTTTTTTTTTTTTTTTTTCCAATGCCAAAGTTTATGCGTGCATTTGAAATCGTTTTTCTACAAGAAAAGAAATAGAGATAATAAATGAATATCATTTTTAAAGGGGGTTAAGATAAAGCATTCGCATACTTTTTTTTTTTTTTTTTTTTTTTTTTTTTTTTTCTTGACGATTGTTGGTTTTTTTTTTTTTTTTTTTTTTTTAAAAAAATTTAATCTACAATAACCCCGCAAAAATTATGTGAAAAATGACACTTGTCATGATCAATACAATACAGCAAAAATTTATGTAAAAAAAGACATTTGTTGTAAATACAAAATTATGCAAAAGTGACATTGTCATGATAAATAAATACATCGCAATATTTATGGGAAAAAGACACTTTTCATGTCAATCAATAATTAGGAAAAAGTGACACTTTCATGATCAATCAATACAGAAAATAATTATGTAAAAAATTGGCCTTGTCATGATCAATACAATCCCTGCAAAAATTATTGAAGACATTGTTGCGATCCACTGTAAATTTAAAGTGACATTGGTCAAACCCAGGGGACTCAAAGTTTGCATTTTTGTTACCCACAAACTGTTTCAAATTTACTTTTGATAATCGAGATTTTCTTTTTTTTTTTTACTTTTTTTTTTTTAAAGATGAGTTGTTTTTTTTACAAATGTTTTTTTTAAAAAATAATTTGTTTGCATAACAAGAAAAAATTTGTACATATATGTTATAAGCAAGTATTATAAGATTTTGCAATATATTCAGATTATGAATACGACATTTCAAATAAGTTAAATAAAACCCAAAACAAATGTAAAAAAAAGGGAAAAGGGGAAATGATTTAGAAACCCAGATGCTTTTTGAGTTATCAACAAAAAAATGCTATAAAAAAGGTTTCTTCAGAAGAAAATTTAGCATCACAATTAGTTGCGGGGAAATTTCCCTTTTTACCTGCAAAAACACTTTAAGTCATGTTTGTTTTAGCATACACTCTTTAGTTTGATATATTTTTTCAGTTTTTTTTCTAAAACCCCAAAATAGGGGTTCCTTTTTTTGTACTTAATCGTAAATAAAAAATTTTGCATTGATTATATTTATCTAGTTTTTCATACCTTTGATCGAGAATAAAATCCAAACAAAATCTTTCCCTTTGCAACTAGATCATTGTTTGGTAAATTTTCCGAAGAAAAGTTTGTATTCTTTTCCAAAAAAATGAAAGTTTTGCTGCAAGCATAGAATAAGATGTCAACATTTTTTTTCTCAAAATTACAGAATGTGCTTTTGTGCTTTCAATTTTCTTTTTTTCCCAGAATATTTTTTGTTGCGAATTTTGTGGATCAGTCTTTCTGGAACCATTCTTTTTAATTTCTTTTTTTTTATTATTTAAAAAATTTTTTCTCCATTTTTGATCACCTGATATTGTATTGTTCCTTTATGGCAACATTTTTGGTGTTTGTATCGCAACCGAATTCATAATAAGGGGTGTTCCCCTTTTTTAATTGTCAGAAAAAAAACCCCAAAAAGTTTTTGAAGGTTATTTGAATATTATCATTTATATTGATGTCCTTTGTGATAACTTTTTAATCGCTTGACACAGCCAAATTTATGTAATAAAATTTGTCTTGATATTATATTTCTTTAAATTGTTCTTGTCAAAAAATTTCCCATTTTCGTCAACTGATCTGCAAGCGATAATTCGTTGTCTTTCCATTTTTTCACTGAAGAATTTCCCCCCAATTTTTAAACTTTCTTTTGTAAAATATGTTTTTGCCCAAAAGATTTTCAGAATCAACAATTTAACTTTCTGTAAAACATTTTGTAGCTGAAATGTATCAATCCAGATGCATTGAATTCTTTCCTAATTTGGTAACAGAGCTATTTTTGCCCGTCTTTGACAACAGGGCAAATCTCTTTTATAGAACCCCATTATGAATCCGGTTTAATTTTTCTTATCCTAAAAAGTTTAACCCCATTTATATGTTTTAGAGAGGTTTTCCCCAATCCCCCATGCTTTATTGTTTATTGTGGTTTTTCTCGAGATTCTATTTTGTTATTTTTCCACACAACTTAAAACTAGCTTCTAAGTATATTATTAATCATTTGGGGGGATTAGGAAAACGTATCCAGGATATATCGTTTAAAAGAATTTAAAGTTTTTTTAGACTCCACTTTACCAATAGGTGTAATATTTTTTTTTACCAGATGTTGAAAGAGTCTTTTTCTTAATTTGTTATCATGTTTATTTTTTACTTTTGTGACAAGTTGGTGAAAAAACCATTTCCGGGTTTATCTTAAATGTTTTGGGTTCCGTCTAACCTTAAATGGGTCAAATACCTTGATCAGAAATTTTTTTTTGCTCCAAGCCTTTACTTTTAATTTTTCTCATATTCATAAACGCCAGTACTTTTCCAAAAAAAAACAAAAGTTTTCAGGGGCTTTTTTTCAAATGATATGCTGTACCTTTTATTTTTACTGTTGTCTCGCGAACTTGACAATTTGTATTCTGGTCATTAATATAAATACCTTTGATGTTTCGGTTTTTCTTTCAAATTTGCTAAATTTTCGCTGAAGAAAAATAAATATGGGATATAGGGTCACCCGTCTGACCCTTGTGGTTTTAAACCAGGAGACACTGTCCTTAACTTAACTGTGATTTAAATATTTTGTAGAAGGTTGAAATCCAACGAAGTATATCTTTTCCAAATCCAAAGCTTTAAATCCCCTTTGAAATAAACTGCCAATTAATAAATCAAAAGCCTTTTCAAAATCAATGGAAATTAACATCCTGGAAGGGTTTTTCTTTTTAGGAAATTAATCAGATAACAAAATTTATATTACCCCTATATATTTTTTTTGGGCAAAATTTCCCTTTCTTCATTGATGATTTTGGGGAAAAACTGTTTTTATTGTTACTATACGGATGAGCCTATTTTATAAATAAATTAAGAAAAGTATTGGCCTCCAATTTTTTATAAATTTTTTTGGTTTGTCATGTTTTAGGGATACATGTAACAGCCTTCTTTTTGTGTGTTGTTAATTCCCCATCTCTAAAGGATCGTTTTTTAAAGTTGACTACAAAAGAACCAGTGTTTAAAAAAAAACTTGAAGAATTTGATGTAAACCCATCAAGCGGGGCTTTTCCCAGTTTTATTTCAAAGGCGCTCCACCCTCCCCCAAATGTTATTTCACCTTCAAGCAATTGTTTTTCTTCGCTTGAAGCTTTGGAACTTTGGGGACAGATCTTTAATCTCATATTTTTTTACTTTTCGTTTTTTATATGGGTTTTTTCATAAAATTCTTTAACTTCCAAAAAAATATCCTCAGATTAAATAGTCCTTGTCATTTAAACTAATTTTGGCAAAATTTTACTTTATAATTTTTTTTTTCTAAATTACAAAATACTTTGTGATCTTTTTCCCTTCTCCCATCTAGCTTTTGATCTAAGAAGAACACCTTTTCTTTTAACATCTCAAATGGCTGTTAGTTCACACTGAAATTTTTAAATTGCTGAATGTCCAACTCTGTTTTTTTTTCTTTTTTCTCACTTTTTTGATTTGATTTTTAGTTTTTGTTCTCTTCCCTTTCCTCTCTTTTTTTTCTGTGTTGCTATGCTATTGTCCTTGTTCTAATCTTCTCGCAGAAAATCTAAAAACACATTTTCGGGAACTTTTAATTTTAAATTATTTCAGTAATTCTTCTAGTTTTCTTTCTCATAGGCTCACAGATACTCTTAAATAACTTTTGTTAATAGTTTCTTTAAATTTTTTTGTATACTTATTCCTGGGGAGAGATTGTTTTTTTTCCCCAGTACGCCTGCACTTCTTTTTTTTCCCAAAATTTTTAAACTTAAACTAATCAGGGAAAATGATCTGTCATATCCATATGGTATCAGGCTCTTCCACAGAAAAGATAAGGTTTTCAGAGAGAAGGAAAAATTAATTGCTTTGTTTTAAAAGGGGATTGTTTTTCCCCAGGGAAATCTTTTACAATTTGGGGGTTTTTTCCCCCTTTAATCTATACGTAATTCTTCAACTATTTAGCACATTTTCTCGAGCTTTAGGGTTGTTGAATGTTTTAAAATTTCTAATCAAGGAGGGTTTAAAGACAAGGTTCCAATCACCAACACAGATAATTTTACGTGTTTTAAAGCGTTTAAACTTTTTTTTAAAGTGTATAAAATTCAGGCGGGGTCTCTGTGGTCCATAAATTTACAAAAGCAATCCGTTTCCTAAATCTAAATAAAACTATTACAAAGTTTCCCTTCTGGTTTCTTTACCCCTTTTATTTAAATTAAAAGTATATTAACAGTTTGCCAAACCCCGGGGTTGATCTATTAGAAGAAAAAAAAAAAACACTTGTAGCCCCCTCTGCTGTAACAAAAGATTCTAATTTCTTTAAAACAAAAGGGTATTTGAAACAAAAACTGAAAGGGCTTTTTCTTCGGTATTGGAATTCATCACGTCTCTTTTTACATACCCAAACCCTTTGGCAGTTCAAAGATACACAGAAATATATCCTAATGTTATTACATTTAAAAAAGCTGGAAACCAGAAAAACATGACCCTTTCCCCTAGGTCTTTAAAAAAATACTTTTTATTGTATCTATAAAAAATCAACATGCAACCTATGTACAAGAAAAAAAACAAAACAAAAAAGTTTTTACAAAAGTAAATTTTCAAAAAAGTTAAAATGCTAGGCAAGGAAAAAAAACACTTAACACCGTTCAGAGCAATGGTCTGTGCTAGTTCACTAAAAATCCTTCTTCATTTTTTTGCAACAATTTTACACTACAACTACTACTACTACCACCACCCCACCAATACCCCTATACTACTACACTACTACATCACCACTACTACCACTATGTTATTTTTACTACACCCCTGCCTTTTTTGCTGTGTGCTGCTACTACACTACATTACCACTATATTCTCGCTAACGCTACTACTACTCATTTAAATACTACTACCCCCCCACCACCACCCCCCAACCACCACCACACCCTTTTCTCTATACTACTTCTACAAATACTGATGCTGTTTAAAGCCGCTGTGCTACTAAACCCACTACCACTACTACCCTCACTACACTACCCCTCCCCAAACCCCAAACCCACCCCATTCTACTACTACACATACACCACTACTACTATACTACTAACTACACTACTACTACCAAATACTACAACCCCTAACTACATACTACTAATACCCTTTCTACAATACTACTATTTCTACTACTACCAATACTACACCACTACCACTACTACTATACTGTAAACACTTACTTACTACTACTAATACTACTACTACTACCACTACTACTACTGCTACTAAACACTAACTACATACCACTATACTATACTGCTATATTACTATACTATACTACTATACTACTACCTACACTACTATACTATACACTACCACTACTACTACTGCATACTTTACCATACTATACCACTCCTTTTCTACACTACTACCACTACTACTGCTGCCCTGCTTTGCTGCCGCTATATATTTTACTAATACTAAATATATACTACTACTACTACTCTTGTTACACTCTACCATACCACCGCCCCACAACTACAATATGTATTTCAATACCATCCACCACAACATCAAAAACCACCCCCCTGCAATCAATATTGATGATGGATGATAACAACAGCCACCGGCAATGTAATACATAAACCAAAGTTGTAAAGAGGAGATCGACACGGGGGGGGGAAAGGAAGGGCGAAACTTCCCTCACTCGCCCGGGGGAAAAGAAAACCTTCACTCTCCAAAACCCGATATAAACCCCCAATGGGTTATTGTAATAAACTATGTCCCCTTTCTCTCCTTCCCCGGATCCCTCCCCCCCTCTTCTTTCCCTCTCCTCCCCCCCTCCCTTTACCCCCTCTCTTACACAACACATAAATTTACAGTGGGAAACACGTGTTTTTCCCCTTTAAATAAGAAAACAGGGGTGGGGTGGTGGTTGGGAAAAGATATGAGCAAAGTTTATAAAAAGCGCAAACTAAATCTTCAATCAATATACTAAATTTACACTAGTTTCCCCCCCTCCTGCGCAAGCACCACTCAATCTCTCTTCCCCTCTCTCTCTCTCCTCTCTCTCTCTCGCTCGCTGGGTCCCTCGCTAGCTGGCTTGCCCCTTTCTCGCCTTCTAGCCAACCTACACCAATTGCACCACACCAAACCTCGCTCCCAAAAAACCCACCATCCTCAGCCACACGTTGAACACATGTCTCGGGGAAAAACATCCGCGGCAGATGAACGCTCCCACCCTGACACCCCCCCCCTCCCGGGTCCCCCCCGCCGGGGCCCGAGCTCCCAGCCCCCGCCAAAAAGTGACCGCCCCACCAACAGCCGCACCCCCACTCCGGGGGCACACCACAAAAAAAAAAAAACAAAAAAAAACCGACCCCCCCCCCCCCCCCCCCCCTAGCACTGATTTTTATTGATATCAAGAAAAACAACTAACTGTACAGATTTGGGAAAAAAAAGGAAACGCGTCCAACCCTGAGTACAAGTCAACATTCGCGGGGGCTCGGCCCCAAAAATTCCGCACCCACGCACAAACCACAACCCCCAAACACACACACACACTCACGCACACCCCCCCCCCCCCCCCCCCCCACCCCCCCCCCCCCCCCCCCCAACGACACACACCACAAAACCAAAACACACCCCGACACATGCGCGCGCCCCCCACCCCCGACCCACAGACCCACACACCCACCCACACACACAGCACACACACACACACGCACACGCACGAAAAACACCACACCCCAAAAACAAAACCCCCACACAAACACACCACACAAACACACACGCAGCACACCAAACACAAACACCACGCACGCCCCCACGACACCCCACACAACCAGACAGAGACGTAAGTCCCCTCTTAGACGACAGGGGAAGGTGTGGGGGAAGTCTTAAAAACTTTTTTCGTCTCTTCAATCCCCCACTTGCTTTTCTGACATCTCTCTTTTCTTGCATTTCATCTCCAACAGACATCAGGAAAGAGAGGTTGCTTCAAAACCTCCATGGGCTTTCAAAGCGGACTGCACGCTTCGTCCTCCCCTAGAGGGGCAGGTCTGGGACATGGTCACAGGGGGGAGGGGGGAGAAAAATCCCCTCGCTCTGGGGACGTTGCGGCATGCTGGGATGTCTGTTTTCCGTCACCCACAGCTGTTCTCTGTCCTTTTTTTTCGGCGTTGATTTGCTGGCCGCTTCCCACGGTTTGCTGGCTGCTGTCCATGCTGCGCTGGTGCTGTCCCATGCTGTTGCTGGTGCTGTCCCCCGTGCTCTGGCTGCTGTCCATGCTGTTGTGGCCGGCCCTTTGCTGTAGACAGGCTGCCTGCCTGCCGCCCGGTACCCCCCGTCTGCATCGACCCGCCCCCCCTGCGTTAAAGGGGGGGGGAAGGTCTGGTTTCTGGCCCCCCCCTCGTGACTCCCCTCGCTGGCTGTTTTTTTTATTCTCTGCCTGTCTGCTGACCCCCTCTCTGCTGTGCCATGCGGGAATTCTTGGTGGAACAGCCACCGTAGGGTTCCTCAGCTTTCTGTCAATTTTGCCATGTCCCATCTTTAATGGTAATTACTCTGAGGTCCACCAATCGACAGAAAAGGTTTCCCCGAAAAAACATGCAGACATCAGCAGGGGGGAGTTTTTATTTTTAAAAGTCTTTGGGGATTTAGTTTGGGGAGGTCTTCACTGATGAAAAAGTCGGATTTTCCCCGTTTTAAAAATTTTCTTTTTTGAAAAATCTGGTTTTTTTTTCTTTTCACAAAACGCACGACGCGGGTCTGTTTTTTCCCGCAAGAACTTTTCCCATTTGGTGGGAACACTGATGTCTTGATGTTGAAAAGAACTCGAGTTGTAATTTCTGCTGAATTAGGGCTACCCCCTTTTTTCTCCGTCTCTTCCCAACTTTCTCTGTCCCAATCCCGGGGTAAAATTTTGGATTTTTACTTATTTTTCTGGGTGTACTGTTCTAAAGATTTTTTATTCCCTTCCTGTTTAATTTTTTCTGAAGCCGACTTATACATCCCCTAAATCCCGTTTCTTTTTCAACGTTTTATTTCTTTCTAGAAACTCGTTTTTTTTTCTTAGTCGAATATTTCTGATAAAATTTTTTAAGCTGAAAAGTAACTTATTATTTTGATTTTGCCTTCCTCCATAAAACTCCCATCTTACTCAAAGTAATGACACTTTATTCTGTCGTCGTTTCCCCCTGTGTCCCCCCTCCCCCCGATTTGAATTTTTCTGCTACTTCAGTGTTCGAAAGAAGTAAATTTTTTTTGTTGTTGGTCTGTGATTTTTCCTTTTTTGCTTAAAGATCTTTCCCTCCCCTTGTTTTTTTCCTCCACTGTTTGACCCTTCAGAGGATCAAAGTGAGCAGTGTCGGTGTTTTTCTCACTGCCAATGGAGCCGCTGCTTGGTCTGTGGTGGCGCTTGTTGTGTCTTGTGGGTGGTGTCTTTTTTGGTGGCATTTCTAACTGTAAGCAAGTAAGCAACAGCTTACAACTCAAGACTCCTACACTGCTCCTCTTATCAGGCACTTCGGTTGTATATTGTGAAAGAAAAAGAAAAAAAAAAAAGAAAAAAAAAAGAAGTTGACACTGAAAATACAATTTACGTACCGTGTCTTTCCGTCACAAAAGGAAATGAAGGAAATAGAGGACAAACAGCATCATCCATTTCTTTTCATCCAGTTTCTTTCCACCTAGTTTCTTTCCCAGTCAAATACCACCCATAAGTCTAGCCAGTAGTTGCTGTCTCTATGAAAGCCACGCCCCTTCAATGCACATCTTCTCTCTGTCCTATGAACCAGCGACACTGAAAGTCGAATTCAGACCATTTGGCCGGAGCGCTGCGAAACACGTCCTACCCCGACCGTGAGCAGGTGTCAAGTTCCTGGTCTTCAAGCTTAATTGTGCCACTTTGAGAAAGATATCAGACAGCTGTCTGGAATATTCATTTACGACGTTTGAGGAATCAGGCTGCTTTGTACTTTGTTTTATTTGTTTTAATACTGTATTTGTTTCAGTTTTTATTTGTGTTATGTGTGATTGTATTGCTGGTAGTAGAAGTGCCTTTTCAAATTGTCCTTTGGAATTTGTATCCCATACAAAACGTGTTTGTTGTGGTGAATCTTTAGTAACATACTCTGCCTGTGTGTCTCTTACTATTTTGATAGATCTCTGCAAACGTGTTTTGTCTATATCTGGTATATCTATATCTAAATCTAGTGGACAATGATCAGAGTATTCCATTAAATCTCTAACTTTCATATGCTTCACCTCTTTCATAAATGATTTTGAACAAATGAAATAATCCACAACACTACAACCTTGAGGTTGAAAGCATGTAAATCTACCCTGTAAATCTCCTAATGTTCGGCCATTTAATATATATAATTGATTGTCGGTACAAAATATTAGCTAAAAGTCTACCATATTTGTGGACAATTCTATCCATTGAGCACCTTTGATTAGCATTGGTCATATTCATTTTCTTCAGGTAAATTGTAGTAACTTGGTTCTGGATCTATTTCTATAAAGTCAGTCAGTCTTCCTGATCGCGCATTTAGATCTCCGCACAGTATTATTGACCTCTTTCAGACAAATTTTCTATGTCTTGTTCTAAATTTTCCCATATTTTCTGTGTATGAACTTTTCCAAAAGAAGAAAATTCGGGTGGAATATATGCACATCCTATAAAAATATTCTTGTTTGATGATCTTAATGAGTTTTCCTGTATCATTTGCATCCAAAACAATATCTGAACTATTTTGCGGTAAAATTTTATACTTTTTCGATAATCTTCCTTAATGAAAACTGAAATACCTCCTGAAGCACTGACAGATCTATTTCTTTTGGTCTGCAGTAGTGCACTGACATATATCCTGGTAGAGTTACATCTTCTACAGATTTTTTATCTAAATGTGTTTCTTGTAAAATTATTACATCGTATAATATCAACATGTCTTTTATGTGTACGTCATTTAGTTTGTTTACATTAATTCCATCAACTTTTCCATAGATACTTCTAATATTCCACGATAATATTCTCATGTTTTTTCTCATTTGTTAAATATCATTGTGAACACAGAGATCTTTTCAATGTGGTAAACAAACCATGTGCATATCATTTTATGAATTGTAGTTGTTTCTTTTCCGTTATAATATCTCTAAACTATAGAAATGTTTTCCATTCTTATCATTGTTTAACTGTCTACTATACCAAAACAACAACGGCAACAAATTACATAATCATTAAAATTTACATAATCAAGAGATTAATTTTACCTTAAAGGGTGTATTCATTTTTTAAAACTATTAATTAAAGAACTTGACAAATCTATCCATTGTATCCGAAAAAACAAAATAGATATATTAAATGATAACATGTGTTCAAAAGGGACTTTAACTGGGACAGACTTTCTTTGGGTTAATAATCAATGTACCAGACTGGTGTTTGTGTGTGTGTGTTTTGTATGTGTGTGTGTGCGTGGTGCGTGCGTGCGTGCGTGCGTGTGTGTGGTGGGGTGTGTGTGCGTGTTGTGTGTCTGTATTTTTTGGAGAAATTTTATTTTATGTTGTGTGTTTGTATGTGTGCATTTGTGTACTTGTTTGTATTGTGTGTGAATCAGAATCAGAAATTATTTATTGTCCTCAAGTCACATGGACTTATTTGGCACAAGATAAACTCATCATAATTCAATAATACAACATATTACTCACTGGTCAGCCTGACTGACATGATGTGCTTGAACCCCCCCCCCCCCCCAACTATTTTGCATTATATTTTATTGTATTGCGTTCTTTTTTCAAAACAGGTATGAACATAATCAATTAAATCAGCTTGATGATTATCAGTTACAAATATTTCGCTTAATTTGCCTATACCATTCATATATTCTTTGACACAAGCATTTAGTGTTATCAATAAGTTTTTCTTTGTTCAGTATGTAAAATGCACTCATCTAGTAAATGAAACTCGTCTTCTATTTTGTGACGGTATTGACAAGTTCTATTCTCTCTTGGTATGTTTTTATGTCTTCCTTTCTCTATCATCAAGTCATGGCAACCTGTACGAAATTTACAAAATGTTTTCCTATGGTTTTTGTTTTCACGGTTAGTCAGATATGGTTCTAATTCATAGTCTTTGGTTACAAAGTTATAGAAGTAAAGTTTTGTGGGATCTTGTTTCTGGCTGATCCAAAACGTTGTATATAAACCTTCCAGTTTCGTTTGCACTGCATGACATAATCGATGTACATCAAGTGTACTTTGGTTTTCCCATACATGTTTAAAGCCAATTTTATACAGAACATTAATTTTAACTGTGTTGATCCACCGATGATATTCATTATTTTGATACATATAATTATACAATATTCTAACATATATGTTTGTCTCTTTCTCTGGTACATGTATCCACACAAAAAACTTACTTAGACGTCTAACAGTAAGTGGAAATCTTCCAAGTTCTAAAGTGGGTCATCTCATTGCTTTTTTATGTAATCCCAAAGTTTGTCTACAAAAATTTGCATGATTATTTTCGTGAAGATATTTACTTCAAAGGCTTAGTTTAAACAGATTGGGAGTGTGAAAGTCTGAATGGCCATTAAAACAAAAGGGAAACCACACTTCTGCTCCATAAGTTAAAATAGGGGTTATCAATGAATCAAATAAGTGCATTATGATATTAGGTTTATACCTTTCCCATGAACTACTCTTTTCAAAACATAAACTACTTTATTGCTTTGCTTTGCCAAATGCTCCTGAGTTGCTTGAAACTTTATGTTTTGGTGAAATACTACACCCAGGTATTTATAGGTTTTAACTGTTTCAATTAGGTGTTCTCCGCATTGGAAATGAATAGGAATTTTAGGAAGTGAGTTGGTGAAAACGACTTTTTTGTTTTATTTATTTTTAGTCCCCATTTGGAACAGTAATCATTTAATTTATCTAATTTAGTTTGTAGTACTAATTTGGTTGTTGATAACAATGATAGGTCATCAGCATAGAGCACTTGGTCATCAGCATAGAGCAATAGGTCATCAGCATAGAGCACTTGGTCATCAGCATAGAGCAATAGGTCATCAGCATAGAGCAAATATGGAATTTTATCTTCTGCAGTGAATCTTTTTCCACAATGAACTGAACAACATCTTTAATGTAAACATTACATAATGTAGGACTTAGAGTGTTGCCTTGATGTACCCCCTTTTTACAACAATTTCTTCTGTGTATCTTCCTTTTATTTTTGCAAGGGTTGTTGCGTTTGTATACATACTATTAATGACATTTAAGATTTTACCAGTTACACCTATCTTTTTTAACTTTACAATTAGATCCTGATGCAATATATTGCCAAATACTTTCTGAAAATATACAAAACAACAATACAGTCTATTAACTTTTTTGTTTTTAATGCACTGTCCATTAGTTTGTTAAGGATACAGATGTGGTACGCTGTTCTACATGTTTTTTTTTTTTTAATCCAGCTTGTTCTCTGACAAGATAGTTATTTTTGGTCCAGATATTCTGAGATTCTTGTATTCAAATTTTGGCAGAAGAGCTCTCAACTGCATTTGTTAATGTTATCCCTCTGTATTTTTATGGATTATCAGTGTGTGGTGTGGTGTGTGTGGTGTGTGTGTGTGTGTGTGTGTGTGTGTTTTTGGTGTGTGTGTGGAATCAATTCAAATTCATTTATTTAAAGGTAATGGAATAAGCACATGTGTCTTTTTTACATCCACCCGTTTGCATGCAGGTTTTTAATTTCTTTTGTCATCCTGCTTTTTCAATCTGATTTTAAAAATAAATAATCATGAAAATGATTTCTTTTCAATTTGTCTTTTTCAGCATTGATTTTTGTCTGACTAAGGTCATTCAAGACACTTAATTGTAGGTCCTATTTTGAACAGTGCATCTCTGTCCCAACCCAAAGGGTCTGGACAAAGTCTGCATTGACATTTTGCTTGTCCTGTTTATTTCATTCACCTGCTCTCATGGTGCCTTAAGCAGACTGTTTCCCTTCGCTCATGTCCAGCCTTCTCTACAGTACCAGTGGAATCAGTAACTCACACCCCTTTCCTTGTTGGACTCGGGAGTCACACTCTATAACGTTTTGGAAAAAACAGCAATCATCTGCAATATTATCAAAATTCTTAGCGTGTTAGATTTGGGTCTCCCAATTAATGGATACCTCTTTTTGTTTAGTATGTAAAAAATTTCCAGTCAAAGATACCAGAAAATTTGCACTGAAATATTTTTAAATAACTGACGACAGTTCTTCATTCCTGTAAAGACTTTTTTTCTTTTCCCTCTATTGGCAAGCAAGTGGCATCAGGCAAAAAACCATTACACTGCAAACTCACAAAGACATTTTTGGATGTACTCACCAGATTCGCACTTTGTCCTCTGTTTCCCCGATGTTGGGGAGAAAGAATATAAAAACCATACCCCCATAATTATGAACCCCTAAAATACCCAGGCACCAACACACACGTCTGAAATCCTGACACCAGTGATGTTCTCTCTCAGGCAAGTCAAGTCGCTCACACATGATGCTTAACACCACAAAAACGCATTGATGTCACAGCTGAACACACCCTTTTCACACCAGAGAATGGTTTGTTTGACTTAGGGGTAATAAAGTTACCCCATTAGATTCAAAGCATTTAAAACACACATGAGCTGATGCTTACTGACATTGAATTGACAAGTTGAAACATGTTGTTGTAATATTTTAGAAGAGAAGGTGCAACAACAATATCAAATAATACAACAGATATGAAGAAGCAAGGCACCTTCTTTTCTTTTGTTGTTGTTGGGGGGGTGTGTTGTTGTGGTTCTTCCCTTCTTCTTTCTCTTTGATGTTCCCGTCTTCATCGGGGGTTAGACAGCAGTAGTCCTATGACAAAAAATGCGTTGGCTCCGTTAGCAAACTAAACTGATTGGGAGTAAGACAAAATTGGTTTTTGTCTTTCGGGGAAAACAGAAAACAGACACAAAGGAGAAAATGACAAGAGAGCAACTGAGAAAAAGGAACAGGCAGGGTGTGTGGAATGTGTGTGAGTGAGGTGTGTGTGAGTGATGTGTAGGTGTGTGTGTTGGTGAGTGAGTGTGTGTGTGCGCGCATGGGCGGCTCACGTGCGCGATATGCATGGGTTTTGACTAGAGAAAATAAATGAAAGAAGAGGTATTAAATAAAGTAAACAAAAATGAATCATAAAAGCTTTAAATCAAATTAAAATAGACCCTTTTTCAGACAATTACTTTGCCCATATGCATAGGAAATGCTGAAATAAATGGAAAAGACAGCATTGATATGACGACGACGACGGGGAAAGGAGGAGGAGAATGTGTGGGGTGGGTGCGCGCGCGCGCGGCGTGTGTGGGTGTATAGTGTGTTTGATAGAAGAGATAAGATAGAGAGAGGGAGAGTTTTTCTTGTATGTGATGTAGTAGTAATTTCTTTAGAGGGTAAAGAAAGATTTAAGGAGAGGGAGAGAGAGGGGGGAGACATACAGAGAGATAGACAAAGAGAGCTGAAGAACAGCAGGGGAGACGGACAGAAAAGGAAGACAGAAAGAGAGGAGGGAGAGAGAGAGAGAGAGAGAGAGAGAGAGAGAGAGAGAGAGAGAGAGAGAGAGAGAGAGGAGAGAGGAGAGAAGGATAGAGGAGAGAGAGAGAGGAAAGAAAACAGACACGCAGACAGACAGAATTTAAAAATAAAACCTCCCTGTTAAAGATCTATTAATCCCTAAACGGTTTCACACTTCACCCTGATGTTAAAAAAGAATTTTTTTTGCCAGCTGCCTTTGGGCGCAGTGGTTAGCGGCTTGGTTGTGGAATGGAAGGTCGCGGGTTTTACCCCATAGAGCCCAGAGGGTTTGTTGTTGTGTTGTTGTGGATTTTTTTTGGGTGGGGGGGAGGTTGTTTGTTTGGTTGGTATTTTTTTTGTTTGTTTTTTCCAGCTGCCTCCTACCCAGAGACAGTTTGCTGTGGGTTTACTGGGAAGACTGTGACCACACAGTCAAGTTTTATCCACTTTAGTGATTTCAGTGAAAACATAACCTCAGGCAGTCTTCCACAGGTTCTGCTGTTGCATGACTCTGTACTGGATGGTACTGACGCTGAACGACTGGTAAACTCACACAGACCTGACGTCAAGAAGAAAAACATACATATTGCGAAAAAGAAAATAATAGACAAAAGTCAAGTCGGCCCTGAAGTAAAACTGATTCACTTCCACAGCAGCATAATGACATCATCCTCATTGGTCATAATGCACAGAAAGGAACTTGTCTCTGATTGGGTGACCTGGTTGTTCCGTCTCATGGTGACCTCAGTTTCGGTTTGCCCACAGACTGGTGTGTGCCTGGTGTACAGCTCCAGGGTTGGAGGTTCACTGGAGAGTGGTGCTGGAGGGACGGTGGGGTGGTTACCACCCAGACGGGCGTTTTTCATGGTCTGCCCTCCCCCCCCCCCCAAAACACACACTGAGCTATTTCTGTCAATAGAGGATTAGTAGGTGGTGTCCTGTGTATGTTGGCTCAAGACAGGCACCACTGAACACCACCAAAGTGACCCTTAGCAGCAGTGCAGGGCCTCTCTGGCTGGTGGCTTCATAGTGGCCTGACATTGAAAGACACCATGTGGATTTCCTACTCTGGGGATGCGAGTAAGTCAAAGTATGCTTTTGCAGAGAAATGGAAACAGCAGTGTGGAAACAGCAGTGTGGAAACAGCAGTGTGGAAACAGCAGTGCGGAAACAGCAGTGTGGAAACAGCAGTGTGGAAACAGCAGTGTGAAAACAGCAGTGTGAAAACAGCAGTGTGAAACAGCAGGACGGATCATGCAATGGGCAGCGAAAAATAAGAAGAAGGGGAGAAAGAAAATTATCACAAAATTGATAATCAGTGGTTTTAAGGGTTCAGAGGTGTCTATGTAACTGACGTGAAGTGATTGGGGAAGGGGGCGGGGGGGGGTGAGGGGAGGGGGGGGGGGGGGGGAGGGGGAGGGGGGGAGGGGTGAGGAGGAGGAAAGAGGAAAGACTGGAGGGAGAAAGAAGGAATGGAGGGAGGACTCTCACAACTCTGCAGCACCTCCCATTTTCCAATAACAAATAAAGCTAAAACTAAGCAGTGTAAGAAACAATTCGCCGATGACAGTAGATAAGTTGCTCTGTGAAAAAAAAGAAACGAAAGGCTTCCTACAAGTACAACATGGTCACAACATGGTTACAACAAGTACAACATGGTTACAACAAGTACAACATGGTTACAGCAAGTACAACATGGTTACAACAAGTACAACATGATTACAGCAAGTACAACATGGTTACAAGTACAAAATGGTTACAACAAGTACAACATGGTCACAACATGGTTACAACAAGTACAACATGGTTACAGCAAATACAACATGGTTACAGCAAGTACAACATGGTTACAACAAGTACAACATGGTTACAACATGGTTACAAGTACAACATGGTTACAACAAGTACAACATGGTCACAACATGGTTACAACATGGTTACAACAAGTACAACAAGGTTACAGCAAGTACCACATGGTTACAATAAGTACAACATGGTTACAAGTATAACATGGTTACAGACAGTACAACATGGCGACAACATGGCTACACTAAATACAAGATAGCTACAACATAGCTACCACAAGTACGTTATGGTTACAACAAATTCAACATGGTTACAACAAGTACAACATGGTTAAAAGTACAACATGGTTACAACAAGTACAACATGGTCACAACATGGTCACAACATGGTTACAACAAGTACAACATGGTAACAAGAGTACAACATGCTTACAGCAAGTACACATGGTTACAGCAATTGCAACATGGTTACAACAGGGTTAAAGCAAATACATGGACACAACAAGTACAATATGGTTACAACAAGGTTACAACAATACAACATGGTTACAGAAAGTACAACATGGTTACAACAAGTAGAACTTGGTTACAACAAGTACAACATGGTTACAACAATAGAACATGGTTTCAACAAGTACATTGACACAACAAGTACAACATAGTTACAACAAGTACAACATCCTTACAACAAGTACAACATGGTTACAACAAGAACAACATGGTTACAATAATACAACATGCTTACAACAAGTACAACATGGTTACAACAAGAACAACATGGTTACATAAAATACAACATGGTTACAACAAGTACAACAAAGAAACAACAATTCAACATGACTACAACAAGTACAACACGGTTAGAACAGGTACAACAAGGTTACAGCGAGTACAAAATGGTTACAGTGAATACAACATGGTTACAACAAGTAGAACGTGGTGACAAGTACAACATGGTTAGAACCAGTAAAACATAGTTACAAAAATTACAACATGATCACAGCATGGTTACAACAAGTACAACATGGTTACAACATGGTTACAACATGGTTACAAGCACAACATGGTAACATCACGGTTACAGCAAGTACAACATGGTTACAACATGGTTACAGCAAGTACAACATGATTACAACAAGTACAACATGGTCACATTATGTTTACAACAAGTACAACATGGTTACAAGTACAACATGGTTACAACAAGTACAACATGGTCACAACATGGTTACAACAAGTAGAACATGCACACACACACGCACACGCGCGCGCGCGCACGCACGCACACCCATACACCCGCAACCACACACGTCACACACCTCTACTTAAAACACATCACACCTTACCCTTACACACACACAACACACACACACACAAAAAACACACACAAAACACACACAACAAACCCCAACACACACACACACCACACACCACAACACACACAAAACACACAAACACACACACACACACACAAACACACACACCACCCGCAAGCTTTAGCAAAATGCTATCAAAAACTAACCAGGAAAAAAATTCACAGCACCCATGTCCCCATTCATAAACACGAATTCCAGCAATGATTTTTTTCTTTAAATTTTTCTGGATCGCCTAGTGTCCACATGTCGTAGCTGGAGTAACAGTCCGTTTCCTGAGTCATGTGCCTGAAGCTTCGTTTTGCCATCCAAAGAAATCTGACGGTTCGTCACCTGGGCTGCTGTGTCCAAACTAAATTTTAAAACCATTTCATCACCTTTCACAGACAAAAGTTTCAGGATTG
>CM054168.1:23136477-23138977 GCA_028751875.1 Rapana venosa | reverse complement strand
GTACCCCTCCCCAAACAACACACACAATACCCTGTACCCCTCCCAAAACACAAAAAAAACCCCTTCCCCCCCTCCCCAAACACACACAAAAACCTTGTACCCTCCCAACACACACACACACACGTGTACCCCTCCCCAACACAAAACCACACCTGTCCCCTCCCCAACACACAACACACGGGTTACCCCCTCCCAAACAACACACCTGTACCCTCCCAACACACACAAAACACACAAAATCTGTACCCCCTCGCTAAACAACACACACACACAACACACAAAACACACAAAACTTACCCCTCGCAACACACACAACCTGAAACCCTCACCCAATACACACAAACTCACACAAACTGTACCCCTCCCAAAACACACAAACACACACACCTGTACCCCTCCCCAACACACACACACCGTACCCCCCCCCCTCAACACACACAACAACTGTACCCCTCCCAACACACAAACACACACACACGTACCCCTCCCCCCCACAACACACACACCTTTTACCCCTCCCAACACACAAAAACACCGTACCCTCCCAACACACACCACAACACACTGTACCCTCCCAAAAACAAAAAAACACCTGTAAACCCCCTCCCCAAACACACACACACACACACCTGTAACCCCTCCCAAACACACAAACACCTGTACCCCTCCCAAACACACACAAACATCTGTACCCCTCCCCACACACACACACACCAACCACACACCTGTACCCCTCCCAACACACACACACACCTGTACCCCCTCCCCAACACACACACACACACCTGTACCCCCCCCCAACACACACACCACCTGTACCCCTCCCCAACACACACACACACACACCTGTACCCCCTCCCCAACACCCCACACACCCTGTACCCCCTCCCCAACACACACAACACATCTGTACCCCCTCCCAACACACACACACACACACCTGTACCCCCTCCCCAACACACACAACACAACACACAAAACCCCTGTCCCCCCCTCCCCAACACACACACCCCACCAAACACACACACCCCACACACACACACAAAACACCACACACACACACACACACACACACACACACACACACACACACAACGATCCGACCTCATTGAAATCCCCTCAAGGTGTCTTAAAAAACTCTCACATTCCCTTTCCTTCTTCTCTCTACTCTTCTTTCTCTTCACCTCCCCCCCCCCCCCTCCCCCCCCCCCCCTCTCCCTTCTTTATCCTTAGCCTCTCCCCTTCTCTCCACTAATCCCCTCCCTCCTTCCTTCCCACCCTCCCTCCCCCTCTTCCACAGCAGCCTCTTTCTGGTTGCAGTGGGCATGGGTATTGATTTGTGAACATGATTTTTTAAAGGCCTATCCCAATAATGTTTAAGTGAAAAATGTGCAAAAGACGTGTTCCCGTCATTATAGGATTGCAAAATGAACCGAAGTATTCCAATATTGTTTAATTGAAAAATTTGAATAACAATACATACTGTAACTATTTTATTGCCAAAAAACAAAATAAATCCTGTCACTATGTGCAAATTGATTTTGAAAGGTCCCTTTGTTATGTATTTGCAAATAATCAAAAGAGTGTCTTTTCATTGGTTTTTGTTGTTGAACAAAATGATAAACACAAAAAAATCCCATCATTTTTAACAGAAAAATCATGAAAATATCCCATTATTCAATTTTATAATAATCAAAGAACATCATATTATTATTCAATTGCAAAATGACAAAAAAAATCACATCTTTACTTAACTGCAAAAAGAATAGAAAACTATCCAGTCATCGTTTAACTGCAAACATTTTTTTGGTTTAAACCCCAATAATTTATTAATTAACAAAATGCTAAAAACGTCCAACATTACTATTCTTCTTCACCTTCATTTATCCCGTAGTTCCGTAGACTGTGGGGCAACCACTGAAGATTTTGCAGCCAGCTTCCTCCATACCTTGCGGTATTCAGTTTTCCGGAGCAATTCGTTCCACTCAAGGCTACCAGTCCACTCTCTGATGTTGTCTTCCCATCGTTTTCTCTGTCTGCCTCTTCGTCTCCATCCTTGCACTTCTCTTGGTACATCATTTAATTGCAAATCCATTTTTTTAAATACTGTTTTTTCCAATTGCTAAAGGATCAAATAACATGTCATTATTATTTCAGTGCAAAAGGAGTTTTGAAAATCCCATCATTAATCAATTGCATTTTTTTTTAAAATCCTTATCCACCGCTAGTCCTCCCCCTACATATAACCAAGTCCACCCTCTACCTACCAATCTACCCTAACCTGATTAAGCCTTTAAAGGTAAAGGTATCCATAACCTAGGTGGTCATAAGGAAGCGAAGTGTCAGAGACCTCAACTTCTCCAGGGATCAGCATGTTAAGACAATAGACAAGAAGGAGTCAAGATTTATTTTTCAAGACCCCCTCCCCCGTGGGGGTCAGGTCAAGGTCAAGGTGTCCCATAACCTAGGTGGTAGGAGGGGAGCGAGGCGTCAGAGACTT
>CM054168.1:23116477-23126477 GCA_028751875.1 Rapana venosa | reverse complement strand
GTTGTAACCACGCTCGATGCTGCTTAACCTTAGCTGAGGAAAGCGAGTGCTCTGACCACTGAGCTATCCCGTCCCTACTGACCTGCTGACTGTGATATGATGGTGAAACCAAGGCCGGAGAGAAAGAGAGAAAGAGAGAGAGAGAGAGAGAGAGAGAGAGAGAGAGAGAGAGAGAGAGAGAGAGAGAGAGAGAGGAAGAAGAGAGTGGGGGGGGGGGGAAGAGAGGAGGGAGGGAAAGAGAGAGAGAGAGGGTGGGAGAAGAGAGAGAGAGAGAGAGAGAGAGAGAGAGAGAGAGAGAGAGAGAGAGAGAGAGAGAATGGAAGAAGAAATAAAGAAAGAGAGCGAGAGAGAGAGAGAGAGAGAGAGAGAGAGAGAGAGAGACAGAGACAGAGACAGAGACAGAGACAGAGAGAGACAGACAGATGAGAGAGAGAGAACTGAAAATGTTTGTGTCAGCAGAAATTTTTTAATTTGCTCCTGTGTTGTTGAATAGTGTAATGTTTCTCCATTTAATTTACATTATTATTTGTTCAAGATTATTTCGTGTATCGCGTAGTGATAGTTCACTCCTGTTTCAAATAATGATGCGCCAAAAACAAAACACAAACAAAACCAGGACGGAAATAAAATACATTCATAGAAAATGAGGTGCCATTGATTTAAAAAACGTTTAAAAAATTAATTGTAGGGTATCAGCCATATGATGTATTTTTAATTCTATGGCATATTATATCAATGTTGAAATTGTTACTTTTTATATTGGAAGCAGAGAAAAAGTCTTTTAAATTTTTTTAAAACTGTGTTCAGTGTTTTGATAGAATAGAAGTTGGAGTTATTTCATATTTGTTCTATCATACAGAGTGGCACAACAATTTTGGTTTATGTCATAAAAATGCGTGAGCGTGTGTGCGAATGTGCCCAGTGTGTGTATGTGTGTGTGTGTGTGTGTGTGTGTGTGTGTGTGTGTGTGTGTGTGTGTGTGTGTGTGTGTGTGTGCGTGTGTGTGTGTGTGGGGGGGTTCTTCAGTTTAACGTCCTTCCACCGAAAAGTGATATCAAACGGTTAAGTGTGTGCGTATGGTTGTGTGTGTGTACACTGTATGGGTGTGTTTATGTGTGTGTATGCGTGCGTGCGTGTATGTGTGTGTATATGATTGGGCATGTATGATTGTGTGTGCATGATTTTATTTATTATTTATTTATTTATTTATTCTTTTATATCGAGGATAATGGAATAAGCACTCATGTGCTTTTTTACATCCAATCCTCGTGTGTACGCGGTTTTGTAAATTCTGTCATCTGTTCCCAACGGCACACAATGGCCTACTCTTACGAAAAGCGGAACAGGATTTAACGTGTGCGCAAGATGTTCTGCGTGCGTTTGCACACGGGGCCTCGGTTTATAGTCTCATCCGAAGGACTTTTGGGGAGAGTGGAGTCTGCACTGATGTTAACTCCAGGGGGAAAATATTGCCCTTGAACGGGAATCGAACCCGGGTCGTCAGATTGCGAGCGCAATGTTCTAACCACTAGGTTATCCCGTGTGTGTGTGTGTGTGTGTACGTGTGTGTGTAAGTGTGCGTGCTTGCGTATCTGTATGTGTGTTTATTCTTTTATTTCAAGGATAATGGAACAATTAAACACTTATGTATTTGTTTACATCGAGTTCCCGTGTGTATGCAATTTTGTAAATGTTGTCGTTCATTCCTGCTGGCACAGAATGACCTACTCTTCCGAAATGTCGAACAGGTTTTAGTGTGTGCGCAAGATGTTCTGTGTGCGTTCGCACACGGGATCTCTGTTTTAGTGTAAATCCAGCGCAAAAAGGTTATATACTTTGGTAGGGCGATTGGGGATTTCGGCTGTTGAAGGCAGGGACAGATATGAGATGAAACAGGAGAGTCTCAGGTTTGAAATAAGAATGTCTGGAGGCTGGATTTAAAAGTGTCATAAGTAGGCTTTTGGCGAAGGGAGAGAGGGGGGTCGTTATTCCAGATCGATGGACCCGAAATAAAGAGCGACGGCCAACGGTGGACTGGTTGAATCTGGGTGTTCGTAGCCCAGGGTGTGCCCCCCCCCCCCCTCTCTCTCTCTCTCTCCCCTGAGGGCATACGGGTTTTTGATGATGATGATGATGATGGTGATGATGGTGGTGATGGTGATGATGACGGTGATGATGATGACGGTGATGATGACGGTGATGATGATGATGGTGGTGGTGGTGGTGTGATGGTGGTGATGTGAGGTGGTGATGATGATGGTGATGATGATGAGGGTGGTGGTGGTGATGATGATGGTGATGATGATGAGGGTGGTGATGATGATGATGATGGCGGTGGTGGTGATGATGGTGGTGATGATGATGGTGAGGGTGGTGATGATGATGATGATGGCGGTGGTGGTGATGATGGTGGTGATGATGGTGAGGGTGGTGGTGATGTTGATGATGATGGTGGTGGTGGTGAGGGTGGTGGTGATGTTGATGATGATGGTGGTGGTGGTGATGGTGGTGATGATGATGGTGATGATGATGGTGATGATTAAAAAAAAAAGTGTCTGGTTTTCTTTTTCTTTTTTTTAACATGCTTTTAACAGCGACTAGAAGCAGTGGAAATGTAGTTCATCCGGAGAATCATGAAAATCTCATGGACAAAAAGAAAAACTAATGCAGAAGTAATGGAAATGGCTGGGTACAAGAGATCCCTTCTCAACACCACCAGAGAAAGACAGCTCAAATTTTTCGGCCATATAATCAGGGCTGACGGACTAGAGAAACTGTTATGGAGTGGCAAAATCTGTGGAAACAAGAGCAGAGAAGACAACGCACAAAATTCACAGACAGCTTAAACAAATTCGCAACGAATAAAGAGGGCACCAACAATGAGCTCATGAGAGGGACCGAGAACAGGGAAGAATGGAGAGCCATGATCGTCGATGTCTGCAGGTCCAGACCAGACACTTGAAGAAGAAGAAGAAGATGCTTTCTTTGTTTCTGTGTTTTTTTCTCCTGATCTTGTCTTTTCTTTCTCTTCTCTCTCTCTCTCTCTCTCTCTCTCTCTCTCCTCTCTCTCTCTCTCTCTCTCTCCTCTCTCTCTCTCTCTCTCTCTCTCTCACCGATTATCCTGTCTCTGTCTCCTTGTTCCTGTCTCTGTCTCTCTCCCTCAGAGGCCATGGGTTTCTTTCAGTATGAACCATCTTTACCTTCTGGAAAAGTCGTGCCAAAATCTCTCTCTCTCTCTCTCTCTCTCTCTCTCTCTCTCTCTCTCTCTCTCTCTCTCTCTCTCTCTCCCCACCTTCCCTTTCTCTCTTCCTCTCTGTCATTGTATTTTTCTGCACTGTCTCCCTCTCTTTGTGTGTGTGTGTGTGTGTGTGTGTGTGTGTGTGTGTGTGTGTGTGTGTGTGTGTGAGTGTGTGTGTGTGTGTTGTGTGTTGTGTGTGTGTGTGTTAGAGAAAGACCTCGAACTCGAACTGTTTATTGAGAGTAGGGCTTTTTTTACACCATGCTTTAAAAACAAAACAACCCTGCAAACAATCATTATCAACACTTTTAAACACACCAAAATGAAAATTCAAAAATGATTATGAGAGAGAGAGAGAGAGCGAGGAGAGAGAGAGAGAGAGAGAGAGAGAGAGAGAGAGAGACAGACAGACAGAGAGGTAGATAGATAGATAGACAGATAGAGACAGAGAGGGAGAGACACAGACAGACAGACAGTCAGTCGGTTAGACAGACGGACAGACCAACCAACCAACCAACCAGCCAGATAGACAGAAGTAAACGTAAGCCATACAGAATAAAATCACCCCAGTGAGCAAATGATGATAGTCTGAGACTGTGACAAACACACACACACAACACACACACACACACACACACACACACACACACACACACACACAACACACACACACACACACACACACACACACACAAATACAGCTAATACTTATAAAGAAGCTCATTTATTATCTCTTTCTGATCAGCGAAAACTGTCAGTATCAAAATATGTGGTTCGTAGTATCTCTATTCCAAATTCAGTAAAAGAGGAAATATTTATTAATCAAGACACTGATTTTCCTAAACGGGCACGCAATATTTCATTTCTGCAGCCAATTAAAAATTATACAGACACATTCATGAAAGAAAATGACATCGATATATCAACAATTCCAATTTTACCGATTGTTCCACAATTACCTCCTTGGGAACATATTTCAGCTAAATTTGACATTGACTACACGGAAATAAAGAAAAATGAAGATCAAAATCTTCTCACCGTTGATGTAAAAGTCACTTAGAAAATAATTATTCTAATCACTTAAAAGTGTATACTGACGGATCTGTATTAGAAACAGGCAAAAGTGGTGCTGCATATGTGATTCCGACTTTAAAAGTTCAAAAATCTTTTCATTTAGGACAACATTTTTCTATTTTTACTTCTGAATTATTTGCAATTCTTATGGCTTTGAATTTTTTGTCTGATACTGCTATTGATGTTTGCCAAATTCTGTTTTGCGTTCACTCAAAGGCTGTGTTAATGGCATTAAAGTCATGGCATGGTAAAATAAGGAATGATATTGTATTTGAGATAAAATTCCTGATACATTCTATTGTAAGCAGAGGCATCAGCATAACTTTTTGCTGGATCCCCTCTCATTGTGGAATTTATGCGAATGAGCTGGTTGATTCTTTGGCAAAACAAGGTGCCTCTGAATACAGTACTGAAGTGTTTGATTCTAATCTTGCATTGTCGTCTTATGAAATTCATTCCAAGTTAATGAAATGCATACATTCAAAGATTATAGAAAAAACATTATCAGCAGTTTCCTTGCCACGGAAATTAGAAATTCTAATACATAAACTGAGATTAAATGCATGGAATACTAAATATTCAAAAAATGTAACATGTTGTTGTTCATATTCCACTTTCAGTCCACCATTTGTTGTTTGATTGCCCAATTCTTCTTGACATGTATAAAAGGAGAGGTTTAGATATTTCATAAGAAATATGCCACTAGTCAAGAAGTTTTATATGACTCTCAGCAATTCATAGTGTCAGTTGCTGAAGTCATATATTCTTCACCTGTAAAACTTTACTGTAATTACATATATATATATATAATATATAATATATATATATATATATATTTATATATACGTATATACATATATAATTTATAATATATGTATATATTTATATACTTATGTGTGTGTGGATGTGGGTGCGTGTAGGGGAGAGAAGAGAGAGAGAGAGAGAGAGAGAGAGAGAGAGAGAGAGAGAGAGAGAGAGAGAGAGAGAGAGATGCGGTGTGTAATAATAGGTACTTTGGTATGAATGCGGGTGTGTCTAAATCACCATGTAGTGAATAGACATTAAACAAAACAAACAAACAAAACACAACACACCACACACAACAACACACACACACAACACAACCCACACAACACACACACACACACACACACACACACACAAACACACACAGCACAAAGACACGAGTTGAGCCCATCTTTCCAAAAGTTTATTGCCAGAACATTTAGGATTCAGAAAAGACAAAAATAGACAAACCAAAAAAAAAAAGGAGGGAAAAAAAGTGTAAGGGCTGTGTGCATTTAACTACCTAAGTTATTTTTTTTGTATCTTTGGATTTGGATAGTCAGTGTTATCTTCAGCATGTACACACACACGCACATAGGCACACAGACATAGACACACACACACACACAAGCAAACACACACGCAGGCACGCACATACAACACACATATATACACAAACTATGTACATATATACATACATATATACATACATACATATATACATACACACACAAGCATAAGAATCGCATTAGCGAAATGTGCATTCAGACATACATTCCACTCATGTACACATAGACAGACAGACAGACAGCCAGACACACCCACACAACGGGGGCTGGAATACACGCACACGCACAAACAGACACAAACACACACACACACACACACACAACACACACTTTACTGTACGAAACCATGAAGACTCCAGTATATACACATTAACACACATTCATAAACAAACAAAAAACTAGTCAGCAAGCTTGTCTTCATAAAAATCCCCCTGGAACATAATATACATGGCGTCTGACAAGTCCAGCCACAATGAGCAATAAGTAGAATAAGTGACCATCCACCTCAACATGAATCGTTTATCACAATCGTCGATTTTAGGGTGGGTTTTTTAAAATATTAAATTGAATGTCTTTTTTATGCTCTTTCAAATAATGAAAGTCATTCTTGAAAATTAATGCACTTTTTTTTTTTTTTCCAAAGAGAAGGCTTGTTGAAGAAAATATCTTAACAGCGAGTGTTTTAAAGGGAAAAGACTTTATTGCACTGTAGTGTATCGTGTTGTAGTGTAATGTAGTTCAGTGTAGTGTAGTGTATACCACTTTCTCACGGCAGATTTCTCTGCGTGAAATTCGGACTGCTCTCACCAGGAAGAGCGCGTCGCCACAAGAGCAGCGCCACCCATTATTTCTTTTTCTTTTCCTGTCTGTACATGTATTTGGCTTTCTATCAAAGCGGCTTTTTCTACATCATTTTGCCAGACACTCTAGAGCACCGATCCACTTTGCATTGTATTGCACTGTAGAAAGGTCAAGGTAAAGGTGTCCCATAACCTATGTGATCCTAGGGGAGCGAGGCGTCAGAGACCTCAACTTCTCTAGGGCCAGCATATTGAGGGCGGCGCCCATCTCCTCTCTCTCCCTCGCTGCTGTACCTTCCCTGACCCTAAAGAAGGCAGGTACCCGTTTACAGCTGGGTGAACTGAGGGACTGTACTGAAGCCAAGGCGCGCGAACGGTCACCCATCCAATAGTAACCACGCTCGATGCTGCTTAACCTTAGCTGGAGGAAAGCGAGTGCTCTGACCACTGAGCTATCCTGCTCTGTATTGTATTGAATAACAGCACATTCCGTCACGATACCACATTTCATTATGTGATAGTTAAACTGCTCTCTCTCTCTCTCCTCCATCTCTCTCTCTCTCTCTCTCTCTCTCTCTCTCTCTCTCTCTCTCTCTCTCTCTCTCAGCAGGGAAAATCACGTCGCCGCAACAAGAGCAGCGCCACCTTTTCAACTATCTTACTTCTATGTCCCTGTCTGCACGTGTAGTTGTTTCCCTGTTTTCAGAGGCTGTTCAGCCCCCCTCGTTGGGCGTTCCCCAGCTTAACACTGTGGAGGATCATCCAGAACGTGCCACACTCTGCCTCACTCATCCCACCTGGGAGTCACTCACTCGAGACGCTCGTGGGTATGGCGTTGTGAAGATGTCTCCTCGCCATAATCCGTCTTCAGGCGATGAAGGAAACAGACGATTCACTGTTGAGGAGGAGCACGAAGTGGAGGACAAAGTCAAGACAGG
The DNA here is from genome assembly GCA_028751875.1 of Rapana venosa. Taxonomy (NCBI): domain Eukaryota; kingdom Metazoa; phylum Mollusca; class Gastropoda; order Neogastropoda; family Muricidae; genus Rapana; species Rapana venosa. The sequence continues at coordinate 23,119,072 of CM054168.1, read as the reverse complement.
AAGAGATTGTCACTCATCCAAAGAAAACGAACCAAAAAATCCCAACCAATCCATAAAAATCCAAACCGCTATCTTAATTTAAAAAAAACAAACAAACATAACATACCAGCCCCCTAACAAAAATCAACCAAACATCAACAAGGGTTTTTAAAAAAATATGTTACAATGTGTTAAAAGATAAACCAAGAATCTTTCTCTTATCATCATCATCATCATCATCATCATCATCATCATCATCATCATCATCATCATCATGGATTTCAAAAATGTTATAATGTGTTAAAAAAAACCCCACCCACCAAGAATCTCTCACCATCATCATCATCATCATCATCATCATCATCAAGGATTAAAAAAAAGTTACAATGTGTTACACAATAAACCAAGGACTCTCTCTCTTCTCTCTCTCTCTCTTCTCTCTCTCTCTCTCTCTCTCTCTCTCTCTCTCCTCCCTCCCTCCCTCCCCACTCCTCATTTTCATCTGACAGTACTTGAAAACAACATTCATAAACAAAGAAAAATCATCATACGCATGAATGAGACCCATAAGAGTTAAGGAACGATGACTGGAAAAGCGAAGTGCTTCGAATGGAATAAATATGATGAGCGATTCCTATGTACAAGAGATCTGTCGTCATCGTGTCATGACACCAGTCACCTCCAGGTGTCAGTACAGCCGTTTGCACAGTTGAGCTCAAAGCAGGATGTTATGCTACTCTCGTTTTATATATAATAATTTATATGTGCGCAGGTATGAATGCATGTACAAACTATGCATGCGCTATCTTATACATGCATAATCATGCATGTATAGAAAGGTGCTGACATGCATGTGGGGTATTTTACACACATACACACGCATATATGCATACACACACACAGAAACACACATGTACGTATGCATGCACGGGCACGCGCGCGTGCGCGCGCACACACACACACACACGTCTAATATCACTTTGAGTGAACAGACGTAAAATCGAAGCAACAACAACAACAACAACAACACCACACACACACACACACACACAACCGCACCCCCCCCCCCCTCCCCCCCCCCCCCCCCCCCCCCACTACACCACACACTTCATTACTCCTGCATAAGTAATCCACAACTATAATTTCTCAAAATGTCTTCCGATTCTCTAAATTAAAAAAACAACAACAACATACACCTAACAACCATTTTAATAACTTTGTAAGACAGAAAGACATAGAAATATCAATCGACAGTCATGTTTTGCATTTCACGTGAAAAAGAGACCAAAAAAAACAACAACCCCACAACAACACACACACCCTTTCAATACACAGCCAAATATGAACAGTGTGCATAATTATGTACATGACACTTTCCACTGACACTTCACATTATTGTGCTCTCTAGCCAAAACAAATAAACACCCCCAGTCCCAGTCCCCCCCAAAAAAAACAGAAAAAAAAACAACAAAAACACAAAGAAATTCCCCCACCCACTTCGCCACCCCATAGCTGGTACAAGGCTTGGAGGTAGGAAGGTGAAATGGTGAGGAGGAGGAGGAGGAGGAGGAAGGTAGCGGGGGTGGGGGATAGGGGTGTGTGGGGGAGGGGGGGGGAGGTTAAAGGGTGAAGGGTGCAAAGGCATCATGTACGTCTTTGTTGTTTTTTTTCTCAGAGTCTTTTTCTTTCTTTGGTTTCAAACTAATCACACCAGAGAAGGCCGTGCAACGTTTTGCTGTCAACAGACAGGACAGTTAAACAGACAGGCGAAAAGACGGACAAACAGACAGACAAACAGACACACTCGCATGCGCGCACGCACATACACACACACACTCTCGCATGATAAGTTCTAGTACTAATGCCTATTCCGAGTGTGCAGTGTTAACAACATGAAGTATATGTTTATATATCATGTATACAAATAATATATTATATTTATATATATAAATATATATATATATATATATATATATATATATATATATATATATATATATATATTATATAATACATACATACATACACACACCACCACCACCAATTTCAAAGACAATATGTAACATCCTAGCAGTTAATCTACAAAACGCCCAACAAAAATAACAAGAACCTGCCTGCTTTTTTCTCGTTATATGGTGCTTTACATCAATGGTCTATCAACTCAACAACAACACACACACACACACGCACACAACACACACACGCAACACACACACACACGCACACAAACACACAAGAACACACACACACACGCACACACACACGAAACACACACACACACACGAACACACACACACGAACACACACACACACACACACGACACACACACACACACAGACACAGACACACACACAACACACACAGAACACACACATACATACCCAAGAACACACACACACACACACAAGAACACACACACACACACACGCGCGCGCACACACACACACACACAACACACATACACACACGACACACACACACACACACACACACGAACAAACACACACACACACAGACACACAACACTCACACACACACACACACACACGAACACACACACACACACACACTCACGAACTCACACACACACACACTCACGAACACACACACCAAAC
>CM054168.1:23083977-23113977 GCA_028751875.1 Rapana venosa | reverse complement strand
TTATTCTTTTATATCGAGGATAATGGAATAAGCACTCATGTGCTTTTTTACACCCAGTCCTCGTGTGTATGCGGTTTTGTAAATTTTGTCATCTGTTCCCACCGGCACACAATGGCCTACTCTTCCGAAAAGCGGAACAGGATTTAACGTGTGCGCAAGATGTTCTGCATGCGTTCGAACACGGGGCCTCGGTTTATAGTCTCCTCCGAAGGACTTGCAGCATTAGTGCACGACACGACTGTGACATCTGTCGGTCAAAAGTCTTCTCTGCAAACAAAGGATCCTTTCTCCTAAGTTTCATTCATTTTCATTTCATACCACTTTAATTAAGTCACGGCAGATTTCTCTGTGTCGTGAAATCCGGGCTGCTCTCTCTCTCTCTCCCCGGGGAGAGCCCCAGCGTCGCCACAAGAGCAGCGCCACCCTTTCTTTTTTTTCTTTTTCCTGTCTGCAACTGTATTTGTTCCCCCACCCCCCTTTAAAAAAAAAAAAATCCAAGATACTTTGAGTCGTGCGGATAAAAGGTAAAGGGGGGGTTCAAAACCTTCAAGGCATCAGAGACCTCAGCTTCTCCAGGGGCCAGCATATTGAGGGCGGTGCCCATCTCCTCTCCCTCGCTGCTTTACCTTCCCTGACACTAAAGAGGGCAGGTACCCATTTACAGCTGGGTGAACTGGGGGAACTGTACTGAAGCCAAGGCACGCAAACGGTCACCCATCCAGTTGGTAACCACGCTCGATGCTGCTTAATTAACCTTAGCTGGAGGGAAAGCGAGAGCTCTGACCATTGAGCTATCCCGTCCCCCATATTCATGAATGTGTCTGATTATGTGTATGGATACATTCACATCTATTATGCATTTGAACTGATTGTTTGTAAAGGGTTGATTGATATATATCAATTTTCAGGGCATAACGCTTGTGTCTATTTATGAACAGATTGCTGTACGCTCTCTCTCTCTCTCTCTCTCTCTTCTCTCTCTCTCTCCTCTCTCTCTCTCTCTCTCTCTCTCTCTCTCTCTCTCTCTCTTTGATGGAAGGGGGAGGGAGGAGGGGGGAGGGGGTACTGTCAGGGAAACGAAGAAAAAAAAAAAAAAAAAGAAAAAACCCCTCCCCCGTTCCATTCACGTATACACAGGCAGATAGATTGAAGACCATGACCCTGTAAATCCAGACTGTGCATTCTCAATTTTCGTTTCATAATACTTATCTTCTACTCCCCATACACACATGTACGCACGCACGCACGCATGGAGGCACGCACGTACACACATCACTTAATGTGAATAGACGTTAGATTGAAGAACATCACATACACACACCACTTAATGTGAATAGACGTTAGATTGAAGAACAACACACACACACACACCACTTAATGTGAATAGACGTTAGAATGAAGAACAACACACACAGACACAGACACAGACACAGACACACACACACACACACACACACACACACACACAGCTTACATATCAGGATGAATTCTCACTCTGAGGGCTGACTCTTCATCTACCAAGGTGTGTCAAAATCATACTGAAGCTATCCCCACTATGTGATAGATTTTTAACCCAAGATGGTAATCTGCTACACACATAGTTTCATGAATTGTTTGGTAAAAGGAAGAGGTGTTCTAGGTGTCACACGAACATGTGGACTGGCCAAGACTGTCCTACTGCAGGGAACAGCACAAGGAGGGAGACGAAGAAGAGGCAGACAGAGAAAACGATGGGAAGACATCATCAGAGAGTGGACTGGTAGCCTTGAGTGGAACGATTTGCTACGGAAAGCAGAGGACCGCGGGGAGTGGAGGAAGCTGGTTACAAAATCTTCAGTGGTGACCCCATGGTCCAAGGGACTATGGGATAAGTGAAGGAAAAGGAGTCCCATAACCCTTGTGGTCGTGGGGAAGCGAGGTGTCAAGCCCTCACTTTCTGGGCCCCAGCATATTGAGGGCGGGCCCCCATCCCCTCTCCCTCCGTTTCCCTTCCCTGCCCCAAAAAGAGGGTATCCTGCCCCATTGACAGGGGGTAACGGGGGGGACTTATGAAGCCAAGGCGCGCAAACGGTCCCCCCCATCCAAGTGGAACCACCCCAACCCGTGCTTAACCTTTAGCGGGGAAAGCGAGTGCTCTGCCATGAGTATTGTCCCCGCGAATTTTAAAAAGTATAGAAATTTTGTTTTAGTCGCTTTCTATTTTGAAGTATGACATTGACAAAAATCGGTTAGCTGGTCAGCCCTCAAGAGCACACTTTCCTAAACCATACATTTCATTTTCCTCCACAATGTGCAACCATCATATATATTTTTAATAATTATATATATATAAAAATAAAAAAATTATATATTATATTAATATTAAAAAAACATACACCATATATACACATTTTATTCCCAAGAGGAAAGCATAACAAAACCCCTATATAGTGTTCCCCAATTTTCGGCTTTCGCTTTTTAAAGGAAAGGGGGGGGGGGGGGGGGGGGGGGGGGGGGGGGGGGGGTTATTATAAAAAACGTATGGAATTATATATTATATTATATATAATATGCATCCAAAATATCACCCACTAACAAAGACTAGAGCCCCCGAAGTCTATACGAGAAAATGGTTTTTTTTTTCCAAAAGTATATGACAAAGATACACACACACACAACACCACACCCCAACAACACCACACACACAAACACACACACACAAAGGAATACAATGCAGAACAGGGTACCATATCAAAACCTGGAGACAGATATTATGCGCCAGAACAAAATGGGATTTTTGTGTGCAGATTTTTGTGGACACGCCGGTATTTTTCGGACACAATCACACGCGCACCGAGTATCACACACCGCGCACAATACATATCAAACCCAACCTTAAGAGTGCTTTTTTTTTTAAAAAAGATGCAGACTATTTTTCCATCTCACAAAATTCCGGGAAGATGACACAAAAAAATTGGAGTTCCAAAGAAAATGCTACCCCCTCTCTTCTCTCTTTCTCTCCTCTTCTTCTCCTCTCTCTCTCTTTTCCCCTTCTCTTCTCTTTTCTGTCTCTCTTCCCACACCCTACCTACACCACATCCCCCCCCCCCCCCCAAAACATACACCAAAAACCCCACAGCCACCCCCCCCCCCCACACACAACACAAAACCCACCACCACCCACCCCTCCCCACACCACACACAACCCCCTCACCCTCAACAACATCTCCAAGATTTTAACCTCCCCCCCCCTCCCTCCACAAAAAACCCCCAACCCACCCCCCCCACCAAACCACACCCCCAACCCCACCCAAAAACCCCCCACCCACCACTAATTCCAAATTTGAAAAAAAAACACACAAAAAACCCCCACCACCCACCCTCTCCTTTTCCCCCCCACTACCCCCCACCCCAAATCCCCCCTCACCCACACCCCATCTCCAAGATTTGGGCCCCCCCCCCCCCCCCCCAACAGAAACCACCACCACCCCCCCACCTCAAACACCCATCCCCAACCCCCCCCCCCCCCCTCACCCAATCAAAACATCTTCAAGATTTGACCCGCCCCCCCCCCCCCACCACAAAAAAAACCACCCCACCCACCCCCCCCACCCTCACACACACACACCCCAACCCAAACCCCCTCTAAACCCCCACACCTTCCAAACTTTAACCCCCCCCTACACACAAAAAACCACCACCACCCACCTCTCCCCCCAATCAAACACACACACACCACACACACACACACACAACCAAACCCAACCCACCTCAACCAACACACACACATCTCCAAAACTGAACCCCCCTCCCCCCTTTCCTCCCCCATCCCTCCCTACCACTCCTCCCTCCCTCCCCTCCCTCCGCTCCTCCCTCCCCCTCCCCTCTTGCCAGCAGGACCTGGGGATCAGGAGTGACCATTGCAGGAGATGCTGTCTGAAGCAGACCGTTGCCGGGTTCCAGCAGAGTCCACTGGTGGTAGTAAGGAGACACCTTATCCAGCAATGTAGCGCTTTGCCGCGTGGGGTGAACAGGGTGGCGTTGTTCACCTGGACACACAGGAAACACAGGACAGAGAATGAGAGTCATGTGGAGGGAGAGGAGGAGGGAGGATATGCTGGCCATAGAGAAGTGGGGTCTCTGACGCCCTCGCTCCCCTACGGACTTATAGGTTATGGGACTCCTTTACTTTTTTTTTTTTACCTTAGTTAGTTAGTAGTAGTAGTTGTAGTAGAAGTAGTAGTCGTAAAAGTAGTAGAAGTAGTTAGTAGTGTAGTCAGGGTAAATAAGGTTTAGTAGTAGTAGTAGTAGTAGAGAGTAGTGTAGTTGTAGCATCACAATACTAGTAGTAGTACTAGTGGGTGGTTGAGTAGTGGTGGAAGTAGTAGCAGTCACTTGTATGGAGAGCACCTTTCTCCTCAGCATGTACCCTTCTGCCGTGTCCTTGTTGTTCACCAGTCAACGGAGGACAAGGCGAAAAAATCCGTTTGATTGTTGTTTACATAACGTAGTGGTAGTTAGAGGCAGTGGTGGAGTCAGTCAGCTGCAGCAGTAGTAAGAGTGGGAGGAGGAGGAGGAGGAGGAGGAGGGAAAGGAAGTAGTAGTGTGGTGGTGGGTTAGAAAGTTCAAGTAGTAGTAGTATTAGTAGAATTAGTAGGAAGAAGTAGTACTAGTAGTAGTAGTGGAAGTAGTTGAGAGTAGTGGAAGTAAGTTAAGTAGTAGTAGTAGGTAGTAGTAGCAGCAGCACAGTAGCAGTTGTAGTAGTACGTGGAAGTAGTGTAGTAGTAAGTAGTAATAGTTGGTAGCAGTAGTAGTAGTATAGTTAGAAGAGATGGATTGTAGTAGTAGTGTAGTAGTAGTAGCAGTAGTAGTAGTAGCAGTAGAGTCGTTGTAGTTGAAGTAGTAGCAGTCGTAGTAGTAGTAATAGTTAGTAGTCGTAGTAGTTAGTAGTAGCAGTGTTGTAGTAGTATAGTAGAAGTAGTGAAGTAGTAGTTGTAGTAAGTTAGTTGTAGCAGGCAGCAGTAGTAGTAGGAGTAGTAGTAGTAGTAGTAGTAGTAGAAGTAGTAGTAGTAATAGTGGTAGCAGGCAGCAGCTGCTAGCAGTTAGTGTAGTAGTCAGTTGCAGTAGTTGTAGTTAGTATAGTAGAAGAAGTAGTGAAGTAGTCTAGTAGTAGTAAGTAGTAGTTAGTAGTAGCAGCAGCAGTAGTTAGTAGTAGTAGTAGTAGTAGAAGTAGAGAGTAAGGAGTAGTAGTAGTGGTTAGCATGGCAGCAGGCAGCAGCAGTAGTAGCTAGTAGTAGTTGCAGTAGTGGATGTAGTAAGTAGAAGTAGTAGTAATAGTGTAGTAGTAATAGTAGTAGTAGTAATAGTAGTAGTACTTAATAGTGGTAGGTAGTAGTAGTTGGAAGTAGCGGAATAGTAGTAACAGTCACAAGTAGGAACACCTTTTCGAGCATGTATCGTTTTGCCGTGTGGGGGAAAACACGTGGCGTTGCTTCACCTGGACTCACAGGACACAGGACAAGCGACAGAGAATGAGAATGAGGTTCATGGGGGAGTGAGAGGAGGAGGAGGAAGGTGGAAGGAGGAGGGGAGGTGGAGGAGGAGGAGTGGCGTTGTCACCTGCCACACCAGGACGAGACAAGGCGACCACGGTTTAGTGTGGTTAAATAACGTAGTGGTAGTAGAGGCAGTGGTGGGGAGTAGTTAGCTAGTATTAGTTAGTAGTAGTAAGGGAGGGAGGACGGAGGACGGGAGAGGAGGAGGTTGGTGGTGGTGGTAGTAGGTAGTTAGTTAGTTGTAATAGTAGTAGTAGCAGTCAGTTGTAGTAGTAGTAGTAGTAGTAATAGCAGTAGAGTGGTAGTTTAGTTGTAGTAGTAGTATTAGTAATATTAATATTAGTAGTTTGTAGTAGTTAGTAGTAGTAAGGGTGGGAGGAGGAGAGGAGGAAGTAGTAATATGGTGGTGGTATAAGTAGTAGAGTAATGGGTAGGAGTAGAAAGTAGTAAGTAGTAGTAGTAATAGTAGTAGGAGTAGAAGTAGTTTTAGTAGTAGTAAGTAGTAGAGTAGGAGTAGTGTAGTTAGTAGTGGTGAGTAGTAATAGTAGTAGTAGTGGTAGTTAGAGGTAGTGGTGGGAGTAGTAGTGGTAGAAGTAGTAGTAGTAAAAGTAGTAGTGTTGTAATACTATAGCAGCAGTAGGCAGTAGTAGTAGTAGTATATAGCAGTTAGAAGTGGAGTTTTAGTTGTAATAGTTATTATTAAATAGTAGTAGTAGTAGTTGCAGTAGAGGAAGTTTCGAGTACCAGTCACCAGTAAGGAGACACCTTCTCCAGCATGTAGCGTTCTTGACGTGTGGGGGAAAACAGGGGGCGTTGTTCACCTGACAACACAGGACTACAGAGAGACAGAGAATGAGAGTCATGGGGAGGGGAGGAGGAGGAGGAGGAGGTGGGGAGGAGGTGGGGGAAGGAGGAGGAGGAGGAGGTGGGTGGAGGAGGTGGTTAGTGGTGTTGGTAGAAGTAGTAGAAGTAGTAGTAGTGTAGTAGTAGCGTAGTAGTAGCAGTAGTTAGCAGTAGTTAGCAGTTAGTAGCTGTAGTATGTTAGTAGTAAGTTGCAGTAGTAGTTAGCAGGTAGTCGAAGTTGTAGTAGGCAGTAGTAGCTGTGAGTTAGTAGTAGTAGTAGTTGTAGTAGGTAGTACGGGGACGGGAATAGCTCAGTGGTCGGAGCACTCGCTGTTCCCCCAGCCAAGTTAAGCAGCGTCGAGCGTTGGGGTTACCAGTTGGATGGGTGAATAAACCCCCCGTTGGCGCCGCGCCTTGGCTTCAGTACAGTCCCTCCAGTTACCCAACTGTAAATGGGTACTGGCCCTCTTTAGGGGTCAGGGAAGGTTAAAGCAGCGAGGGAGAGGAGATGGGAATAGGGCGTCCGCTTGCCTCTTCAATATGCTGGCTAGCGAAGTGAGGTCTCTGACGCCACGCTCCCCTACGACCTTATGGGTTATGGGACTCCTCTACCTTTTTTTTTTTTAACTTAGTAGTAGTAGTAGAAGTAGTAGTAGTAGTAGTAGTAATAGTAGTAGTAGTAGTAGTAGTAGCAGTCATACTAGTAGTAGTACTAGTGGTGGTAGTAGTGGTGGAAGTAGTAGCAGTCACTTGTAAGGAGACACCTTCTCCAGCATGTAGCGCTTGTACCGTGTCCTTGTTGTTCACCAGTCAAACGAGACAAGGCGAAAACCGTTTTATTGTTTTGTTCATATCGTAGTGGTAGTAGGGTAGTGTGGGAGTTGTTAGCAGTAGTTCGTTAGTAGTTTGTTTAGTTAGTAGTGTAGTAGCAGTAGTAGTTTGTAGTAGTTGTAGTAGTAATAGTCAGTAGTAGTAGTAGTGGTAGTAGTAGTAAAGAGTGAGGGGAGTAGGTGGAGGAGGAAGTTAGTAGTAGATGGTAGGTGGTAAAAGTAGTAGTAGTAGTGTAATGGTGTATGGTAGTAGTAGCGTAGTAGTAGTTAGTAGGAAGTGTAGTAGTAGTAGTAGTAGTGTAGTAGTAGTAGTAGTAGTAGTAGTAAGAGTGGGTGGAGGAAGAGAAGGAGGGAAGTAGTAGTGGTGGTAGAAGTCAGTAGTAGTAGTAGTTAGTAGTAGTAGTAGTAGTAGTAGGTAGTAGTAGTAATAGTAGTGTCGTAGTTGTAGTAGAAGTAGGTAGTAGTGGTTAGTCGTAGGATGTTAGTAGAAGAAGTAGTTGTTAGTAGTAGTAGTAGTAGTTAGTTATAGTTGTTTCGTAGATGTCAGTAGTAGTAGTCGTGGTGGTGGTTGGTAAGTAGTAGTAATAGTCGGGAGGAGGATGAGGAGGAGGGGACAAGTAGTAGTAGTGGTAGTGGTTAGAAGTTAGTCGTTATTATAGTAATGGTGTAATGGTAGTAGTAGTAGTGGTGGGTGATGGTGGTAGTGGTGGTGGTAGTAGTAGTAGTAGTGGTGGGGTATGGTTGGTGGTGGGTGTAGTAGTAGTAGTAGTAATAGCAGTCGTTAGTTAGTAATGGTTAGTAGTAGTAGAAGTATGGTGGTGAGGTGGTAGTGGCTTGTGGTAAGTAGTAGTTAGTAGTAGTAGTAGTGTATAGTAGCAGTAGAAGTAGTAGAAGAAGTAGAATGAAGGGAAAAAAGTAATAGTAGTAGTAGATGTAGTAGTAGTAGAAGAAGAAGTTAGTGGTTAGGTAGTAGAAGTTGTAGTAGTAGTTAGAAGTAGTAGTTGTAGTAGAAGGGTTAGTTGTAGTTAGTAGTGGTGTAGTTAGTAGTAGTAGTAGTGTAGTGTGGTAGTAGTGGTGGTAGTAAGTAGTTGTAGTCGTAGTAGTCGTAGTAGGTTAAAAGTGTAGTAGAAGTTGTAGTAGTAGTAGTAGTAGAAGTAGTAGTAGTAGTGGTAGTAGTAGTATAAGTAGAAGTTGTAGTAGTAGTTCTATCTATCTATTCTATCTATCTGTCCCGTAGTCTGACGACCGTGGGGGGCACCCTCAAAAACTCAACAACCAGTTTCCCTCCATCCTCTCTTTGTTCTGACTTTCTCTGGGTTTGTTGAGTTCTAGGCCTGTCCCATTCGATGATGTTATCCTCCCTGCTCTTCCTTGGTCTGCTTCTTCTTCTTCTCCTTGGACAGCTGCCTTGTAAAACTGTCTTTGCAAGTCCTCTGAGATCTTGTGACATGCCTCATACCATTTTAGTTTACGCTTTTAACGATCGTTAGGAAGGTTTCTCATAGGGTCCAATGGTTTGCTGGATTCTGTTATGCACGCTTTCGTTGCTTATGTGTCTTTGTAGGAGATGCCTGGAGTCTCCGAAAGATCTCATCTTCACCGCCTGTACTCTTCTCTCCAAATCTGCAGTCAGCGGTCCTATGATTCACAGGCATAAAGATAATATGGAGATGTCCAACGGGAGCGCATTAGTCTGATCTTGGAGATAAGTGAGATTTTTTTATCTCTCAGATGGTGTTTAGTTTGGACAGTGCTGTTAATGTCTGTGCAGTCTGCCTACTAATTCTGGTTGGATCCCGGGTCTGTTACTATGGCTCTCAGGTACTTGAAGCTTTGAACTGTTTCAGCTTCTGGTCATTAACCTGATACTCAGTGCTAATGCCGTTGGTGTTATTTAGTCATCAGTTTGATCGTCTTCTCTGCACTGATTTCTCATGCCGTATGTTGGAGGCCTTATTCAGGTGTTCTGTTAGGCTGGCAAGCTCTTTTTCTGATCCTGCTATTACCATCATTGTCATCTGCGAAGCGGAGGTTTGTGATCGTTCCTGCCACAATGCTGATGATCCTTCATGATGTTCCAGTGCATCAGCCATGATTTCTATCAAGGGTAGATGTTGAAAAGAGGGTGGTGAGAGTTGACAGCCCTGCCTTACTCCAACTGTTGTTCGACAAAACCATTCTCCAATGTTGTTGTTGTAGTACACTGCACTAGGTGGCCTCGGTACAGCTGTTTGATGAATCTGATCAGGTTTGCATTGATGCTGCACAAAATTCATGGTTACCACCAAGCTGCAGGCCACACCTGGTCAAATGCCTTCTATAAAATCGATAAATACATAGGTAACGGTCTTGTTGATGTTGAAGGTCGTTCGCATAGTATTTGAGGTTGAATAATCTGTTTGTTGTGCTGGCCTGCTCTGAAACCTGCTTGTTCCTCAGGCAATGATGGTCTTGCTTGTGGCTTAGTCTATTCAATATTATCTGCAGCTAGTGACTTGGTTGGGTGGTCTATAGGCGGATTGTGCGGTATAATTATGGCATTGTTGTATATTTCACTTTATTGGGGAGGGTTGATGTGAGTGACTGTGTCCATGGTGGTGGGCCATTTTCACTGTCTGCCAGATTTGTTGCAGATGTCTTAGTAGGGCGCTAGATGTTCATGGACTATCCCTCCAGCTTGAACCATACTCAGTGGAATGTTGTCTAGACCTGCTGACTTCCCCTTTTTCAGCGATTTGCTGCTATTTTCCACTTATTCTCGGAGGGATGGGTGGATGTCTGGTTGTTCTTTGCTTGACGTTAGTAGTAGTAGATTAAGTAAAAGTAGAAGAAGTAGTTGTAGTAGTAGAAGTAGTAGTAATAGCAGTAGAGTGGTAGTTTAGTTGTAGTAGTAGTATTAGTAATATTAATATTAGTAGTTTGTAGTAGTTAGTAGTAGTAAGGGTGGGAGGAGGAGAGGAGGAAGTAGTAATATGGTGGTGGTATAAGTAGTAGAGTAATGGGTAGGAGTAGAAAGTAGTAAGTAGTAGTAGTAATAGTAGTAGGAGTAGAAGTAGTTTTAGTAGTAGTAAGTAGTAGAGTAGGAGTAGTGTAGTTAGTAGTGGTGAGTAGTAATAGTAGTAGTAGTGGTAGTTAGAGGTAGTGGTGGGAGTAGTAGTGGTAGAAGTAGTAGTAGTAAAAGTAGTAGTGTTGTAATACTATAGCAGCAGTAGGCAGTAGTAGTAGTAGTATATAGCAGTTAGAAGTGGAGTTTTAGTTGTAATAGTTATTATTAAATAGTAGTAGTAGTAGTTGCAGTAGAGGAAGTTTCGAGTACCAGTCACCAGTAAGGAGACACCTTCTCCAGCATGTAGCGTTCTTGACGTGTGGGGGAAAACAGGGGGCGTTGTTCACCTGACAACACAGGACTACAGAGAGACAGAGAATGAGAGTCATGGGGAGGGGAGGAGGAGGAGGAGGAGGTGGGGAGGAGGTGGGGGAAGGAGGAGGAGGAGGAGGTGGGTGGAGGAGGTGGTTAGTGGTGTTGGTAGAAGTAGTAGAAGTAGTAGTAGTGTAGTAGTAGCGTAGTAGTAGCAGTAGTTAGCAGTAGTTAGCAGTTAGTAGCTGTAGTATGTTAGTAGTAAGTTGCAGTAGTAGTTAGCAGGTAGTCGAAGTTGTAGTAGGCAGTAGTAGCTGTGAGTTAGTAGTAGTAGTAGTTGTAGTAGGTAGTACGGGGACGGGAATAGCTCAGTGGTCGGAGCACTCGCTGTTCCCCCAGCCAAGTTAAGCAGCGTCGAGCGTTGGGGTTACCAGTTGGATGGGTGAATAAACCCCCCGTTGGCGCCGCGCCTTGGCTTCAGTACAGTCCCTCCAGTTACCCAACTGTAAATGGGTACTGGCCCTCTTTAGGGGTCAGGGAAGGTTAAAGCAGCGAGGGAGAGGAGATGGGAATAGGGCGTCCGCTTGCCTCTTCAATATGCTGGCTAGCGAAGTGAGGTCTCTGACGCCACTGCTCCCTACGACTTATGGGTTATGGGCACTCCTCTTCCTTTTTTTTTTTTAACTTAGTAGTAGTAGTAGAAGTAGTTAGTAGTAGTAGTAGTAATAGTAGTAGTAGTAGTAGTAGTAGCAGTCATACTAGTAGTAGTACTAGTGGTGGTAGTAGTGGTGGAAGTAGTAGCAGTCACTTGTAAGGAGACACCTTCTCCAGCATGTAGCGCTTTGTACCGTGTCCTTGTTGTTCACCAGTCAAACGAGACAAGGGAAAACCGTTTTATTGTTTTGTTCATATCGTAGTGGTAGTAGGGTAGTGTGGGAGTTGTTAGCAGTAGTTCGTTAGTAGTTTGTTTAGTTAGTAGTGTAGTAGCAGTAGTAGTTTGTAGTAGTTGTAGTAGTAATAGTCAGTAGTAGTAGTAGTGGTAGTAGTAGTAAAGAGTGAGGGGAGTAGGTGGAGGAGGAAGTTAGTAGTAGATGGTAGGTGGTAAAAGTAGTAGTAGTAGTGTAATGGTGTATGGTAGTAGTAGCGTAGTAGTAGTTAGTAGGAAGTGTAGTAGTAGTAGTAGTAGTGTAGTAGTAGTAGTAGTAGTAGTAGTAAGAGTGGGTGGAGGAAGAGAAGGAGGGAAGTAGTAGTGGTGGTAGAAGTCAGTAGTAGTAGTAGTTAGTAGTAGTAGTAGTAGTAGTAGGTAGTAGTAGTAATAGTAGTGTCGTAGTTGTAGTAGAAGTAGGTAGTAGTGGTTAGTCGTAGGATGTTAGTAGAAGAAGTAGTTGTTAGTAGTAGTAGTAGTAGTTAGTTATAGTTGTTTCGTAGATGTCAGTAGTAGTAGTCGTGGTGGTGGTTGGTAAGTAGTAGTAATAGTCGGGAGGAGGATGAGGAGGAGGGGACAAGTAGTAGTAGTGGTAGTGGTTAGAAGTTAGTCGTTATTATAGTAATGGTGTAATGGTAGTAGTAGTAGTGGTGGGTGATGGTGGTAGTGGTGGTGGTAGTAGTAGTAGTAGTGGTGGGGTATGGTTGGTGGTGGGTGTAGTAGTAGTAGTAGTAATAGCAGTCGTTAGTTAGTAATGGTTAGTAGTAGTAGAAGTATGGTGGTGAGGTGGTAGTGGCTTGTGGTAAGTAGTAGTTAGTAGTAGTAGTAGTGTATAGTAGCAGTAGAAGTAGTAGAAGAAGTAGAATGAAGGGAAAAAAGTAATAGTAGTAGTAGATGTAGTAGTAGTAGAAGAAGAAGTTAGTGGTTAGGTAGTAGAAGTTGTAGTAGTAGTTAGAAGTAGTAGTTGTAGTAGAAGGGTTAGTTGTAGTTAGTAGTGGTGTAGTTAGTAGTAGTAGTAGTGTAGTGTGGTAGTAGTGGTGGTAGTAAGTAGTTGTAGTCGTAGTAGTCGTAGTAGGTTAAAAGTGTAGTAGAAGTTGTAGTAGTAGTAGTAGTAGAAGTAGTAGTAGTAGTGGTAGTAGTAGTATAAGTAGAAGTTGTAGTAGTAGTTCTATCTATCTATTCTATCTATCTGTCCCGTAGTCTGACGACCGTGGGGGGCACCCTCAAAAACTCAACAACCAGTTTCCCTCCATCCTCTCTTTGTTCTGACTTTCTCTGGGTTTGTTGAGTTCTAGGCCTGTCCCATTCGATGATGTTATCCTCCCTGCTCTTCCTTGGTCTGCTTCTTCTTCTTCTCCTTGGACAGCTGCCTTGTAAAACTGTCTTTGCAAGTCCTCTGAGATCTTGTGACATGCCTCATACCATTTTAGTTTACGCTTTTAACGATCGTTAGGAAGGTTTCTCATAGGGTCCAATGGTTTGCTGGATTCTGTTATGCACGCTTTCGTTGCTTATGTGTCTTTGTAGGAGATGCCTGGAGTCTCCGAAAGATCTCATCTTCACCGCCTGTACTCTTCTCTCCAAATCTGCAGTCAGCGGTCCTATGATTCACAGGCATAAAGATAATATGGAGATGTCCAACGGGAGCGCATTAGTCTGATCTTGGAGATAAGTGAGATTTTTTTATCTCTCAGATGGTGTTTAGTTTGGACAGTGCTGTTAATGTCTGTGCAGTCTGCCTACTAATTCTGGTTGGATCCCGGGTCTGTTACTATGGCTCTCAGGTACTTGAAGCTTTGAACTGTTTCAGCTTCTGGTCATTAACCTGATACTCAGTGCTAATGCCGTTGGTGTTATTTAGTCATCAGTTTGATCGTCTTCTCTGCACTGATTTCTCATGCCGTATGTTGGAGGCCTTATTCAGGTGTTCTGTTAGGCTGGCAAGCTCTTTTTCTGATCCTGCTATTACCATCATTGTCATCTGCGAAGCGGAGGTTTGTGATCGTTCCTGCCACAATGCTGATGATCCTTCATGATGTTCCAGTGCATCAGCCATGATTTCTATCAAGGGTAGATGTTGAAAAGAGGGTGGTGAGAGTTGACAGCCCTGCCTTACTCCAACTGTTGTTCGACAAAACCATTCTCCAATGTTGTTGTTGTAGTACACTGCACTAGGTGGCCTCGGTACAGCTGTTTGATGAATCTGATCAGGTTTGCATTGATGCTGCACAAAATTCATGGTTACCACCAAGCTGCAGGCCACACCTGGTCAAATGCCTTCTATAAAATCGATAAATACATAGGTAACGGTCTTGTTGATGTTGAAGGTCGTTCGCATAGTATTTGAGGTTGAATAATCTGTTTGTTGTGCTGGCCTGCTCTGAAACCTGCTTGTTCCTCAGGCAATGATGGTCTTGCTTGTGGCTTAGTCTATTCAATATTATCTGCAGCTAGTGACTTGGTTGGGTGGTCTATAGGCGGATTGTGCGGTATAATTATGGCATTGTTGTATATTTCACTTTATTGGGGAGGGTTGATGTGAGTGACTGTGTCCATGGTGGTGGGCCATTTTCACTGTCTGCCAGATTTGTTGCAGATTTTAGGGGCCGTTTTGGTTCCCTCCCGCTTGAACCAAATCAGTGGAATGTTGTCAGCCCCCGCTGCTTTTCCCCTTTTTCAGCGTTTGCTGCTATTTCCCCTTTTTCGGAGGATGGGTTTGGGTCTGGGTTTTTCTTTGCTTTCGTTAGTAGTATTTTAAATAAAAGTAGAAGAAGTAGGTAGTAGTAGAAGTGTAGTGGGTAGTAGTTTTTGTAGTAGGGGGAAGGAAATAGCAGAGAAGTAGAAGAAGGGTGTGTAAAGAAGTTTTAGATTGTTAGTAGTGGGTTGTGTGGTGTATAGGAAGAAGAGAAGAAAAAGAAAAAAAAGAAGAAAATAGTAGTGAAGTAGTTAGTGTAAAATAGAGTAGTAGAAGTAGTAGTAGTGTAGTGTTATTTAAGTAGAAAATGTAGTTGGGGTAGTAGTTTTGTGTAGCGTAGTAGTGGTGGGGGGGAGTGGGGTAGTGGTAGTAGTAGTAGTAAAAAATAAAAAATAGTAGAGAAGAAGTAGAGAAAGAATTTTGTAGGGGGAGAGATGTGGGAGTAATAGTAGTACGGGAAAAAATAAAAAGAAGTGTGGGAGGGGAAAAAAATAGTAGTGGGGGGAGTAGTAAAATAGTAGTAGAAATAAATTTTGTTGGGAGTGGAGGAAGAGTAGAGAAGAGTAAGTTTAGTTTTTAAAAAATTAAAAAAGAAGTAGTAGTAGAAAAGAAGAAGGAGTGTAGTAGTAGATAGTAGAAATAGTAGTAGTAGAATAGGAAAAAAAGGTAGTAGGTAAAAAAATAGACGTAGGTAGGTAGTAGTAGGGAGTAGTAGAAGTAGTAGTTTAGTAGAAAAGTAGTGAAGAAGTAGAAAAGAATAGTTTTATAAAAGAAGGTTTGTGTAGGAAGGTAGTAGTAAAATAGTAGAGTAGGAGAGAAAAAGAAGTTGTAGAAAAAAAGAGTAGAGTGTTAGTAGGTAGTAGAAGTAGTGTAGAAGTAGTATAGTAGTAGAAGTAGTTTTAGTAGTAGTTAGAAGAAATAGTGCAGTAGCAGTAGTAGAGTATGTAGGGAGTAGAAGTAGTAGTGAAGTGTATGCAGAAGAGTTAAGAAAAAGTAGTAGTAATTTAGTAGTTAAAGAAGTAGTAGTAGGGTAGTGTAGAAGTAGTAGAAGAAGAAGAAGAAGTGTAGTACCCCTAAAATCCCCAGCATGCCCCCCCATTAGCAAAGCTCCCCCCTTGGGGCCAAAAGTTGTGCACGGGGTAACTACCCGCAAACGCCCACCTGCTTTTTTAGAGGAAAAGGTCACTTTCACTAAGATTTGTTTTTCAGTCATCCTTTTTTCCCCTTTTCCTTTTGCTTTTGATGAGGAACCCAGTCACAGCTAGAGGGCTACATCACTGGCACACCAACATACGTCATCAACTGGGTCACACAGGGTATTATGTGAGATATAAAAGTTTAGTTGAGGTGTTTGAGGAAGTTAAACCCATATCCAACGCCATGGATGGATCTAGACGACGAAGTGCGGGAATGGTTTCCGGACGAGATCGGCGCTGTCCTGCCTTTGTTTGATGCAATGCACCTGGTCCAGAAGAGCCAGATAGTGAGGAACGACGGGGCCCAGGAGACAACCTGGATGAAGCGACGGCCGATGCGACTTTGAGGGACTGAATTTAATTTACCGTACTAAACTGAACCGTTACTCCGCTAGGCAATTAGCAAGATGAGTTCATGTTAATGAGTGCTTGTTCGTGTTTTTTCGAGTTCTGGTTTCTTTTTTTTTTTGTCTTGGTGTGGTTTGTTCTTTCTCCGAAAGTTGGCCTTTGAAGACAAAATCCAAGTTCAGTAATACGTTTCATTTCCAAAGACGATCGTGTAATTTGTTTCTCCCCTGTACACAAAGAAAGGACTTCATGGTGTTGACATTTCGAACATTTTGAAACCAAGATTCTTTTCCCGAATTTGTGTATCTTATTGTATTGTCCTTGTGCAAAGTCTGCGATTTCCTTTTTACTTTATAAATATATACAGAAATCATGCTCATGTTGTTTTCCACAAGACCATCTCCTCTCTCTCTCTCCTCTCTCGTCTCTCTCTCCTCTCTTCTCTCTCTCTCTTCACTCTCCACTCTCACCTCACTCTCTCCCTCTCTCTCTCACTCTCATGATGCCCTTGTTGCCTTCTATCCTCAAAGTCGCTTTTTATTCTTTTTCCTTCACTTCTACTCACACGACCTAACTTACAGCTTTCGGGTTTGTTTCACTCAAATTGATAGGGTTTAGCACAAAAATTACTTTCTGCAAAGGGGCCCATCCCTAGCAAACGCCCACCGCCCCAATTTTGCCCTAAATCATGACACATGTGGGGTGGGCTTTTTGCTATGATATTTACGGTAGTAGTAGAAGAAGTATTAGTTGTGGAAGTATAGAAGTTAGAAGTAGTAGCAGTATTTAGCAGTAAAGAATAGTAGTATGGTAGATATGTAAGAAGTAAAGTTTTAGCAAAGTAGTAGTAGTAAGTAGTGAAAGAAGAAGAAGAAAAGAAAGAAGTAGTAGTAGTTAGAAGTATAGTAGAAGTAGTGGTGGTGGTAGTAGTAGTAGTAATAGTAGTAGTAGTATTAAAGTAGTAAGTAGTAGAAGTGGTAGTAGAAGTAGTAGTAGTAGTAAGCAAGTAGTAGTAGTAAGTAAGTAGTACAGTAGAGGTAGATGTAGTAGTAGAAGTAGTAGTAGTAACAGTAGCCGTAAAAGTAGTAGTAATAGTAGAGTGTGTAGTAGAAGTAGTATAGTATATAGTAGTAGTAGTAGCAGCAGTAGTAGTAGAAGAAGAAGTAGTAGAAGAAGAAGAAGTAGTAGTAGAAGTAGTATAGTAGCATAAGTATATATAAGTAGTAGTGAAAGTGGTAGTAGTAGTAGTAGTAGTAAAAGTAGTAGTAGTATGGTAGTAGTGAAGAAGAAGGAGTAGTAGTAGTTAGAAGAAGTAGAAGAATATGAAGTAGTAGCAGTAGTAGAAGAAGTAGTAGCAGTAGTAGCAGGAGTAGTAGTAGTAGTAGTAGTAGTGGCAGCAGTAGGGGGGGAAGGAGGGCCTCTGTACTCACAAAAACGCCGTAAAACTCTCTGTAGTATCTGTCTGTGGACTGCAGCATCAGTTTACACAGTTCCGACAACTCCTGCTTGCCTCCCGTCTCCTGGCACGTTTCATCCACTCCCCACCCGGGGTAGTAGCCATAGGCCAGCCGTAAACCGTCCACCCTGAAAGCATTCAAGTACCCGGGAGTGAGTGAATAAGAGTGTGTGGAGAGGATAGATACGATGACAATGACGATGACAATGACAAATTCTTTTATTTCGAGGATAATGAATAAGGTGGTTTGGTCACCTCACTAGAATGCCGCCCAACCAACCAGCCCTACGGGCATACACCACCAAATACAATGGCTGGAAAGCCAGAGGTAGACCAAGGAGACGATGGAGCGACTCCGTGGCTGACACCTACTGCGATCCCATTACCAGTCACTATACATCAAGCCTCAGCCACCGCCTAGCTGCAGACAACTCTGGGTCTCCCCGCGACGTAAGGTGCCGAAAGGCACCAGCACAGATGAAAGAAAAAGAAGATGAATAAGCACCCCTGTGGTTTTTTTACATCCAGTCCCCGCCCTTAGGGATATATATGATAATAAAATAAAATAAAGCCCATACCAATACACACACAATATACGGGGAAAATATATACCCCCCCCCCAAAAAAAAAAAAAAATCATCGAAAATAGAGGGGGAAAAAGCAACAACAAATAACAAAGCAAGCAAAACAGAAAACACAGAACACAGTCACAGGGGGGAGGGAGAGAGAAGGGAAAGACACAAGAAGAAAGAGAGAGAGAGAGATTGAGACACCGAGAGAAAGATAAGAAAAAGAAATGAGATAAAAGAGAGAGAGAGAGAGAGAAAGAGAGAGAGAGAAGAGAGAGAGAGAGGAGAGAGAGAGAGAAGGAAAGATAGAGAAAGCGAAAGAGACAAGAGAGAGAGAAGAGAGAGAGAGAAAGAATAGAGAAAAGAGAAAGAGAGAGAGAGAGAAGAGAGAGAGAGAGAGAGAGAGAGAGAGAAAAGACGAGAGAGAAGAGAGAAAGAGAAAGAGAAGAGAATGAGAGAGAGAAAGAGAAAGAAAGAGAGAGGAATGTGAAGAGAGAAGAAAGAAAGAGAGAGCGACTCGAGCGCGCGTGAGCGCTTTGAGACGCTCTGGCTTCGCGACTCTCGCTGACGCTTTTCTCTTCTCTCGGCGCCTCTCTCCTTAATCTTAAACACCAACGACCCACCAGCAACCCACCATGCCGCTGAGCACAAGGGACCAATAACTCACCCAAATCCCAAAACTTCTCCTCAAACAACCCAACCCGCACCAACAACACCACCATACAACCCCCTCAAAAACAGAAGCAAAATCACGGAACTCCTCCCAATTCATCAAACCGGGTTAAAGCCCTCAACACAGGTGAGACGAATAGAGAGAGAGATAACAGAACAGATAGAGACAGCCAAGAGACCCAGAGACATCGCTCAGAGCGCGCTCATAGAGTAAGAGAGCTAAACAAGAGTCAGACGACACAATGAGAGAGATAGTGAGCGAGAGAAACAGACAGACAGATAAAACATAGAGACAGCTAGAGAGATACATAGAGAAAAGAGAGATACACTAGAGGAACAGACAAGCGAGGTCACAGAGAGAATAAGCAGAAACAGATAGACACATACAGATGATAAGACGACCAGAAGACAGAGAGAGAAACTAGAGAGAGACAGACAGATAAGAGAGCCTACAGACAGTGATTATAGAAGTGGGTTCGATTCCAGATCAACAACAGATTTTTTTCCCCCCACCTACCGAACTTGGGTGCCCAAGTGTGTAGTCAATATTTCTCACTGAATTTTTTGAACGACACACTAGACTCAGAGAAGATTTAAGCAGAGGGCAAAATTCTTGGGCTAAATAAACCACCCCGAGGTTGTTGTTGTTTTGTTTTATTTTCTTCGTTCCTGTGTGTGTGTTTGTGTGGTTGTGTGTGTTTGAGTGTGTGTGTGTTATGTATGTGTGTGTGTGTGTATGTATATAAGTGTAGTATAGTGTGTGTGTTGTGGGTGTGTATGTGTGTTGTGTGTGTTGTGGATGTATAGTGTGTGTTGTATGTGTGTGGTGTGTGTGGGTGTGTGTGGTGTGTGGTGTGGGTGTGTGGTGGATTATGTGTGGATGTATGTGTGTGTGGATGTTGTGTGTGGATGTGTGTGTGTGTGTTGTATGTGTGTGTGGATAATGTGTGTGTTTGTGTGTGTGTGTTTGTGTGTGTGTGTTGTGTGTGTTATGTGCGTGTTTATGTGCGTGTGTAATGTGTGCGGTTGTTTGAATGTTTATGTATAGTTGTGTGTGTCTGTATGTGAGTGTATGTATGTAAATGTGTTAACAGAAGTGAGATTATTTGATCTGCCACAACTCTGTACAACCTTCTCAGGCTACGACAGCACAGAGTGACAGGAGGATAGGCCTCTAAGAAAGAGGCTGCATAATACTACATTTACCAGAAATGCAAAGTGTATGCAATGGTAGTTTTCAACCACCACCCAAGGAAACAGCGCTGCAACAATTTGCAGTGTGTCCAAAATAGTCACACGTCGCTTCTGACCACAGGGAGGTATCTACTTACCACACCAACACATGTGTGAAAGTGTTTATGGTGTGTATGTATGTGTGTGTATGTATGTATATGTATGTATGTGTGTATGTGTGAGTATGTATTGTGTAGGTGTGTGTATGTTGTGTGTTGTGGGACGGGCTGTATTCAACAGGGCTGCACTGCACTGAAAGGTGGTGATTGCTGCTGGATTGGGGTGTTTTATTTTACCTGTCATACTGTTCCTACCGTGCACACAATGGCCTACTCTTTTGAAAGGCGGGACGGAGTTTTTTTAAAGAGTCTGCAAGATGCGCGTGCTTCGCACACCGTGGTCCTCGGTTTTAGTCTTATCCAAAGGGCTTTTTGACATTGAGTTCGATTTTTTTTTTTTGGGGGGGGTCAAACTGGGATAGAATAGGACGAGGCTGGGAATCGAACCCAGTGCCTCAAAGTTACTTGTTGGCAGGCGAACGTCTTAACCATCCTGCCACCTTTCTTCTTGGAGATTTTAACAAGACAATAAAAACGTGGATTTGTTTTGTTGTTGATGTTTTAAAAAACCCAAAAAAAACACCTCACAAAAGACACACAAATCAGTGACATTGTATTTATTGATAAGCATAAACACAACACAATAATTATAGCATTTCACAAGACAGCACAAAACAAAGTGTGTGTGTGTGTGTGTGTGTGTGTGAGCGTTGTGTGTGGTGTGTGTGTGTGGTCGAATGTCGCAATTCTGCCCTACAGATTAAGAAAATATAAACAAACGCACAAAAAATTCCCGAAACTAATGATTGCTGGGATGTTCAGTTGCCTAGCAACCTGTCAGTGGTTAGGTAAACTATTGCTTCCATGCTCTTCTTTTCTCCAGCCAAAAAGCTTGTGTCGAATAAACCCAGTTTAATCTGGCTTTTCTAGTCCAACGTCGTTACATACAATGTTGTATTCCTACATGCCCAGTGTGTGTGTGTGTTGTGGTGTGTGTGTGACCTTTTTTATTTGCCATTTTCCATTGAATGTTGCAACAATAAGAAATGGCGTCTTTCTTATAGTGTCCTTTTCGAGAATAAGATTGTGTATCAAGTGCCCAGTCATAATTGCAAATTGCCCATCAATGGAAGATTAAACGTTTTTGGACGTTGACTTTGAACAGTTGTGTGAAAGCAAAATACGAAAGCTTGTATCAAAATCATGTCAGTTATTGATGTAAAGTAAAAACATGTCGTTATGATTGTAAGCAAAACACGACAGCCTACACCAAAATCTTGTTTTGCTTTTAATTATATGTTCAATGGTCCATCATCCATTACAAACCTTCATTATAACATCCTGAAGCATCTCCTTTAAAAGAAAAAAAAGTTCTCTGAAGTCGGAGTGTGTTTGCTTAATTTTTGATACGATGTTGAAAACAGTCATACAGTCAATTCACCAAGTGTCCCCGCACTTCAGAGAGAGAATAGAGGGGAGGGGGAGGAGGAGAGGGAGGGAGGAGAGAGAGAGAGAGAGAGAGAATGAGAAGAGAGAGAAGAGGAGAGGGGAGAAGAGGGAGGGGGAGAGTGGGATGAGACAAGAGAGAGAGAGGAGGGGGCGGAGGGAGGGAACACTGACACAGAAAGTTTTAATTGTACTTCGGCTTAGCCACTATACAAAACCGTTCGGCAGTTTCCCACTTCTTCAAGCATACAGAAATCCACACTCTTGAGTCTTCTAGTCATCATCATCCCATCATTCTTCTCAGCACTAACATCACCATCGCTATCATCATGCTTCAATGTTCTATAGCACATCGCAGCAAGAATATCAGCATAACCATCATTACTTTCTCATCTTACATCCATCACAAACATCTTCTCCTCGTTATCTACTCGATCATCGTCTTCTTTGGCCTGTATAATTATCATCATCACGCTCATAACATCTTTAGTATCTACTTTAGTGTCGTGATCGTTATCTCATCAAACCACACCACCGCATCCTTGAATTTTCACATATACATCATTGCCACCACGTCATCTTAAACAACTGTCATCATAATCGACCAACACCACCATCATCAACATCATCTGCCACCAACGTTACCATCGTCACCTTCAATTTCCCCATCATTGCCACCATCATGCACCATCACACTTCAAGCATCTACATTAACACCAACTTCAGCATTTCCATCATCATCGACATCATCTATTTGAGCGTCTACATCATGACATCATTATCACTGTATCATTATCAATATCTGTATCATCGTCACACCACCTTGTAAGCATCTCCCTCATCCATTCTATATCAGTTCAGTAACCTAACATCATCATCGCCTTAATAATTTGAATTCTACATCGCCAGTTGAGCCGTCACCATGTACAATATCTACATCATCTTACGTCACAATACTTTGTCACCAACGCATCACCTCCATCGTCTTTTTCACACGATACCTCCTCATAGAGAGTGAGATGAAGGGAGGGAGAGAGGGGGAGAGGGAGTGAGAGAGTGAAATGACAATGACAAACAATGACAACAGTTTTATTGTGATACGCATCAACGCCCATTCACAAGGGGACAGTGGGATGGGGATTGGGCACCAAAAACACAGAAACAACGAAAGCAATATTAATTAATGACAGCGCAAACAAGTCTTCATGACAGGATTCCATATCATTGTTCTATTACATAAAATTTCATTTAAATCGGACCACAGTTTCTCATGTTTTAAGTCATCCAGTAAGTGTACAACACTTTAATCAAGAAAACATCTTTTGTAAACATTTCCTTCAACACAGCACTGTGTCCTATCAGGTGCACTGTCTCCATGTCAGCGTAGCAAGAAGTGGACATCATCAGCTTTCATCCGTCATCTTTGCTCAACTTTCCATTACAATCTGCCAGTGTAACAGTCCTTCCCTTTCTGCAGCCTTTCATCCCCATCTCCATAAACCCCCCACACTCTGCTCCAGTTACATTCTCTGCACACTCTTCCTCACTCTCATTCTCACCACACCCTTCCCCTCTCCTCACCTCTACAAAACACTCTCCCTCACTCTCCCTCTCTTCAACGCTCTTCTCTGTCATTTTCTGCATGCATCCACATCCCTACCTTTCTCACATGCTTTTCGTGATTTTCCACCCCTCCTTCCCCAATTCACAAATCAGAGGGAGAGAGTGAGAGAGATAGAGAGAGAGAGAGGGGGAAGAAGGGAGGGAGAGAGTAGAGGGAGAAGAGAGAGAGGGGGGGAGAGAGGGAGGGAGGGAGGAGAAAGAGAGACAGAGAAGAGGGGAGGAAGAGAGAGGTAGAGAGGGAGATAGAGAGAGAGAGAAGAGAAGGGAAAGGGGAGAGAGGGGAGAGGGAGGGAGAGAGATAGAGAGAAGGGGGGAGAGATGAGAGAAGATAGAGAGTAGAGGGAGAGGAGGGATGGAGAGAGATAGAACAGAGAGAGAGAGAGATAGGGGAGAGGAGGGAGGGAGAGAGGGAGAGATAGAGAGAGAGGGGACGAGGGGAGGGAGGGAGAGAGATAGAGAAGAGAGGCGCGCTAGATATAATATATATTATATTATATATATATAATATATGTGTGTTTGGTGTGGTGTGGTGTGTGTGTGTGTGTGTGTGTTGTGTGTAGATTGTGTGTGGTATATACATGTTATATGTATTATCCGTTACGAACTTTTTCTAACACAATTAGCACACACACACACACACACACACACACACACACACACACACACACACACACCATCACACACACACACAACATAATTCCGACCCCTCCCGTCCTTCCCCGCTCCTTCTGTCCCTTTCTCCTCATACGCTTTTTCCCCCTAAACGTCCCTCCTCACTCACCTCACTCACTCAGTCCCATGTCACAAAGGACGTAGGGACATGAGAGAAACGCGACAGAGATCTTTTTCCATGCTTCAAACGATCCTGTGTGGCTAGTTAGAAGGTGTTCAGGGGTAGGGCGTCTTCTCCTAACGTCTAATAATCCTGAAAGTGGAAAAGAACGCTGGGGCTTCTACAGGTTGGGCGATAGCGGAAATCGGCTTGCAGCTATCATCTACAACTACACTACAACTACACTACATACACTACAACTACACCACACCACAAACACACACACTCTACCCATAAACACTACACACTACACTACACAACACTAACACTACACTACACTACCCTGCAACTGCATCACTGCACAGCACGCACTACATCTACACTACACTACACTACACCCACACAAACCCTACACAACACGTCACTACACTTACACTACAACACTCTACAATCACTACTATTCACCTACTATACACTACACACACTACACTACACATACACGTTCTCTACACTACTCAACTCTTCTCTAACACGACCTCACAACACAACTCTACACAACACTACAATCACACTACACTACACTACACTTCACTACACTACACTTCACTACACTACACAACACTAACCACACTACACTACACTAAAATATACACTTCTATAACAATTAAAAAAAAAAAAAACACTGACACTACACTTGCATTACAACTGCATTACACTACACCACACTACCCTACACACAACACTAAAACATTACACTACACCACCACTAAACTACACATCACTACACTCCACTACACTACACTACACTTTCACTACACTACACAACACTACACTGCACTGGCACTACACTGCATTACACTACAACAACACTTCACTACCTACACCTAAACTACATCTGCAACTAAGACTGCATTACACTACACCACACTACACAACACACACTACATTACACACACTACACTTACTACACTACACTACACTACCACTTCACTACACTACACTACACTAAATTACACTTCCCTACACTATAACTACACCACACCACATCCCACCTCACACACACTGCACTTACACTACACTACAAATACAACATCCAACTACAACCAACAACAACACAACAATGTATAGATACAAAGATCAACAAAAAAGCAAAATCAAACTACTCAACCAACATTTAAAATAAAAAAAAAAAAAAAATAACCTAACATTACACTACACAACAACTACACAACACTACACTACACTACACTACACTACACTACACTTCACTACATTACACTAACACTCACTCCACTCCACTCACTGACACGAACACGACGACGACACGACACTTCAATACACTACACTACCCTACACTACACTACATTACAGCTACATGACACTGACACACTACAGGCAGACAACACAACACTACACTACACTACTACATTAACACTTTCACTACACGACACTAAACTACACACACTACAATACACTACCTACAACTACACTATATTACACTACACTAACACTTCACTACACTACACTTCACTACACTACATTGGACTACCTTTACACTTCAGTACACACACTACATACACTACAAACTACACTGCACTACACTACACCACATTGCAACTACACTACACTACAATTACACCACACCTCAAACACATTTACACTACACTACACTACACTACAAAAAAATAACTACACTGCACTACACCTACACTATACGACACTACACTCAACTAAAAAAACTACACTACATTACAACTACACTTCAATACATTACACTACAATACACTACATACACTACACTACATTACCCTACATTACACCACACTACACTACATCACACTACACTACACTACGATTACATTAAACTTCACTACACTACACCAACAACTACACTACACTAAACTAACTACACTACACTACGCTACACTTCACTACACAATATCTACACTGCACTACACTAAACTACACACACAGGAAAATTACACTACACAACACTTTACCCACTTCCCACTACAAAACACTTCACTAACGACACTAAACTAACACTACAACTACATTACACTTACACTATAATTACACTACAACTAACACATACACTACACTACACTTTGAAGCGATATCCCAACTACATTACACTTCACTATCACGACACTAAACTAACAAACACTACATTACACTACACAATATTTCACTACACAACACTACACTTACTACATCTACACTACATTTGAACTAACACTACACTTCAGTACACTACACACATTACACTACACTGCACTACACTACACCACATGCACTACACTACACCACATTGCACTAAAACATACCACCTAAAAAACAACCCTTAAAAAAACAATTTAAAACAACCACACCACACCACACCACACTTCACTACACAACATTTACACTACATTAAACTTCACTACACGACACTACACTTCACTACACTTCACTACACAAGACATTACACCACACCACACCACACCTACAACTACATTACATACTCCACACCACACCACCACCACACTACACTACAATACACACACTTCACTACACTACATAACACTACACTACACAACACTACATTAACACTACCCACACCACATTACCTACACTACCTACACTACATTACAATCACTACACTACACCTAATACTGCACTTCACTACACAACACACACTACATATACACTAACTCTTCACTACACTTAGACTATACACTACACTCACCACTACATTACACTACAACTAACTGTAACAACACTACACTACCTACATTACACTACAACAACATTTACCTATAACTACATTACACCTACACTACATACACTACACCTACACTACACTACCCACACTACACTACACAAACTACTTCACTACTCCTCACTACACTACTACTACACTACACTAACTTACCATACACAACACAACACTACACTACACTACACTGCACTACACTACACAACGCTACACTACACTACACTACACTACACGACACTACACTACACTACACACTACACTACACTACACTACATTACACTTCACTACATCTACATTACACTACATTACATTACATTACACTACACTACACTACATTACACTACACTATATACACTACACTACACTACATTACACTTCACTACACTACATTACACTCACTACACTACACTACTCTACACTACACTACACTTCACTACACTTCACACACTACACTACCCTTCACCACACCCCCCTACACTACACTACACTACACTACATTACACTACACTACATACATTACATTACACTACACTACACTACACTTCACTACACTACACTGCACTACACCACACTACACTACACTACACTTCACTACACTACATTAACACTTCACTACACGACACTACACTACACTACACTTCACTACACTACACTACACTACACTTCACTACACTACACTACATTACACCACACCACACCACACTACAGTACACTACACTACACTACATTACACCACACCACACCACACTACACTATCACTACACTACATTACACTACACTACACTACATTACACTACACCACGCCACACCACACCACACCACATTACACTACACTACATTACACTACACTACACTACATTACACTTCACTACACTACACATCACTACACTACACTACACTGCACTACATTACACTACACTAACACTACAACGACAATAACTGCACATTCACTACACTACACTACACTACACTACATTACACTACACTTCACTACACTACACTACACTACACTACACTTACACTTTAATACACTACACTACACTTCAATACACTACACTACACTACACTACATACACTACACTACATTACACTACACTACACTGTACAACACTACACTACACTACATTACACTACACTACATTACACTATACTAAATTACACTACACTACACTACACTTCACTGTTACTGTCACTGTTACTGGTCCCGTAACCCGCCAGGGTCGTAGGGGCGCTGCATGGTGGACGAACGGTGGACCAGCTGGCTCCACTTAGCGCGGTCGTGGGCGAGTGCCTGGGTGACACTGAAGTCCTCCCCTGTCCAATCACGGATGTCGTCGGCCCACTTTTCCTCTGTCTGCCCCGTCTTCTCTTCCCCTGGACTGTTCCTTGCAGGATGGTCTTTGCAAGTCCTTCTGAGCGTGTTACGTGCCCATACCATCTGAGTTTCCTCTTTTTCGCCGTGGTCAGTAGGTCTTCATAGTCCCGCACTTGTTGAGTGATCTTTCTGCGGACTTCATTGTTGGTGACATGGTCCTTGTATGAGATGCCAAGGAGCCTTCTGAGGCATCTCATTTCTACACTACACTACATGTCTACATAATCACAGGACTGCACTGAGCAATGAGTGGACTGTGTAGCGAGTGCTGTCAAAGGCCCACGTCTGCAGATTGTAGCATCGTGAAGCTTCCTGTACCTCCTAGGTGATTTTCTTCAAAGACAATCTCGAATCTTGTTAACGAAGACAGCTGGCTAGCAACAACAAAGAGAAAGATAGAGGGAGACAGAGACAGAAGGGGGTGGGGGTTGGGGGGGGGGGGGGGGGGGGTGGTTGGCAGAGATTTAATTTATTTTATTCTTTCATATCGAGAATAATGGAATATCCACTTATGTGCTTTTTTTTTTTACATTCAGTCCCCGTTTGTATGCGGCTTTTGTAAATTCTGTCATCTGTTCCTACCGGCACACAATGGCCTACTCTTACGAAAGGCGCAACAGGAGTTAATCTGTGCGCAAGATGTTCCGCGTGTGTTCACACACGGGGCCTCGGTTTATAGTCTCCTCCGAAGGACTTTTGGGGAGAGTGGAGTCTGCACTGATGTTAAACTCCAGGGGAAAATATCCCCTTGAATGGGAATCGAACCCGGGTCGTCAGATTGCGAGCGCAATGTTTTGACCACTAAGCTAAGAGAGAGAGAAGAGAGAGAGAGAGAGAGAGAGAGAGAGAGAGAGAGAGAGAGAGAGAGAGAGAGAGAGAAGAGAGATAGAGAGAGAGAGAGAAAAAAAGAGAGAAAAGAGAGAGAGAGAGAGAGAGAGAGAGAGAGAGAGAGAGAGAGAGAGAGAGAGAGAGAGAGAGAGAGACAGAGAGAGATTGATTGAATCTTTAATGGGTAAAGAATTAGGCACAATAAAGGCCTTTTTACAATTCTGCCCAAGAGAAAGAAAGAGAGAGAGACAGAGAGAGACAGAAGCAGAGAGGGAGGGAGGGAGGGAGAGAGAGGGGAGGAGGGAAGAGAGACAATGCAAGAGTTAGAGAACAGAGAGGAGGGGGGGAGGGGGGAGGAAAGAGAGACGGAGACATCAAAGAACAGAGTCAGAGAGAGCGAGAGAGCGAGAGAGAGGAGAGAGAGAGAGAGAG
Source organism: Rapana venosa (assembly GCA_028751875.1). Lineage (NCBI taxonomy): Eukaryota > Metazoa > Mollusca > Gastropoda > Neogastropoda > Muricidae > Rapana > Rapana venosa. The sequence continues at coordinate 23,085,025 of CM054168.1, read as the reverse complement.
AGAGAGAGGAAGAGAGAGGAGAGAGAGAGAGAGAGAGAGCAGACAGACAGACAGAGACAGAGACTCAGAAAGACAGACAGACAGAGAACAGACAAAGAGACAAACAGAGAAACATACAGTCAGAGAAGCAGACAGACACAGACAGACACACAGAGAAACAGACAGCTAGCTACAAGCAAACAAGCATCCTCACTTGATGTCATCGCAGGTGTAGGTGAGCGTGGTAAACTTGCCCCAGATTCCGTCTCCACAGGTCACTGTCTTGTTCAGAACCTTCGTCTCCCTCTGAAAGGGAATATCTGAAACACACACACAAAACACACAAACAACCATATAACACGTATACAGGTAACTGCGATTCAAAGGCGTGTGCCAGAAGGACTTAAAAAGCCCTGAACATCGACCAGAACAACTGGGAAGACAACAGTTTTGAAACAGTCAACCTGGAGACAGACAGACTGTGCAGAAAGGTCTCTCCAAGTTGGAAGAAGAGACACTTGCTCAGCAGCACGAGGCAAAGAGAAGGAGAAGAAAGGCTGCAGCCCAGGCAGACAGACCAGCATTGTCAGACTTCATCTGTTCCTTCCTCTGCCATAGGCACTGTCTGTCATTCCTGTGTGGGACTGGCCAGCCACACCCGACGCTGTACCAGAATGAATAACACCTAGAGCACAACTTCATAGTCTTCCGAGACTGAGGGATGCCAATGTATGTATACAGGTAAAGGGAACGGGATGGCCTGGTGGTTAGAGTGATCTGCTGACCCAGGTTCAAATCTCGTTCAAGAGGATTTTTCCTCTGAAGTTAACTAACATCAGTGTCGACTCCACTCCCCTAAAAAGTCCTTCGGATGAGACTATAAACTGAGGTCCCGTGTGCGAACGCACACACGCCTAACTTCTGCACATGTTAAAACCCGTTCCGCTTTTCGAAAGAGTAGGTCACTGTGTGCTGGTGACAAAATTGACAAAACTGGACACACACAGGTTCTGGATGTAAAAAAAAGGACATGAGTGCTTATTTCATCATCCTCGAAGTAAAAGAATGA
>CM054168.1:23071477-23078977 GCA_028751875.1 Rapana venosa | reverse complement strand
GAGAGAGAGTGAGAGAGAGGGAGAGAGACAGAGAGAGAGAGAGAGAGAGAGACAAACAGACAGACAAACAGACAGACATTGTTTTCCAGAAATGTATGCTGATTCAAGACAGAGAGAGAGAGACAGACAGACTACAGACAGACAGATAGACAGACATTGTTTTTCCAGAAATGTTATGCTGATTCAAGACAGAGAGAAAGAGAAAGAGAGAGAGAGAGAGAGAGGAGAAGAGGAGAGAGAGAGAGAGAGAGAGAGACAGACAGACAGACAGACACACAGACATTCAGACGGACAGAGACAGACCGAGAGAGATTTTATTAACCAGAAAATATGATACTGATTCAAAAGTCTACTTTTTACACGTGTTACTATGAACCGATTCACAGTGAGGGTGTTTCGACACAAAAGCAGTGTGTTCTAGGTTTGTTCCATTTCTTCACTGGAAGACATCGCTTCAACATATCGCTTCAATATGGAACATATCGCTTCAAGTCGCTGGAAACATACTGACATGAACGATCTCAATCCCTTTCTGAAGGTCAAGGTAAAGGTGTCATCCCATAACCTATGTGGTCGTCGTGGAGCGAGGCGTCAGAGACCTCAGCTTCTCCAGGGGCCAGTATACTGAGGGTGGTGCCCATTCACAGCTGGGTGAACTGGGGGACTGTGATGAAGTTAAAGCGCGCGCAAACGGTCACCCAATATACCCTTCACGCTGCTTAACCTTGGCTTGGGGCCACTAAGCTACCCTGGCGCCTCAGTCTCTTTTCTAACCTCACCACCAAAATGCAGAGACTTTAAAAGGGAACAACTAGTGAAAGAGACCAAGACCGTTAGTCTTTGTCAGGGAGATTTGCTGCTTAACTTGGCTGGGGGAAAGCGAGTGCTCTAGAGGTGGTCTAGAGGTAACGCGCTGTCTAGAAAGCGAAACGTCCGGGTCGGAAGTGTGCGGTGGTTTGTATCCTGTTTGGACCCGAAACTTTTTCCCCATCCATTAGATCATGAGTGGTGGTCTGGGCGCTAGTCTTTCGGATGAGACGATAAACCGAGGTCCCGTGTGTTGCACATAATTATTTAGCGCACGTAAAAGAACCCACGGCAACAAGATTGTTGTCCCTGCCAAAATCATGTAGAAAAAAGCCACTCTGATAGTGATACAAATACTGTTGCAGACAGGAAAAAAAAGAAAAAAAAAGGGGTGGCGCTGCTCTTGTGGCGACGTGCTCTCACAGGGGGAGAGCAACCCGAATTTCACGCAGAGAAATCTGCCGTGACTTAAAGTGGTATAAATAAATGAAATGAAATGAAATGACCACTGAGCTATCCCGTCCCGTACTCTCCATTAAAAGTAAGGTAGGAAGTAAAGGAGTCCCATAACCTGTAAGGTCGTAGGGGAGCGAGGCGTCAGAGACCTCACTTCTCTAGGGCCAGCATATTGAGGGCGGCGCCCATCTCCTCTCCCTCGCTGCTTTACCTTCCCTGACCCTAAAGAGGGCAGGTACCCATTTACAGCTGGGTGAACTGAGGGAACTGTACTGAAGCCAAGGCGCGCAAACGGTCACCCATCCAACTGGTAACCACGCTCGACGCTGCTTAACTTGGCTGGGGGAAAGCGAGTGCTCTGACAACTGAGCCATCCCGTCCTCCATTAAAAGATTTCAAACAAAACGCCAGCCATACATGAACATATTAACTTATGCAGTGTTAATGTACCGGCCCACTCTGATTGCCAGACGAGTGATGTCTGAGCCAAAGTGAACATTCTGGATGACACCCCCCCAGAGTGATCAGCTGCAAGCAAGGCGACTGCAGCAGCAACAACAAAACGGCCAATAGCAGCAGCAGCAGCAGCAGCAACAGCAGCAGCAACAGTAACAGCAGCAGATAAGTGAGGACAGAATCTATGTGTGTGTGTGCGCGTGTGTGTGTGTTAAAGTGTGTGTGTGTGTAAAAGTGTGTGTGTGTGTGTTAAAGTGTAAGTCCATGTGTGTTAAAGTGTGGTGTGTGTGTATGTATGTGTGTTTGTGTTAAAGTGTGTGTGTGTGTGTGTTAAAGTATGTATGTGTGAGTGTGTGTATTAAAGTGTGTGTGTGTGTGTGTTAAAGTGTGTGTGCATGTGTGTGTTAAAATGAGTGTGTTAAAGTGTGTGTGTGTGTGCTCAAGTGTGTGTGTGTTCAAGTGTGTGTTTTCAAGCGTGAGTGTGTTCAAGTGTGTGTGTGTTAAAGTGTGTGTGTGTTAAAGTGTGGTGTGTGTGTGTGTGGTTCAAGTGTGTGTGTGTGTGTGTTGTTATAAAGTGTGTGTGTGTGTGTTAAAGTGTTGTGTGTTTAAAGTGTGTGTGTTAAAGTGTGTGTGTTAAAGTGTGTGTGTGTGTTAAAGTTGTGTTGTGTGTTAAAGTGTGTGTGTGTGTGTTAAAGTGTGTGTGTGTGTGTGTTAAGTAGTATGTGTGTGTTATAAAGTGTGTGTGTGTTAAGTGTGTGTGTGTTAAAGTGTGTTGTGTTTAAAGTGTGTGTGTGTTTAAGTGTGTGTGTGTGTTTGAAAGTGTGTGTGTTAAAGTGTGTGTGTGTGTGTGTGTTCGTGTGTGTTAAAGTTGCTATGTGTGTTAAAGTGTGTGTGTTAAGTGTGTGTGTGTTTAAGTGTGTTGTGTGTGTGTTATAAGTGTGTTGTGTGTTGTGTGTCAAGTTGTGTGTGTTAAGTAGTTTTATGTGTGAGTGTGTGTTTTAAAGTTTGTGTGTTGTTGTGTGGGGTGTGTTAAAGTGTGTGTGGTGTTGTTGTGTTAATGTGTGTGTTGTGTGTAGTGTGTGTGTGTTTAAGTGTGTGTGTGTTAGTTGTGTGTGTTAAAGTGTGTGTGTGTGTTCAAGTGTGTGTGTGTGTGTGTGTGTGTGTGTGTCAAGTGTGTGTGTTGTTGTTTGTGTTGTTGTGTTGTGTGTGTGTGTGTGGTCAAAAGTGGTGTGTGTGTGTGTGTTAAAGTATGTGTGTGTTATAAAGTGTGTGTGTTAAAGTGTGTGTGTGTATAAAGTGTGTGTGTGTTAAAGTATGTATGTGTGAGTGTGTGTATTAAAGTGTGTGTTGTGTTTTGTGTGTGTTGTGTGTTAGTGTGTGTGTTTCGTGTGGTGTTAAAGTGTGTAGTGGTGTTGTATTAAAGTGTGTGTGTGTGTGTGTCAGTGTGTGTGTTAAAGTATTAGTGTGTGTGTGTGATTCAAGTGTGTGTGTAGTGTGTGTGTGTTCAAGTGTGTGTGTGTTAAGTTGTGTGTGTTCAAGTGTGTGTGTGTTAAAGTGGTGTGTGTGTGTGTGTGTGTGTCAACAGTGTGTGTGTGTGTGTTAAAGTATGTGTGTGTTATAAAGTGTGTGTTAAAGTGTGTGTGTGTTATAAAGTGTGTGTGTTAAGTGTGTTTGTGTTAAAGTATGTAAATGTGAGTGTGTGTATAAAGTGTGTGTGTTTGTGTGTGTGTGTAAGTGTGGTGTGCTGTGTTAAAGTGTGTGTGTGTTAAAGTGTGTGTGTATGTTAAAGTGTGTAAAGTGTTGTGTTTAGTGTTTTGTGTGTTTAAAGTGTGTGTTGTGTGTTTAAAGTGTGAGTTGTTAAAGTGTGTGTGTGTGTAAAGATGAAAGTTGTGTGTGTTAAGTGTGTGTGTGTTGTTAAAGTGTGTGTGTGTGTTAAAGTGTGTGTGTTAAAGTGTGTGTGTATGTTAAAGTATGTAAAGTGTGTGTGTTAAAGTGTGTGTGCTAAAGTGTTGTGCCTTTGTACAACAACACAACACAGCACAACAGCAGCAAGCAGCAGCAGCAGCACAAAAACAACAAACAGAACAATGCAACAGACATAATCTGTTCTCCCTCAAAGCCAAGAGAGGACAGCAGACTGTGTATCAGTTCTATCCAGTGATTCTCAGTGGACAAATGATGCACACACACACACACATCTTTTCTTCTTTCTTCTGTCTTTCCCTCCTGTCTGCTGCTGGTCTGTTCTGGTCTGGTCCTTAGGGACAGACTTTAGTTTGGGCAGCACGGCTTTCAGAGAAGATGGGAGCGTCTGGTAAAGTTGTGTGTGTGTGTGGTGGGGGGGGGAGTTAAAGTGTGTGGTTGTGTGTGTGTTGTGTTGTGTGTGTGTGTGTGTGTGTGTGTGGTGTGGTGTGTGTGTGTGTTCGTTTTACGTCTATCCACTAGAAAGTGATATTAGACAGATGTTGTGTGTGTGTGTGTATGTGTGTGTGTATGTGTATGTGTGTGTATGTGTGTGTATGTGTGTGTGTTGTGTGTGTGTGTGTGATCGTTAACGTCTATCACTAGAAAGTGATATTAGACAATGTTAGTGTGTGTGTGTGTTTGTGTTGTGTGTGTGTGGTGTGTGGGGGGGGGGGGGTTGTTAAAGTAGCGTGTGGGGGGAGGGGGATGTTAAAGTGTGTGTGTGTGTGTATGTATGTGTGCCTCTGTGTGTGTGTGTGTGTTGTGTGTGATGTGTGTGTGTGTGTGCTGTGTGTGTGTGTGTGTGTGTGTTCGTTTTAACGTCTATCCAATAGAAAGTGATATTAGACAGATGTTAGTGTGTGTGTGTGTGTATGTGTGTGTGTTGTGTATGTGTGTGTGTTTGGTTGTGTGTGTGTATGTGTGTGTATGTGTGTATGTGTGTGTATGTGTATGTGTGTATGTGTGTGTATGTGTGTGTGTATGTGTGTGTGTGTGTGTGTGTGTGTGTGTTGTGTGTGTGTGTGCGCGCACGTTCGTTTTAACGTCTATCCAGTAGAAGGGTCGGGGAGTGCAAGATAGAGACAGAGAGAAACAGAAATTGAAGAAGAGAGAGAGGAGAGAGAGAGAGAAGAGAGAGAGAGAGAGAGAGAAGAGAGAGAGAGAGAGAGAGACAATGACAATGACAAATTCTTTTATTTCGAGGATAATGAGTAAGCACACATAGAGAGAGAGAGAGAGAGAGAGGAGAGAGAGAGAGAGGAGGAGGAGAGAGAGAGAGAGAGAGAGAGAGAGAGAGAGAGAGAGAGAGAGAGAGAGAGAGAGAGCAGACAGACAGGACAGGCAGACAGACAGACAGACAGAGAGATCTATACAGCCAAGAGACTTCACGAAAACATGTATGGGCAAATAAAAATAGACGAGCCGTTGTGGGTTTCAGAGGCAAATTTGAATGTCAAGATCCTGACCACACACAGCCAAGCAAAAACCAGAAATGTGTATGTGTTTAAGATTGATACGTGGTGTGTGTGTGTGTGTGTGTGTGTGTGTGTTGTGTGTGTGTGTGTTGTTTCTGTGTGTGTGTGTCTGTGTGTAATTGTGTGTGTGTGAAGCGAAGTCAAGTCAAATTTTTATTTCCAGATGGTACATTGAATAAGAAATGCATTTGCTTTCTTTCATCAAGCCATCTATCTAAGAACAAATTTCTTAATGATTATACTAAAATACTACATTCTTGCAACCTTTACCAATATATTAAACCAGTTAAAAAGAGGAAAATCGATAACATAATACATTGGAAAATACAAATTGCATACATATAGATACACACGCACATACATACTCTGTGTGTGTGGTACTTGTGTGTGTGTGTGTGTGTGTGTTTGTGTGTGTTTCTGTGTGTGTTTCTGTGTGTGGTGTGTTTGTGTTCTGTGTGTGTGTGTGTGTGTGTGTGTTGTGTGTGTGTTCGTTGTGTGTTTCTGTGTGTGTGTGTGTGTAATTGTGTGTGTGTTTCTGTGGTGTGTGTGTGTTTCTGTGTGTGTGTGTATGTGTGTGTGTATGTGTTTCTCTCTGTGTGTGTGTGTGTGTGTGTACGTTGTGTGTTTCTGTGTGTGTGTGTAATTGTGTTGTGTTTCTGTGTGTGTGTGTGTGTTTCTGTGTGTGTGTTGTGTGGTTTCTGTGTGTATGTGTGTGGTATTGTGGCGTGTGTATGTGTTTCTGCGTGTGTGTGTATGTGTGTGGTGTGTGTTCTGTGTGTATGGTGTGTGTGTTGTGTTCTGTGTGTGTGGTGTGTGAGTGTGTGTTTCTGTGTGTGTGTGTTTGTTTGTTTCTGTGTGTGTGTGTTTCTCTGTGTGTGTGTGTGTTTCTGTGTGTGTGTGTTTCTGTGTGTGTGTGTGTGTGTGTGTTTCTGCTGTGTGGTGTGTGTGTGTGTGTGTGTGTGTGTGTTTTCTGTGTGTGTGTGTTTCTGTGTGTGTGTGTTTCTCTGTGTGTGTGTGTGTGTATGTGTGAGCGGGTGTCTGAGCACGTATGCAAACACATGCATGCCCATATCTGCAAGCAACAATTGTCCAATCTGCAGACATGCCTTGTTTTGCCATACTCGGCCTACACAGCCACTAATGACCCGGAGAAAGACATTGTCTGTTTGTCTGTCTGTCTGTTCTTTCTGTCTTTTCTGTCTGGTGTGTGCGTGTATGTGTGTGTGTGTGTTGTGTGTGTGTGTTTGTGTGTGTGTTTGCAGGAGTGTTGTGTGTATGTGTGTTGTGTGTGTATGTGTGTTTATGTGTGTGTGTTTTATTTATTTTATTTTATTTATTTTATTTTATTCTTTTATATCGAGGATAATGGAATAAGCACTCCTGTGCTTTTTTTTTTTACATCGAGTCCCCGTGTGTATGCAGTTTTGTCAATTTTGTCATCCGTTCCCACCGGCACACAATGGCCTACTCTTCGGAAAAGCGGAACAGGATTTTAACGTGTGCGCAAGATGTTCTGCGTGCGTTCGCACACGGGGCCTCCTCGGTTTAAAGTCTCATCCGAAGGACTTTTGGGGAGAGTGGAGTCTGCACTGATGTTACCTAGAGTGTGTGTGTGTGTGTGTGCGTGTGCGTGCGTTTGTGTGTGTGTGTGCGTGCGAGTGTGTGTGTGAGAATTTGCGTAGATGTGGGCTAGCGCACGTATGCAAACGTAAAGGTAAAGGTAAAGGAGTCCCATAACCTATAAGGTTGTAGGGGAGCGAGGCGTCAGAGACCTCACTTCTCTAGGGCCAGCATATTGAGGGCGTACAGCGCCCATCTCCTCTCCCTCGCTGCTTTACCTTCCCTGACCCTAAAAGAGGGCAAGGTACCCATTTACAGCTGGGTGAACTGGGGGAACTGTACTGAAGCCAAGGCGCGGCGCAAACGGTCACCCATCCAACTGGTAACCACCACGCTCGACGCTGCTTAACTTGGCTGGGGGGAAAGCGAGTGCTCCGACCACTGAGCTATCCCGTCCCCTAACGTACATCATGTGAGTAAATGTGTGTCAGCAGCATTTGTTTCCCTGAAGTGCAGACAGCTGCCTGGGTCTGCACTCCTCTGCAAGCTGCTGCACTGGGAGAATCGATGCTGGCTCCTGGGATGACACGAGCACTAAAGACCTGGAGACAGACATCAGTTGTCTGTCTGTCCTGTCTATCTGTTGTCTGTCTGTTGTGTCTGTCTATCTATCTGTTCTCTCTGTCTGTTCTGTCTGTATGTCTGTTTTATCTGTCTGTCTGTTCTGTCTGTCTATCTGTTGTGTCTGTCTGTCTCTCTGTCTGTCTGTTCTGTCTGTCTG
>CM054168.1:23061477-23066477 GCA_028751875.1 Rapana venosa | reverse complement strand
GGAGAGAGAGAGAGTTGAGAGGAGGAGTAGAGAGAGAGTAGAGAAGGAGAGAGAGATGTGAGAGTGAGTAGTGAGAGAGAAGAGAGATAGAGACTGAGAAGAGAGAGTGTGTTGTTGAGAGAGAGAATAGAGAGATCAGTGACTAGCATACTGTAGCGCAGCTGTTCTAATGTCCTTTGTTACCACCAGCGGGAGTGGGGCTGTGCAGCCAGAGGCATGCAGGTCTAGGCAGGCGGGCAACTGAATGCTGCCTGGTGTTGTGTGTGTGTGCTGTGTGGGGACGGGCGGGTGGGGTGGGGGTGGGGGTGGAGCTCTGCTATAGGGCCTGACCACTCTCTCCCCTCCCGCCAGTGTTCACAGCTGGTCCATCACTGACGTCTCCACATTGACACACAAAACTACAACAACAACAGAACCAAAACCCCCCCATGCAAAGAGAACAGATATAGAGATTGAGGGGTACGACACAAAAGTGGTATATGAATGCGGAGACACTGTCACGCACGGCGACGCACGGCACAGACACGACACAGAGACAGACACCCTCAGACACAGAACACACCCACACACGAAGCTAATACAAACCACATGCCACATAACACCACACCACATACACTAAAGGACAGGAAAAACACCACACACACACACACACACACACACACACACACACAACACACCGCACGCTTCGGCACGCACGACACGCACGCACGCACGCACCGCACACACACACGAACGCTATACAAACACATGCACATATACACACACCACATACATTAACACACGAGGACACCACACACACACACGCGCGCGCTTGTGACGCACACCACACTCACACACACACACCACCATCACACACGTAATCGCAATACAATCCACATGCACAATATACACACAACCACATACACTAACAGACACGAACACACACATCACACATACACACACACGCAACGCACGCACGTAAGCGCGGCGCAATACACAACATACATAATATACACAAACAACACTCACGTAACACACCACAAGAATACATCCCACATACGATACATACATACTCACTCAGAGAAAACACACACTTCACTCAAGCACATCCACACACAAACACACACACCACATACACCCCCTCCCCTCCCCCCCCCCCCCCCCCCCCCCCCCCCCCCCAGATGTATTGAGTAGATAAATAACTTTCAATTTTGTGTGTGCTGTGTGTTTATGTGTGTGTGTGTTGTGTGTGTGTTGTGTGTGTGTGTGTGTTGTGTGTGTGTGTGTGTGTGTGTGTGTCTGTGGTGTGTTTGTGATGTATCCGCATCCATTCCATCCATCCATCCATGTACGTATGTCGAGTCAAGTCAAAATTCTATTTCCAGATGGTACATTGTTTATGTGTGTGTGTGTATTGTGTTGTTTGAGGGTGTTTTGTGTGGTATGTGTGTGTGTGTGTGTGTGTGTGGTGTGTTTTAGTTTTGTTTGTGTTGTGTGTGTGTGTGTGAGGTGTGTGAGTGTGTAGGAAATAATGTACTCACTCATCGGTATCCACGAAATGTCATGCTGATGGCGGTGATACCCTTTACATTCTCTTGACAAACCATCGCAGCTGTTAGCACTGGTTTCGTTAAATTACATAGGCGGCGTGTTGCGTTAACTCGTGGGTATTCACACACACACACACACACACACACACACAAACACACACACACTCACAACACCACACAGACACACTCACCACACAACTCACACCACTCTCTACCTCTCTCTCTTATTCTCTCTCTCAACGCACGCAGACACAAAACAACCACACTCTACGCAACACACAAGCAATCTCTCTCTCTACTCTCTACCACACACACATAACACCACCTTACACTAAAATGTTCTTCCCTGTACGTCTTTAGATAAGTCTATATAACCAAAGTCCGTAAGCAAATAAAAAACATGCCATTTGCGAACGCAAAACATATAACAGTGCAAATAAAACATAACAGTTGCATACAAACACACTTTTTTGATTCGTGAAACGTATATATTTGCAAAACAAAAACACCCATTTACGATACACTTAAACTTTGCGACTGATAATTAACATTTGCAACATACAACCATTGCAAACCAACATAATACTTTGCGAATTTAATACTTCATACATTTGCAAAAAACATAACATTTGCCACAAACAAATAACCTTTGCGAGTGAGTAATGTCACATTTGCAAACACAAAACATTTGCAAACAAACACATACGTCTTGCGACTGTGTACTTCAAATGTGCTCAAAATTAAACCATTTCTAATACAAACCACTGATCTTCGCGATTGGATACTCAACAATTTGCAAACGAACACAAAAGCAAACCAGACGTGAATGTTTGTGATCAAACACATTCACATTTGCGAACGAAACACATTGCGTTATGAGTGTGTGTGTGTGTGTTGTGCGTGCATGCGTGCAACCTGAGTGGGGGTGCGTGAGTGTGCTTGCTTGCATCATTGCATGCGTGCGTGTGTGTTTGTGTTTGTGAGTGTGTGTGTGTGTGTGTGTGTGCTGTGTCTGTGCGTGCGTGCACAAGCGCGCGTGGACACATAATTTTTTTTATGTGTGTGTAACACAAATGCCTAGACATGTAGTACTTAAAATATTATACTTGACCCTTTTCAGACAAATGGGGAGAAAAGACACTATAAAAAACTGTTTATATCTTTGGGAGATTGCCTATAGGGAACATCTCTTAAGCACAAAACAGCCCTTAGCCACTCTTATTAAAACACAACAGAGCAATTCGGTATATGGTACATTTGGACTATACCTCATTTGTTTCCTACTCCGATGTCAATTGATCTTGATAATGGACTAGCCTCGTGACTAGTACTTCATAAAGCTTTTTTTTTTTAAACATCTGGACTGGCCAAGACTGTCCTACCTCAGGGAACTACAGTACAAGGAGGGAGACGAAGAAGAGGCAGACAGAGAAAACGATGGGAAGACAACATCAGAGAGTGGAGGACTGGTGGTAGCCTTGAGTGGAACGATTTGCTCTAAGGAAAGCAGAGGACCGCGGGGAGTGGAGGAAGCTGGTTGCAAAATCTTCAGTGGTGCCCCCACGGTCCACAGAAGAAGTGCTGTGAGATGGTGACTGCACTGCTATTGAGAAGTGCCGAGAGATGGTAATTGCACTGCTATTGAGAAGTGCTGTGAGGCTGTAAGTGGAATCTGAATGAGAAGTGGTGTGTGTACAGTTGTTTTCAATTACCCCCGCCAACATTATAAGTAGAACGTGCCCCTAGCCTAGACCGACCAAAGAGGGCAAAGGAAAATAAAGAAAACAGTAGTAACTTTATATACCATCGCTACACTACAGACACTTCACTTCCATCCAGTATCAACCTCAAAGGCCTGAATAGTAAATACTACAGAACACCCAGCACTAAGTTCATAAGGTGAAAGGTAAAGTGTTTCCATAACCTATATAAGGGAGCGAGACATCAGAGACCTCAACTTCTCCAGGGGCCAGCATATTGAGGGCGGCGCCCATCTCCTCTCCCTCGCTGCTTTACCTTCCCTGACCCTAAAGAGGGCAGGTACCCATTTACAGCTGGGTGAACTGGGGGAGTGTACTGAAGCCAAGGCGTGCAAACGGTCACCCATCCACTTGGTAACCACGCTCAATGCTGCATAACCTTAGCTTAGGGACAGCCAGTGCTCTGACCACTGAGCTATCCTGTCCCCTTAGGGAGCCTACTTTAGATCTGGCCACTTTTTTTCCTCCCCCCCCCCCCCCCCCCACCCCCCCCCACAAACGAAAAAAACCACCTTTTGTGAAAGACTAGCCTCTGACTCAAAACTCATTCATGTGATTTTGCATAAATTTGGTAGGTTTGAATGAACTTTTTTTTTTTCTCCAGCAAACACTGTACCCTCTCAGTCCTTTGTCGTCTGCTAGCTTCCTAACTGCAATATGCATGCGCGGGGTCAACGCTGTAGGAACACAAGCAATGCTCATTTTGATGATCATTTCCAACTTTCTCATGACTACCTGGTGTTGCTCTATGTCTTCAATCCCAAAAACAAGTACACAGCGCATTTTTTCGTACTTAAAAGAATCTGTGAAAATCACAACTAGCAGATACTACATGACCCGCAAGCTAATAAAGGAGTGTAACCTTACTATGAGGACGGAAGCTCAGTGGTCAGAGCACTCGCTTTCCCCAGCCAAGGTTAAGCAACATCGAGCGTGGTTACCTCTTGGATGGGTGACCGTTTGCGCGCATTGCTTCATTCAGTACAGTCCCCCAGTTCACCCAGCTGTAAACGGGTACCTGCCCTCTTTAAGGTCAGGGAAGGTAAAGCAGCGAGGGAGAGGAGATGGGCGCCGCCCTCAATATGCTGGCCCCCTAGAGAAGTTGAGGTCTCTGACGCCTCGCTCTCCTACGACCTTATAGGTTAAGGGACACCTTTACCTTTTGTTGTTGTTGTTGTTGTTGTTGTCAGCTTACAAAGTTCATACCCCGCCAGTTCAGCCAGGCAGTCTGTTTCTGTCTGTGTGGTTCCGCTGCTCCGGAAGTGGAGAACAGAGGGTTTGGATTTCTGTCCTCCTTGTTCCAAATGTCAGGGGTGTACTAGAGTACTAGTATAGTATGTTGGGGACTTGTCTGTTTCGTGTGTGTGTGTGTTGGTGAGGGGGGGGGGGGGTTATATGTGTGTGTGGGGGTGTGTGTGTGTGAAGGGGGTGGGTGTGGGTGTGTGTGTGGGGGGTGTTGTGTGTATGTGTGTGTGTGTGTGGGGGGTGTATGTGTGTGTGTGAGGGGGGTGTATGGTGTGTGTGTGTGGGGGGGGGGATGTATGTGTGTGTGTGTGTGTTGTGTGTGTGTGTGAGGGGGAGTGTTGTGGGGGGGTGTGTCTTTTGCATGCGTTTGAACGAGAAAGAGAGAGAGAGAGAGAGAGAGAGAGAGAGAGAGAGAGAGATAGAGAGAAAGAGAGAGAGAGAGAGAGAGGGGGGGGAGAGTGAGAGA
>CM054168.1:23033977-23058977 GCA_028751875.1 Rapana venosa | reverse complement strand
TCATTCTGTAGCACTGAATTCTTTGTGTGTGTGTGTTTATTTATATTAGTGTTTGTCATTCTGTAGCACTGAATTCTTTGTGTGTGTGTTTTTTTATTTATATTAGTGTTTTGTCATACTGTAAGCACGAATTCTTTGTGTGTGTGTGTTTTATTATATTAGTGTTTTGTCATTCTGTAGCACTGATTCTTGTGTTGTGTGTGTGTGTGTGGTGTGTTCATTTATAATTAGTTTAGTGTGTGTGTGTTGTGTTTATTTATATAGTGTTTGGTCATTCTAGTAGCACTGAATTCTTTGTTATTGTGCGTGTTGGTGTGTGTGTGTGTGTTTAATTTATAATTAGTGGTTTTGTCATTCTGTAGCAACTGAATTCTTTTGTGTGGGCGTGTGTGTGTGGTGTGTGTTTATTTATATTGTGTTTGTCATTCTGTAAGCACCTGAAATCTTTGTGTGTGTGTGTGGTTGTGTGTGTGTGTTTGTGTGTTTGGTGTGAGTGTTTATTTATATTATGTTTTGTCAATCTGTATCACAGAATTCTTTTGTCAAGTCAAGTCAAGTCAAAATTTTATTTCCAGATGGTACATTGTAATAATCAATGCATTTGCTTTATTTCATAAAGCCATCTATCTAAGAACAATTTATAAAACGAATTTGTAGTGTGCGTGTTTGTGTTTGTGTGTGTGTGTGTTTAATTTATATTTAGTGTTTGTCCATTCTGTAGCACTGAATTTCTTTGTGTGGTGTATTTATTTATTTATTTTAAGTGTTTTTGTCATTCTGTTGCAATGAATTCTTGTGTGTGGTATTAATTTATGTTAGCGTTCTTCATTCATGTAACATTGAATTAATTGTGTGTGTTTTATAATTATGTTTTTTTCATTCTGTAACAGACACTGAATTCTTTGTGTGTGTTGTTTATTAAATTATGTTTGTCAATCTGAAACTGTTAAACACTGAAGTCTTTGGTGTTTGTTTTTTTATATTTATATCATTGTTTTTGTCATTCTGTACCACTGAATTCTTTGTGTGTGTGTGGTTTTATTTATATTAGTTGTCATTCTGTAACACTGAATTCTTGGTGTCGTGTGTGTGTGTGCTTATTAATATTAGTGTTTTTCATTGCTGCAGCACTGAATTCTTTGTGTGTGTGTGTGTGTGTGTATTTATATTAGTTGTTTTGTTCAATCTGTAACACTGAATATTTGTGTGTGTTTTTAAAAATTTTATATTAGTGATGGTTTTGTCATTCTGTAACCTGAAATTTCCCTTTATTTGGGTGGGGGGTGGTGCCTGTGTGTATGATTGTATGTATGTGTGTTTTTTAATTTTATATTATGTTTGTCATTCTGTAGCACTGAATTCTTTTGTTGGTGGTATTTATATTAGGTGTTTGGTCATTCTGGTACACTGAATTCTTTTGGTGTGTGTGTGTGAGTTTATTTATATTATGTTTGTCATTCTGTAGCAACAACGTATTTCTTTCTTTGTGTGTGTTGTGTGTAACTTCTTTAACATATTTATATGTGGTTTTGTCATTTCTGCAGCACTGAATTATGATTGTTGTAATTCACAAAGTGGTTTGTCATTCTGTAGCACTGAATTCTTTGTGTGTGGCGTGTGTGTGTGTGTGTGAGTGTGTGTGTTGTGTGTGTATTCATATTATGTATGTCATTTCTGTAAGCACTGTAATATCCTTTGTGTGTGTGTGTAGTGATGCTGTCTCATTGTGAGTGGTGTTTTAATTCGTATAATGTTTTGTCCAATTCTCAAACTGCACACCTGAATTCCTTTGTGGCGTGTGTGTGTGTGTATTTATATTAGTTTTGTCATTCTGTAGCACAGAATTCTGTAGTGTGTGTATTTATTTATTTTAGTGTTTTTCATCCTGTAGCACTGAATTCTTTGTGTGTGTGTTTATTTTATATTAAGTGATTGTCATTCTGTAACACTGAATTATGTGTGTGTGTGGCCTTATAATATAATTAGTTTTGTCATTCTGTAACATTGAATTCTTTGTGTGTGTTTGTTTAATTTATATTAAGTGTTTATCATTCTGTATCACTGAAATCTTGTGAGTGTGTCCTTCTTTATATTATGGTTGTCATTCTGTAACACTGAATTATTTTTTGTGTGTGTGTTTTAATTATATTAGTTGTTTGTCCATTCTGTAACACTGAATTCATTTGTGTGTGTATTTATTTTATTTATATTAGTGTTTTGTTCATTCTAACACTGAATTCTTTGTGTGTGTGTAATATATATTAGTGGTTGTCATTCTGCAGGCACTGAAATTCTTATGTGTGTGTGTGTGTGTGTGTGTGTGTGTGTGTGTGTGGTGTTTATTTATATAGTGATTGTCAATCTGTAGCAACTGAATTCTTTTGTCAAGCTCAAGTCAAGTCAAAAATTTTTAATTTCCCAGATGAACATTGAATAATCAATGCATTTGCTTTATTTATTTCATCAAGCCATCTATCAAAGAACAAATTTCTTTATAACGATTTTGTGTGTGCGTGATTGTGTATGTTGTGTGTTGTTGTGTTTATTATATTATGTTTGTCCTTCTGTAGCACGAATCTTCCTTTTGTGTGTGTGTATTTATTTATTTATTTTAGTGTTTGTCATTCTGTAGCACTGAATTCTTTGTGTGTGTTTATTTATGTTAGCGTTTTTCATTCTGTAACATTGAATTATTTGTGTGTGTTTATTAATATTAGTGTTTTTTCATTCTGTAACACTGAATTCTTTGTGTGTGTGTTTATTTATATTAGTGTTTGTCATTCTGTAACAACTGAATCTTTGTGTGTGTTTTTTTATATTTATACTCAGGTTTGGTCATTCTGTAACACTGAATTCCTTTGTGTGTGTGTGTTTTTATTTTATATTAGTTGTTTGTCTATCTGTAACACGAATTTCTTTGTGTGGGCGTGTGATTGGCTTATTTATATTAGTGTTTTTCATTCTGCATCACTGAATTCTTTGTGTGTGTGGTGTGGTGTGTGTATTTATATAGTGTTTTTGTCATTCTGTAACATGAATTTATTTTGTGTGGATTTTTAAAAAATAATATTAGTGTTTGTACATTCTGTAACACTGATATCTTGTGTGTGCCTGTGTGTAAGTTATGTATGTATGTTGTTTATTTATAATAGTGGTTTGTCATTCTGTAGCACTGAATTCTTTGTGTGTGTGTATTTATATTAGTGTTTTCATTCCTGTACACTGAATTCTTTGTGTAGTTTGTGTGTTTTTATTTATATTAGTGTTTGGTCATTCTGTATGCACTGTATTCATCTGTAGCACTGTTATTCTTTGTGTGTGTGGTGTGTACTTCTTTACATATTTATATGTGTTTGTCATTCTGCAGCACTGAATTATCAGAATTATGTGTGTGTATGTTGTGGTGTGTGTGTATTCACAATAGTGTTTGTCATTTCTGTAGCACTGAATTCTTTTTGTGCGTGCTGTGTGTGTGTGGTGAGTGTGTGTGTGTGTTGTTGTATTCATATTAGTTGATTGTCATTCTGTAGCACTGGAATTCTTTGTGTGTGTGTGTGTGTGAGGTGTGTGTGAGTGTGTGGTGAGTGTGTTTATTATATAAGTGTTTGTCATTTCTGCAGCACTGAATTCTTTGTGTGCGTGTGTGTGTGTGTGTATTTATATTAGTGTTTGTCATTCTGTAAGCACAGGAATTCTGTATGTGTGTATTTATTTTTTTTTTTTATTTTAATTTTAAGTGTTTTTCATTCTGTAGTCACTGAATTCTTTCTTTGTGTGTGTGTTTATATATATAGGGGTTTTGTCATTCTGGTAACACTGACTTGCTGTGTGTGGTGAGCTTAATTTTAGTAGTGTTTGTCATTCTGTAACATTGAATTCTATGTGTGTGTGTGTTTATTTTATGATTAGTGTTTTATCATTCTGTATCACTGAATTTCTTTGTGTGTGTGCTTAATTATATTAGTGGTTGTCATCGTAACACTGAATTATTTGTGTGTGTGTGTTTAATGTAAATTAGGTTTTGTCATTCTGTAACACTGAATTCTCTGTGTGTGTATTTATTTATTTATTTATTAGTGTTAGTCATTCAGTAACTCTGAATTCTTTGTGTGGTGTGTAGTTATATTAGTGTTTTTCATTCTGCAGCACTGAATTCTTTGTGTGTGTGTTGGTGTTGTGTGTGTGTGTGTGTGTGTGTGTGTGTGTGTGTGTGGTTATATTTTTTATTTATATTTAGTTTTTAAAAATTTTCTTTTATTTCCACGATAATGGAATAAAGCACTCAAGTGCTTTTTTACAATCCAGACCCCGTGTTAATGCAGTTATCGTAAATGTTGTCATCGCGTTCCCAACCAATCACACAATGGACTACTCTTACTCTTCCGAAAAGCGGAACAAGGTATTAACATGTGCCAAGATGGTTATGCGTGCGTTCGCACAACGACAGAGTCCTCTGTTTATAGTCCCTCACCTCATCCGAAGGACTTTTGGTGTCATGTACGTGTGTGTGCGTGCGCGCCGCGTGTGTGTGTGTGTGTGTTGTTTGTGTTGTGTGTGTGTGTTGTGTTGTGTGTGTGTGTGTGTGTGTGTGTGTTTGTGTGTTGTTGTGAGATATCTTATCTTCAGTTTAACGTCTATTCACATTTAGTGATTTTAAGAACGGAAAAAGTAATCTAAACAAGAGAATGCAACATAAACATAAAAAGTCAGATAACAGTACTTATATAAAAACTAACTTTAACATACACAAAAACTGAATTAATCGACTTCTTACATCCAAACACAGTTCTTTTTTTTTTGTTTTTTTTTTTTTCATTGTTTGTTTTTTGTTTTTTTTTTTTTTGTTTATTTTTTAGTGAATTCTTTTTTTTTATTTTTTTGTGTTTTATTTTAAATGTTTTTTGTTGTTTTTTATTTTTTTTTTTTATTTTTCACTGAATTTTTGTGTGTGTTTTTTTTTTTTTGTGTTTGTTTGTTTTTTTGGGGGTTGTGTATTTTTTTTATTTTTTTTTAATTTTTTTTTTTGGGTTGGGGGTTGGGGGGTTTTTTGGGGTGTTTTTTTTTTTATTTTTTTAAAAAATTTTTTTTTCCCAAAAGGAAAAAAAAAAGTGTTTTTTTTCCAAACCCCCGGTTTTTCTTTTTTTTTTAAACCCCCCCCGCAACTGGCTTTTTCCCGGGGGGAAAAGGTTTTTGGGGGGTTTTTTGTTTGGTGAGTTGGGTTTTTTTTTTTGGGGGTTTTTTTTTTGTCCCCCTTTTTTTGGGGGGGGGGGGGGTTTTTTTTTTTCTTTTTTTTTTGGGGGGGCCCCCGGGGTGTTTTTTTTTTTTTTTTTTTTTTTGGGGGTTTTTTTTTTTTTTTTAAAAAAATTTGTTTTTTTAAAAATTTTTAAAAAAAAAAAAATAAAAAAAAAAAAAAAAAAAAAAAAATAAAAAAAAAAATTTTTAAAATAAAAAAAAAAAAAAAAAAAAAAATTTTTTAAAATTAAAATTTAAAAAAAAAATTAAAAATAAATTTAAAAAAAAAAAAAAAAAAAAAAGTTTTAAATTCCCCAAATAAAAAAAAAGGTTTTTTAAACCCCTTTCCCAAAAAAAGTTTTTTCTTCCCCTTTTTTAAAAGTTTTTTTAATCTTAAAAGGGGAAAAATTTATTTCACAAAAAAAAAAATTTTTTAAGTAAAGCTTTTGAAAAATTTTATTTTTTTTTTTAAAAAATTTTTCCCCTTTTTTCGGGGGGGTTAGAAGGTTTTAGAACCGACCCCATGGGGGGGGTTTTAAAGAAAAATTTTAAATTTTTTTTTTGAAGAAAATTTTTTAAAAAAAAAAGTGTGGGGGAAAAAATTTTTAAATAATTTAAAAAAAAACAAAAAAAGGAATTTGACAAGATGGTTTTTTTTTTAAAAAGAAAAATTTTTTTAAAATGTAAAAGAATTTTAAATCAAAAACCAAAAGTATGTTTTTCTTTAAAAATAAGAAAAATTTATTAAAAACTTAAGAAGACTGAAAATTAGAAATTTTTTTCCCCAGGGGGGGGGTTTTTAAAAATAAAAATAAACCCAAAAACATGTTTTTGGGGGGTTTTTGGAAAAAAGGGGAAGGGAAGAAAAAACCCCAAAAGGGGGGAAAAAAAGGGGGGAAGGAAAAAGGGGAAAGGGAAGAAAGCTGACGGCTTTGGGGAGGTGTGTTTAAAACTTTTTGGGGGAACCCCCCCCTTCCCAAAAAGCATTAGGACGACAATATTAAAAAAAGCTTTAGACAGTTTTCTTTAGGACAGAAAGCATAGGGAAGCTTCATTAGAAAGAAAAGTCATTGGACAGAAAATGTATTGGCAGAAAAATCATTGAACAGACTTTGTCTTAGGAAAAAAATCATTGGCAGAAAATTTTAGGAAGAAAAGCTTAACCCAAAAAAATTTAGAAAACCATGAAGGACGAAATTTTTAAAGGGAAAATTGGGTAAAATATTGGAAAATTCTTGGTTTTTTTTTTGGGTTTTTTTTTTGTTGGGGCCCTTTTTTTTAAAGGTTTAAAAATTTAGGCGTTTTCTTTTAGAAAAAAATTTAAAACAAATTATTAAAAAAAATTTTAAAAAAATTTTTAAAACAAAAATCCTTTTCAAAAAATAGGAAAACAAAAATTTTTTTCCAAAAAAAAAAAAAAAATAAAAAAAACCATAAAAAAAACCCTTTTTTTTTACCCCCCCCCCCAAAAAAAAAAAAAAAAAAAATTTTTTTTTTTAAAAAAAAAAAATTTTTTTTTTTTTAAAAAAAAAAAAAAAAAAAGGAAAAAAAAAAATTTTTTTTTAAAAAAAAAAAAAAAAAACACCCCACCCCCCCCCCCCCCCCCCCCCCACCCCCCCCCCCTTTTCCCCTTTTGGGGTTTTTTATTTTGTTTTTTCCCCTTTTTCCCCCCCCCCCCCCCCCCCCCCCCCCCTTTTCCCCCCCCCCCCCCCCCCCCCCCCCCCCCCCCCTTTTTTTTTTTTTTTTTTCCCCCTTTTTCCCCCCCCCCCCCCCCCCCCCCCCCCCCCCCCTTTTTCCCCCCCCCCCTTTTTTTTTCCCCCTTTTTTCCCCCTCCTCCCCCCCTTTTCTCTCCTCTTTCCTCTCCTCTCTCTTTTTCCTCCCTCCCCTCTCCCCTTTTCTTCTCCTTCCCCCTCCCCCCCCCTTTCCCCCTTTTTTTTTTTCCCCCCCCCTTTTCCCTTCTCTCTTCTCCCCTCTCTCTTCCCTCTCTCTCTTTCTCCCCCCCCTTTTTTTTTCCCCCTTTTCCCTCCTCTTTTTCCCCTCTTCTCTCTTTTTTTCCCCCCTCCCCCCCCCCCCCCCCCCCCCTTTCCCCTTTCCCCCCAAGTTTTTTTTTTTGAAAAAAAAAAGAAAGGGAAAAAGAGAAAAAAGAAAAAAAAAAAGAAAAAAAGAAAGAAAAAAAAGGGGGAGATGGGGTGGGGGGAGGAGGGAGGAGAGGATCAAAAAGGAGAGGTTTTTAGGAGCACCGTCTGGCTCTTTGAGGAACGGGAAAGATAGCTCAGTGGTCACAGCAAATCGTGGCTTTCCCCCACCAAGGTTAAACAGCATGCAGCGGGTTACCCGGGGGAAAAGGGTGACCTCCCCCGACCTGACCGATCACCCGACCCACCACCGACCGTCACCCGACCCAATGACTGATCACATGACCCGACCCCCACCACCCGACCTAATCACCCGACCTGATCACCGACTGGCACCCGACCTAGCACCTGACCGATCACATGACCCGACCCGACCCCTGACTGATAATGACCCGATCACACCCGATCACCCACCGACCAGACCTGATCGCTACTGATCGCCTACCCGACCCCCTACCTGACCCCTGACGTGACCCCCTGACCTGACCACCGGCCCACCCGACCAAACCCGGTGACCACTCACCTTACGCCTGACCTGACCAGTCACCCACCGACCCGACTCCCGACCTGATCTGACTGGGTCTTCGAACTGTCTTTGCCTCACTTCTCCATGAAAATGTCATGGGCTGAAGTGCCGGGGGTCTGGCGGGGTGCGAAAAATTTGGTGTGAGTAGTGTGAGGGGGTGAGTGAGTGAGTGTGTGGTGTGTGTGTGAGTGTGTGAGTGTTGTGTGTTGTGAGTGTGTGTGTGTGTGAGTGTATGTGGTTGTGAGTGGTGTGTTTGTGTGGTGTGGAGTGTATGTGTGGTGGGTGAGTGAGGGTGTGTTTTGTGAGTGTGTGTGTGTGAGTGATGTTGTGTGTGTGTGTGGTGAGAAAGGGAGTGGGGGTTTTTGGTGTGTGTGTGAGTGTGTGTTTTGTGTAAAGAGAGTGTGTGTGTGGTGTGTGTGTGTGTGTGTGTGTGGAGAGTGAGTGAGTGAGTGGGAGTGTGTGTGGTGTGTGTGTGTGGAGTGTGTGGGTTTTGGTGTGTGTGGTTGGGGTGGTGTGGTGAGTGAGTGTGTGTGTGTGTGTGAGTGTGTGTGTGTGGTTGAGAAGAGTGTTTGGGGGTGTTGGATGGTGGGGTGGGTGGTGTGTGTGTGAGTGAGGTGTGTGTGGAGTGTGTGTGAGTGTGTGTGTGTGTGTGTGTGTGAGTGGTGTGTGTGAGTGAGTGTGGTGAGTTGTGTGTGTGTGTGGGTTGGGGTGTGTGTGTGGTTGTGTTTTGGCGGTGCTTTATTTTATTGATTCTTTTTTTTCGGGATATGGAATTCACTCTTTTGCTTTTTTTAAAGTCCAGTCCCGTGTGTATGCATTTTTTAAAATGTTTTCATCCTTCCTACAGGGACACAAAGGCCCACTCTTTCGAAAAACGGGAAGGGTTTTAAGTATCGCAAAATGTTCTGCGTGCGTTCGCACACGAGGCCCCGGTTTTAGAGTGTCATCCCAAGGATTTGTGTGTGTGTTTGTGTTGTGTGTGTGTTGTTTGTGGTGTGTGTGTGTGTTTTGTGTGGTGTGTGTGTGTTGTGTGTGGTGTGTATGTATGTTAGCGTGTTTTTAAGGAAAAGGACAAACAGACAGAGGGCAAATGACAAAGAGAGAGAGAGAGGAGGAGAGGAAAGGGGAGGGGGGGGGGGAAAAGAGAGAGAGAGGAGAGAGGACTACTAAAGACGAAAACAGATAGACAACGCTTACAGAGAAAGACAAAAGCGGGGGACAGACAAGGAAATAAAGCAGTGGTTTAGCAAAAAAGAAAAAATCTCACAAGCAGAGAAAAAGGGGCAAAAAAGGAAACACACACACACACATCATACACAAAAACCCCACACACAATACACACACAACATACACAACACACTACACAACACTACACACACACACAACAAAAATCATACCACACCACACAAAAGTGAGACAAAATCTCAAAAATTTAAATTAGTCATCTAATTTATTTTTTGATGAACGTGGGACTGGTGTTCCTTTGTGGATACCCTTGCACTGTGGTAAACTACTTTAAGGAAAAAGTTGAGAGAATAGCAAAAGGTGGGGCTGAACATAGGGATGGGTCTTGCGCAAAGTGTTTTCCCCTTTTCCATCCCCGAGGGCTAAACATGTTACAAAATGCATGTTGGGAACACTTTAAAAGGGAAGTACAAGGTACCGTTTTTCCTGGGTGTGATTAACCCCCTGTATTATCTTTTGATAAGATCAAATGTCGTAATTTACATGAATATAGAAAAGTTGTATCTTTACTACGGTTTAAGCTCAAAGCTTTTTAAACTAAATTTTTTAAAGAAAACAGTATCTGGGCGAAAACTTTCGATGTCTATTCTTTTACGATGCAAAGATTTAAAACGTTTTCCCCGCCTTTCCCGTCCGTAGCTTACAGCAAATTTTTTCAAGACATTCCCAAAAAAATTGTTTTGTCATTAAATCTTCCTATTTTTAGACTCCTTTTAAAATGAGGATAGCTTCTAGTTTTATGAATTGCAAGTTTAAAATTTTAAAAGTTCATTTTTTTTTCTGTTTTTAGAATTCTTGTTTATGCTTATTTCTATTTGTTTTTTGCGATTGATTTTTTTGGCTTTTCCCCCCTTTCCCAACTAAAAACCCCACACAACCACACACAACACACACCACACACACACACCACACACACACACACACTTTTTTCTGATATCCTATTAGTGGGAAGGGCGTTTTTAAACTGAAGAAATCTACTACACACACAACTACACACACACACATACCACACACACACACATAACACACATCAACACACATCACACACACACATTATAAAGGTAAAAGGGAATGGGGTCCCCTAACCCAAAGGCGTTGGGGATGAGGCGTCAGAGACCCACTTCTCTAGGGCCATTTGAGGGCGGCGCCCTCCTCTTTGCCCTTCCTCTCCCCCGCTGCTTTACCCTTTCCCCGCCCTAAAAAAGGCAGGGACCCATTTCAGTGGGTGAACTGGGGGAACTGACTGAAGCCAAAGGGGCGCAAACTGTCACCCCTCCAACTGGTAACCACGCTCGACGCTGCTTAACTTGGCTGGGGGAAAGCGAGTGCTCCGACCACTGAGCTATCCCGTCCCACATATCTATCTATCTATCTATCTATCTATATATATATATATAATCTATACAGAGAGAGCGAGAGAGGGAGAGAGAGAGAGGGAGAGAGGGAGAGAGAGACAGAGACAGAGAGACAGACAGAGAACTCGAACTCGAATATTTTAATGAGGGTAATTGGATAAGCCAGAGGCTTCTTTACACCAGGCCCTCATGGGCAAAAAGTGAAACAAACATGAACAACCAATGAATCAACAAATAAAAGAGAGAGACAGAGAGACAGAGAGGGGGAGAGAGAAGAGAGAGAGAGAGAGAGAGAGAGAGAGAGAGAGAGAGAGAGAGAAAGAGGAGGAGAGAGAGGGGGAGAGAGAGGGAGAGAGAGAGAGGAGAGAGAGAGAGACAGACAGACAGACATACAGCAGACAGACAGACGGAGCAGAGACAAAACACAAGACAGACAAGCGCAGACAGAGAGACAGACAGACAGACGGAGCAGAGACAAAACACAAGACAGACAATCGAACAACAAAGAGCTCACACAGGCACTAGGACAAAAATCACCAAGGACTCAAAGACATCACTCCCTTCAAGAGAATCACAGACAGGATCAGAGACATCGTCGTCAGGCAAAATAGAAAAAAAACACTCCAACCTCTCCTCTCTCTCTTTTGCCATCTCTCTCTTCTCAGAGAACAGAGTTCTCTCTCTCTCTCTCTCTCTCATCTCTCTCTCTCTCCTCTCTCTCTCTCTCTCCTCTCTCTCTCTTCTCTGTGTCTGTCTGTCTGTCTGTCTGTCTGTCTGTCTGTCTCTCTCCTCTCTCTCCCCGTGTTACTTCATGTGTGTGTGTGTGTGTGTGTGTGTGTGTGTGTGTGTGTGTGTGTGTGTGTGTGTGTTGTGTGTGTGGTGTATGTGGTGTGTGTGTGTATGTGGTGTTGTGTGGTACGTGTGTATGTGTGTATGTGTGTGTGTATGTGTGTGTGTATGTGGTGTGTGTGTGTGGTGTGTATGTGTGTGTGGTGTATGTGGTGTGTGTGTGTGTGCATGCGTGTGTGTGTGTGCGTGCACGCGCGCGTGTGTGTGTGTGCGCGCGCGCGCGCGCGTGTGTGTGTGCAACCAACAAAATCCCCAACACACATCACCCATCCCCCCCCCCCCCCACCCCCCCCCAATAAAGAAACAAAAAAACGAACAACCCCCCCAAAAAAAACACCCACACAAACACCCCCCCAAAAAAAAAACAACAACAACAACAACAACAAAACCCAACCCCAACCAACACAACAAAAACCAACACACAAAACCAACAACAAACCAACAACAAAAAAACCAAAAGCCCTCCTCTTCTCCTTTTGCCATGGTGGATCGGTGGTCTAGAGGTAACGCGCCTGTCTAGAAAGCGAAAAGTCCGGGTCTGAAGTGTGCGGCGGTTCGTACCCCGTTTGGACCGGAAATTTTCCCCCCATCCATTAGACCATGAGTGGTGGTCTGGGCGCTAGTCTTTCGGATGAGACGATAAACCGAGGTCCCGTGTGTTACACATAATTATTTAGCGCACGTAAAAAAACCCACGGCAACAAGAGAGTTGTCCCTGGCAAAATTCTTAGAAAAAAGCCACTCTGATAGGGAAACAAATACAGCTGCAGAAAAAAAAAAAAAAGGGTGAAAGGGTGGCGCAGCGCTAAGTGGCGACGCGTTCTCCCGCTCTCCCCGGGGAGAGCAGCCCGAATTTCACAGAGAGAAATCTGCCGTGACTTAAAGTGGTATGAAATAAAATCTGAGCGCTTTGATTTGTTGCTTTACAAGATTCAGCGCTATATAAATTCCATACATTATTATTATTATTATCTCTCTTTTCAGAGTTCAGAGTTTTCTCTCTGTCATTTGTCTGTCTCTGTCTATCTGTCTCTGTCTCTAGTTTAGAGTTCTCTCTCTCTCTCTCTCTCTCTCTCTCCTCTCTCTCTCTCTCTCTCTCTCTCTCTCTCTCTCTCTTCTGTCTCTCTTCTCTGCCTCTCTCTCGCTGCTTCTCTCTATCTCTTCTCTGCCTCTCTCTCTCTCTCTCCCTTTTCTCTCTTCTGTCTCTCTTCTCTGCCTATCTCTCTCTCTGTCTCTGTCTCTCTCTCTGTCTTTCTCTCTCTCTCTCCCTTCTCTCTCTCTCTCTGTCTCTCTCTGTCTCTCCCTTCTCTCTCTCTGTCTCTCTGTCTTTCTCTCCTCTCTCTATGTCTTTCTCTCTCTTCTCTCCCTTCTCTTTCTCTATGTCTTTCTCTCTCTCTCTCTCTCTCTCTCTCTCTCTCTCTCTCTCTCTCTCCTTTCTCTCTCTGTCTCTGTCTTTCTCTCTCTCTCTGTCTTTCTCTCTCTCCTCCCTTCTCTCTCTCTTTCTCTCTCTCCTTCTCTCTCTCTCTCTCTTCTTTCTCTCTCTCTTTCTCTCTCCTCTCTCTCTTTCTCTCTCTCCCTTCTTCTCTCTCTCTCTGTCTTTCTCTCTCTCTCTGTCTTTCTCTCTCTCTCTTCTTTCTCTCTCTCTCCTTCTCTCTCTCTGTCTCTCTCTCCCTTCCTCTCTCTCTCTGTCTCTCTCCTCTCCTTCTCTCTGTCTCTCTCTCTCTTCTCTTCTCTCTCCTCTCTCTCTCTTCTCTCTGTCTTTCTCTCTTCTCTGTCTTTCTCTCTCTCTCCCTTCTCTTCTCTCTCTTCTCTCTCGTCTTTCTCTCTCTCTCTGTCTTTCTCTCTCTCTCTCTCTCTCCTTCTCTCTCTTCTTCTCTCTCTCTCTCTGTCTCTCTCTCCTGTGTCTCTCTGCTTCCTCTCTCTCAATGGGCTAAGCTTATCACATAATTTTATTTCAATTTTCTTTCTCTCTCTCTTTCTCTCTCCTCTCTCTCTAGACTTGTCCTGTCTTTTCTCCGCCGAGATCTCTGTCTAGTCTTCTGTATTTGTCTGTCTCATTGGTCTGTCTGCTGCTGTCTAGGACTCTGTCTGTCTATCTGTTGCTAGGACCCTGTCTGTCTCTGTCTGTCTGTCTAGGATTCTGTCTGTCTCTCTCTGTCTACTTCTCTGTCTGTCTGTGTGCTGTCTGACTGTCTGTCAGGACTCGTCTGTCTTCTGTTGTTTGTCTAGGTCTGTCTGTCTGTCTGTCTGTCTGTCTGTCTGTTGAGAAACTTTTTAAACATAAAACTTCTCTCATCCTTTTCAACACGCTTAAACGATGCTGTCCCTGTTAGAGAAGTGTGTGGTGTGGTGTGTGTGTGTGTGTGTGTTTGTTGTTTGTGTGTGCTGTGTTCCCGGGTCTCATTGTGTGTGTACTCAGAGAAAGAGATGGAAAGAGAAGAGAGAATATGCAATTTCTTTTATTCGAGATGTGCTTTTTTACATCAGTCCACCCTTAGGGATACATAGATAATCATAAAAAGCAATAGCAATAACTCAAAAAACGGAAAAAATTATCATCCAGAAAACAACAACAAACAACCGAAAAATAGAGAAAAAAAGCAACAACAAATAATAAAGAAAGCAAAACAGAACAATACAAGAAAACACAAAAACAAAAAACAGTAACAAGGAAACCAAGAGCAATAAAAGCAGCAACAACAACAAGGGGAGAGGGGACAACCAAGGAGAGAGAGGAGAGGAGAGAGAGGGGGAGAGAGAGAGAGAGAGAGAGAAAAGAGAGAGAGACATACAGACAGACAGATACAGACAGATACAGACAGTCAGACAGACAGACAGACAAAAAGGCACACAGACAAACATGTAGACCAACAACTCCATTCACAAACGTAACATTTTAAAAACAACCCAACCACACAACAACATAGACGGGATCAGAAACAATAACATAGATGTACTATTTACATACACGCAATCTTTAAAAAAAATATTGCTACCCCCCCCCCCCTCTCTCTCTCTCTCTCTCTCTCTCTCTCTCTCTCTCTCTCCTCTCTCTCTCTCTCTCTCTCTCTCTCTTTCTCTTCTCCTTTTTTTCTCTTTCCATCCCCCCTTCTCTACTCCCCTTTTCTCTTCTTCTCCTTCCCTCCCTTTTTTCTCTCCTTTTCTCCTCTTCATCTTCTTTTCTCCCCCTTCATTTTTCTTCTACCCCCTTCTCTTCTCACCCATTCTCTTCTCCCTCCCCTCTCACCTCAGTTCTCTCCTTTTCTCTTCTCCCTCTTTTCTCTTCATTTCTCCTTTTTCACGTATCTTCTTTTCTCTTCTCCCTCTGCTCTTCTTTACTTTCTCTTCTCTTCTCCCTCTTCTCTTCTCTCCTCTTCTCTCTTCTCCTCTTCTATTCTCTTCTCTCCCCTTCTCCCTCTTCTCTTCTCTCCTCTTCTCTTCTCTCCCTCCTCTCTCCCTCTTCTCTCTTCTTCTCTCCCTCTTCTCTTCTCTCCCTCTTTTTCTTCTCTCCTCTTCTCTTCTCTCCCTCTTCTCTTCTCCCTCTTCTGTTCTCTCCCTCTTCTCTTCTCTCCTCTTCTCCCTCTCCTCTTCTCCCTCTTCTCTTCTCTCCACTTCTCCCTCTTCTTTTCTCTCCTCTTCTCTTCTCTCTTCTCTTCCTCTTCTCTTCTCTCCCTCTTCTCTTCTCCCTCTTCTCTCCTCTTCTCTCTTCTCCCTCTTCTCTTCTTCCTCTTCTCCCTCTTCTCTCCTCTTCTCTCTTCTCCCTCTTCTCTTCTCTTCTCTTCTCCCTCTTCTCTCCTCCCTCTTCTCTTCTCTCCTCTTCTCCCTCTTCCTCCTCCCTCTTCTCTCCTCCCTCTTCTCTCCTTTCTCCCTTCCTCTTCTCTCCCTCTTCTCTCCTCTTCTCTCTTCTCCTTCTTCTCTTCTCCCTCCTCTTCTCCTTCTTTTTTCCTCCCCCTTTCTTCCTCCCCCTTCTCTTCTTCCTCCTTTCTTTTTCTCATCACCTTCTTCTCACCATTTCTCCTCTCTTCTTCTTCTTCTTCACTTCTTCTCCCCTCCTCTCCTCTTCTCTTCTCTTCTCTCAGTCTCTGTTTACAAGTCAAGTCTGTCTCTTTCTACCGCTTCCTTTTTTTTCTCTCATCCGCTTAAAAAACTTATGGCAACATTTCAAGTTTTGAAATTGCTTTAATCATTTCAAGGAGAGCAATTACAGAGAATTTTGTTCCCATCAAGATCGCCATCATTATCGTCATTATTCGTCTCGCTTCTAATAGAAAACTTATATCAGATATCACTTCAGAATGTATGGGTTTCCTCTTTAAAAAAAATAAAAGATTCCTAAAATTTCAACTGTTATGATCTATCTATCTATCTATCTATCTATCTATCTATATATATATATATATATATATATATATATATTATATATATTAATATATATTATCCCTTTCCAATATGTCTGAGACATTTCTGAAGAAAAAAAAGAAGAAGAAGAGGAAGAATTAGAAGAAGAAGAAAAAGACGATAAAAGAAGAAGAAGAAGAAGAAGAAGAAGAAGAAGAAGAAGAAGAAGAAGAGAAGAAGAAGAAGAAGAAAAGAAAGTAAAAGGAGAAGAAGATGAAAGAAAAAGAAAGAAGAATTCTGAAGAAGAAGAAGAAGAAGAAGGAGAGACATTTTGAAGCATAGGAAAGCATAGTACAGGAAAGGCTACCTTTTATTACTTTAAACTGTTTTCAATACTTTAATAGATCAGAGTATGAATTTCATGGATATTCGTCTTATTATACATGTTATACCAATTTGATTTGTGTCATAAAAATGCGTGCGTGTGTTATTATTTTAGACTGTGTTCAATGTTTTTAATAGAACAGAGTATTAATTTCATTGATATTTGTCTTATACAAATGTTTAAAAAGTGTGGCTTATGTCATAAAATGCCCTGCGCAGCGCGCGAATGTTTTCCCAAAGTGAGCGTGTGTGTGTGTGTGTGTGCTCGCGCGCGCGCGCGTGTGTGTGTGTGTGTGTGTGTGTGTTTGTGTGTGTGTGTGTGTGAGCGCGCGCGCGCGCGGCTGTGTGTAAGTGTGCGGATGCATGGGTTTATGGTGCGCACAAGGTATTAGTGATTTTACTTGGGTGAGTTTATGACTGGCTGAGGTATTGCTGATTTGTGGGTGCTTTTTATCTTATGATGGGTGCGTGTGCTGTTCAGATAGTGTGTTTTTGTGTGTGTTTGTGTATGTGTTTGTGTGTGTGTGTGTTTTTTATTATGTTTACATGTTTATTGTTTTATTTTATAGCTGGAATTTCTCTGTCTGAGTGTCTCTGCGATAATAAAGTTTTCGAATTTGAATTTAAAGAATTCTGAAAGACGAAGAATTCTGAAAAAGAATTCTGAAGAAGAAGAAGAAGAAGAAGAAGAAGAAGAAGAATTTGAAGATAGAAGAATGCTGAAGAAGATGAAGAAAAAAGAAAAAAGAAGAATTCTGAAAATAGAATTTTTGAAGAAGATGAAGAAAAAGATAGATGTAATGTACGGCGCTAAAATGTTCGGCGCTGAAATGTTCGGCGCTGAAATGTTCGGCGCTAAAATGTTCGGCGCTGAAATGTTCAGCGCTAAAATGTTCGGCGCTAAAATGTTCGGCGCTGAAATGTTCGGCGCTGAAATGTAAAATGTTCGGCGCTGAAATGTTCGGCGCTAAAATGTAAAATGTTCGGCGCTAAAATGTAAAATGTGCGGCGCTGAAATGTTCGGCGCTGAAATGTTCGGCGCTAAAATGTTCGGCGCTGAAATGTTCGGCGCTGAAAATGTTCGGCGCTGAAATGTTCGGCGCTAAAATGTTCAGCGCTAAAATGTTCAGTGCTAAAATGTTCGGCGCTAAAATGTTCGGCGCTAAACGCTAAAATGTTCGGCGCTAAAATGTTAGGCGCTGAAATGTTCGGCGCTGAAATGTTCGGCGCTAAACGCTGAAATGTTCGGCGCTAAAATGTTCATCGCTAAAATGTTCAGCGCTGAAATGTTCGGCGCTGAAATGTTCGGCGCTGAAATGTTCGGCGCTAAAGGCGCTGAAATGTTCGGCGCTGAAATGTTCGGCGCTAAAGGCGCTAAAATGTTCGGCGTTGAAATGTTCAGCGTTAAAATGTTCAGCGCTGAAATGTTCGGCACTAAAAGGTTCGGCGCTGAAATGTTCGTCGCTAAACGCTGACATGTTCGGCGCTAAAGGCGCTGAAATGTTCGGCGCTGAAATGTTCCGTGCTGAAATGTTCGACGCTAAATGCGCTGAAATGTTCGACGCTAAAATGTTCGGCGCTGAAATGTTCGGAGCTAAAATGTTCGGCCCTGAAATGTTCGGCGCTAAAATGTTCGGCCCTGAAATGTTCGGCGCTGAAATGTTCGGCGCTAAAATGTTCGGCCCTGAAATGTTCGACGCTAAAATGTTCGGCGCTGAAATGTTCGGCGCTAAAATGTTCGGCCCTGAAATGTTCGGCGTTAAAATGTTCGGCGCTGAAATGTTCGGCGCTAAAGGCGCTGAAATATTTGGCGATAAAATGTTCGGCGCTAAACGCTAAAATGTTCGGCGCTAAAATGTTCGGCGCTGAAATCTATGGCGCTAAAATGTTCGGCGCTGAAATGTTCGCCGCTAAAATGTTCAGCGCTGAAATGTTCGGCGCTAAAGGCGCTGAAATGTTCAGCGCTAAAATGTTCGGCGCTGAAATGTTCGGCGCTAAAGGCGCTGAAATGTTTGGCGATAAAATGTTCGGCGCTAAACGCTAAAATGTTCGGCGCTGAAATGTTCGCCGCTAAAATGTTTGGCGCTGAAATGTTCGGCGCTGAAATGTTCGGCGCTAAAGGCGCTAAAATGTTCGGCGCTGAAATGTTCAGCGCTGAAATGTTCGGAGCTAAACGCTAAAATGTTCGGCGCTGAAATGTTCGGCGCTGAAATGTTCGGTGCTGAAATGTTCGGCGCTAAAATGTTTGGCGCTAAAATGTTCGGCGTTAAAATGTTCGGCGCTAAAATGTTCGGCGCTAAAATGTTCAGCGCTGAAATGTTCGGCGCTAAAATGTTCGGCGCTGAAATGTTCGGCGCTAAAATGTTCGGCGCTGAAATGTTCGGCGCTGAAATGTTCGGCGCTAAAATGCTGAAATGTTCAGTGCTAAAATGTTCGGCGCTAAACGCTAAAATGTTCGGCGCTAAAATGTTCGGCGCTGAAATGTTCGGCGCTGAAATCTATGGCGCTAAAATGTTCGGCGCTGAAATGTTCGCCGCTAAAATGTTCGGCGCTGAAATGTTCGGCGCTGAAATGTTCAGCGCTGAAATGTTCGGCGCTAAAATGTTCGGCGCTAAAATGTTCAGCGCTGAAATGTTCGGCGCTAAAATGTTCGGCGCTGAAATGTTCGGCGCTAAAATGTTCAGCGCTGAAATGTTCCGCGCTGAAATGTTCGGCGCTAAAATGTTCGGCGCTGAAATGTTCGGCGCTAAAGGCGCTGAAATGTTCAGTGCTAAAATGTTCGGCGCTGAAATGTTCGGCGCTGAAATGTTCGGCGCTAAAATGTTCGGCGCTGAAATCTATGGCGCTAAAATGTTCGGCGCTGAAATCTATGGCTCTAAAATGTTCAGCGCTGAAATGTTCGGCGCTAAAATGTTCGGCGCTGAAATGTTCGGCGCTAAAGGCACTGAAATGTTCCCCCCCTTCTCTCTCTCTCTCTCTCTCTCCTCTCTCTCTCTCTCTTTTCTCTCTCTCTCTCTCTCTTCTCTCTCTCCCCTCTCTCTCTCTCTCTCTCTCTCTCTCTCTCTTATGCACACACAGCGCTAAAATGTACCGTGCTGAAATGTATCAACAGAAGACACAGACACGGGGAAAAAAAGACCAAAAACTGACAGAGCAATGAGAATGATTTGAAAAGATAACACATGGCATCTACAAGAAATTAAATTAAAATCGTGTTTACACGCATATCGGTAACAACACCAGTGATGTAAATAATTACTCCCTATTCAACTGGTGTGTGTGTATGTGTGTGTGTGAGTGAGACACAGAGAGAGAGAGAGCGTGTGTGTGTGTGTGCGTGTGTGTGTGTGTGTGTGTGTGTGTGTGTATGTGTTAGTGTACGAGTGCGCGTGTTTTTGTTCCCCCTCCCCCTTCTCTCTCTCTCTGCGTGTGTGTGTGTGTGTGTGGGGTGTGGTGTGTGTGTGTGTGTTGTGTGTGTGTGTGTGTGTGTATGTGTGTGCATTGTGTATACGCGCTTGGTTATGTGTGACTTTGTGTGTATGTGAAGAGAAACTCAGAGAAGGAGAGAGAGAGAGAGAGAGAGAGAGAGAGAGGAGAGAGAGAGAGAGAGAGAGAGAAGGAGAGAGAGAGAGAGAGAGAATGAACAATGACAAATTCTTCTATTTCGAGGATAATGAATAAGCACCCATGCGCTTTTTTACATCTAGTCCCCACCCTTAGGGATGCATACGATAATACAATAAAATAAGACCAATAGCAATACACTCACACAGTAAACGGAAAAAATATATCCACTCCAAAAAAAAACAAACCCAACCGAAAAAAGAGAGAAAAAAAGCAACAAACAAATAATAAAAGAAAGCAAAACAGAACAACACAAGAAAACACAGAAACAACCAAAACAGTAAAAAGGGAAAACCCAAGAGCAATAAAAGCAGAAACAACAAAAAGGGGAGAGGGGAAAAACCCAAGGAGACAGAGAGAGACAGAGAGAGAGAGAGAGAGAGAGAGAGAGAGAGAGAGAGAGAGAGACATACAGACAGATACAGTCAAAACAGACAGACAGACAGTCAGACAGACAGACAGACAGACAAAAGGCACACAGACAAACATGTAGACCAACAACTCCATTCACAAACGTAACATTAAAAAAACACCCAACCCAACAACAACATAGACGGGATCGGGAAACAATAACATAGATGTACTATTTACATACAGCAATCTTAGAAAAAATATTGCTACCTCTACCTCCAACCTCTCCCTCCACCCCCCCCCCCCCCCCATCTCCTCTCTCTCTCTCTCTCTCTCTCTCTCTCTCTCTCTCTCTTCTCTTCTCCTTTTTTTCTCTTTCCATCCCCCCCTTCTCTACTCCCTTTTCTCTTCCCTCCCTTTTTTCTCTCCTTTTCTCCTCTCATCTTCTTTTCTCTCCCTTCATTTTTTTTTCTACCCCCTTCTCTTCTCCCCCATTTCTCTTCCCCTCCCCCTCTCACCTCAGTTTCTCCTTTTCCCTTTCTCCTCTTCTCTTCTCCTTTTCTCTTCTCCTCTTCTTTCTCCTTTTCTCTTCTCCTCTTTTTCTTCTCCCTTCTCTTCATTTCTCCTTTTTCACGTTCTTCTTTTCTCTTCTCCCTCTGCTCTTCTTCATTATCTCTTCTCTTCTCCCTCTTCCCTTTCTTTTTTTTTTTTCCCCCCTTGTCATCTCTCTCTTTTGTTTCTATTCTCCCTCTTCTATTCTCTTCTCTCCCTTTCTCTTCTCCCTCTTCTTTTCTCTCCTTTTCTCTTCTCCCTCTTCTATTCTTACCTCTTCTTCCTCTTCTCCGTCTTCTCTCCCTTTCTCTCTCTTCTGTTCTCTTCTCTCCTCTTCTCCCTCTTCTCTTCCTCCCTCTTCTCTTCTCCCCTCTTCTCTTCCTCTTCCCTTTTCTCCCCTCTTCTCCCTCTTCTCTTCTCCCTCTTTTTCTCTCCTCTTCTCTTCTCCCTCTTCTCTTCTCCCTCTTTTTTTTCTCTCCTCTTCTCTTTCCCTTTCTCTTCTCTCCCTCTTCTCTCCTCTTCTCTTCTTTCTCTCCACTTCCCCCTCTTCTCTCTTCTCCCTCTTCTCTTCTCTCTTCTCTTCTCTTCTCTTCTCCCTTTCTCTTCTCTCCTTTCTCCCTCTTCTCTTCTCCCTCTTCTCTTCTCTCCTTTCTCTTCTCTTCTCTTTTTCTCTTCCCCTTTCTTCTCTTCTCCCTCCTCTTCTCCTTCTCCTTTTTTCCTCCCCTTTCTCTCCTCCCCTTCTTTTTTCCCTCCTTTCTTCTCTCATCACCTTCTTCTCACCGTTTTTCCTCTCTCTTCTTCTTCTTGTTCTTCTTGTTCTTGTTCTTGTTCTTGTTTTCTTTTTCTTCACTTCTTTCCCCCTCTCCTCTTCTCTTCTCTTCTCTCAGTCTCTGTTTACAAGTGAAGTCTGTCTTTTTCTGCCGCTTCCTTTTTTTTCTCATCCGCTTAAAAAACTTATGGCAACATTTCAAGTTTTGAAATTGCTTTAATCATGCCAAGGAGAGCAATTACAGAGAATTTTGTTCCCATCAAGATCGCCATCATTATCGTCATTATTCGTCTCGCTTCTAATAGAAAACTTATATCAGATATCACTTCAGAATGTATGGGTTTCCTCTTTAAAAAAAATAAAAGATTCCTAATATTTCAACTGTTATGATCTATCTATCTATCTATCTATCTATCTATCTATCTATCTATCTATCTATCTATCTATCTATCTATCTATCTATCTATCTATCTATCTTTATCTCTTACCAATATGTCTAAGACATTTTCTGAAGAAGAAGAAGAAGAAGAAGAAGAAGAAGAAGAAGAAGAAGAAAATAAAAGGAGAAGAAGATGAAAGAAGAAGATAGAATTCTGAAGAAGAAGAAGAAGGAGAGACATTTTGAAGCATAGGAAAGCATAGTACAGGAAAGGCTACCTTTTATTACTTTAAACTGTTTTCAATACTTTAATAGATCAGAGTATGAATTTCATGGATATTCGTCTTATTATACATGTTATACCAATTTGATTTATGTCATAAAAATGCGTGCGTGTTTTATTATTTTAGACTGTGTTCAATGTCTTAATAGAACAGAGTATTAATTTCATTGATATTTGTCTTATACAACATGTTATAACAAGTGTGGCTTATGTCATAAAAATGCGTGCGCAGCGCGCGAATGTTTCCAATGTGAGTGTGTGTGTGTGTGCTCGCGCGCGCGCGCGCGCGCGCGCGCGCGCGCGTGTGTGTGTGTGTGTGTGTGTGTGTGTGTTTTGTGTGTGTGTGTTTTGTGTGGCGCGCGCGCGCGCGGCTGTGTGTAAGTGTGCGATTGCATGGGTTTACTGGTGCGCACAAGAGTATTAGTGATTTTACTTGGGTGAGTTTATGACTGGCTGAGGTATTGTGTTTGTGGGTGCTTTTTATCTTATGATGGGTGCGTTTCTGCTGTTCAGATAGTGTGTTTGTGTGTGTGTTTGTGTATGTGTTTGTGTGTGTGTGTGTTTTATATTATGGGTTTTCATGTTTATTGTTTTTATGTATAGCTGGAATTTCTCTGTCTGAGTGTCTCTGCGATAAAAAAGTTTTCGAATTTGAATTTGAAGAATTCTGAAGAAGAAGAAGAATTCTGAAGAAGAAGAAGAAGAAAAAGAAGAAGAAGAAGAAGAAGAAGAAGAAGAAGAAGACGAAGAATTCTGAAGATAGAAGAATGCTGAAGAAGATGAAGAAAAAGAAGAAGAAGAATTCTGAAGATAGAATTCTGAAGAAGATGAAGAAAAAGATAGATGTAATGTACGGCGCTAAAATGTTCGGCGCTGAAATGTTCGGCGCTGAAATGTTCGGCGCTAAAATGTTCGGCGCTGAAATGTTCGGCGCTAAAATGTTCGGCGCTAAAATGTTCGGCGCTGAAATGTTCGGCGCTGAAATGTAAAATGTTCGGCGCTGAAATGTTCGGCGCTAAAATGTAAAATGTTCGGCGCTAAAATGTAATATGTTCGGCGCTGAAATGTTCGGCGCTGAAATGTTCGGCGCTGAAATGTTCGGCGCTAAAATGTTCGGCGCTAAAATGTTCAGCGCTGAAATGTTCGGCGCTAAAATGTTCGGCGCTAAAATGCTGAAATGTTCAGTGCTAAAATGTTCGGCGCTAAAATGTTCGGCGCTAAAATGTTAGGCGCTGAAATGTTCGGCGCTGAAATGTTCGGCGCTAAACGCTGAAATGTTCGGCGCTAAAATGTTCATCGCTAAAATGTTCAGCGCTGAAATGTTCGGCGCTGAAATGTTCGGCGCTAAAGGCGCTGAAATGTTCGGCGCTGAAATGTTCGGCGCTGAAATGTTCGGCGCTAAAGGCGCTAAAATGTTCGGCGTTGAAATGTTCGGCGTTGAAATGTTCAGCGCTGAAATGTTCGGCACTAAAAGGTTCGGCGCTGAAATGTTCGGCACTGAAATGTTCGTCGCTAAACGCTGACATGTTCGGCGCTAAAGGCGCTGAAATGTTCGGCGCTGAAATGTTCGGTGCTGAAATGTTCGGCGCTAAATGCGCTGAAATGTTCGACGCTAAAATTTTCGGCGCTGAAATGTTCGGCGCTAAAATGTTCGGCCCTGAAATGTTCGGCGCTAAAATGATCAGCGCTGAAATGTTCGGCGCTGCAATGTTCGTCGCTAAAATGTTCGGCGCTAAAGGTGCTGAAATGTTCAGCGCTAAAATGTTCGGCGCTGAAATGTTCGGCGCTAAAGGCGCTGAAATGTTTGGTGATAAAATGTTCGGCGCTATAGGCGCTGAAATGTTCGGCGCTGAAATGTTCGGCGCTGAAATGTGCGCTGAAATGTTCGGCGCTAAAATGTTCGGCGCTGAAATGTTCCACGCTAAAGGCGCTGAAATGTTCGGCGCTGAAATGTTCAGCACTGAAATGTTAGGTGATGAAATGTTCGGCGCTAAAGGCGCTGAAATGTTCAGCACTAATGGCGCTGAAATGTTCAGCGCTGAAATGTTCGGTGCTGAAAAGTTCGGCGCTAAAGGCGCTAAAATGTTCGGCGCTAAAATATTCGGCGCAGAAATGTTTGGCGCAGAAATGTTCAGCGCTAAAATGTTCGGCGCTGAAATGTTCGGTTCTAAAATGTTCGGCGCTAAAATGTTCGGCGCTAAAGGCGCTGATATGTTCGGCGCTAAAGGCGCTGATATGTTCGGCGCTGAAATATTCAGCGATAAAGGCGCTGAAATGTTCGGCGCTGCAATGTTCGGTGCTAAACGCTGAAGTGTTCGGCGCTAAATTCTTCGGCGCTGAAATGTTCCGCGCTAAAGGCGCTGAAATGTTCGGCGCTGAAATGTTCCGCGCTAAAGGCGCTGAAATGTTCGGCGCTGAAATGTTCGGCGCTAAACGCTGACATGTTCGGCGCTAAAGGCGCTGAAATGTTCGGCGCTGAAATGTTCGGTGCTGAAATGTTCGGCGCTAAATGCGCTGAAATGTTCGACGCTAAAATGTTCGGCGCTGAAATGTTCGGCGCTAAAATGTTCGGCCCTGAAATGTTCGGCGCTAAAATGTTCAGCGCTGAAATGTTCGGCGCTGCAATGTTCGTCGCTAAAATGTTCGGCGCTAAAGGCGCTGAAATGTTCAGCGCTAAAATGTTCGGCGTTAAAATGTTCGGCGTTAAAATGTTCGGCGATAAAATGTTCGGCGCTATAGGCGCTGAAATGTTCGGCGCTGAAATGTTCGGCGCTGAAATGTTCCACGCTAAAGGCGCTGAAATGTTCGGCGCTGAAATGTTCAGCACTGAAATGTTAGGTGATGAAATGTTCGGCGCTAAAGGCGCTGAAATGTTCAGCACTAATGGCGCTGAAATGTTCAGCGCTGAAATGTTCGGCGCTGAAATGTTCGGCGCTGAAATGTTCGGTGCTGAAATGTTCGGCGCTAAAATGTTCAGC
>CM054168.1:22991477-23001477 GCA_028751875.1 Rapana venosa | reverse complement strand
AATGACCTCCCTCTCTCCCTTCGCCAAAAGTCTACTTATGACGCTTTTAAATCCAGTCTCAGGACATATTTATTTCAAACCTAAGATTCTCCCCTCCTGTATCATCTCATATCTGTCCCATCACCCTGTCAAAGTGTATAGCCTTTATGTGTGTGTATGTGTACATTTGAATTTGTTAAAACTATAATTGTAAGTGGTTGCATTTTATTATTATTATTATTATTATTATTATTGTTGTTGTTAAAAAAAACCTCGAGTCAGTTATTTATATAAGTAAAGCACCAACAATTACCTTTAAATGGTGATATGCTTTGAAATGTTTTGCTTTGCGATCTCTCTCTCTCTCTCTCTCTCTCTCTCTCTCTCTCTCTTCTCTCTCTCTCTAACACTATTTGGGTATACAATTATACAACGAAATAAAAATAATGAAACGAAAATTAACAAAATAGCAACAACACAAGAACCAACCGACCAACCAACAGAAACCACAAACGTACAAAACCAAACAAACCACAACAAACATAATAAAAGTAATCTGAAACAATGTATGCAAAAGTAAGACAAATAACCAACACACTCGAGCTCCCCCGCCCCCCATCCCCCTCTACCCCCCCCCAAAAAAAAAAAAAAAAAAACAACAACAAAAAAACAACAACAAACAAACAAACAAACAACAACAACAAAAACAGAATTTAATGAAGCTAAACTCAAATTCAAACGAACGGACAACTTTTTATCAAGCCAAAGCATTTGAATGTAATTAATTTTGAATCAAAGAGAGTTCACAAATTAAACAGAAAAAAAACCCACCCTCAGCCAAACCCTTCTAAGCTAAGCAAGAGCAAAGTGACCTGCACGCCAAGGTCAAGCTGACCTGTCAGAGTGATCGATAACTGGGTCGATAGGGGTGTACGCGGTTACCCAATTTTCTTGATAATGTTAGCCTGTGAATGTTGACCCATGCTCTAGTTCGTGTGTGTGTGGTGGGTGGGTGGAGGGTGGGGGGTGGGGTGGGGGTTGTGGGGTGCGTGTGCGTGTGTGTGTATGTGTGTGTGTGGGGGGTGGGGTGGGGTGGGGTGGGTGCGTGTGTGTGTATGTTGTATTGTGTGTGTGTGTGTGTGTTGTGTGTGTGTGATAGAGACGGTCAGAGAGAGAGAGAGAGAGAGAGAGAGAGGAGAGAGAGAGAGAGAGAGAGAGAGAGAGAGAGGAGAGAGAGAGAGAGGAGAGAGTGTGTGTGTGTGTGTGTGTGAGAGAGAGAGCGTATATCATGTGTCTTTGTTGTGTAGTGGTGTGGGTGATGTGGTGTGGTGTGGTGTGTGTGTGCTTGTGTATGTGTGTGTGTGTGTGTGTGTGCATGTGTTGTGTGTTGTGTGTGTGTGTGTGTGTGTGTGATAGAGAGACGGACAGAGAGAGAGGAGAGAGAGAGAGAGAGAGAGAGAGAGAGAGAGAGAGAGAGAGACAGAGAGAGAGAGAGAGAGAGAGAGAGAGAGACAGACAGACAGACAGACAGAGTGTGTGCGTGAGAGAGAGCGTACATTATATGTCTTTGTTGTGTAGTGGTGTGGGTGGTGTGGTGTGGTGTGTTTGTGTGTGGTGCGTGGTGTGTGAAAGTATATATATATATATATATATATATATATATATATATTATATATATATATATATATATATATATATATATATATATATATATATATATATATAGATAGATAGATAGATAGATATTATATCTATATCTATATCTGTGTGTGTGTGTGTGTGTGTGTGTGTGTGTGTGTGCGCGCGCTGTGTAGTGATGTGTGTGTGTGTGTGTGTGTGTGTGTGTGTGTGTGTGTGTGTGTGTGTGTGTGTGTGTGTGTGTGTGTGTGTGTGTCTGCGTACCAATGTTCCTGATAACAGTGAAAGGTGGGAATGCGAATTCATATTAATGTTGCTGTGTGAGCGAGCGAGAGAGAGAAGAGAGAGAGAGAGAGAGAGAGAGAGAGAGTGAGAGAGAGAGAGAGGATGGTGAGTGTGTGTGTGTGTGTGTGTGTGTGTGTGTGTGTGTGTGTGTGTGTGTGTGTGTGTGTGTGTGTGTGTGCAAATCTCGAAAAGTTCTCCTGTCGCTCTCAAAATTCATCAAGATTCGCAGGTATTTCTTGAAATTTCAATTGTCTTTCATATGTGTAGATTATGTCTTTTAAAGAAATGTGTATACTTTAAAATAGTATTGAGTCATTAATACTGTTTGCTTATCATTATGCGATGAACTCTTGCTTTTCAGTAACTGTTAGTATTCATATTATTTTTGGGGGTGTATTGCTGTTTAAAAAAGGTGGACGGGATAGCTCAGTGGTCGGAGCACTCGCTTTCCCCCAGCCAAGTTAAGCAGCGTCGAGCGTGGTTACCAGTTGGATGGGTGACCGTTTGCGCGCCTTGGCTTCAGTACAGTCCTCCAGTTCACCCAGCTGTAAATGGGTACCTGCCCTCTTTAGGGTCAGGGAAGGTAAAGCAGCGAGGGAGAGGAAATGGGCGCCGCCCTCAACATGCTGGCCCTAGAGAAGTGAGGTCTCTGACGCCTCGCTCCCCTACGACCTTATAGGTTATGGGACTCCTTTACCTTCCTTTACCTTTTTATTGCTGTTTAGGTTTATTCTCCTGTTCAATTTGTTTGTAATCCTCCATACCCCAAAACGGGGTGAAAGGAATGAAATCTTGAATCTTGTGTGTGTGTGTGTGTGTGTGTGTGTGTGTGTGTGTGTGCGCGCGCGCGTGTGCGCGAGCGTGCACATACATGTTTTCCAGGTGTAGACAGCTAGTGTGATGTCAGCCCAGGCTGACTGGACGATGTCAGTCCATGAACTATGTAGGATAGACCCCGAAGTCGGAATGTGGCTATCTTTAAGGCGAACAAAAGCTGTTGTAGGTAAAAAAGGTAAAGGAGTCCCATAACCTATAAGGTCGTAGGGGAGCGAGGCGTCAGAGACCTCACTTCTCTAGGGGCCAGCATATTGAGGGCGGCGCCCATCTCCTCTCCCTCGCTGCTTTACCTTCCCTGACCCTAAAGAGGGCAGGTACCCATTGACAGCTGGGTGAACTGGGGGAACTGTACTGAAGCCAAGGCGCGGCGCAAACGGTCACCCATCCAACTGGTAGCCACGCTCGACGCTGCTTAACTTGGCTGGGGGAAAGAAAGCGAGTGCTCCGACCACGGAGCTATTCCGTCCCCTAAAGCTGTCGTATGTATACGTAAAAACCTCACTGATGGTGAACCTGAGAGATATAGCCCAGAAACTGGGGTTGGTGGGGGGTTGGGGGGGGGGGGGGGGGGGGGGACACTGCATGCTATAGCAGACTGCGACCTGAATGACAGGGTCAGGCTGACCTGTCAACAACAGGACAGAGAGTCGGGTGGGTGCCTCTGTAGGTGTAACTGAAGGTGGGGTACATGTACCCTGTTACCCAATGGTCTTGATAACACGGAAAGGTGGCAATGTTGATTCATAATTATTAGTGTTGCTCCGTGTGTGTGTGACAGTTTGGGGGGGGGGGGGGAGTGGGGGGGTGGGGGTTGAGGAGTGTGTGTGGGTGGGTGGGTGGGGTGAGGAGTGTGTGTGTGGGGGTGGTGGGGTGGGTGGTGTGAGGAGTGTGTGTGTGTGAGAGAGAGAGAGAGAGGGGAGGCAGACAAACAAACAGACAGGGGGTGAAACAGAGAGAAAGAGAGAGAGAGAGAGAGAGAGAGAGAGAGAGAGAGAGAGAGAGAGAGAGAGAGAGAAAGAGAGAGAGAGAGAGAGAAAGAGAAGAGAGAGGAGAGGAGAGAGAAGAGAGAGAGAGAGAGAGAGAGAGAGAGGAGAGGAGGAGAGAGAGAGAGAGAGAGAGAACTTTCTGAACTCTGAACTCTGAAATGATGTAATTAATGTACATTGGCCTTGGACCACAATACATTTGTTGGGCTTGGGATGGAAAAATGGGGAGAGAGGAGAGAGAGAGAGAGAGAGAGAGAGAGAGAGAGAGAGAGAGAGAGAGAGAGAGAGAGAGAGAGAGAGAGAGAGAGAGAGAGGAGGGTGGGGGAGAGCGAACGAACGAACGAGCGAGCGAGAGCGAGAGAGAGAGAGAGAGAGAGAGAGAGAGAGAGAGAGAGAGGAGGGTGGGGGAGAGCGAACGAACGAACGAGCGAGCGAGAGCGAGAGAGAGAGAGAGAGAGAGAGAGAGAGAGAGAGAGAGAGAGAGAATGACAATGACAATAGTTTATTGCAGTAGGCTGTTACGCCCATTCATAAGTGGACAGTTGAGTGGAGGGGGGTTAGCACAAAACATGTATTTTAGATACCATAAAGAACGCGACAACAGCTCAACATAAGCATCATGGCATGGATTCCACATCATGGTCTTGGAGTTATCTCAAGGATTCATTGATATCATGTATTAATACAATCGTGTATTTGAATGCAGGAATTTTCACACTGCGCGCACGCGAGAGAGAGAGAGAGAGAGAGAGAGAGAGAGAGAGAGAGAAGAGAGAGAGAGAGAGAGAGAGAGAGACAATGACAATGACAAATTATTTTATTTCGAGGATAATGAATAAGCACTCATGTGCTTTTTTTACATCTAGTCCCCCGCCCGTAGGGATACATCTTAATAATAACCCAATACTTATACTCTCACACAGTAGAAACAAGGGAATGACCCTTTAAAAAACGCACACAAAAACAACAACAACAAACAAACAAAATATAAATAAAACCCTTAAAAAAACCCCAAAAAACAACAACCACACAACCCCAACAACAAACAAACAAAGAAAAAGAAAAAAACCAACAAAAAGGAAAAAAAAGAAAAAAGAAAAGAAAAGAAAAACAAACAACAACAAACCCAAGAAAAAGAACAACAGAGAGAGAGAGAGAGAGAGAGAGGAGAGAGAGGGGAGAGAGAGAGAGAGAGACAGACAGACAGACAGAGAGAGAAAGAGAGAGAGAGAGAGAGAGAGAGAGAGAGAGAGAGAGAGAGAGAGAGGAGAGAGAAAGAGAGGCAAAGAGAGAGAGAGGGGGAGGGAGAGAGAGAGAGAGAGAGAGAGAGAGAGAGAGAGACAGACAGACAGACAGACAGAGTGAGGAAATGAATCAGAAATCATAGTTACAGTCTAAAAGATACATCACTCTACAGCAAGAAGTGCCCTGAATCACAAAGTCAGACTGACATGGAAACCTGACAGAA
The DNA here is from genome assembly GCA_028751875.1 of Rapana venosa. NCBI lineage: Eukaryota > Metazoa > Mollusca > Gastropoda > Neogastropoda > Muricidae > Rapana > Rapana venosa. Next base: position 22,996,284 of record CM054168.1, on the reverse strand, counting down.
CACAGAACACAGTATAGCTACAGGGGCTTTGCCTGGTTACTGCATGATTAGTCCTGATAACATTAACGTGTGTGTGTGTGTGTGTGTGTGTGTGTGTGTGTGAATGTCAGCCAATATCGTGTGTGTGTGTGCGTGTGTGTCTATGCGTGTATGTGTGTAGAGGGCTTTTGCCTTGTTAGCGAATATTCCTAATACTAGTGTGTGTGTGTGAATGTCAGCCAATATCAGTGTTACTCTTGTGTGTGTGTGTGTGTGTGTGTGTGTGTGTGTGTGTGTGTTTGTGTGTGTGTGTATAAGTGTTTGTGTGTGTGTGTGTGTGTATAAGTGTTTGTGTGTGAGTGTGTGTATAATGTGTCTGTGTCTTCACACACACACACACATGCCTGTGTGTGTGTTTGTGTTCGTGTGTGCATGTTCAGCGTATGTGTGTGCTGGATTGGAAATCTATATTGTTACCCTAGACACCTGTTATCATTTGTGAGTGTGTGTGTGTGTGTGTGTGTGTGTGTGTGTGTGTGTGTGTGTGTGTGTGTGGTGTGTGTGTGTGTGTGTGTGTGTGGCACTTCTCTGTGTATGTGTTCAGACAGACAGACAGACGGACAAAGACAAACATAAAAAGACAGACAGACAGATAGACAGAGAAACTGAACCAGAAATCATACTGTCTTAAATGGCCCGACTCTATAGCAGGAAGTGATCATACTTACAAAGTACCATACTGACAAAGTACCATACTGACAAAGTACCATACTGACAAAGTACCATGCTGACAAAGTACCATACTTACATACCATACTTACAAAGTACCATACTTACAAAGTACCATACTTACAAAGTACCATACTTACAAACTACAGTACTCACAAAGTACCCTACTCATAAAGTATTCTACTTACAAAGTACCTTACTCACAAAGTACCATATTTACAAAGTACCATACTTACAAAGTACCATACTTACATACAATACTTACAAAGTACCATACTTACATACCATACTTACAAAGTACCATACTTACATACCATACTTACAAAGTACCATACTTACAAAGTACCATACTTACATACCATACTTACAAAGTACCATACTTACAAAGTACCATACTTACATACCATACTTACAAAGTACCATACTTACATACCATACTTACAAAGTACCATACTTACAAAGTACCATACTTACATACCATACTTACAAAGTACCATACTTACAAAGTACCATACTTACATACCATTCTTACAAAGTACCATACTTACAAAGTACCATACTTACATACCATACTTACATACCATACTTACAAAGTACCATACTTACATACAATACTTACAAAGTACCATGCTGACAAAGTACCATACTTACAAACTACAGTACTCACAAAGTACCCTACTCATAAAGTATTCTACTTACAAAGTACCTTACTCACAAAGTACCATATTTACAAAGTACCATACTTACAAAGTACCATACTTACATACAATACTTACAAAGTACCATACTTACATACCATACTTACAAAGTACCATACTTACATACCATACTTACAAAGTACCATACTTACATACCATACTTACAAAGTACCATACTTACAAAGTACCATACTTACAAAGTACCATACTTACAAAGTACCATACTTACATACCATACTTACAAAGTACCATACTTACAAAGTACCATACTTACAAAGTACCATACTTACAAAGTACCATACTTACATACCATACTTACAAAGTACCATACTTACAAAGTACCATACTTACAAAGTACCATACTTACAAAGTACCATACTTACAAACTACAGTACTCACAAAGTACCCTACTCATAAAGTATTCTACTTACAAAGTACCTTACTCACAAAGTACCATATTTACAAAGTACCATACTTACAAAGTACCATACTTACATACAATACTTACAAAGTACCATACTTACATACCATACTTACAAAGTACCATACTTACATACCATACTTACAAAGTACCATACTTACAAAGTACCATACTTACATACCATACTTACAAAGTACCATACTTATCAAAGTACCATACTTACATACCATACTTACAAAGTACCATACTTACAAAGTACCAATACTTACATACCATACTTACAAAGTACCATACTTACATACCATACTTACAAAGTACCATACTTACAAAGTACCATACTTACAAAGTACCATACTTACAAAGTACCATACTTACATACCATACTTACAAAGTACCATACTTACAAAGTACCATACTTACAAAGTACCATACTTACATACCATACTTACAAAGTACCATACTTACAAAGTACCATACTTACAAAGTACCATACTTACATACAATACTTACAAAGTACCATACTTACATACCATACTTACAAAGTACCATACTTACATACCATACTTACAAAGTACCATACTTACAAAGTACCATACTTACATACCATACTTACAAAGTACCATACTTACAAAGTACCATACTTACATACCATACTTACAAAGTACCATACTTACATACCATACTTACAAAGTACCATACTTACAAAATACCATACTTACAAAGTACCATACGTACAAAGTACCATACTTACAAAGTACCATACTTACAAAGTACCATACTTACATACCATACTTACAAAGTACCGTACTTACAAAGTACCATACTTACAAAGTACCATACTTACATACCATACTTACAAAGTACCATACTTACAAAGTACCATACTTACATACCATACTTACAAAGTACCATACTTACAAAGTACCATACTTACAAAGTACCATACTTACATACCATACTTACAAAGTACCATACTTACAAAGTACCATACTTACAAAGTACCATACTTACAAAGTACCGTACTTACATACCATACTTACAAAGTACCATACTTACATACCATACTTACAAAGTACCATACTCACAAAGTACCATACTTACATACCATACTTACAAAGTACCGTACTTACATACCATACTTACAAAGTACCATACTTACATACCATACTTACAAAGTACCGTACTTACATACCATACTTACAAAGTACCATACTTACATACCATACTTACAAAGTACCATACTTACATACCATACTTACAAAGTACCGTACTTACATACCATACTTACAAAGTACCATACTTACATACCATACTTACAAAGTACCATACTTACATACCATACTTACATACCATACTTACAAAGTACCATACTTACATACCATACTTACATACCATTCTTACAAAGTACCATACTTACAAAGTACCATACTTACATACCATTCTTACAAAGTACCATACTTACAAAGTACCATACTTACATACCATACTTACAAAGTACCATACTTACATACCATACTTACAAAGTACCGTACTTACATACCATACTTACAAAGTACCATACTTACATACCATACTTACAAAGTACCGTACTTACATACCATACTTACAAAGTACCATACTTACATACCATACTTACAAAGTACCATACTCACAAACTACCGCATAATTATTCCTGATAACATTAACGTGTGTGTGAATGTCAGCCAATATCAGTGTTACTGTGTGTATGTGTGTTTGTTCGTGTGTGTGTGTTCGTGTGTGTGTGTGTGTGCGTGCGTGCGTGTATGTTCGTGGTGTGTGTGTGTGGTGTAGAGAGAGAGATGAGAGAGAGATGAGAGAGAGAGAGAGAGAGATGAGAAGAGAGAGAGAGAGAGGAGAGAGAGAGAGAGAGAGAGAGAGAGAGTTTGCCTTGTTACCGCATATTCCTGATAACATAAACGTGTGAATGTCGAGCCATATCAGTGATAGTGTGTGTGTGTGTGTGTGTGTGTGTGCACGACTCAGTGTGCGTGCGTGCGTGTGTGCGATTGTGCATGCGTGCGGGCCTGCGCGCGCATGCACACGCATACATGCGGGCATGTGAAGTCAAGGGTATAGCTGCCAGTATAGCGAAGTGGTTGAAAACACAGCCTTCGCAACACGCAAACTCCCCATCCAGTGTGTTCCTACAGTCTCACAGTGAGTCCAGGGAGGCATGGGTGAGACAGACACAGTGCATGTTCTGGGTGGTGTTAAGGGGGGACGGGATAGCCTAGTGGTTAGAACATTGCACTCGCAATCTGACGACCCGGGTTCCATTCCCGTTCAAGGGGGATATTTTCCCCTGGAGTTAACATCAGAGCAGATCCCACTCTACCCAAAAAGTCTTACGGATGAGACTATAAACCGAGGAGGTCCCGTGTGCGAACGTACGCAGAACATGTTCCGCACACGTTAAATCCTGTTCCGCTTTTCGTAAGAGTAGGCCATTGTGTGCCGGTGGGAACAGATGACAGAATTTACAAAACCGCATACACAAGGGGACTGGATGTAAAAAAGCATATACGTACTTATTCCATTATCCTCGATATAAAAAATAAAAAAAATAAAAATAAAAACCACTTCTGACTACTAACTGTTAATGTCTTAGACTGGACATCAAGTTATTTCTTCAGATTTTGACTGAGTTTGTTGTGGTTGATTTTACTGTTGTTGTAGTTGTTCTTGGTGGTGGTGGTGGTGGAGGTGGCGTTCATCCTCCTTCCTTCACCAATCCCGTAGTCCTGTAGACCAAGGGGGCACCACTGAAGATTTTGCAACCAGCTTCCTCCACTACCCTCAGTCCTCTGCTTTCCTTAGAGCAAATCGTTCCAGGTCACACCCTGATGTTGTCTTCCCATCGTTTTCTCTGTCTATCTCTTCATCCTAGTGGTGTTGCTATTGTTCTTCAAACGAGATGATGGGTCGATTAAAACACAGACTCCTGTCTCATTCATCATAC
>CM054168.1:22973977-22986477 GCA_028751875.1 Rapana venosa | reverse complement strand
GAGAGAGAGGAGATAGAGAGAAAAAGAGGGAGATGAGAGATGAGAGAGTGAGAGAGAGAGAAATAGAGTGGCATGAGAGAGTGAGGGAAGAAAGTAAGAGAGAGAAAGAGAGCGAGAGCGAGGGGAGAGAGAGAGGGGAGAGAGAGAGAGGTGGAGAAGGAGAGGAGAGAGAGAGAGAGAAGAGGATGGGGGGAGAAAGAGAGAGAGGCTTTTTCAATATAATTTTTGCCAGCGACAACTCTCTTGTTGCCGTGGGTTTCTTTTACAAACGCTAAGTGCGTGTTGCACACATAACCTCGGTTTTTATAGTCTCATACGAAAGACTAGCACCCAGACTAGTCATCTCATAACATTTAACTGAAGAGAGGTAAAATCGAAGACATACATCACGGTACCAGTGGATGGGAGAAACGTTTCAGACAGAAAAGGGCTGTGAACTCGAGTTAACACTTTCTCGACAGGCACTTAAGGACGGGATAACAGCTCAGTGGTCAGAGCACTCGCTTTCCCCCCAGCTAAGGTTAAGCAGCATCGAGCGTGGGTTACCACTTGGATGGGTGACCGTTTGCGCGCCTTGGCTTCAGTACAGTTCCACCCCAGTTCACCCAGCTGTAAATGGGTACCTGCCCTCTTTAGGGTCAGGGAAGGTAAAGCAGCGAGGGAGAGGAGATGGGCGCCGCCCTCAATATGCTGGCTCCTGGAGAAGCTGAGGTCTCTGATGCCTTGCTCCTCTATGACCACATAGGTTATGGGATGACACCTTTACCTTTAGCCTTTTAAGGCAGGTACAAGGAGTGTTACGTCGGTACCACTGATCTATCCTCACATGATAATAATACTAATAATAATAATAATAATAATAATAATAATAATGATGATGATGATGTTGATGATGATGATAATAATAATATATAACAACAACAACAACAACAACAACAACAATAATAATAATAATAACAACAACAACACAACAACAAAAACAATAACAAATGGAATTTATAGCACTAAATCTTGTACAAACAAATCAAAGCGCTTGCATTCGCAGGCAACCCAAAAACGATTTTACAGATTTTACAATTCAAATGTACATAATTATGAAACACCACGCGTGCGCGCGCGCGAACACACACACCACACACACACACCCCACACACACACACACACACAACACCAAAACACAACCCCACACACACACAACAACACACATAGGTTATACACTTTGGCAGGGTTTCGGGAACTGAAGGAATGCACAGAGATGGCACAGGCAGACAGACAGGCAGACAGACAGAAGGGGGACCAGACAACTCACTGCTGACCTAGATACAGGCAACAGTGACCACGCACGCGGCTTAAGGCCTGCTGCACTTCTCCCATCATCCTTTCCCAGCTGGACACAGAGCACAGCACTGACCTGCATGTGAATTATTAAACCTCTCCTGATGCTACTTACCAGTTGGATGGGTGACCGTTTGCGCGCCTTGGCTTCAGTACAGTTCCCCCCAGTTCACCCAGCTGTAAATGGGTACCTGCCCTCTTTAGGGTCAGGGAAGGTAAAGCAGCGAGGGAGAGGAGATGGGCGCCGCCCTCAATACGCTGGCCCCTAGAGAAGTGAGGTATCTGACGCCTCGCTCCCCTACGACCTTATAGGTTATGGGACTCCTTTACCTTTACCTGATGCTACACGCGCTGCTGCTTCTTCAATACACTACAGGGGAGAGTGCGCAGGAGATGAGAGAGGAGAGAGGAGGAGAGGTACGAGAGAGTGAGGGCGGTGAGAGAGGAGAGAGGGGAGACTGAGATGGAAGTAGAGAGAGAGAGTGATAGACGAGGAGCGATAGAGATAGATAGAAGATAGAGAGAGAGGATAGAGAGGAGAGAGAGAGAGATAGAGAGAGATAAGATAAGAGTAGAGAGAGAGAGAGAGAGAGGGTGTGTGAGAGAGAGAGAGAGGGAGGGGATTAGGGGAGGGAAGGGAGAGAGAGAGGGAAGGGATGAGGGAGAGGGGACGGAGGGGGGGGAAGGTAGAGGGGGAGAGGAGGGATGGAGGGAGGGAGGGAGTGAGAGGGAGAGACGTGTGGGGTGGGGTGGGAGATGAAGGGAGGGAGGGGGGAGGAGGAGTAAATAAGAGGGAGAGAGAGTGAGAGAGAGAGAGATGAGGAGAGAGCGAAGAGAGAGGAAAGAGAGAGTGAGGAGTGATGGGTTGAGAGAGAGAGATGAGATGGAGAGTTGAGAGGAGGGAGTCAGAGAGAGAGAGGAGGAGGACGAGAGAAGAGAGCGTGGGAGGAGAGACGAGAGACGAGAGAAAGAAAGAAAATGCGATAGTTTTGCGAATAGTTTGAGAGAGAGAGAGACGAGAGACAGAGTGAGAGAGATGGGAGAGAAAGGGGAGAGAGAGATGGGATGAGAGAGAGAGAGAGAGGTCAGACAGACAGACAGACAGAAAGAAAGAGAGACAAAAAAGACAGGCAGACAGTTGGCAGGCAAAAGTTCTAGATAGACAGAGACAAAGAGAAACAGAGGACAGTCAAAAGAAAACTGAGAGACAGGCGAAGGGACCAGAGAGAGAGACAGGACAGAGAAACAGACAATGGGAACTGACAGAGCGGAATGATTACCACCCAGACTACCATTTAAATTGCAAAAACTTTCTTGCCTAAAAAAACAGCCGCCTGAAGGGGGAGAGAGGAGAAAGAAGAGAGAGTAAAGAAGTTATAGGCGACAGAAGTTTCGAGAGGAATAAGGTGGAGGGAGGAGGAGGAGGGGAGGAGGAGGTGCAGGGGGAGAGGAGGAGGAGGAAAAATAGAAAGAAAAAAAGAAAAAGAAAAAAGAAAAAAAAAAAAAAAAATAAAAGAGAAAAAACAATAAAAAAAAAGAAAAAGAAGAAAAAAGATATAAAAATAAAAAAAAAGTAAAAAAAAAAAAAAAGATAGAGAAAGAAAGAGAGAAATAAATATAAAAAAAAAATGAAAAAAAACAAAAAAAATAAGAAAAAACAGTAAGAAGAGAAAAAAGAAATAAAATAAAAAAAAAACAAAGTGAAAAAATGTAAAAAAGAAATAAGTAAAAAAAAAGAAAAGAAAAAAATTAATTAAAAAAAAAAAAAAAGATATAAAAGCAAAAAAGAATAAGGAAAACAGACAATAAAAATATTGAAACAAAGAGAAGAAGAGGAGGAGGAGGTGCATGGAGGGTGAGGAGGGAAAAAGCGGAGGAAAAAGGGGAAGGTGGTTGTCTGTCTGTTATGTCTTTCTGTCTCACATCCATCCATCCATCCATCCATCCATTTTTTCCAGCCATCTACCCATCTCTCTCTCCCCCTTCCATCTCTCAACTCCCCCTCCCCTCCCTATCTATCTGTCTGTCTATCTATCTTATCTTGTCCTTTGCCTCTTATCTAATCTAATTCTATCTATTAACTATATATTATCTATCAATCTATTCTATCTTTCCTATCTATTATCTATCTATATTATGTCTGTATGTTCTGTTCTGTCTATCAATCATGTCTTGTCTAGTCTTGTCTTGGCCTTTGCCTTATGATCTATCTATCCATCTATCTATCTATCTATCTATCTATCTACTATCTATCTATCTATTCTATCATCTGTCTGTTGTCTGTCTATCTTCTATCTATCTATTTGTCTTGTCTTGTCTTGCCTTGCCTATCTAATCTATCTATCCATCTATTATCTATCTATCTATCTATTATCTATCTCAGCTATCTATCTATCTATCTGTCTATCTGTCTGTTGTTGTTGTTCTGTCTGTCTGTTGTCTGTCTGTCTATTATCTATCTGTTTGTTTGTCTTGTTCTTGCCTTGCTTAATCTATCTATCTATCCATCTATCTATTATCGATCTATCTATCTATCTATCTATCTATTTCTATTATCCTATTAATCTATCAATCAATCAATCTATCTATCTATCTATCTATCTATCTATCCATCTTATCTATCATTATTATCTATTATCTATTTATCTTTATCAATCTATCAATCAATCAATCTATTATCTACTATATTATCTATCTATCTATTATCCATCCTCTATATTCTATGCTATCTATCTTTCTATCTACTATCTATATCTTCTTTCATCTATCTATCTATCTATCATCTATCTATCTATCTTATATTATCTATCCAATCTATCTATCTATTCTATCTATCTATCTATCTATCTATCTTCTATCAATCTATCAATAATCAATCTATCTATCTATCTATCTAATCTATCTATTCTATCTATCTATCTATCCATCTAATCTATCTATCTATCTAATCTATCTATCTATCTATCTATCTATCTATCTTCTATCAATCTATCGTTCTATCTTATCATCCTATCCTATCTATCTATCTATCTATCTATCTATCTAATCTTCTATCTATCTATCTTCTATCAATTCTATCAATCAATCAATCATATCTATCTTATCTATCTATCTAATCTATTATCTATCATCTATTATCTATCTATCTTCTATCTATTCTATTATCTAATCCATTATCCAATCTATCTTATCTCTATATCTTTATCAAATTCTATCAAATAATCAATCAATCTAATCTATCTATTCTATCTATCTATCTATCTATCTATCTATCTATCTATCTATCAATCTATCTATCTTCTATCTATCATTTATCTATATATCTATCTATCTCATCCATCTATCATCTATCTATCTATTATCTTCTATCTATCTATCTATCTATTCTATCTATCTTCTATCAATCTATCAATCAATCCTATCACCCCCCCATATATCTATTATCTATTATCTATCTATCTATCTATTATCTATCTATCAAAAAAAAAAATTTCTTTCTATCTATCTTCTATTATTCCAATCTATCTATCTATCTATTATCTATCTATCTATTCTTCTATCAATCTATCAATCAATCAATCAATCAATTATCTTCTATCTATTATCTATCTATCTATCTTATCTATAATCCATCTATCTATCTATCTATCTATCATCTAATCGAATCTATCATCTATCTATTATCTATCTATCTATCCCATCTATCTATCTATCTATCTTTCTATCTCTATCAATTCTATCAATCAATCATCAATCTATCTATCTATCTATCTATTCTATTATCTATTATCTATCTATATATCTATTCTATCCTATCAATCTATTATCTATCTATCTTCTATCAATCTATCAATCAACTCAATCTATCTATCTATATATCTATCTATCTATCTATCTATCTATCTATCTATCTATCTATATATTAATCTATCTATCTAATCTATCTATCTATCTATTCTAATCTATCCTATCTATATCTATCTATCTATCTGTCTGTCTGTGGTCTGTCTGTCTGTCTGTCTGTCTGTTGTCTATCTATCTATCTTGTCTTGTCTTGCCTTGCCTGATCTATCTATCATCTTTCTATCTATCTATCTATCTATCTATCCATCTTATCTATCTATCTATCTATCTATCTTCTTATAATCCATCTATCTATCTCGATTATCTATCTATCTTCTATCTATTTCTATCTATCTTCTTCTATCAATCATCAATCAACAAGTCAATCTATCTATCTATCTATTTCTATCTATTAGCTATTCTATCTATCTATCTATCTATCTATTATCTATCTCTATTATATAGCTTTCTATCTATCTTCTATCTACTATCAATCTATCTATCTATTACATATTCATCTATCTATCTTTTATCTACTCTTTCTCCAATCAATCTATCTACCTATATATCTACCGATTCAATCTACTATCTAACCATTCAATTCTATCTATCTATCTTTCTTTCTATCTACCTATTAATCTAATCTATTAATTTACCTACCTACCTAATATGTATTCTGTCTGTCTGTCTCTGTCTTTCTATCTGTCTGTGATGTCTGTCTGTCTGTCTGTCTATCTGTCTGTTGTTGTCTCTCTTCTCTCTCTCTCTCCTCTCTCTCTCTCTCTCTATTATCTATCCTATTTTCTATTATCTATCTATCTATCTATTCTATCTATCTATCTATTATTATCGATCTATCTATCTATTATCTTTCTGTCTGTCTGTTCTAGTATCTATCTATCTATCTGTCTATCTATCTATCTATCTATCTACCTTTATCTGTCATTCTGTCTACCTACCTATCTACAGACACAACAGCGAATGTAACACACTGTCGACCAGTTCACGTTCCATGTGTGCGTGTGGGTTTTTTGTCCTTGAGGATTTTTGGCTGACAACCGTTGTGTGTTTGAAGACTTGGTGTGAATGATGGAACCTGGCTTGTGTAATACTTATTGATTTTATAATCACTGGCCGTCTTTGGCAAGTCTGGAGGTGAACTAGTGCAGTCTGGGACAACTGCACGCACGCATAATAATAATAATAATAAATGGAATTTATATAGCGCTATATCTTGCAGAGACAAATCAAAGCGCTTGCACTCAACTCATTCTTACACAGTCATACAACCAGTGACAAGCAATATTCCATCAAGTCAAATGTGCAACTCGCACACCACACCACACCACACACACAACAGGTCACACAACCTGGCAGGGCAATAGAATCTTGGTTGTTGAAGGCAGGGGAACAAAAACAACAACTATGAGATGAGGCAGGAGAGGAAAATCTTAGGTTGAAACAATATATGTCTTGTGACTGGATTTAAAAGTGTCATAGGAAGGCCTCTGGCGGAAGAGAGAGAGAGGGAGATCATTCCTCACTAACGGACCAGAAACAGGAGAAAGAGCGCGGCGACGGTGGGACTGGTTGAATTAGGTATTCGTAAGGACGAGGCATATGCAGCAGAGCGGAGAGAACGAGAAGGAGTGTACAAGTGAAGACATTCACAGAGGTAGGCGGGTGCTGTGTTTGGTGGAGGGTCATTTGTAACAGAGGGTACTGATCTTATAGTTTATTCTGTGGCACAGGCAGCCAGTGGAGAGATTGCAAGAGAGGGGTATTATGCTAGATTTTTTTTTTCTGAGATTAGACGAGCTGCAGAGTTTTGTATACGTTGAAGGGATTGGAAGATGATGCTGGCAGACCAGCCAAAACAGAGTAGTTGCAATAGTCCCAGGACGGATGAAGCAAGAATGAAAGACGCCAACAAGTTTGGATCTTGTTGCAATCTGTGGACAGGTACTTTCGAATTGCACTAATACGCTGTAATTGATAGTAGCAGGATGGCAGGTCTGGTGATGAATTTTTGCATAGAGAGTGTGTTGTCAATAATGACCCCTAGATACTTTCACTAAGCAGTGGATAACGGGAATGATGCTTTGCCAAGTTGTTTGAAGCTGTTTGTTGCGATATTGGAAGAGAGTTTGTGTTTGGGGTCCCTACAAGCTTGGTTTCTGTTTTATGCTGCATTTAGCTGTAATTTGTTCTGTGTTCATCCAATTTTGGATATTTGAAAGCAGTGGGCCGTATTTGTAAAGAGAGAAGGCATATTTTCAGGAGTGTCGCTGCTTAGAAAAAAATTTTTCTGAGAGTCATCTGCATAAAAATGATGGTTGATCTGATGGCGGTTAATTATATGGGACAGTGAGCAGTGGTAGAGGGTGAAAAAGAACAGGCCAGAACAGATCCCTGTGGAACTCCAACATTCCAATCTTGCAGGTACTGGATGAATCTTGTTTACTGTGACTGTATGGGAATTCGGACAGTAGGTATGTAACCCTAAACCAGGTAAGGGCTTTGTACAGTAAACACCAAATGTTTTTTGACTACGGGAGAGAAGAAATAGAGTGGTCAATAGTGTCAAAGGCTTGCAGATAAAGTCGAGTAGAGTAAGAAGAGAGATTTTCCCTGAGTCAGGAAGCGAGTAGAAGTGTTTGTTTTAGGGTATGGGCATGGAGTAGTTTCAGTGCTATGGTTGACGCGGATAGCAGACTGAAACGCAGGGAAGGAGACTGTTGGAGAGAAGGTGGGTTGTTGAGCTGTTTTAGAATACTTTTCAGGATCTTTTGAGGTAAACGGTAAGGTTGGAAACAGGTCTATAGGTCTTCAGAATGTGGGGTCAAGGTCATGCTTTTTGAGTAGAGGTGTGACTTATGGCGTTTTTAGAGATCTGAAGGAACATTCCAGAGACAAGAGTTAAGTTTATATATTCGTATTAGTGGGAATAAGTTTTGTGGCAGGCACTGTGCCAAAAAGAGAAGCAGGTATGGGGTCAAGATCTCTGTTTTATAGTCATGCCTTTCAGAAATAGTTCGATTTCTTTCTCGCGTGCGGGATTGGGTGGTGGGGGATGAAAGGAGAAAGGAGAGGAGTGCCAGAGGATTGGGGGAAAGAAGTGTGCAGGCTGGGAAAGGCTCTGATCCAAACTGGAGCGAATGTTGCGGACTTTGTCAGAGAAGGAAAGCAGAAAATTATAGATGAAGCTAGAGTGGTTGTGATTGAAGGCAGACGGACTAGCCTTCTAGATCCAAGGAAACGTTGGATGTGAGGGATAAAGCGAGATTTCCATAGAGTGGCATCAAGAACTTGAGAAGAGTAGGTACTTTGTTTTTGCTGAACGAATTAAGGTTTTAACTTTGTTATTTGGTTACGAAGAAGAAAGCTGTTTGTTTATTTCGGTTTTTTTTTGTTTTTTCGCCATTGCCGCTCTAGTTGCCCGGCGTTTTTGCGTTTTGCGACCAGGATGTCACGGTTGTACCATGGTGACATGGCCTATCAGGCAGGAGTGGTCAGTAGGAGGAGCATGCTCATCAAGGAGTTGGCTGAGGACGTATTTGTAGGCTTAAGAAGGGTCAGATTGGTCATGGGGTTTGTGATAGGGATAACAGCTTGGAAAGGAATGTTTGAATATCAATGGCCTTGAGGTTGGACGGGTAATGCACTTTTTGATTCTGATAGGCTTTGCAATGTTGAGAAAAAAGAAAAGAATGGCAGATGATCGGGAGGAAAGAGTTCCGTCAGTGGACAGATACAGACTGAGAAGTGACTAGACCTTGTGAAAATGTCGGTAATAAGCCAGTTAAAATGTGGCAGATCTTGTGTGTTGGTTCGTTTTACTAGCTGGGATAACGAGAGGTGATATTGACAAGGAATGGAGAAAGACGCCTTGACTTCAGGGGAATGACTGCTGGTTGTCGATGTGATAGTTTAGGTCCCCAAGAAAGGATAAGTTTTTTTGGAGAAGAGAGGCTGTAATGTCAAGGAGTGACTGAAAAATCCTTGGTGGAAAACTGAAAGTGTCAAATTGTTTTCTACGGTTGGGAGGGGACGGTAAAGGCAACAGAAAGTAACAGAGTGGCCAGGGTAAGGTGAGGTTGAGTTCAAGAACTTCGAAAGATTCGGGTGAAAAACGGAAGGGAGTGACAGATAGACAGAGCTGGATGCAGAGTGTCTTTGTAGATGATGGCAAGCCACCTCCACGGCGAGTGTCGGGGGAAGAAAGAGTTTGTAGCCAGGTGGAGTCAGCTTGTTTTATCTTTTTGGTTCGTGGCCTAGTGGATTTAGCCAAGTTTCTGTAAGAAAAGTTAGTTCTAGGGTTGTGTTTCAGAATAAAATCAGAAATGAAGTCAGCTTGCCAATGATCCATATCCAGGTGCACACCCCACCCGAACCACCCCCGGCACACCCAGCCCAGGCCCCCACCCAGACAGCCAGAGACACAGCACAGACAGCCAGACCCAGCACCACAGCAGGCCAGACCCCACACAGCGCGCACAGACCACCCAGGACAGATTGCGCGTTTAGTAGACACATATGGAGAAAAAAGGGTGAGAAGGTTTGGGGAGGCAGAGAGTTGGAGAAGACGGTGCGGTGAGTGACTATGACCTAGCTGAGGAACTGGATGGGGGTGATGATTAGAGATGTGTACAGTGGGAAGGGCAGTTAGTTAGGATTGTGAGGTCGGTGTGGAGAAGGTTGAAAGAACTGCATGCGCATGTAGTAGTAACAGTAATACTAACTACTACTACTACTACTATCTATTACTACTACTACTTCTACTATACTACTACTATACTACTACTAATAATAATAATAATGATTGATGTGATGATGATAATAATAATATAATTATAATGTATGGGATTTATATAGGCGTTGAATCTTGTTAAGCAACAAAATCAAATCGCTCAGATTTTATTTCAGACCACTTTAGTCGTGGCAGATTTCTTCTCCGTGAAAATCGGGTGCTCTCCCCGGGGGGAGAGCGGGAGAAACGCGTCGCCACTTAGCGCTGCGCCATCCTTTCACCCTTTTTTTTTTTTTTTTTTTTCTGCAGCTGTATTTGTTGCCCTATCAGAGTGGCTTTTTTCTAAGGATTTTGCCAGGGACAATCTTTGTTGCCGTGGTTCTTTTTATTCGTGCGCTAAATAATTACGTGTAAACACGGGACCTCGGTTTATCGGTCTCATCCGGAAAAGACTTAGCGCCCAGACCACCACTCATGGTCTAATGGTTGGGGGCCAAAAAAATTCCGGTCCCAAACGGTGTACGAACCGCCGCCACACTTCAGACCGGACTTTTCGCATTCTAGACAGGCGCGTTACTCTAGAACACCGATCCACACATGATGATGATGATGTTAATTAATAATAATAATAATACTAATAATAACTAATAATAAATGTATGGAAATTTATACAGCCTGAATCTTGTAAATCAACAAATCAAAGCGCTCATTATCCACACGCTATGATCGCCCGTACACAAGTGCACACGTTTGAACACACACACACACCACAACACTCACACACACACACACACACACACCACACACACACACACACAAACCAACGCAAAACACGAACACACCACACAGAGGAAGGGGGGGGGGGAAGGAGGAGGAGAGAGAGAGAGGGACAGACAGTCTGACAGCCGGCAGACAGGACGGACAGACACGACAGAGAGAGGTAGGACACACACCACACACACTTACAACACAAAACACACACACAAACACAAACACAAACACACCACATAACACCATACACCACACAAACACACACTATACAAACACAAACACACAATACACCTCTCACGCACAAACACACACACACATACATACACACACTCAACGCACAAACACACACACACAAACACCACTCACGAAACACACACACATACACCACATACACAACATACACACACGTACACAAACACATACAACACATACACACCACACTTTACAACACACACACAAACACACACACACAAGGGAAACACAATCACACACAAACACAACATACACACTAACACACCACACATACACATTACACACACACACAACACACACAACCCTAACTCTTCACGGTTTTTGGGGTGTGTGTGTGCGCCGCGGCGTGTGTGTGTGTGTGCGTGCGTGTTTTGTGTGCGTGTGCATCTGTCTGTACTTGGCAGACAAAGGCTAAACATTGCCTTAGTGTGGGAATTATTAAAACACATGGTTTCATGGCTGTTTTGTCGACCTAGGAATGTCACAACACACCCACACACACAACACACACACACACACACACACACACACACCGTGCACCACATTTACCTACATACGTTTTGTGTTAATATCGCTCATTATGAAAAGACATTAAACGAAACACACACAACCCAACACAACACACACACGATGTGTGTGTGTGTGTGTGTGTGAGAGAGAGAGTAAAAGAGGATGAGAGAGAGGAAGAGGGGTGAGGAGAGATGAGAGAGTTGGAGAGGGGAGAGAGAGGGGAGAGTGAGAGAGAGAGACAAACAGACACACACACATGTACACACATACACCACAAACAAAAAAGAGAGAGAGGGACAGAGAGAGAGAGAGAAGAGATAGAGAGAGAGGGGTGAGGTGAGAGGGGAGGAGAAGAGGAGAGAAAGGAGGAGAGGGGAAGGAGAGTTTAAGGGGGATGAGAGAGAGAACGAAAAGAGAACAGATAGACAGACACACACAAACCCCACATACACACAAACAAAACGCACACAATGAGGGGAGAGGGACAGCGAGTTGAGGTGAGAGGGGAGTGAGAGAGAGAGAGGAGACAGGAGCAGAGGAGAGAAGAGAGAGAGACCCACATAAGCAACCAAACACACACAATGAGAGAGAGAGACAAGAGAGATCGAGAAAAGAGACAAAACACAACACACACACTTACACCCTCCCCTACCCCCTTCCCCCCTCCCCCCACACCCCAAAACAGAGACAGACCAGCAAAGCAGCAAACTAAAAGCAGCAGCACCAAGAATATCATCATCATCATCAGCAGCAGCAGCAGCAGCAGCAGCAGCAGCAGAGCAGCAGCAGCAGCAGCAGCAGCAGTGTTGCTTGTCTGTGCTGACTCGATAAGCCTGTCTAGACACTGCCGGCCCTATTCCGATTCCTTCTCTACTCCTAACATCTTCACACTGCCGTATATATATATATATTTTATATATTGGACATACGACAAGAACCTATAATCAGACACTAACACACAATAAGAGAGGACAAGGGAGACAGAGACAGAGGAAAGAGACAGAAAAACACAACACACACCACCCCAACCCCCCCTCCC
>CM054168.1:22880608-22973477 GCA_028751875.1 Rapana venosa | reverse complement strand
CAGGGACGGCTGCACACTGGTATTAAAAAAATCACTCTTTTCCTTCTGTTTTTCTATGTAACTCTTATATTCATACCGTACGTACTAAAGCATCCACAGAAATAAAAACCATTTCTTGTGAAAGACTAGCCTCTGACTCAAAACTCATGTGATTTTGAACAAATTTGGTAGGTTTGATTTTTTTAAATTTTTCAGCTTGTCGTCTGCTAGCTTCCTTACCGCAATATGCATGCGCGGGGTCAACGCTGTAGGAATACAGGCAAACCTCATTTGATGGTTATTTCCAACGTTCTCGTGACTAGTCTACCTGGTAGACTAATGCTCTATATCCTCAATCCAAAAAAAGCAAGTGCAAAGTCCATTTTTTCATGCTTAAAAAAAAAGTGAAAATCACCAACATTTTGTTCCACTCGCACTCTATAGAAGATAGACTACTACGTGACCCCCAAATTAATACCGGTGTGTAGCCGACAGGACAGGAAACCAGAGAGAGCCTCTAGTCTAGTCTACCTGCTTCCCCATCACTGCCTGCCACCTATGCAGACGTCGTTCAACAGCAAAGGATCGGTGGTCTAGAGGTAACGCGCCTGTCTAGAATGCGAAAAGTCTGGGTAGGAAGTGTGCTGTGGTTCAAATCCCATTTGGGCCCGAAACTTTTCCCCTATCCATTAGACCATGAGTAGTGGTCTGGGCGCTTATCTTTCGGAGGAGACCATAAACCGAGGTCCCGTGTGTTACACAAAATTATTCATAGCACGTACAAGAACCTACGGCAACATGAGAGTTGTCCCTGGCAAAATTCTTAGGAAAATGCCACTCTGATAGGGAAACAAATAGACTACAGATGCAGACCAAAAAAGGGTGGAGCTGCTTTGTGGCGACGCGCTCTCCCCGAGGAGAGCAGCCCGAATTTCATGCAGATAAATCTTGAGCCTTAAAGTAATAATATTTATTTAATATTTGTTTATCATAACTTTTGTATCTGGAAAAGAAGCCAAAACTTGTTTTACATTTTTTTTAAAGCCAAACAAACAAAAATACCCCCCCCCCCTCCCCCAGATGTTTGCTAGCTTCTTGGGGATCTGACTCTTTCAGATCATTTACCCCTACAATTAACGACTGTATATATAAACAAATAATTAATAAATAAATAAATGAATACCTGATGTAAGGGACGCCAGTTACCAGTAATGAGGTCGGTGTTCACAAGTCCAGCACCCGACGCTGAATGAGTACAACCAGACAGGACCGGTGCCAAAATGCGCGCCAAATTCTGACGCAAAATCCCCCCAAAAATTACGTCAGCCATGTAGTACAGAAAGAAACTTCTGCTCTTCCCGCTCTTTCCTTCTGCAATACTTGATTCTAAACAACGTCAATAGCAGTCATGCCTTCAGAGGGGAAAATAGAAAATCTATCAAATTAGTGACACTTTGATAAGGAGCAGTGCCACTGATAGTTTAAAAAAAACAACAACTGCATGCTGTAGTCGTTAATTGTAGGGGTACTTGTAGTTGTACTTGTCACAGTGACTTTCAGTCATCTACTGTTGTCTTTTTTGTGTGACTGTCAGCACAGCCACTTATGTGTTGAATAACCCAGTGCGTAAGTATGGTACACCATTAGGATCAAAATCTCTCTCTCTCTCTCTCTCTCTCTCTCTCTCCTCTATAGCTCTCTCTCATCTCTATCTCTCTCTCTCTCGTTTTTTCATTGTGGTTTCAGTTTTTGTCTCGTTATATATTTTTTGTATATATCAGCTTCTCTCTGATTTTGATTTTGTTGATGCCAGATTTGATTGACCAATATTATCTCAATCTCTCTATTCTCTCTCTCTCTCTCATCTGTCTCTCTCTCTCTCTCTCTCTCTATAAAATTTTTTTTATTTTTGATTGAAATTATTAGTTGTGATTATTAAGATAGTCCCTTTCAGGGCAAGGGCCAGATGAAAAATTGTATGTCATTAGGTATCTCGTTACCCTGGGAATAAAGATTTTTTCAATCAATCATATGATATCAGATTCAGAATATTTTATTGCCATTTATGTCATGTAGACTTATTTGAACACAAAAAACACATCACTTTAATTATATATTTTGGCTAAAGGATGCTACACTAAAAACATGTGTAATCTACTTCTCTTTTCCTCTTTTTTCAAAACACCCATTCACTTATCTGTTGAATCTGCTTGATATATATACTGTGATTATATCACTTAATTTCGTACACAGTTTTGGTGTTCTTGGTTTTCGTTTTGATTTTTAATAAACAAATTATTTCTGAGTTCATATTATAATAAGTGCCATTCATCAAGTAAATGAAATTCTCTTCAATTTTGTTACAGTGTCTTACATTTTCTGTCCTCTCCCCCCCCCCCCCCTGGATATTCTGGTGTACTCCCCTTTCTCTATCATTAAATTGTGAACAGCGGTGCGATATTTAAAGTATGGTCTTCTTATGAGTTTGTTTTCTTAGTTTACTTAGTATGTTCCAATCTGTATGCTTTGGTAGGCAATATCATTAAAAATTTTTGTTTTGCAAACTCTTTCTTTTGGTGATTCCAAATGTTTTATACATGTTCTTAAAGTTTTCTTTAACGGCATTAACTCAACCGAGAACATTAAGAGTGCTTTGGTTCTTCCAGACATGTTGGAATCCTATTGTGGACAGAATATTTTTCAACTGTGTTTAATTCCATTTTTCGTTTATATTCCTTTATGTTACAATTAATTCGTATAATATTCTAATATAAGAGTCTGGTTTTTGATTGCTGTCAAAGATTCCAAAAAGGATATTATTGGCATTTGATTTTAAAGGGTCAATGGAAAATCTCCCTAAATTCACCCAAAGTGGGTTGTTACTAATGCTTTTTTTATGAACTACGAATCATTTGTTTTCAAAATTTTTCATGAAAATTTCTCTATACAAAAAACTGATTGGATATGCAGCCTTGTACAGTTTATCTATTTGAAATTCTGTTTCCCCTTAAAACAAAAAGGAAAACCAAACTTCTGCTCAATAGGTTAAACAGGGGTTATCAGTGAGTCGAATAATTAACGCATTATTATAAGTAGTCTTTAAATTTTGTCCATCGAATGCCCTTTTAAAGGCGTATTGCTTTTGTTGCTTTGTTTTACTAAATGTTCTTGTGTTTGCTTGAATTTTCCCGTTCTGATGAAAAACGACCACGTAGATATTTATAAGTTCTACTCCGTTTCAATACATGCTCTCCACATTTAAAAATGAATTGGAATTTTAGGAGGTGATCTCGTAAAGACTATTACATTTGTTCTTTGTTTTGTTTATCTTTTAATCCCAATTTGAACAGTATTCTTGCAGTTTATTAGTTTAGTTTGAAGACCTATTTTGGTTGGTTGATAGCATGCCAGGTCATCAGCATAGAGTAGTAAACAAGGAATGCGTCTTTTGCGGTTTATATATGGCGAATCTTTTCTCATTCAGTTATATTTGTACTATTCTCATTGACATATACATTAAATATTGTAGAACTTTATGTATTTTCCCTGATGTACCCCTTTTCTGACTATGAGCTTCATCTGTCGTGTTGCCTCGTATTTTTTTGTAAATTTTGTGCATTGGAATACTGTTTTAATGACATTAAAAGTTTTGCCTGTTATTCCTATTTCGTTTAACTTTATAAGAAGACCCTCGTGCCACACATTATCAAACGCTTTCTGAAAATCTACAAAGCAGCAATAAAGTCTTTTAGTTTTTACTTTCAGTACACTATCTATTAAATTGTTAAGTAGGAAGATATGGTCCGTTGTGTTATGTGTTTGCCTGCCTGTCTGTCTGTCTACTTTGTATGTCTGCCTGTCTGTGTGTCTGCCAATTTTTTTGTTTTTTTTTCGCCTGTCGTCTTGTCTGACTCTGTCTACCTATCTATCTATCTATCTTTCTTTCTTTCTTTCTTTCTGTTGTTTTATGTTGTGAAGCACTTGACTCATTAAATGTTTCAACAGATTACCGTGCAATCGCCATTAAAGTCAGGTACAGAACATCCTTGTGATCTTAAATGTCTTGTGTGCTCGGGAAGGTTAATTCTGTTAAGTTTTTATTTAACGTCTTAATGGCTCTATCAGTACACTGCCTTCTACCTGTGTTGTGTGTGTGTGTGTGTGTGTCGTGGTGTTGTGTGTGTGTGGGTGGTGCTTGGTGTGTGTGTGGTGTGTGTGTGGTTGGGTTGGGGGTGGGGGTGTCTGCCGTGCGCGTGCATGTGTGTGTGTGTGTGTGTGTTACTGCAGTGTTTCAATCTCTACCTATCTTGTCAATCTAAATCTTGGAACTCTATGTGCGTGCGTGCGTTGCGTGGTGTGTGTGTGTGTGTGTGTGTGTGTGTGTGTGTGTGTGTGTGTGTGTGTGTGTGTTAATGCAGTGTTTCTATTGTACTGTCTTGTCAAATCTAAAAATGGTATCTTCATTTTTCACCTATCTTGTCAGTCTAAAAATGGGAACTATCTTTTCTTTCTTTCTTCCTGTGTGCGTGCTCTGTGTGTGTGTGCCATGCGTGTTATGTGGTTGGCTGTATGTGACAGATGTATAAGAAAATGTATTTATGTATAGTATTATGTAAGTGCCGTGTAGTCTCATTAATCATAGTGGGGGCAAGTGTGGAGTTGAGTAATATAGACGTTTTGTACTTTATCATATAATCATTATTTTGTTAGTGTTGTTTTTTAATCTGCTATTCCCACTATTGCAATGGTTGTTACTCTATCTAAGCAATTATATAATTTGCTGTGTGTGTGTGTTTGCGTTTGCGTGTGTGCGTGCGTGACGTGCGCGCTGTGTGATCATGTGTGTGTGATGTGTTGTTTGGGATATTTTTTTGTTTGATGTTTGGAATGTTTATACCAATAAGTAATGTAGCCATTTGTGGTCTTTCAAGATATTTTTCGTTATCAGTGTTGCCTGTCAGTTTCGTAACTGTCCTCCATGGGATGATTAAAGTGTTTTTGACTTGACTTGACTTGAACTGCATTGGTCCAGTTTTGATCAGGGGCCAAGCTTGATCTGACCATCTTGTTTCAGGCCAGAAAACAGGCTTGGTAATAGTTGTTCATTTTCTGATCGAGATCCATGCTGCGGTTTGCTGTCAACTTTACATCCTATCTCTGATGTTGTACTGGATGATGTCTCTCGGAAAGCAGAATGTCTGGTTAAAGGTCTCCTGATTTGCACAAAAATATCTTCATGAAATAGTTCTGGACTTATTCCTGACAGTGCTCCACAAGTAGATAGCCAGGCTTGTTGATGGTGCTGCTCTCATATAAAGCAATTCACAAAGTACAACTACCTTCAGCATTTGTGGATGCTATCAGTCCTTTTCCATACATTATGGGCCAGCTTGATTCAGTACCAAGGGTTTTATTGCTGTTGATGGTCTACAGCACTTGGGCTGACAGCCTTGACGTCTGCTACATGGATAAAAGTAGGTGGTTCTGGTGCTCGAAGATGGGTTTTTTATGGCCCTTCAGCACAGGTTCAGGAACCGGCAACATTTTCTGCAGGTAAATGAGACAAAATGACTGTTCAGGTTCCTCACAGAGATTGTTTGGACAATAAGGCACTAGGTCCATGACAAGATCCCTTATATGCTCAAGAGCCAAAAAAAAACCTTGTGCCATCCAGCAAAGACACAGCAGACTAGAAATAACTTTGTAGCCATGAGAAGCAGACACTCCATAGACGCTACATGTAGATGAATGTAACACAGTGGACCCTGCAGAAAGTCGTCTGATAGACAAACGGATACTGATGAGTTGCACTTGCTGTTGCCTGTGGCCAGTTTAATGCAGTTTTGAATCTGCAGATTGCTCTTAGAGTTGGGATACAACTTATATACCTAAACATCCCACACAACAGCCGCTCAGATTGTTCCAAAAGTACTCACAAAGCCTTGCAGCTTCTATGCATTCACAGGGAGAGACTGTTGTGTTCTTCTCTGGAAAAGGAAGTTAGGGCGCGTGGAATACATGGCCTGCTCGCCCATGTGACTGATGCCATACCTGCTCATGATTAGATAACCATGCTTACCCCTGCCATACAGGCTCAATGTGTGGAGGTTCTTCAACGTTCGTTTGTATGACAGGTCGAATGGATTGCAAGTGTAGGATATAACACCAGGAAAAAGGATGTGCACAACGGATGACAGCAGATGGGGCACTTTCCAGTTATTTTCTAGTGTGTGGCTTCAGCAGGCATACCATAATGAAGTGTTTTTCTACAAAGGGGTCACATCATTTTGGGGGAAATGTGTTGAGCACCAGACATTCCTTGCCCTGGGACTATGCGCCAGCAGAAAGAACGGATCATGGATGGAAGCAGACTTCTGTGGACTACACTGATACAGGGAGAGGGAAGCACCATCAAGAACTTGATACAACTTGTGGCTCGAGACGCTGCCTGTGTAGAATGTATGCTGTCAATGCTTCAAAGCAGTTCGCAGTGTATGGCCTTTGTGTACATGGGGTGGATGTGATGACTGATGTGGGAACAGAGCACTTGACAGTACTTTCCCTTTTTCTCAAGTCCAGGCGTGTGTGTGTGTGTGTGTGTGTGGATGTGTGTGTGCTGTGTGTGTGAGTGTGTGTGTGTGTGTGTGCCATCTGTGAACACTTTCATGTGATTCCCTGGTGTGTTGTATTTTAGTTTATTTTATCTTTTATTTCGAGGATTAATGGAATAAGCACTCATGTGCTTTTCTTCGTCCAGTTTCTCCTGTGTGTATGCAGTTTTTTGTAAATTTTGCCAGACGTTCCACCAGCACAACAATGGCTTAATCTTCTGATAAATGGATACGGTTTTACATGGTGGGCAAGATGTTCTGTGTGTCACTCACACACTGGACCTCAATTATAGTCTTATCTGTAAGACAATTTGTGGAGAGTGGAGTCGGCCCACTTATGATAATTCCAGAGAAACATTCCCTCTCTGAACAAAGAATCGACCCGAGGTCAGTAAAGTCAGGAATTAAATATCACTCTAAAACACCAGGCTATCCTTGTGTGCGTGTGTGATGGTGTGTGTGTTGTGTGTGTGTACCGTGGTGTGTGTGTGTGTGTGTGTGTGTGTGTGTGAACCGCTGTGTGTGTGTGTGTGAGACGGTGTGTGCTACAAGTGTTTATGTTGTCTGTGGTTGGTTTGTTTTTGTTGCTGCTTTCTGCTGCTGTTGCTATCTAGGTATTGTGGATCGGCTGGTCTAGAGGTAACGCGCTGTCTATGAAAGCGAAAAGTTCCGGGTCTCAAGTGTGCGGCGGTTCGTTCCCCAGTGTGGTCGGAAATTTTTCCCCCCATCCGTTGACCATGAGTGGTGGTCTGGGCGCTAGTCTTGCGGAATGAGACGATAAACCGAGGTACCGGGTGTTACACGTAATTATTTAGCTGCACGTAAAAAACCCCGGCAACAAGAGAGTTGTCCCTGGCAAAATTCTTAGAAAAAAAGCCACTCTGATAGGGAAACAAATACGCAGCTGCAGAAAAAAAAAAAAAAAAAAAAAAAAGGGTGAAAGGGTGGCGCAGCGCTAAGTGGCGACGCGTTTCCCGCTTCTCCCCGGGGAGAGAAGCACGAAATTTCACGGGAGAAAATCTGCCGTGACTTATTGTGGTATGAATAAAATCATGAGCGCTTTGATTTGTGGCTTTACAATAGTCAGCGCTATATAAATTCCATACCTTATATTATTATTATATTATTATTGTCAGTGGAGTTTTCCTCTTTCTACTAAAATTCTGGTACATTCATAATCAGTGAAAGTCTTCATCATACTGCCACAGTGACATGTTCATGCGTTGTGTGTATTAAAAAATTAATTTATCGTCTTTTCACAGTTGTGATATTAGACGGGGTGGGGGGCAGGGGGAGGGGGGGCAAGCAGGGGGCCGGGGGGGGGTGGGGTGAAGGAGGGGGTTTGAGTGTCAAGGGAGTAGGTTGTTGTTGGTACTGTACAGGAGAAGGAATTTCAGTGGATCAATAAATGCGAAATGATAAACAAAATTATAAAATAAAAATAGAAAACAATAACCAATATTATAGAAAATACAACACCGTACATTAATACCTATGAAACTACAATTAACAAAAAGGAAAATGCAATTTCTAACAATTTTAAACAATAATCAGTAATTCCAAAATGAAATTTGTTTATTAAAATTTCAACTAATGAATTAACGTGAAAAACCCCAATACCTATCTTAATGTGTGTAACCCCATCCCCTGCCCTAAAAAGAAACCCAAGAAGCAACTCCCCCCCCCCCCCCACCCACCCCACTCCTGGAAGAAAAAAGCTCCCCTTAAAACAAGAGCGAGAAATCACCCAACATGAGCCAAAAACCCTATTACAAACACAATATCTCTAGCCCCCACCCTATGGAAAAAAACAGAATAAACCAATAGGAATGCTAACTAACTGTCAAACAGGAGGCATATAGCAAAGAAAAAAAGGATAATGATTTTTTTTTTTAATCTAACAAGCTCGAAAATAATAATTTCTGGACTAGAGTGTCTTTAAAGTCCAAAAGCAATCAAAAATTAAAGAACAACTGGACTATGCATAAAAAGCCGCGATCTAAAAAAGTCGATACAATAAGTGACAGACTGCTAAATATTGCTGATGGAGAGGGGGATGCCCCAAAACGGGAATGTACCCTTTTAAACTGCGGCATTTTTAATATATGATCTGCTGCTATTATAATTAACG
Source organism: Rapana venosa (assembly GCA_028751875.1). Taxonomy (NCBI): domain Eukaryota; kingdom Metazoa; phylum Mollusca; class Gastropoda; order Neogastropoda; family Muricidae; genus Rapana; species Rapana venosa. The sequence goes on along the minus strand of CM054168.1, from coordinate 22,964,756 downwards.
CATATGCAAAAGGCATTTAAGCATAATTTTGTCTTTGAAGGCAATTCAATTCAATCTAAATGCTTAGGAAACAATAGGCTTTGAACAGTATACGTCATGTTCTCGTATTTTGATGAAGGACTTAAATTTACGTAATTCTTTGTGTGCGTCTAGACAACCAAGTCTCCTTTCCTCACACTGAAATAATGTGTGTATATAATATATAATGCGTGTGTGTATGCGTGTGTACATGTGTGTGTGCATGCATGCGCATGCACGTGTGTGTGTCTGTGTGTAGATGAAGATAAACATCAGCTCCATACATTTTAAAGCATAAAGTGAAATCCTGGAGCCGTGCTTCTGTGTTAGACAAACAAAGCGATATTCTTTACTTTCCAAATGTTTATGTATGAAAGATTATGCAAAAAAATCTAGTATCAATCATTGCTGTGTTTGTTTCTTGAATCATTTCTTGATGCCATAAAGAATCTATGTACAATTAATTAAGAGCTGCTTCAAAAATAAGAAGATGAACAAGTAAAGATGCGTTACAGTTTTTGCGGTCTTTGATAAGTGGGCCATATATCTTTGATCATCAAAATAAGTGGGAAACAATTGGCCAATGATTGTAGAGGAGGGTCCAAAGTATGTGTATGCCAAAATTCAGCCCGTCACTCTCATTTGCAGGGTTTGACCAATATTCCTGCATTGGCAGCTGAAGTACTTGCTCAATTCAAGCCATAATAGATCCTAAGACTCCGTCTTTTGACATTGTGGCGGATAAACTCGCATTGCCTTTGCCTAACAAAGTTTCCAAACGAAGAGAAATGAATGTATAGCAGATTAATATAGATCTGTGCTTTTGCATCGTTGTCTAAGTATAAATATCTCCTATCATATATATCTTTGGTTCATGATATGTATACCCATAAAACCTTTGGATCACATTCTTCCCGTCTCTTTCATAAAGTATTTTGTTGGGGTTTTAATGGTTTATTACCGAAAGTTATAGCTAGAATCTGTTAAAAAGTAGGTCTATTTAGAGGCTTTAATTGTCGTTAGCTTGCAGCCAGATAGCCCTTGTGCAAAATGCAATAATGCACATTAATACTTGTGTTTTGTAGTTTATTTTTTATATAAAATATGTTTAGTTTTTTGGCGGGGGCAGCAAGATAATCATCATTGAAGCTGCATGAGACAACACAAACCTCCTCCATTTTGGTTCAAATTGCCCATTCCCGGCAGCTTGGTGTGGTACTTTCTGTGTGGTCCGATTTCGAAGCTTCGATTTGTTTGTTTTACAAGATTCAGCACTATATAAATTTCATATATTATTATTATTTATTTGTTCCGGAATTAGGAGGATGTGGCGTAAGTAGGGTTGGGAGGTTCAGTCAGTCAGTCAGTCAGTCAGGGAGAAACAAAATAATAGAACAGAGCAATTAAAAGAAGTCCAGCGACTGTCTTCCCTGAGTCTCCTGTTGCTTGGTAGCTGTGCATTGTTCCAGTTTTCCCTGCACTGCCTTTATCCTTGCTACTCGGCATCATCACAGCTTGTTTGCCTGATATTCACTGGCTGGTTGGTTATCAATCTGTTCTTGTGGACTCCATTTCTTTTAATATGGGTGTGTGTGCGTGTGTGTGTGTGTGGTGTGAGTGTGTGTGGTGTGTGTGCGCAGCGACCCGCACCCATGTGTGTGTGTGTGTGTGTGTGTGTGTGTGTGTGTGTGTGCTGTGTGTGGTGGTGTGTGTTCTGTCTGCCACATGTTGTGCTGTCACTAATTGAGGAGGTCCTCAGAAAGTTTTCCTCCATGCAGAAACGGAGTGTCTGTATCGAGGTACCCCGCTGTGCCCCTGTTAGTTTTCAAGCCCCTGAAAAGTTTTAAATGTCGTTTATTATGACGAAAAACACTGAACGACCACGAAGACATAATGGGATACGTTTAATTTTCTTTTTTTAATGAGAAATCAAAAAACAATAAACAAAAAAGAAAATACCAGTGTGCTAGATAGAAACGAATCTTTAAAGGAATGTTTCTCAAACAGCTATCAGATGCTGATACTTCAATCCAATGAATGTGGCCAGACGCATTTTGCCCAAACTGTCAATTTTTTTCTATACCACCTCTGATGAAAACGTAGACGACCAGTGCGAATATATCAAAACAGCTATTATATGTGGCATGACTAGTCTAGATTATAGAATGGGTCTTCAACCATTACCTAGTAACAAACGGGGTCGGCGCCATAGCGGGTCGGCGTCACAACGGGTCGGCGGCATAGCGGGTCGGCGGCACAACGACATGCTCCCGTCTGTATCAATAAATCACTGGCATTTTGTTTCATCTTTTCTCTGCCCTCTGCCGTGTCAGCCTGCTCTTTCTACCTTCTTCACCCACTAACGCTGGCCCGGGCCCAAAAGCTGTGGTAGTGATGGATGTCCTTAGCTATTTGCCAAGGGCCACTACACTGACCATGTTGCTATGTTGTAAATTGTTGTGTTTAGATTGCCTTTCAGCCATGTCAAGCTCTAAAACATAATCCTGCAACTCTCTTAAAAAAGAGAAAAAAATCCTTCCGTTAGTCGGGGATATTGGTTGTTCTATATGGCGAGGTACTTAATACAGTCATCGTGCAGACCTCATTCAGTGTGTTGCAGTTCAATCTCACAATGATTCCCGGTGGGATGAGTCAGAGACCAGAGTGTCAAGTTGGGGGGAACGCACAACAGCCGCAATCAACAACAAAACACCACCACTCACACACATTCACTTAATGCTTTGGTTCAATTCTTTTCCAAAAAAAAAAAAAAAAAAAAAAAAAAAAAAAAAGAAAAAAAAAAATAAAAAATCAAAAAAAAAAAAAAAAAAAAAAAAAAAAATAAAATAAAAAAAAAAAAAAAACAAAAAAAAAAAAAAAAAAAAAAATAAAAAATTTTTCTCAAAAAAAAAACAAAAAAAAAAAAAAAAAAAAAAAAAGAAAAAAAAAAACAAAAAAAAAAAGCCTGCCACATTACGGAAGACAGGTCGTCCTGGGTGAATATATTTGCTTCATGTTTCACACACACACACATACACCACACGCGCGCGCGCGCAGAAAATATTCTTTGTACTCAATATGGCTTTCAAGATTCTTGTACAATGTATGTGCAGTGACAAACTTTCAACTATTCATATTTTGTACCAATGAGGGGGCTACAGAAAGTTCCTACCAGCCTTTCGAGATAATCTCTAAACCAGGTTCTAACCATTCCAAACTGATTATGTCAAACAGCACTGTCTCCAATAATTTATGTTTTTGTAAAATATGACGTAGATTGTAACAGTTTCCCTTTCAGAATGGTTTGCAATCCTACAGGTTCCGCTTTCAGCATAGTGTTCCTTGTTCTGTGGTTTTGTTCTCTTTGCGTTTCTCTGCCATATTTTTGCAACATATTGTTTGTGTTGTTTGGAATCAGAATTTTAATAGGCACAAAATCTGTTAATACCAACACTTATCTGTTTGCTTTAAATCACCCATCTCATCACTCCGCTTCTCCTTTCCGTCTAATATCACTTTAAGTGAATAGATGTACAATCGAACACACACACACACACACACACACACTGGTTGGAGAATTAGAAATAGCCCTAGCTGATAGTAACCTTTTGTTTTCACATGGTAGATCTAGGTCCATGGTTTGGCCTCCGTTTCCACAGGCCCTGTCAGTCTGGCTGTTTTCCCCATCCATAGCGTGGATTGTTGACTTGCTCTTGTAGGCAAACTTCACAGGTGTTGATTGGGTGCATTTAGAGATGCCTCCCATGCTCCTTGTCCTTGTCATGTTTGTGTTTTTTACATAACACTCTGGCAGGTTATGGATTAGATCCAGGCATTAGCTCATAGCAACTCGACAATGACAGACGTCAATGGTAAAATTGGTGAGCTCAGTGGCATCATCACAACGTTGTGTGCACGAATCTCATCACTTGAAGGGACAGTCCGTGACCTGAGGAACCCCAAAACAGATCTAACTGAAACGGCATCTTCCTCGATAAAGGTTAGTCGCAATGTGAGCATACATACCAACACACAAGACATGCCATACTCTTATGCTCATGCCCTGAAAAATCAAAACTCTCATCATCATCAAAAATATGTTTCAATGAAATCCATTTCCATCCAAAAGAAATCAATTGATTCACCAAAAAGAAAAATCAGATTAAAAAAAAAAAGACAACCTACTTCAGACAACCCGAAATGACATCACAAAAGCAAATGAGGTGAAGCCTTCTTCCCCTCCTAAACAGTGTCCACAGTCCACAAACAAACACCACCAAGATCTGCCTGTGCATGTCATTATACAAGATTATGTGATGAATGGCTGGACAGGAGAAGACTTGGCCGATCATAGGGCATCACAGTCTTCACGAACAAGTGCTACACAACAGACTAAGATACGTGGATGCTGTGCATTCTACTGTTCCAGACGAGCCAGCCACCCGATACCATCCTGATTCACTGCGGAATCAATGATCTGAGCTGAAGATGCGCCAGTGTTAGCAAATCTTCTTTGGCCGACTGTGCCAAAAACATCCACCAGGAGATTTCCTCATACACAAAGATGATGATCATCAGTAACAGCTCCAACTAACAGGCAGAAATACCAACCCATGGGCGAACCCGTTACCATAACAGTTGTACGTTATTGCTGACTATCTGGATGTTCCCTATTCCATCATCTAGTATTATATTTATTATGATTATAGTATAATATCCAGCAGTTCCAGTTCTTCATTTGTGAAGCCCCATGTTTGTGTATAATCTGCATAATACTCTGTATTCAAAGATATTTTGCTGGTTCTGTACAATCAGAGCAAACCATTACATTTGGAGGACGCATTTTTTAGTATTGTATTCTGGACATGTTTTTCCTTCACCTTCTTCCCTGTGTGTGTTTTGGTAGTTTATATTGTTATTACTATTTGAATGTAGCCGTTTTCATTACTAGAGATCTAGTCAAGTTGATTTTTTTCCCCATTGTAGTATTTTATATGGATAGTTCAGTGAGCTTCTCACAGTGAACTTAATCTGACAGTACTAAAACCTTCAATCAACAAGATCTATATATTTTCGTTAAGGTGTTTTTGTGGAAGACTTGGTGGGGGGGGGGGGGGTAGATTTGTTTCTTTACTCATTACTGTATTAGGTGGTGTTTTGTTTGTTGTTGTTGTTTTTTATTTCTTGCCTCTTCTCCTTTATCCTATTTATACAATGGTCTCTAAGAAAAAGCAGGCTGTTAAACTCATGCAGTGGAATGCAAGATCTATTTCCACAAACCTGGGTATTTGATCCACCACCTTTCAAAAAATGATTACCAGGCCCTTGTTTTACAATCTCGAACTGTTAACAAAAATAAGATACCCAGATTACCAAGGTCCTATTACCCACCTATACATCAGAAAGTAGAAGGTCTAACAAAGCTTAGTGCGGCTATTTACATAAAAGAAGGAATAGAGTAACAGTGTGAAAATCTCCTACCAATAGCTTGGTAACATCCCAGATCTACATTCATGTGCAAACAGTTGTCTAGTTTATTGATATCACTATATCTTAAATATTGTGTCTTTGTAAGTTACCAAAAGGACCTGGATATCCTTAACACAGATTGGATCAATTATCTGCATGATAACGAAAAATGGCTTATTGGAGGAGATTTTCTACGCCCATGCCAACTTGTGGGACAAAGATTGCATTTCAGTTTCCAGGCAACAGGTTTGGTAGAAAACGTGGTTGAGTCTTGTCTGTGTTATTGACATGACCGTAGCGTCACTAGAATTCACTGAAAGTCTAAGTCACAGAGCGTCAGCAATTGATCTAAACTTTAGTGTCACCGATTACTTGTGTCGATTGCGATTGGTCATGCATAAAGTACTCTAGGCGGTGATCCATTTACACTATTTTTATAACTTTAATACCAGTTATGTCAGTGGCTATTATCAAATGTATTAATTTACTAAAATAATTGATAAGCGTGCTGGGACTGGGGAAAAGTTTAAACAGGTTATAGCTTCTTACATTACAGAGTGTTTATAGGTACTCTCGACATAGATCAAATGTATTCTAGCTAACAAATTTCTATACTACAAGCTGGCCAATATGTTCTATTCCTATGTTGTCACTCACGAAAACCTATTTAAACATTTAGGAAATGTATACGTGGACACAAGCCTGTGAGGAAGCTTGTACATAAAAACATTTAAATGCATACAAGCATTTTCCAAAAAAAAATCACTAGTAAACCATGATGAGCAGAAAAGGGCCAAAAACTTCTGTAACTTGTTTCTATGCCCAAAAGCTAAAAAAAAGTATCTTGTCTCTCTTTTTGTAGATGAGAAATTCAAATCATAAAGACATTCCAAAAGTATGGACAAAATTTAATGAAATGACAAAAGGTATACCGTGCGTAAGGAGGGTCTATCAGCTAAACATAGAGCATTCAGAAGTGAAGAAGTCAATAATGTAGACCCAGTGCCTGATGCCACTCTTTATATCAATGATTCCATTACACTCCAGGAAGTAGTCACTTTCTAGTAAGAAAACATCCTTGGGGCTGATGCGATTTCCAATGATATGATCAAACACTTATCAGAAAATCTCATTATGCTACTTTTTTTTTACATAAATAAAGCCTATGATCAAGTTTGGCATGCAAAGTTATTAACAAGTTGAAGACAATTGGTCTTTCCGGTAACATTTATCATTACATCAAGAGCTTTCTTAGCAATAGATCTATTCAAGTAAAGGTAGGAAATAACTATTCAGATCCTAGAAATCTTGATATGGGCTTACCACAAGGCTCTGTTATAGCACCAGTTAGATCTTCCCAAACATTTGTCTCAGAACGTTGTCCTAGTACAATATGCAGATGACATATGCATGTGGATGAATGTTACCATGAAACAAAACACATTAATTTTAAAAGGTCTTTAAATTATATTAAAAAACTGTACCAAAAAGACCTTGATAATTTAAATAATATGTAGCCGGGTGGACACACGGCTACACTTAACTTAGATCCAAAGAGCGAAACCGATACTAGCCTTGTGGTCAATATATATTCAGTTTTCTCAACTCTCTATGTAAACTGTCATTGTTATGCTTAGGATATATTTATATTTTTTATATTCAGTATATTATCTAAATAAGTTTATTTTCCAATATTCTGAATGTTGTCTAAATAATTCTTTTAGTCATTCAATAATAGGGCCCCAGTTATCTCCCTTAAATGTGAGCGTTGGTCTGATCTAGCAAAGAAAATCATAAATAATAACTTTTTTAAGTAATATTGTTTGCTCATATTCATGGATTGTTGTTGCAGTATTGATATTGACTCGATTCATTTAATCCACAAATGAGTGTTCTCTATTTTGTTGTTAAATCAATATTTTTCGTCTATTGGTATAGGTACTGTATGTATCAAATATTACTGCTAGAAAAGCAGTATCTATTTTTATTTATGGAATCTTTAATAGATCATAATTATTGTGCGATTGAGAACATGTGTAATATACTCTATTTTTGTTCTATAAAACAAGCCTCAAATTAAGTCAGTAGTAGATTGTAAGGCATAATGTTGTACACAATGTGCAGTCCTAAATTTTTAGCTTACCGCCATTCCTTGTTGTAAACAGTTTGAATTGTCAAACTAAATTCTAAACATTTTGCAGACAATAAAAATATTTATGTATGGTAGCGTTTTGGGTTTGTTATGAATTAAATATAAGATTGGAGATGTTTGTATGAATAATTTGTTGTATTAGAGATCATTATATTTTAGATCTGACGACAGATTTTAGAAGCTTGCTTGGGTGCAAGCAGACCAGAAACTGTTGTTTTCACAGGACTGGTTAATTATGAATATCGCCTCTCACGACATCTGTGAGGTTTATAATATGTATATGTATACAAACTGTGGTGCATAATCCTTCTTTTTATAGTCATAAAAACTTGAGTTTTGTTGAAGTTTTAATCGTTTTATTTCGAAATTATAGTATGCAGCTGTTTATAGTGTATCTAGTCGGAGGACTTTAATCGCTATTAGTTTGCAGCCAAATGGATTTTTTGTGCAAAATGCAATTTTGCATCTTAATGCTTATTAATTTTTAGTTTTTTTTTGATATATTTATTTGTCTTGTTTTGTTACCCGGACAGCAAGTATCCACCACTGAAGCTGCAGGGGGAAAGAATACACAAATCTCCTTCAACATGGGCAAATCGGCCATAACGGATCGCAGTGTTGGTGGCGCTGTCTTGCATTGGAACGTGGCAGGGATAGCTAGAGGGGGAGGAGAGAACGCCACAGGCCTAGGCTACAGGGCAAGGAAGCCAGAGAGAGAGAGAGAGACCATGAGAGTTGTCACTGGCTAAATTCTTAGGAAAATGCCACTCTGATAGGGAAATCAAATACAGATGGCCTGGACCAAAATAGGGTGAGAGCTGCTTTGGTGGCGACGCGCTATCCCCGTAGGGGAGAGCAGCACCGATTCATTTGCGATAATATCTTGAGCCTTTAAAGTATAATATTTATTTAATATTTGTGTATCATAAACTTTTGTATCTGGTAAAAGATGCAACAAATAAAACCTTGTTTTACATTTTTTTTAAAGCCAATACAAACAAATATCCCCACCCACCCTCCCCCAGATGTTTGCTAGTCTTCTTGTGGATTGACTCTGTCAGATCAGTTGACCCCTACAATTAACGACTGTATATATAAACAATTAATTAATAAATAAATAAATGAATACCTGATGTAAGGGAAGCCAGTTACAAGTAATGAGGTCGGTGTTAACAAGTCCAGCACCCCGACGTCTGAATGAGTACAACCAGACAGGACCCGGTGCCAAACATGCCGCCAAATTCAGACGCAAAATCCCCCAAAAAATTACGTCAGCCATGTAGTACAGAAAGAAACTTCTGCTCTTCCCGCTCTTTCCTTCTGCAATACTTGATTCTAAACAACGTCAATAGCAGTCATGCCTTCAGAGGGGAAAATAGAAAATCTATCAAATTAGTGACACTTTGATAAGGAGCAGTGCCACTGATAGTTTAAAAAAAACAACAACTGCATGCTGTAGTCGTTAATTGTAGGGGTACTTGTAGTTGTACTTGTCACAGTGACTTTCAGTCATCTACTGTTGTCTTTTTTGTGTGACTGTCAGCACAGCCACTTATGTGTTGAATAACCCAGTGCGTAAGTATGGTACACCATTAGGATCAAAATCTCTCTCTCTCTCTCTCTCTCTCTCTCTCTCCTCTATAGCTCTCTCTCATCTCTATCTCTCTCTCTCTCGTTTTTTCATTGTGGTTTCAGTTTTTGTCTCGTTATATATTTTTTGTATATATCAGCTTCTCTCTGATTTTGATTTTGTTGATGCCAGATTTGATTGACCAATATTATCTCAATCTCTCTATTCTCTCTCTCTCTCTCATCTGTCTCTCTCTCTCTCTCTCTCTCTATAAAATTTTTTTTATTTTTGATTGAAATTATTAGTTGTGATTATTAAGATAGTCCCTTTCAGGGCAAGGGCCAGATGAAAAATTGTATGTCATTAGGTATCTCGTTACCCTGGGAATAAAGATTTTTTCAATCAATCATATGATATCAGATTCAGAATATTTTATTGCCATTTATGTCATGTAGACTTATTTGAACACAAAAAACACATCACTTTAATTATATATTTTGGCTAAAGGATGCTACACTAAAAACATGTGTAATCTACTTCTCTTTTCCTCTTTTTTCAAAACACCCATTCACTTATCTGTTGAATCTGCTTGATATATATACTGTGATTATATCACTTAATTTCGTACACAGTTTTGGTGTTCTTGGTTTTCGTTTTGATTTTTAATAAACAAATTATTTCTGAGTTCATATTATAATAAGTGCCATTCATCAAGTAAATGAAATTCTCTTCAATTTTGTTACAGTGTCTTACATTTTCTGTCCTCTCCCCCCCCCCCCCCTGGATATTCTGGTGTACTCCCCTTTCTCTATCATTAAATTGTGAACAGCGGTGCGATATTTAAAGTATGGTCTTCTTATGAGTTTGTTTTCTTAGTTTACTTAGTATGTTCCAATCTGTATGCTTTGGTAGGCAATATCATTAAAAATTTTTGTTTTGCAAACTCTTTCTTTTGGTGATTCCAAATGTTTTATACATGTTCTTAAAGTTTTCTTTAACGGCATTAACTCAACCGAGAACATTAAGAGTGCTTTGGTTCTTCCAGACATGTTGGAATCCTATTGTGGACAGAATATTTTTCAACTGTGTTTAATTCCATTTTTCGTTTATATTCCTTTATGTTACAATTAATTCGTATAATATTCTAATATAAGAGTCTGGTTTTTGATTGCTGTCAAAGATTCCAAAAAGGATATTATTGGCATTTGATTTTAAAGGGTCAATGGAAAATCTCCCTAAATTCACCCAAAGTGGGTTGTTACTAATGCTTTTTTTATGAACTACGAATCATTTGTTTTCAAAATTTTTCATGAAAATTTCTCTATACAAAAAACTGATTGGATATGCAGCCTTGTACAGTTTATCTATTTGAAATTCTGTTTCCCCTTAAAACAAAAAGGAAAACCAAACTTCTGCTCAATAGGTTAAACAGGGGTTATCAGTGAGTCGAATAATTAACGCATTATTATAAGTAGTCTTTAAATTTTGTCCATCGAATGCCCTTTTAAAGGCGTATTGCTTTTGTTGCTTTGTTTTACTAAATGTTCTTGTGTTTGCTTGAATTTTCCCGTTCTGATGAAAAACGACCACGTAGATATTTATAAGTTCTACTCCGTTTCAATACATGCTCTCCACATTTAAAAATGAATTGGAATTTTAGGAGGTGATCTCGTAAAGACTATTACATTTGTTCTTTGTTTTGTTTATCTTTTAATCCCAATTTGAACAGTATTCTTGCAGTTTATTAGTTTAGTTTGAAGACCTATTTTGGTTGGTTGATAGCATGCCAGGTCATCAGCATAGAGTAGTAAACAAGGAATGCGTCTTTTGCGGTTTATATATGGCGAATCTTTTCTCATTCAGTTATATTTGTACTATTCTCATTGACATATACATTAAATATTGTAGAACTTTATGTATTTTCCCTGATGTACCCCTTTTCTGACTATGAGCTTCATCTGTCGTGTTGCCTCGTATTTTTTTGTAAATTTTGTGCATTGGAATACTGTTTTAATGACATTAAAAGTTTTGCCTGTTATTCCTATTTCGTTTAACTTTATAAGAAGACCCTCGTGCCACACATTATCAAACGCTTTCTGAAAATCTACAAAGCAGCAATAAAGTCTTTTAGTTTTTACTTTCAGTACACTATCTATTAAATTGTTAAGTAGGAAGATATGGTCCGTTGTGTTATGTGTTTGCCTGCCTGTCTGTCTGTCTACTTTGTATGTCTGCCTGTCTGTGTGTCTGCCAATTTTTTTGTTTTTTTTTCGCCTGTCGTCTTGTCTGACTCTGTCTACCTATCTATCTATCTATCTTTCTTTCTTTCTTTCTTTCTGTTGTTTTATGTTGTGAAGCACTTGACTCATTAAATGTTTCAACAGATTACCGTGCAATCGCCATTAAAGTCAGGTACAGAACATCCTTGTGATCTTAAATGTCTTGTGTGCTCGGGAAGGTTAATTCTGTTAAGTTTTTATTTAACGTCTTAATGGCTCTATCAGTACACTGCCTTCTACCTGTGTTGTGTGTGTGTGTGTGTGTGTCGTGGTGTTGTGTGTGTGTGGGTGGTGCTTGGTGTGTGTGTGGTGTGTGTGTGGTTGGGTTGGGGGTGGGGGTGTCTGCCGTGCGCGTGCATGTGTGTGTGTGTGTGTGTGTTACTGCAGTGTTTCAATCTCTACCTATCTTGTCAATCTAAATCTTGGAACTCTATGTGCGTGCGTGCGTTGCGTGGTGTGTGTGTGTGTGTGTGTGTGTGTGTGTGTGTGTGTGTGTGTGTGTGTGTGTGTTAATGCAGTGTTTCTATTGTACTGTCTTGTCAAATCTAAAAATGGTATCTTCATTTTTCACCTATCTTGTCAGTCTAAAAATGGGAACTATCTTTTCTTTCTTTCTTCCTGTGTGCGTGCTCTGTGTGTGTGTGCCATGCGTGTTATGTGGTTGGCTGTATGTGACAGATGTATAAGAAAATGTATTTATGTATAGTATTATGTAAGTGCCGTGTAGTCTCATTAATCATAGTGGGGGCAAGTGTGGAGTTGAGTAATATAGACGTTTTGTACTTTATCATATAATCATTATTTTGTTAGTGTTGTTTTTTAATCTGCTATTCCCACTATTGCAATGGTTGTTACTCTATCTAAGCAATTATATAATTTGCTGTGTGTGTGTGTTTGCGTTTGCGTGTGTGCGTGCGTGACGTGCGCGCTGTGTGATCATGTGTGTGTGATGTGTTGTTTGGGATATTTTTTTGTTTGATGTTTGGAATGTTTATACCAATAAGTAATGTAGCCATTTGTGGTCTTTCAAGATATTTTTCGTTATCAGTGTTGCCTGTCAGTTTCGTAACTGTCCTCCATGGGATGATTAAAGTGTTTTTGACTTGACTTGACTTGAACTGCATTGGTCCAGTTTTGATCAGGGGCCAAGCTTGATCTGACCATCTTGTTTCAGGCCAGAAAACAGGCTTGGTAATAGTTGTTCATTTTCTGATCGAGATCCATGCTGCGGTTTGCTGTCAACTTTACATCCTATCTCTGATGTTGTACTGGATGATGTCTCTCGGAAAGCAGAATGTCTGGTTAAAGGTCTCCTGATTTGCACAAAAATATCTTCATGAAATAGTTCTGGACTTATTCCTGACAGTGCTCCACAAGTAGATAGCCAGGCTTGTTGATGGTGCTGCTCTCATATAAAGCAATTCACAAAGTACAACTACCTTCAGCATTTGTGGATGCTATCAGTCCTTTTCCATACATTATGGGCCAGCTTGATTCAGTACCAAGGGTTTTATTGCTGTTGATGGTCTACAGCACTTGGGCTGACAGCCTTGACGTCTGCTACATGGATAAAAGTAGGTGGTTCTGGTGCTCGAAGATGGGTTTTTTATGGCCCTTCAGCACAGGTTCAGGAACCGGCAACATTTTCTGCAGGTAAATGAGACAAAATGACTGTTCAGGTTCCTCACAGAGATTGTTTGGACAATAAGGCACTAGGTCCATGACAAGATCCCTTATATGCTCAAGAGCCAAAAAAAAACCTTGTGCCATCCAGCAAAGACACAGCAGACTAGAAATAACTTTGTAGCCATGAGAAGCAGACACTCCATAGACGCTACATGTAGATGAATGTAACACAGTGGACCCTGCAGAAAGTCGTCTGATAGACAAACGGATACTGATGAGTTGCACTTGCTGTTGCCTGTGGCCAGTTTAATGCAGTTTTGAATCTGCAGATTGCTCTTAGAGTTGGGATACAACTTATATACCTAAACATCCCACACAACAGCCGCTCAGATTGTTCCAAAAGTACTCACAAAGCCTTGCAGCTTCTATGCATTCACAGGGAGAGACTGTTGTGTTCTTCTCTGGAAAAGGAAGTTAGGGCGCGTGGAATACATGGCCTGCTCGCCCATGTGACTGATGCCATACCTGCTCATGATTAGATAACCATGCTTACCCCTGCCATACAGGCTCAATGTGTGGAGGTTCTTCAACGTTCGTTTGTATGACAGGTCGAATGGATTGCAAGTGTAGGATATAACACCAGGAAAAAGGATGTGCACAACGGATGACAGCAGATGGGGCACTTTCCAGTTATTTTCTAGTGTGTGGCTTCAGCAGGCATACCATAATGAAGTGTTTTTCTACAAAGGGGTCACATCATTTTGGGGGAAATGTGTTGAGCACCAGACATTCCTTGCCCTGGGACTATGCGCCAGCAGAAAGAACGGATCATGGATGGAAGCAGACTTCTGTGGACTACACTGATACAGGGAGAGGGAAGCACCATCAAGAACTTGATACAACTTGTGGCTCGAGACGCTGCCTGTGTAGAATGTATGCTGTCAATGCTTCAAAGCAGTTCGCAGTGTATGGCCTTTGTGTACATGGGGTGGATGTGATGACTGATGTGGGAACAGAGCACTTGACAGTACTTTCCCTTTTTCTCAAGTCCAGGCGTGTGTGTGTGTGTGTGTGTGTGGATGTGTGTGTGCTGTGTGTGTGAGTGTGTGTGTGTGTGTGTGCCATCTGTGAACACTTTCATGTGATTCCCTGGTGTGTTGTATTTTAGTTTATTTTATCTTTTATTTCGAGGATTAATGGAATAAGCACTCATGTGCTTTTCTTCGTCCAGTTTCTCCTGTGTGTATGCAGTTTTTTGTAAATTTTGCCAGACGTTCCACCAGCACAACAATGGCTTAATCTTCTGATAAATGGATACGGTTTTACATGGTGGGCAAGATGTTCTGTGTGTCACTCACACACTGGACCTCAATTATAGTCTTATCTGTAAGACAATTTGTGGAGAGTGGAGTCGGCCCACTTATGATAATTCCAGAGAAACATTCCCTCTCTGAACAAAGAATCGACCCGAGGTCAGTAAAGTCAGGAATTAAATATCACTCTAAAACACCAGGCTATCCTTGTGTGCGTGTGTGATGGTGTGTGTGTTGTGTGTGTGTACCGTGGTGTGTGTGTGTGTGTGTGTGTGTGTGTGTGAACCGCTGTGTGTGTGTGTGTGAGACGGTGTGTGCTACAAGTGTTTATGTTGTCTGTGGTTGGTTTGTTTTTGTTGCTGCTTTCTGCTGCTGTTGCTATCTAGGTATTGTGGATCGGCTGGTCTAGAGGTAACGCGCTGTCTATGAAAGCGAAAAGTTCCGGGTCTCAAGTGTGCGGCGGTTCGTTCCCCAGTGTGGTCGGAAATTTTTCCCCCCATCCGTTGACCATGAGTGGTGGTCTGGGCGCTAGTCTTGCGGAATGAGACGATAAACCGAGGTACCGGGTGTTACACGTAATTATTTAGCTGCACGTAAAAAACCCCGGCAACAAGAGAGTTGTCCCTGGCAAAATTCTTAGAAAAAAAGCCACTCTGATAGGGAAACAAATACGCAGCTGCAGAAAAAAAAAAAAAAAAAAAAAAAAGGGTGAAAGGGTGGCGCAGCGCTAAGTGGCGACGCGTTTCCCGCTTCTCCCCGGGGAGAGAAGCACGAAATTTCACGGGAGAAAATCTGCCGTGACTTATTGTGGTATGAATAAAATCATGAGCGCTTTGATTTGTGGCTTTACAATAGTCAGCGCTATATAAATTCCATACCTTATATTATTATTATATTATTATTGTCAGTGGAGTTTTCCTCTTTCTACTAAAATTCTGGTACATTCATAATCAGTGAAAGTCTTCATCATACTGCCACAGTGACATGTTCATGCGTTGTGTGTATTAAAAAATTAATTTATCGTCTTTTCACAGTTGTGATATTAGACGGGGTGGGGGGCAGGGGGAGGGGGGGCAAGCAGGGGGCCGGGGGGGGGTGGGGTGAAGGAGGGGGTTTGAGTGTCAAGGGAGTAGGTTGTTGTTGGTACTGTACAGGAGAAGGAATTTCAGTGGATCAATAAATGCGAAATGATAAACAAAATTATAAAATAAAAATAGAAAACAATAACCAATATTATAGAAAATACAACACCGTACATTAATACCTATGAAACTACAATTAACAAAAAGGAAAATGCAATTTCTAACAATTTTAAACAATAATCAGTAATTCCAAAATGAAATTTGTTTATTAAAATTTCAACTAATGAATTAACGTGAAAAACCCCAATACCTATCTTAATGTGTGTAACCCCATCCCCTGCCCTAAAAAGAAACCCAAGAAGCAACTCCCCCCCCCCCCCCACCCACCCCACTCCTGGAAGAAAAAAGCTCCCCTTAAAACAAGAGCGAGAAATCACCCAACATGAGCCAAAAACCCTATTACAAACACAATATCTCTAGCCCCCACCCTATGGAAAAAAACAGAATAAACCAATAGGAATGCTAACTAACTGTCAAACAGGAGGCATATAGCAAAGAAAAAAAGGATAATGATTTTTTTTTTTAATCTAACAAGCTCGAAAATAATAATTTCTGGACTAGAGTGTCTTTAAAGTCCAAAAGCAATCAAAAATTAAAGAACAACTGGACTATGCATAAAAAGCCGCGATCTAAAAAAGTCGATACAATAAGTGACAGACTGCTAAATATTGCTGATGGAGAGGGGGATGCCCCAAAACGGGAATGTACCCTTTTAAACTGCGGCATTTTTAATATATGATCTGCTGCTATTATCCACACCCCCCCTACTCCTCTACACCTCACACAAACTCCACACACTACTCCATCTAAAACCTCTAACAACCTAACCCACCCTCTACACACAACTCCACACACTACCCATCTACACCTCTACACACTACTCCACACACTACTCTATCTACACCTCTACACACTACTCCACACACTACTCCATCTACACCTCTACACACTACTCCATCCACACCTCTACACACTACTCCACACACACTATCTACACCTCTACACACTACTCCACACACTACTCCATCTACACCTCTACACACTACTCCATCCACACTCTACACACTACTCCACACACTACTCCATCTACACCTCTACACACTACTCCACACACTACTCCATCTACACCTCTAAAACACTACACACACTACTCCATCTACACCTCTACACACTACTCCATCCACACCTCTACACACTACTTCACACACTACTCCATCTACACCTCTACACACTACACACACTACTCCATCTACACCTCTACACACTACCCCATCCACACCTTACACACTACTCCACACACTACTCCATCTACACATCTACACACTACTCCATCCACACCTCTACACACTACTCCACACACTACTCCATCACACCTCTACACACTACTCCACACACTACTCCATCTACACCTCTACACACTACACACACTACTCCATCTACACCTCTACACACTACTCCACACACTACTCCATCTACACCTCTACACACTACACACACTACTCCATCTACACCTCTACACACTACTCCATCCACCCCTCTACACACTACTTCATCCACCCCTCTACACACTACACCATCCACACCTCTACACACTACTTCACAACACTGATATATGACAAAAATCTACTATTCCTAGTACACAATGTTGGCCTATAGAATGTTGTCATATTGAATGTTGTCCCATAGAATATTGTCCTATACAATGTCCTACACAATGTTGTCTTATTCTATGAATGCTGTCCCAAACAATGTGATTTGTGTGTCCCATGCAATGTTCCCCTATGCAATATTGTTACTTACAATGCAGCCCTACACAATGTAGTCCTACACAATGTAGCCCTACACAATGTTGTCCTACACAATGCTGTAGTCCTACACAATGTAGTCCTACACAATGTAGTCCTACACAATGTAGTCCTACACAATGCAGCCCTACACAATGTAGTCCCACACAATGTAGCCCTACACAATGTTGTCCTACACAATGCTGTAGTCCTACACAATGTAGTCCTACACAATGTAGTCCTACACAATGTAGTCCTACACAAAAGTAGGGCCTACAAAAACTGTGTCCTAAAACCCCAAAGCTGTATCCTACACAATTCAGCATACACAATGCAGTCCTACACAATGAGTCCCACACAATGGATTTTCCCCAAAAATGTAGTCCCTTAACCCCCAATGCCTTTCCCTTAAAAATTCGTCCCATAACCAAACAGTCCTACACAATGCTGTCCTAGCACAAAAATTTTCCCCACACAAAGCAGTCCCCACACAATGCATTTCCAAAACAAAGCATTTCCCACACAAAGTCCTACACAATGGGTGCCCACAAAAATGCTTTCCCAAAAAAAAGCAGTCCACAAAAATGTGGGTCCCAAATGCTGTGAACTACACGAAAGCTTTCCCTAAAACAATGCTGTCCCTTAATGCTGTCCTTACAATGCGTAGTCCTAACAATGGGGTATCCAAAACAAAGCTGTAATCCCCCACAAGTATCCCCAAAAAACTGTCCCTTACAATGGGGTTTTTAAAACAAAACTCCCCAAACAATCTGTCCCTTACAAATGCTGTAGACCTACACAATGGGATTTCCCACACAATGTAGTCCTACCAATGCTGCCTTTCACAATTTCGACCAAAACAATGTTTGTCCCACACAATTTAGTCCTACACAAAGAGTTTCCCACACAATTCAGTCCAAAACAATGCATTTTCCAAAACAATGCCCCCCGTTTCCCCAAAAAATGCTGTAGGGCCCACACCCAAAAAAGACCTAAAAAATGAAATCCCCACACAATTTATCCTTAAAAAACAATGCGTCCAAAACAATTTTATCCAAAACAATGCAGGCCTTTCACAATGCATTTCCAAAACAAAGCGCCCAAAACAATGCCGTCCCCCACAAAAATGCTGTCCACACAATTTTAGTCCTACAAATGCGTCCCCCTTTCAAATGCTTTTAGAAAAACCCCCCCCCAATGGGAGTCCAAAACAAAGTAGTTCCCCACACCCAAAGTATCCTACAAATTATCCTAAAACAATGTAATCGCACACAAAGTACCCACACAATGCCCCTTTAGTGTGTATCCCCTCCCCTCCCTCACATCACTCACCATTCACCTTTACTCACCGTTTCGGGGCGGTGTCCAGGCGTTGCAAACATGGGGGTCAGAAAGGCGCTGCCAGCATCTGCTGACGTTGAAATTTTTCAGCGTCCACCCACCACAAACCAAACCCCATGACTTTTTCTCATAACACAGCCACACAAACCCCCTTGTCTCATAACACAGCCACACACATTGCCCCAAAACAAGGGCCCCATGACATTTTCTCATAAACACAGCCAAAACACATTGTCACAAAACTGGCCCATGAAAATTGTTTTCCAAAAACCCCCAGCCCATGACATTGCCTTAACACGGGGCCCCATGACATTTTCTCATAACCCCCCCACACCCATTTTCCCCCAAAAAAAGGGCCCCATACATTGTCCCAAACACGCCACACGACATTGTCCCCAAAACAAAGCCCCCAAAGAACCCCCCCTTTTTTTTCCCTAACACAGCCAAAATGACAATTTTCTCATAAAACGGCCCCCCTGAAAATTGTTTTAACACGGGCCCCTGACATTGTCCCCAAAAAAACACGGGCCCCATGACAAATTTTCTCAAACACTCCCCCAAAAAGACATTGTCTCATAACACGGGCCCCAAGGGGGGGGCCCCTTTTTTTTCCAAAAAAAAACGGGCCCCAAGACAATTGGGCTTATAACAACGGCCAAAAAACATTGTCTCATAACACGGGCCCCAAAAACATTTCTCATAACACGGCCACATGACCTTGTCTCAAAACACGGGCCCCATGACATTGTCTCCAAAAAAACCCCCCACGGGGACATTGTCTCATAAAACGGGCCCCATGACATTTTTCTCCTAACCCCGGCCACAAGACCTTGTCCCCCATAAAACGGCCACCCGACATGACCATAGCAACAACACGGTCTTTTTACAATTTCAAGGGAAGTGCCCGGGTGTTTCCCCTGGGCGATATTATTAAACCAGTAAAAAGGGGGAACAGAAAAGCAAAATATGTGTATGTGTTTTTTTCTTTTATTTTTTCATTTGAAGGATAATGGGAAAAAACCTCAATGATTTTTTTTTTATCCTTTCCCCTTTTGTATGGAGTTTTGGAAATTTTGCCCCCCTTCCTTCCACAAACCCCAAAAGGGCCCACACCCTTCCCAAAAGCGGAATTGGGGTTTAATGTGTGTGGCAAGATGTTTTGTGTGCATTCACCACGGGACTTTTTTTTATAGTCCCTCCGAGGGAAAATTTTGGGGGGAGTGGGGTGAGCACTGATTTTAACTCCAGAAAGGGAAAATCCTCTTGAACAAAATTTAAAACCGGGCAGCGATCAAAGAGCGCAACATGCCCAACCACCCGGCTATCCCCCCCCATGTTTGCTGTCGTATGTGTGTTGGTCCCTTTAATTTTTTCGTCTGTTTTACCCTTTAAAATGATATTTAACATGGAAGGGGAGGGGGGTGGGGGGCAGCCCAAAGGGTAAGGGCTTTAAATAAGAAAGAGAATACTGGGGATTGGGAACCGAGACAAAAAACTCACATAATAAATCTGGATTGGGTTTTAAAAATTCCTGCAAAAGACTTATTTTTGAAAAGTTTGTGTGCCCTTTTTTGTTTTAAGAAGAATTATTTTTGTGTAAGTGTGTGTGTTGTAAGTGTGTGTGTTGTAATTGTGTGGGGTGTGAAGTGGTTTTTGAATGTGTGGGGTGTGTGGGGGTGTGTGTGTAAGTTTGGATGTTAAGTGTGTGTGTGTTAATAGTGTGTGTGTTAAAAATGTGTGTGGGTAAGTGGTTGTGTGTGTGTGTGTGGGGTGTGGGGCAAAGTGAAAGTTTGAAGGGGAAAAGGGGGGGGGAAACTATAATTAAAAATAAAAAAACTGAGGAAAAAACAATTTTAAACAGCGTGCTTGTGTGCGGGCACCCTGTTAAGTTTTGTATTTGTTTATGCATCATGCGTGTTCCCCGCATGCATGTGTGTGGCACCAGCATGTGGGGAGCTCCTGAGACAGTCTTGCAGGGGGGGGGGGGAGGGGGGAAAAAAAGGGGTTTTCTTTCCCTGCAGGTTGGGAGTGAATGGTTAATGGGGATGGGGAAAATCGCCCCCCCACCTCACCTTTTGGGAAAAGGGCCAGGTTTTGAACAGGGGGGGTCGGATCGAATTTTTCCCCCTTCGTTTTTATGGGGGAAATGTCCCCCCCATTTTTTTTGTTGGCGAGATCTTGAGCCTGTCTTTCGGTGAACTGGGTTTCCCTAAAAGCCCCGTCCCCCAGCCACTGCAAACCCCCCCCCTGGTACTTCCCTCCTCCACCTTCACCTCCCGCCCCGCAGGTACTGAGGGAACCCGACCACACCCAAAGCAGCCTGGGGCAGACCCCCAGACCCCTGTCTGACGACTGCGTGTCTTTTCTCCAGCTCCGCGATCACTGTCTCATGGGGATCAGCTCTGTAAGGTCAACACACGATCATGGTCACTCTGTAAGGTCAACACACGATCATGACAATGATCAGCTCGTAAGGTAAACACACAATCATGATCAGCTCTGTAAGTCAACCAACGATCATGACAATGATCAGCTCTGTAAGGTAAACAACACGATCATGACAATGATCAGCTCTGTAAGGTCAACAACAATCATGATCAGCTCTGCAAGGTAAACACACGATCATGACAATGATCAGCTCTGTAAGGTCAACACAGGGATCATGACAATGATCAGCTCTGTAAGGTTAATACAACGATCATGACAATGATCAGCTCTGTAAGGTTAACACACGATCATGACAATGATCAGCTCTGTAAGGTCAACACACGATCACGACAATGATCAGCTCTGTAAGGGTTAAACACGATCTTTGATCAGCCTGTAAGGTTAACACACGATCATGATCAGCTCTGAAAAGGTCAACACACGATCATGATCAGCTCTGTAAGGTCAACACTGGCACAGCCCTCTCCTGGTTCATTTTCATACCTCACTGACCGATTCCAGACAGTCGCAGTAAACAAGATACAGTAAAATACCTCCAAACTGGAATGTGGTGCCCGCAGGGATCAGTTCCGGCCCTGTTCTTTTCACTCTCTATAACTGCTCCACTTTCACATATAATAAACCGTCATCATATCAACAAATCACTTTAACGCAGATGACTCTCAGATTCAAGTAGTGTTACACCTGAAAAATCTGCCTTTTCCTTTGACAAAGATGGCCTACGCTTTCAAGATAAACCAAAACTGGATGATACCAAACATGTTACAGTTAAACGCAGATAAAACCGAAGTCATGGCTTGTAGGGACCAAACACAAACTCTCATCCATTACAACAACTTCAATAAACTCGGCAATACATGGTCCCTCTGTCCACTGCTGTGAAGTATCTAGGGGTTGTTTTTCGACAACACACTCTCTATGCAAAAATTTAAACACCCAGACCTGTCAGTCCTGCTACTATCCCAAATTTCAGCGTATCAGTGCAATTTGAAAGTACCTGTCCCACTAATGCAACATCCAAACTTGTTGCGTCTCTCATTCTCTCACGTCTGGACTATTGCAATTCTCTTTTAGCTGGTCTGCCAGCAACAAACTATCCACTCCCTTCAACGTATACAAACTCTGCAGCTTGCCTAGTCCCAGAAAGAAAAAATCTGAACACATATTCCTCCTTGCGATCTCTCCACTGGTTGCCTGTGCTACATAAGTAAACTATAAGATCAGTACCCTCTGTTACAAATGTCTCCACCAAACAGCACCCTCCTACCTCTGTAATGTCTTCACCTTTTCACTCATTCTCGTTCCCTCCGCTCTGCTGCAGATACCTTGTGCTTACGAATACCTAGATTCAACCAGTCCACCGTTGGTCGTCGCTCTTTCTCTATTTCTGGTCCATCCAACTGGAACAACCTTCCTCTCTCTCTTCGACAGAGGCCTACATATGACACATATAAATCCAGCCTCAAGACATATTTGTTTCAAACCTAACTTTTTCCCTCTTTCATCTCAAAACTGCCCCTGCCTTCAAAAGCCCAAATCCCATTACCCTGCCAAAGCCTACAACCTGTTTTTGTGTGTGTGTGTGTGTGTGTGTGTGTGTGTGGTGTGTGGGGTGTGTGGTGTGTTGAACCTTTTGAATTTTTTTTAAGCTTTGATATTATTGGCTGCATGACTCTGTAAGGATATGTTTAATGCAAGCGCTCTGATTGTCTTTGCAAGATATAGCGCAAAACAAATTTTATTTATTATTATTATTATTATTAACACCGATCATGCCCAATTTTCACTCTGTAAGGTCAACACACGATCATGATCACTCTGTAAGGTCAACACACGATCATATCACTCTGTAAGGTCAACACACGATCATGACAATGACAGCTCTGTAAGGTCCCAAAACACATCATGGTCAGCTCTGTAAGGTCACACACAATCATTATCAGCTCTGTAAGGTCAACACACGATCATGATCAGCTCTGTAAGGTCCCAAAACCGGTCCATGACAAAATTTTCAGCTCTGTAAGGTCAACACACGATCAGATCAGCTCTGTAAGGTCACACACAAATCATGATCACTCTGTAAGGTCAACACACGATCATGACAATGATCACTCTGTAAGGTCAACACACGATCATGGTCAGCTCGTAAGGTCAAAAAAACCGATCATGATAGCTCTGTAAAAGGGCAACCCACGATCATGACAATGATCAGCTCTGTAAGGTCAACACACGTCATGACAATGATCAGCCTGTAAGGTCAACACCGATCATGACAATGATCCCGCTCTGTAAGGTCAACACAACGTTTTTGACAATGATCAGCACTGTAAGGTCAACACAGGATTATGACAAGATCAGCTCTGTAAGGTCAACACGGGATCATAATAATAATAATAAATGAATTTATATAGCGCTGTATCTTGAAACAAACAAATCATCCATTCTTACACAGTCATGCAACCAATAGCAAGTAATAGTTCTAACAAGTCCAAATGCACACACA
This sequence comes from Rapana venosa, assembly GCA_028751875.1. NCBI lineage: Eukaryota > Metazoa > Mollusca > Gastropoda > Neogastropoda > Muricidae > Rapana > Rapana venosa. The sequence goes on along the minus strand of CM054168.1, from coordinate 22,941,111 downwards.
CACACACACAACACACACACACACACACACACACACCACACACACACACAAACAGTCTCCTACAAATATAAATGACAATAAGTTTAAACTGCCTCCTTTTTGCTGACTTTGAAAAAGCATTTGATGTGATCAACCACTCTTTTGTTATTGCGTAAATTAGAATTTAGACAAACTGCCACCTGAAGTTACCCCAACTACTTGAAAATTTTCGGTCTTATAGGCAGCAGCTTGTATCTGTAAATAATAAAACAACAGAACTACTCCCCATTAGTTTATGGGTACCACAAGGCTCATTTTGGGACCACTCTTGTTTTCAGTCTATGTAAATGATTTACTCTGTTTTATTAAATGTAATTATGAAATGTTTGCTGACGATACCACTCTCTTTTGTAGTGATTCAGACTCCCAGCAGATTAACTCGCAAACTTCAATACAGTATTGACAGATTGATTAATTAGCCCTAAATTAAACCACATGTCCTTAAATACACAAAAAACATAGTGTATGTACGTATCGCAAGACAGAAGAGGCAAAAAATGAATGATAGGTTTCAACCTCTGTTGTGGATAACGGAATATGAAGAAGTTGACTCTCATAAAATATTAGGTTTTTACAATTGACAAAAATATGCCCTTGGACTGATCACATAATGTCACTAGTAAACGCCTAGCTCACAGGCAACTTCAATTATCCAAAATAAAACACTTTCTAAAAAAATCATTCTCAAAAACTATTATTGCGGTCACATTCTACCACTCATTGACTATGCATCAACTATTGGGATCCTGCAGTGGAACGAACTTGAAATCCATTCATCGTTTAATAAAAGAGCAGTAAAACTTGTATTGTTAAAAACAAGCACCCTGACAATTGAGGATTATAAGCAAAATGTCCTGACATTTCAAAACCCGATTTTTATTCAATAAAGCTGTGTTTATGCAAAAAGTTGTAAATCAAAATGCACCTCCGAAGTTTACCCAAAGCTTTCAAAGTTAACCAACAAGACCACAACCATTTGCTAACATTTCCAAGACCCAGAAATAACCTATAAAATCGAGCCTCTGTATTCAGGCAGTGACCATGGACTAAACTCAAAAAAAATTTAAAATGTATTAAAAGCAAAAATCATATAAAACACATCTAAAAATAAAAGTACAGAACACAACTTGTAAACTTAAGAGAGTGATTTAAGTGTCATTTACGTTATTCTTGTCATTAAAATCAGATATACCCAAGTTTTCATATAGAGTACATGTGTAAGCATTGATCTATATAAGGGATTGATATGATATCAACCCCAACATGCTTTGAATCTGGTGTGTGTGTGTGTGTGTGTGTTGTGTGTGTGGTGTGTTGAGTGTGTGTGTTTTACAAGTGTGTGAGTGCATGTGGTTTGTGAAATTGGTTCGGTTTTGGTTTTTTTTACTTTCTTGCTGTTTTGGCCTTTTTTCATTTTTTGTGTTACACAAAAATATGCTGATTTATTTAATTTTGTCCGCTGTTAGTTTTCCTTTTTCATTGTATTAGATGAGCTAAATTGTTATTGCTGACGTTAGAAACTGCTGGGTGGTTTTACATTGTCTGAATTTATTCTTTGATGGAAGGATTAACGTTTTTCTGCCCCCAAAAAAAAAAAGCACATGTAAAATGTGGTATATGACCAGGGAAAGGGAGGGAATGGATGTCTTTGTTATACTTCTTTGCTCTGAATCCAGTGGCTGTTGGTTATTCTTATTTTCCTTATATAAAGAGTATATTATGTGGTGAAGGAGATATGGGTGAGGAATGTGTATGTGTATGTGTATGTAAGTGTTTAAATGATACATCAGTTTCCTCTGTTTATATCCATTTGGTTGTTGTTGTTGTTGTTGTATTGTTTGGTGGTGGTGGGGTGGGGGTTTTGGGTTTTTTTTGCTTTTTTTGTTTTTTTTTAGGTTTAGGGGGGTTTCTTTGGGGGGGGGGAGAGGGTAAATTTTTTACTCTTTTTCCGTCTTTTGTTGTTTTTATATTGTCTTCATTTGTCTTGGCTGTTATTCTTGTCCTATGTTGGTTATTGTCGCTGTTGTTGTTGTGTACGTATGTTTGTGTTTGTTTGATTATTTCCTTGTTGTGGTTGTTCTTGTTTATTCATCTTTTTTTGTTGTTTAAATTTAGTTGTTTTATGGTTGAGGGTTTGTGTGTGTATGTGTGTGTGAGGGGGGGAGGGGGGAGGGAAGCAGTTGGTGTGGCTTTTAAAATTTTTTTTTGTTTTGTCTTCTTTGTTTTTTGGGTTTGGGTTTTTTTTTGTTGCTTGTTTGTATTATGACGGGTATTTTTTCAAGATTTTGAATTATTTGAATTGTATGGTTAATATTTTTCTGGGGTTTTTTTTTTTGTTTTTTATTCCATATATGCATATATTATTGTCTTTTCTTGGTTTGATTTTTATGGTTTTTCCATAGATTAGGTTTTTTATTCTATGTCTGCATATTTCAATATCTTTTTTTCTCGCTTTTTAAATTTTTATTTAGTAGATGGGTTGATGAAAAAAAAAAAAATGCACTGCTTATCAATGTACCATCTGAAAATAAAAGTTTGACTTTGACTTTGACTTTGACACACACACACGTATACACTTTGGCAGGGTGATGGAATTTTTGGCTGTTGAAAAGCAGGGGTAGCTATGAAATGAAACAGGAGAGGAAAATCTTAGGTTGAAACAAAAATGTCTTGAGGCCAGAATTTTAAAGTGCACAAGAGGGCTTTGGTGAAGAGAGATAGGGAGGCCATTCCAAATCAATGGACCCGAAACGAGAAAGAGCGACGGCCAACATGGACGGTTGAATCTAGGTGTTTGTAAGCACAAGGGATCTGCAGCAGAGCAAAGGGAACGAGAAGGGGTGCACAGGTGGAGACATTCACAGAGGTAGGAGGGTGCTGTTTTGTGGAGACATTTTAACGAGAGTACTGATCTTATACTGTTATAGTTTATTCTTTTGCACAGGCAGCCCGTGGAGAGATCGCAAGACAGGGGTAATGTGCTCAGATTTTTCTTTCGAGGACTAGTCGAGCTGCGGGGTTTTGATAAAATTGAAGGGAGTGGATAGATGATGCAGGCAGACCAACCAAAAGAGAATTGCAATAGTCCAGACTGAAAAAATGAGAGATGCCACAGTTTTGATGTTGGGGTCTGTGGACAGGTACTTTCGAATTGCACTAATACGCCGTAATTGAAAGAACACGACTGGCAGGTCGGGTGATGAATTTTTTCATAGAGAGTGGGTTGTCAATAATGACCCCTAGATACTTTACAGCAGCGGATAGAGGGACTGATGCATTGCCGAATTCATGACAATGATCAGCTCTGTAAGGTCAACACAGGATCATGATCAACTCTGTAAAGTCAACATATGATCATTACAATGATCATCTCTCTAAGGCCATCACATATTCCTTTGTAAAGTCATAACACATGATAAACGAATGGGGCTTTTTCAAATGAAGCCATTTTTGCCAACCATAAAGCATTCTGACTTTGGGATGATGTCCAAACATGCCAGTATGCATTCCTATAAAAAAAAAAATAAACTGCATCATTCTTACCAGCATGCAATGGCCTGCTCTTCCAAAACGCAGAACATATTTTTAAAATGTGTGCAAGATCTTTTTCATGAGTTTGCTCATGGGACCTTGGTTTATAGTCTCACCTGAAGGACTTTCAGAGGAGAGGAGTTGGTACTAATATAAATTAACTCTAGGGGGGAAAAAACACCTGGAGCAGGTGCCTCAGTGAAGGCTCAAATCCAGGCCATCAGATCGCAAAACTCAATGCTCTGACATTGTCCTGTCACCGCTGTCTTTTGATCAATACATGCCCATAGAGGAAATCAGTACCTGTTTTTTTATCTTGTAATAAAAAAAACAAAAGAAAAAATAAAAAAAGGTTTTTAAAATTAGCACTAATTTTGAAAAGGGAAACAATCAAAGCGTTTAAATTTTCAAATCATTACACTATGAAATCATTCGAATAAAATCAAAGAATCAATTTTACACCACACATATAATTTGTGCCAAGCATTGTATACACCTGAGGGAAAGGGGGGGGCTGTGAAGAGATAAAAGAAATAGAGGGAAATTTTAAATTTTAAAATAAAATGGTTTTGAGGCTGGTTTGAAAGATGGGTGTAGGCCTTTGGCAAAGGGACAGAGGGGGTAATTCCAAGGAGGGACCACGTTTTGAAAGGCAAGGGCCCAACGGGGGGTTTCACTTAAAATCTCAAAGTTGGAACACAGAGTATGCCGCAGCAAACAAAAAGGGAGGAATTTTAAGGTGAAAACAGTTGAGAATAAGAGGGCGAGATTTGGGGACTTTTAAAAAGGGGGTACAAATCTTGTACTTCACTCTTGTGAGACGGGGAGCCAATGAAAGAGATGCTAAAGGGAGTGATGGTTGATTTTTTTTCCCGAATAGCAAGCGCATTTTTGAGGTTAAGGGAGTAAATGGATGATGTTTTGTAAAGAAAAAGGATAGCAGAAAAAAACTGAGAGAATAAAAGTTTTTCAAGTTTTGGAGGGAAGACTTTTTCACTTAATTGGGTAAGGGGAAAAGGCAGTTTGTAAATTCTTCCCATTGAGATGGTTTTCTAAAAAAAAGAAAATTTAAGGCTGGAAGGGGTTTTGCCAAATTTTTTTTTTGGTTTTTTTGGGAAAATTTGGGCCCAAGGGGAAAGGGAAAGAGGGGGGGGGGGGATTTTTTGTCGGGGGGGGGAGGTTTTTAAAAAGGGGTTACGAAAATTGTTTTCCCACATAGAAATGAGATCAATTTGATAGGGGGTTTATTTTTTTGAAAGTGAGCATGTAAGAGTGAAAAAAACAGCCAAAAAATCCCCTTTATCCACAACATTTGGAAGGAAAATTTTTAATTTTCCTCAAAAATATGTCTGGAACAAGTAGGTATAATGAACCAGTGGTGCTTTTCCACAACCGAACAAAATTTTAAGGCGAGAGATGTTTCCCAATTCAAGATTAAAGAATTATTTAAGAAAAAACCCCCAGGGGGTACATGAAATTTTAAAAAGACCAAAACTTGCGGATGTGGGCGCGTGAAAAAACTCAACAAAAATTTCGCTCAAAATAAAGACCAAAAACCCATGGCATGAAAAGTAAAAAAGATCAAACACGGGAAAAGGGCATAGCAATGACTATCCCTGAATACTTTCCCCAACCACCTGCACTCCTCTCTCTCTCCTCTCTCCTCTCTCCTCTCTCCATGTATTAGGCCTAGGCTAGATACATTAAATTTTGATTTCGGGTTTCTGAGCTCTCTCTCTTCCTCCCAGCACACCACCCCCAACGAAAGGGCACAACAAGACACACACACACACGCAGGCGGGAACACAACACCCAAAAACCCGGTCACACACACCTCGTGCACCCCACGCACGCAGGAACATTTAAAACTAAACCCGGGCAAACAATTAAATAAAAATAAAAAATTCCGCGGGCAGCTGCACCAATGTTTTTGACCCCCTGCGAAAGCAAACCAGTTAAAGATACGCCCCAAAACATTCACACAAATGGGGACACAAACACACACACCTCACCCCGGGGGGGTGCTATTTTGGCTCACACCAATGACATGGCCATTAAAGTCTCCCAACAAAGGAAATTAACTTATCCCAAACATGAAAAAAAATACATGGGGTAACTAAAATGCGCAGTCAATGGGTTTTCGTTATTTCTTGAGGAATTTTATAACTTTAATAAGCAAGGTTTTTTGTGGAAGAAACAATTCTGGAACTTTATAAAATTTGGGGTTTTCCCTTTAAAATACTTGGGGGAAATTTGTTTTTAGCTGCACAAAGAAATGAGAAAAGATGGCAGTAGTGTCAAAGGGTGCAGCAAGTCAAGAATGTAGGAAGGGAGACTTTTCTTCATCACAAGTCAAGCCCAATCAAAAAAACATTTTTAATATCCCATAAAGGGGGCAATTAAAAATATGACAGGCACATTGTACCTATAATTATCTAAACAAACCAAGAAAACCCTTTTCAGATTGTTTAAAGGGCCTTTCCCAAGGGTAGTTTAAAAAAAATTACATACAAAAACCCAGGTGCACCACACAAAACGCACCGCGTACACACAAAACCCACACACCCCAAATTTAAGGGAATAAAAATTTTGGTAAAAAACCATTGTTTGGAAAAAGAAATAAAAAATTTTTTTTTGTGTGTGTGCGGGGCACGCACTTCGAAATTCACACACCCGTGCCCACCCAAACATACCCCACCAATATATGAACACATTTTTAAACCCAACATACACACCCCCGGCACCCCCCGCCCCCTAATGACCATTATCTAGAAAAAGACATAAAAAAACCCACACACCCCCCACACACGCAAAACCACAATTTAAAAAATCATTTTTGGAAACCCAAAAAAGAAAGAACAGGAGTATTTAAATTTTCATTACCACACACAAAACCCCGCACCCATGCACACACCCCACTTGAAAATCAGGGGGGTATATCAGAGAATGTAAAACTTTTTGGGGTTTAGTGCTGTTTTGAATTTAAAAATTCGAATGACTACGGGAAAAAAGGGAATTTTCCCTTTTTTTCATTTTTTTTTACTGTTGGGAAACCCGAAAGCGGCGCCCTGAAGGAAATAACTAAAATTCTGAAGACTAGAATGGGAGGGAAATCAGCCAAGATGGCAGTGTTTTGGGCCCCACAACCCGGTTTGATCGCATTTCGGCTTGAGATCTCTTGGTTCTTCCCCCAATTATTTTTGAGCAAAATTTAACAATTCTCCGAAAGTCTATTTTTGTTTTTAAAACACTAAGGTTGTTGACCAACAGTTGAAAGAAAAACATAAAAACACTCTCTAGGGAGGATTTTGTGAACAAAGAAAGAATCGTTTTGTCAAAAAAAAAATGATTTAAAAGTTTCCCTCAGAAAATCCCTCCGTTTTTGGGCCTTTTTTTGGGACAATAGCGTCAGTGTTGATTTCCATTTTAGTTTTGTCATCCAAAAATAGTTCCCAGTTATTTACTTCAAAACATTTTTCAACTTTTTTGGACTATGGGGGGTTAAAAATTTTTCAGAAGGGGACCCGATTTTCTGAAACGTTGGGGAAGATCTTTAGTTTTTAGAAACTTTTAAAGCCCCAGATATCCTCTTTAAACACCAATTGACGAAATAAAGTGGGGGCTGGACCTTTTTTTTTGGGAAACCGATCCAGATAAGAAGACAAAAGAGCACTGTCATCCCCAAAATTTTTAAACAAAAAAGGGGAGTTTTCATACATAGCTTCTTTGAAAATCATCTTTGTATAGAAGTACAGAGGGGCGAAAGAACGCCCCCCGGGGGGAGAACCCGTACGGGTTAAATCTAACCGATGAAGATATCTTTTTTGGCAAAAACCCGCTGTGGTCTGTTATTTTTTAAAAAAACCAATCAGCCAAAAAATTTTATAGTCTACATAAAAATTTTTTTTTTGGAAAAAAAAGGGGTTTTTTTGAAAGGGAAAAAATTTAGCAAAAAATTTTGGGGGGGGTTTTTAAAAAGGTTTTAAAAATTTTTCAAAATGAAACAGGTTTTTTTTTCCCCCCCCCCCCTGTTGGGGGGGGGGGGTTTTTTTTTGGGTTTTTTGGGGGTTTTTTTTTTGGGGGTTTTTAAAATTTTTTTTAAAAAGGGGGGGTGGGGGGGGGGGTTTTTTTTTTTTGGGTTTTTTTTTAAAAAATTTTTTTGGGGGGGAAAAAAGGGGGGGGCCCCGGGGGGGGGGGGAAAAAAAAAATTTGGGGGGGGTTTGGGGTTTTTGGGGGGGGGTTGGGAAAATTTCCGGGGGTTTTTTCCTTTTTTCCCAAAATTTTGTTTTTTGGGGAAAAAAGGGGGGCGGCCTTTTTTTTGGGGAAAAAATTTTCCGGGGGGAAAAAATTTTTTTTGGGGGGGGGGGGCCCCCCCCGGGAAAAACCCCCCCGGGGGGGGGGGGGGTTTGGGGGGTTTTTTTAACCCCAGGAAAAAAGGGCCCCAAAAAAATTTTTTTTGGGGGGGCCCCCCCCCAACCCCCCCCAAACCCCCCCCCCCCCGGCCCCCAAAAAAGGGGCCCCCCCGGGCCCCCAAAAAACCCCCCCCCCGGGGGCCCCCCCCCCAAAAAAAAAACCCCCCCCCCCCCAAAAAATAAAAACCAAAGGGCCCCCCGGGAAAAAAAACCCCCCCCCCCCCTTTTTTTTTTTTTTTTTTTCCCCCAAAAAAAATTTTTTTTCCCCCCCCCAAAAAAAATTTTTCCCCAAAAAAAAAACCCCCCCCCAAAAAAAAAAAAAAAAAAAAAAAACCCCCCCCTTTAAAAAAACCCAAGGGCAAAAAACCCCTTCAAACCCCCCCCAACCCAAAACCCCTTTTTGGGCCCCCCCCCCCCCCAAAAAAAAAAAAAAAAAAAAACCAAAACCCAAAAAAAAAAAAAACCCCCCAAAAAACCAACCCTGGCCCCCGGGGGGCCCCCAAAAAACCCCCCCCCAAAAAAAAAAAAAAAAAAACCCAAAAAAAAAAGGGGTTTAAAAAAAAAAAAAATTTTTAAAAAGGGCCAAACCCCCAAAAAACAATTTTGGGGAAAAAAAGGAAAAAAAACCCCAAAAACCCCCCCCCGGGGGGGGAAAAAAGGGGGCACCCAAAAAAACCCCCCCCAAAAAGGGGGGCCCCCCACCCCCCCGGGGGAAAAACCCCCCCCCGGGCCCCCCCCCCCCCCGGGGAAAAAAAAAAAAAAACCCCCCCCCCCCGGGGGGGGGAAAAAAACCCCCCCCCCCCCCCCCCCAAAAACCCCCAAAAAAAACACCCGGGGGGGAAACCCCCCCCCCCCCAAAAAAAAAAAAACCCCCAAAACCCGGGAAAAACCCCCCCCCCAAAAAAAAAAAAAAAAAAAATTTAAAACCCCCCAAAAAAAAACCCCCCCCAAAAAATTTTTTTTGCCCGGGCCCCCCCCCCCCTTTTTTTTTAAAAAAAAAAAAAAGGGGAAAAAAGGGGAAAAAAAAAAAGGGGAAAAGGGGGCCCCCAAAAGGCCGGACCCAAATTTTTTTAACCCCCGCCCCAAAAAAACCCCCCCCAAAAAAGTTTTAAAAACCCCCCCCCCCCCCCCCCAAAACCCCCCCCCCCCCAAAAAAACCAGTACACCCCTAGCACAAGTCGAGGGTCTTATTTCTGTGTGTGGGGCAGGTCACATACTGTTCATAATTCTTCAGTGTTTTACTTAGTGAACATTTATTAAAATCACCCAGGATGAATTTAGGAGCATCAGGGGATATGGAATCTAACTTATGCAGGTGATTCAAAATATGTTCCGATGCTATGGTCACATTAGCTTTGGGATGAATGTAGACCAGGGTAAAAAATAGTTGCGGGAATTCCCGCGGTAGGTAGTATGGTCGGAGTGATATGGACAGCAGTTCTATGTCCTCCACACACAAAGAGGCCGAATGGTCACGTCCTGACACCATTTCTCATTGACGTAGAAGCAGACGAATGGTCATGTCCTGACACCATTTCATTGACGTAGAAGCAGACGAATGGTCATGTCCTGACACCATTTCTCATTGACGTAGAAGCAGACGCCCCGCCCTGTTCTTTATTGGTGGACGTGTTTGTCTCTGTCCAGTGGAATAGGCTGTCCAAAGCTATTTATAGACAGCTCACTGCTGGGAACCCTGTCTGTGAGCCACGTTTCAGTCAAAGCGAGCAGGCCAGCGTTCTTGAACTCGTGCATGTAATTGACGTTTGCCTGTAGTTCGTCGGTCTTTGGTCGAAGGATTGGACGTTGGTCAGTATGACAGTTGGTAGCGATGTTTTCCGATGATTTGAATTTTTTAGTCTTTGTCTCATGCCACCTTTCTTACCTCTTTTTCTTTTTTTGATGTTCTTCCAAGTCCTGTCGGTATTGGTGGCAGTTGGAAGAATTTCGCAAGGAAGTGAGTAGAAGTGTAATTAAGGTGTGGACTAGGGTGGTTTCGATCTGTGTATTGAGATCAGTACACTATCATAGAGTTAAATTGCTCATAGATCAGTACACTACACAGTCATAGAGTTAAATCAGCACACTGCTGTCTATTTAGATCAGTACACTACACTGTCATAGAGTTAAATCAGCACACTGCTGTCTATTTAGATCAGTACACTACACTGTCATAGAGTTAAATCAGCACACTGCTGTCTATTTAGGACAGTATACTGTGATAGAGTTAAATCAGCACACTGCTGTCTATTTAGATCAGTACACTACACTGTCATAGAGTTAAATCAGCACACTGCTGTCTATTTAGATCAGTACACTACACTGTCATAGAGTTAAATCAGCACACTGCTGCCTATTTAGATCAGTACACTACACTGTGATAGAGTTAAATCAGCACACTGCTGTCTATTTAGGACAGTATACTGTCATAGAGTTAAATCAGCACACTGCTGCCTATTTAGGACAGTATACTGTCATAGAGTTAAATCAGCACACTGCTGCCTATTTAGGACAGTATACTGTCATAGAGTTAAATCAGCACACTGCTGCCTATTTAGGACAGTATACTGTCATAGAGTTAAATCAGCACACTGCTGCCTATTTAGGACAGTATACTGTCATAGAGTTAAATCAGCACACTGCTGCTATTTAGGACAGTATACTGTCATAGAGTTAAATCAGCACACTGCTGCCTATTTAGGACAGTATACTGTCATAGAGTTAAATCAGCACACTGCTGCCTATTTAGGACAGTATACTGTCATAGAGTTAAATCAGCACACTGCTGTCTATTTAGGACAGTATACTGTGATAGAGTTAAATCAGCACACTGCTGCCTATTTAGATCAGTACACTACACTGTCATAGAGTTAAATCAGCACACTGCTGTCTATTTAGGACAGTACACTACACTGTCATAGAGTTAAATCAGCACACTGCTGTCTATTTAGGACAGTACACTACACTGTCATAGAGTTAAATCAGCACACTGCTGTCTATTTAGGACAGTATACTGTGATAGAGTTAAATCAGCACACTGCTGTCTATTTAGATCAGTACACTACACTGTCATAGAGTTAAATCAGCACACTGCTGTCTATTTAGATCAGTACACTACACTGTCATAGAGTTAAATCAGCACACTGCTGCCTATTTAGGACAGTATACTGTCATAGAGTTAAATCAGCACACTGCTGCCTATTTAGGACAGTATACTGTCATAGAGTTAAATCAGCACACTGCTGCCTATTTAGGACAGTATACTGTCATAGAGTTAAATCAGCACACTGCTGCCTATTTAGGACAGTATACTGTCATAGAGTTAAATCAGCACACTGCTGTCTATTTAGGACAGTATACTGTCATAGAGTTAAATCAGCACACTGCATGCCTATTTAGATCAGTACACTACACTGTCATAGAGTTAAATCAGCACACTGCTGTCTATTTAGGACAGTACACTACACTGTCATAGAGTTAAATCAGCACACTGCTGTCTATTTAGGACAGTACACTACACTGTCATAGAGTTAAATCAGCACACTGCTGTCTATTTAGGACAGTATACTGTCATAGAGTTAAATCAGCACACTGCTGCCTATTTAGGACAGTATACTGTCATAGAGTTAATCAGCACCACTGCTGTCTATTTAGGACAGTATACTGTCATAGAGTTAATCAGCACACTGCTGCCTATTTAGATCAGTACACTGTCATAGCGTTAAATCAGCACACTGCTGTCTATTTAGGACAGTATACTGTCTTAGAGTCTCTGACATACACCTCAAGCATCCCTTTACCCTTAAACACACACACAAACACATGGCACACACACACACAAATTAAATGTTTTTTATTATCTCAGATACAGAGAAATTCATGGTGGATACACACATTGCATAATGGCACACACACACACACAGCTTTACACACGCACAACACATGCTCATAGCATACACATATGGTGTACACACACATGGCATACATGGGACACACACACACACACACTGCATACATGTCGTACACACACGCACGCACGCACGCACACACGCACGCATGCACACACACACACATGGCATTCCCACTGACCTCCATTTCGTAGAATAGCACTCTCCATCAAGGCTTCAGTGAGGAGGGGCAGGTAATACTTGAGAGACAGGGGCAGTGAGGATGTGTCCATCATCACCATCATCTGGTGACACACATATAGCATGTGTCCATCATCACCATCATGTGTTGACACACATCACACATATAGCATGTGTCCATCATCACCACCATCTGTTGACACACATCACACATATAGCATGTGTCCATCATCACCATCATCTGGTGACACACATCACACATATAGCATGTGTCCATCATCACCATCATCTGGTGACACACATATAGCATGTGTCCATCATCACCATCATCTGGTGACACACATCACACATATAGCATGTGTCCATCATCACCATCATGTGTTGACACACATCACACATATAGCATGTGTCCATCATCTGTTGACACACATCACACATATAGCATGTGTCCATCATCACCATCATTGTTGACACACACAGGATGTGTCCATCATCACCATCATCTGTTGACACACATCACACATATAGCATGTGTCCATCATCACCATCATTGTTGACACACACAGGATGTGTCCATCATCACCATCATCTGGTGACACACATCACACATATAGCATGTGTCCATCATCACCATCATTGTTGACACACACAGGATGTGTCCATCATCACCATCATCTGGTGACACACATCACACATATAGCATGTGTCCATCATCACCATCATCTGATGACACACATCACACATATAGCATGTGTCCATCATCACCATCATCTGGTGACACACATATAGCATGTGTCCATCATCACCATCATGTGTTGACACACATCATACATATAGCATGTGTCCATCATCACCATCATCTGATGACACACATCACACATATAGCATGTGTCCATCATCACCATCATCTGATGACACACATCACACATATAGCATGTGTCCATCATCACCATCATCTGATGACACACATCACACATATAGCATGTGTGCCATCATCACCATCATCTGATGACACACATCCACATATAGCATGTGTCCATCATCACCATCATCTGATGACACACATCACACATATAGCATGTGTCCATCATCACCATCATGTTGACACACATGACACATATAGCATGTGTCCATCATCACCATCATGTTGAACACATCACACATATAGCATGTGTCCATCATCACCATCACTGGGTTTACACACATCACACATATAGCATGTGTCCATCATCACCATCATCTGTTGACACACATCACACATATAGCATGTGTCCATCATCACCATCATCTGTTGACACACATCACACATATAGCATGTGTCCATCATCACCATCATGTGTTGACACACATCACACATATAGCATGTGTCCATCATCACCATCATCTGGTGACACACATATAGCATGTGTCCATCATCACCATCATCTGTTGACACACATGACACATATAGCATGTGTCCATCATCACCATCATCTGTTGACACACATCACACATATAGCATGTGTCCATCATCTGTTGTCACCATCACACATATAGCATGTGTCCATCATCACCATCATCTGTTGTCACCATCACACACTATAGCATGTGTCCATCACCACCACCATCTGTTTTACACACATCACATATAGAGCATGTGTCCATCATCACCATCATTGTTGACAACACATCACACATATAGCATGTGTCCATCACCACCACCATCTGTTGACACACATCACATATAGAGCATGTGTCCATCATCACCATCATTGTTGACAACACACAGGATGTGTCCATCATCACCATCATTGTTGACACACACATCACACATATAGCATGTGTCCATCATCACCATCATCTGTTGAACACCATCACACATATAGATGTGTCCATCATCACCATCATGTGTTGACACACATCACACATATAGCATTTTGTCCATCATCACCATCATCTGTTGACACACACAGGATGTGTCCATCATCACCATCATTTGTTGACACACACACAAACACACACAGGATGTGTCCATCATCACCATCATCTGTTGACACACACAGGATGTGTCCATCATCACCATCATTTGTTACACACACACATCCACACACAGGATGTGTCCATCATCCCATCATTTGTTGACACACACAGGATGTGTCCATCATCACCATCATTTGTTGACACACAACACATCACACACAGGATGTGTCCATCATCACCATCATTGTTGACACACACAGGATGTGTCCATCATCACCATCATTGTTGACACACACAGGATGTGTCCATCATCACCATCATTGTTGACACACACAGGATGTGTCCATCATCACCATCATTTGTTGACACACACACATCACACACAGGATGTGTCCATCATCACCATCATTTGTTGACACACACACATCACACACAGGATGTGTCCATCATCACCATCATTGATGACACACAGAGGACCTGTCTAAAAAGAAAATGCACTGCTCATCTCTGCACTATGCGGACATCCAAATTGAAAACTATGACAGTTAGAGCAACAGACCCTGTTGTGTAAAACCACTGACCCTGTTGTGTAAAGCAGCTGACCCTGTTGTTAAACCACTGACCCTGTTGTGTAAAGCAGCTGACCCTGTTGTTAAACCACTGACCCTGTTGTGTAAAGCAACTAACTCTGTTGTGTAAAGCAGCTGACCCTGTTGTGTAAAGCAGCTGACCCTGTTGTTAAACCACTGACCCTGTTGTGTAAAGCAGCTGACCCTGTTGTTAAACCACTGACCCTGTTGTGTAAAGCAACTAACTCTGTTGTGTAAAGCAGCTGACCCTGTTGTGTAAAGCAGCTGACCCTGTTGTTAAACCACTGACCCTGTTGTGTAAAGCAACTAACTCTGTTGTGTAAAGCAGCTGACCCTGTTGTGTAAAGCAGCTGACCCTGTTGTGTAAAGCAACTAACTCTGTTGTGTAAAGCAACTAACTCTGTTGTGTAAAGCAACTAACTCTGTTGTGTAAAGCAGCTGACCCTGTTGTGTAAAGCAACTAACTCTGTTGTGTAAAGCAACTAACTCTGTTGTGTAAAGCAGCTGACCCTGTTGTGTAAAGCAACTAACTCTGTTGTGTAAAGCAGCTGACCCTGTTGTGTAAAGCAACTGACCCTGCTGTGTAAAGCAACTAACTGTTGTGTAAAGCAACTGACCCTGCTGTGTAAAGCAACTGACCCTGCTGTGTAAAGCAACTGACCCTGTTGTGGACAGCAAGCGACTGACCCTGTTGTGTAAAGCAAGCAAGCAAGCAACTGACCCTGCTGTGTAAAGCAAGCAACTGACCCTGCTGTGTAAAGCAAGCAAGCAAGCAACTGACCCTGCTGTGTAAAGCAAACAAGCGAGCAACTGACCCTGCTGTGTAAAGCAAGCAAGCAAGCAAGCGAGCAACTGACCCTGCTGTGTAAAGCAAGCAAGCAAACAAGCGAGCAACTGACCCTGCTGTGTAAAGCAAGCAAGCAAACAAGCGAGCAACTGACCCTGCTGTGTAAAGCAAGCAAGCGAGCAACTGACCCTGCTGTGTAAAGCAAGCAAGCAAACAAGCGAGCAACTGACCCTGCTGTGTAAAGCAAGCAAGCAAACAAGCGAGCAACTGACCCTGCTGTGTAAAGCAAGCAAGCAAACAAGCGAGCAACTGACCCTGCTGTGTAAAGCAAGCAAGCAAACAAGCGAGCAACTGACCCTGTTGTGTAAAGCAAGCAAGCAAACAACTGACCCTGCTGTGTAAAGCAAGCAAGCAAACAAGCGAGCAACTGACCCTGCTGTGTAAAGCAAGCAAGCAAACAAGCGAGCAACTGACCCTGTTGTGTAAAGCAAGCAAGCAAACAAGCGAGCAACTGACCCTGCTGTGTAAAGCAAGCAAGCAAACAAGCGAGCAACTGACCCTGGCGAAGTTGGTGTTGATGTGGTCCAGTTGGAAGCGGTATGGAATGTCGGTCACAGGGAATGCTGGGTGCTGCGGTCCCTGACTGCCCGCTGGACGGTTGCAGTAGGGGGTCAGGTGATGGAAGTGGATGCTGTCAGCGCTGGGCACGGCCACAGAGGTCAACAGCGACTCGGGGGCCTCCACCTGCCACAGCACACAAGAAGGGTTTTCTTCACAGGAGTCAAGGACGGACAAGTTACACAGGCAGCCTCCCATGAACACAGCACACAAGAAGGGTTTCTTCACAGGAGTCAAGGACGGACAAGTTACACAGGCAGCCTCCCATGGAACACAGCAACGGGAAAACACCTGCACAGGTTTTGGACAAGACAGTAATGGAAGCAAGAGGCTCAGGAAAGGAGGAGCAGGTGTGATCAATGTCAGTAACTCCTCATCGATAACTTCTAACTTCATCAATAATTTCTAATCAATGCCAATATCTTATGATCAATGTCAGTAACTCCTCATCGATAACTTCTAATCAATGTCAATAGCTTATGATCAATAATTTCTAATCAATGCCAATATCTTATGATCAATGTCAATAACTTATGATGAATGTCAATAACTTATTATCAATCTCACAACTTGTGATCAATATCAATAACTTATGAACAATAACTTCTAATCAATGTCAATAACTTATGAACAATAACTTCTAATCAATGTCAAAAAGTTATAATCAATGTCAAAAATTTATAATCAATGTCAATAACTGAAAAATAACTTCTAATCAATGTCAATAACTTCCAATCAATGTCAATAACTTCTAATTAATGTCATAGCTTATGATGAAATGTCAATAACTTCTGATCAATAAGTTATGATGAATGTCAATAACTTATGATAAATGTCAGTAACTTCTAATCAATGTCAATAGCTTATGATCAATAACTTGTGATCAATGTCAATAGCTTATGAACAATAACTTCTAATCAATGTCAATAACTTCTAATCAATAACTTCTCATCAATGTAAATAGCTTATGATCAATGTCAATAACTTCTGATGAATGTCAATAACTTCTGATGAATGTCAATAACTTGTGATCAAAGTCAATAACTTGTGATCACTGTCAATAACTTATGAACAATAACTTCTAATCGATGTCAATAACTTCTAATCAATGTCAACAGCTTATGATCAATGTCAATAACTTCTGATCAATAACTTCTGATGAGTGTCGATAACGTATTATCAATCTCAATAACTTATGATAAATCTCAATAACTTATGATCAATGCCAATAACTTATGATCAATGTCAATAACTTCTAATCAATGTCAATATCTTATGATCAATGTGAATATCTTATGATCAACAACTTATGATCAATGTCAAAAACTTATGATCAGTGCCAATAACTTATGATCAATGTCAATAACTGCTAATCAATGTCAATAGCTTATGATCAATGTGAATATCTTATGATCAATATCAATAACTTATGATCAGTGCCAATAACTTCGCCAAAGACCTTCTTGTGACACTTTTAAATCTGGCCTCAAGACATATTTGTTTCAAACCTAAGAATTTCCTCTCCTGTTTCATTTCATAGCTATCCCTGCTTTTCAACAGCCAAAGATTCCATCACCTTGCCAAAGTGTATAACCTGTGCATTTGGACTTGTTAGAACTATTACTTGCTATTGGTTGCATGACTGTGTAAGAATGAGTTGAGTGCAAGCGCTTTGATTTGTCTGTGCAAGATACAGCGCTATATAAGTTCCATTTATTATTATTATTATTATTATCAATGTCAATATCTTATGATCAGTATCAATAACTTATGATCAATCTCAACAACTTATGATCAGTGTAAATAACTTACGATCAATAACTTATGATCATTGTCAATATCTTATGATCAATAACTTATGATCAATGCCAAAATCTTATGATCAATGACAATAACTTATGATAAATGTCAATATCTTATGATTAATAACTCATGATCAATGTGAATAACTTATGATCAGTGCTAATGCCTTCAATCACTGCTCAGCCTTCAAAGGACGGGGTACTGTTCACAGCTGCTGTGTGGCAGGCAAACAGACCTCTAAACCTCAAGGGGTAGGCAGCCATGTAAAATACTCCTCCATTCTAGGTCAACACAAGGCCGCGGAGAGCAGCCCGAATTTCACACAGAGAAATCTCGTGACTTAAAGTGGTAAAAATGAAATGAAATGCTAGGGCCTGACATGGTCAACAATGAATCATGAAAAATACTCCTCCATTCTGTGTCAACACATAGAGTGCAACGAATTCTGGAGGGAAAAGCTGACCATTTTCTGAACATTAAGCAATCGCTTAACCCAAGATGGTGTGCACAATGGTCACTGAAGAGGGAGTCAGTGAACCTCAAAACAAAACACTATCCCTACATCTTTACACAATGCACAAATGGGGCAAGAAGAGAGAGAGAGAGAGAGAGGGAGAGAAGAGAGAGAGAGAGAGAGAGAGAGAGAGAGAGAGAGAGAGAGAGAGAGAGAGAGAGAGAGAGAGAGAGAGAGAGAGAGAGAAGAGAGAGAGAAGGTTTAATGTATATTGGCCTTTGGCCACAATATGTACAGTGGGCAAGGCAAAAAGGCAAGTGAAGGAAACGAAATGCAAAAAGAGATCGTCACATTTTCCATCTAAGCCAGCTCTCCTGGTGGCATCACACCAAGTACATCATCCGAATAAACAAAACAATAAGACGATCAACCTTAAAAGCAAAACACAAAGTCAATGCACATAAGATAATCAAAAGAACGGCACATCAAGTAGCCACAATGACTTACAATGGAAACAAGGAGTAGCCTACAAACAACAGCACAGTTACAAAATGCTTTTCTTTCGTCTGTTCACAGCATGAAAACCATACCTGGAGAGATTGTGTCGGTGATTTTCATTGGTTCCTTTCAGCAATCTGGATAATGTCATGCATTTTGATTCTTTAAGAAATTTCTCTCTTAAATCTGTATATACAAACTGCAATCAAATATCAAGTGACATTCATTTTCTATTTTGTTCACACAGAAAGAACAGCTTTTGTCTCTTATTGATTCGGTATATCTGTTGACATTATTAATGATAGGAAGCCCATTAAATCTTAACTGCATAATAGCCACACGAAAACAATACATCTCCATATCATAAATGTACATTTTGGATTCCAGGCTGGCAAATCAACCATAGATGCAATGTTTATTGTGAAACAACTTCAGGAAAAGTATATAGAGAACAAAAAGAGCTTGACGCACATCTTTGTACCCAGAAAGGCAATCCAATGGGCCTTGAGGAAACAATGTGTACTGGAGCACACCATCTCAATGGTTATGACTTTGTACAAGAACTCCAGATCAAAAGTGAAAACTATAATCAGGACATCAGAAAGCTTTGAGATAAAAGTAGGAGTGCACCAAGAATCCATATTGATCATGATGAATGAAATATCCAGGGAAGTGGAGAGGCCAGAAGAGATCTAGGAACTGCTGTATGCTGATGACGGGGCCTCGGTTTATAGTCTCATCTGAAGGACTTTGGGAGAGTGGAGTCGGCATTGATGTTAACTCCAGGGAAAAATATCCCCTTGAACGGGAATCGAACCCAGGTCGTCAGATTGCGAGCACAATGTTCAACCACTAGGCTATCCTGTCATGGTGTTGGTGTGGTTCACTGAGAATTCTTTGGGTTTCATGCTCACCATACACATCATAGGGTCAGACACACAGTTCATGGGGTCAGCCAGACACACAGTTCACAGTTGATGAGTCAGATACACAGGTCATGGGGTCAGACAAACAGTTGATGAGGTCAGATACACAGTTCTTGGGGTCAGACAAACAGTTGATGAGGTCAGATACACAGGTCATGGGGTCAGACAAACAGTTGATGAGGTCAGATACACAGTTCATGGGGTCAGACACACAGTTGATGAGGTCAATACACAGTTCATGGGGTCAGACACACAGTTGATGAGTCAGATACACAGTTCATAGGGTCAAACAGTTGATGAGGTCAGATACACAGTTCATGGGGTCAGACACACAGTTGATGAGGTCAGATACACAGTTCATGGGGTCAGACACACAGTTGATGAGGTCAGATACATCATGGGGTCAGACACACAGTTGATGAGGTCAGATACACAGTTCATGGGGTCAGACACACAGTTGATGAGGTCAGATACACAGTTCATGGGGGTCAGACACACAGTTGATGAGGTCAGACACAGGTGATGCAGTTAGATACAAAATTCACGAGGTCAGATACACAGGTGATGGGGTTGACCCACAGGTGAAGGAGCCAGTCAGACAGACAGACAGACAGACAGACAGACAGACAGACAGACAGACAGTCAGACAGACAGACAGACAGTCAGACAGACAGACAGTCAGACAGACAGACAGACAGGCAGGCAGACAGGCAGGCAGACAGACAGACAGACAGTCAGACAGACAGACAGACAGACAGACAGGACACCTACTTCATTGGCGGCAGTGGCCTCCTCCAGCGTGGAGCCACACCTGGCCAGGCCCTCCGCACCAAGCTTCTCCTGCTGGCTTTTCACCCTCTCCTTCTCCTCCTTCCCCTTCTCCTCCATCAATGCTGAGCTGGGCTCTCCAATGATCTGTTGGTACACACGTACACACGTACACCACCCCCACCTACATGACCTCACACTATCTCTGTCCACACACAAACACCCCTCTCTCTCTCTACATATATATATATATATATATGAATCGTGACTTCAAATGAACTAGTGTCCTGAACTGACACAGGCATGGGATTGCACTCAACACAATAAGAAAGAAGACAAGAAGGAAGGTGGCAAGATGGCTGAGACCTTCACCTGCCAAACAAGTTAACCGTGAGGTTCTGGGTTTGACTCTAACCTTGCCCTTTCTTCCCAGTTTGACCCCCAAAAAAACCCGAACTGAATGTCAAAGTCTTCCAGATGAGACTATCAACTGAGGCCCCATGTTCGAATGAATGCACACAGAACATCTTGGGTACATGTTAAAACCCTGTTATGCCTTTTGGAAGAGTGCTAAGCTATGTTGTGCGGGTAGGAATGAACGAGAACATTTCCCCAACACACAGGCGCTGCGTTTAGACAACACCCCCCCCCCCCCATGTCAGAATGCACCTACCTACATGGTGGAGGTAAAAATGGTTGCTTACGTAAAAATGTCACTAATGGTGAGCCTCAGAACTCCACCTGAGGAATGGAAAAAAAATTAGGAAAATAAAAACAATGAAAAGATAGCTGTAAAAAAATCCCCAATTTTCAACGGAAATGAAAAAAAAAGAAGACCAAAAAAAGAGGAAAAATCAGAAGAGGAAAACCAGACCAAAACTTGTAGTAGTCACACAGGTTCAAGTCATCACTGGTGACAGTAACCCAGCAAAATGCATTACACAGTCACATAGCTGACCAAATGGGATGCTTCTTGATTGATGATACAATTTGTCTATCCATTTCTCCTATTTTTCATTCCACACTGAATTTATAAACAGCCCTCCCCCCCTTTCTTACTTTGTCTTTCTTTTTTCCAAACTGTTTTCTTTGTTGTTTTGTTCTGAGGTCACTTCTACCACAACAACAAGGTCTCCTTTCCTCTGTTCTGAACAAGGAACAAGAACAGGAGGCATTAGAAAAAGTCCACTATTTATGTGGGCAAACTTCCAGAAAATTTCAGTCAACAGGCAGTAAACCTCAGTGACCAGACAGTAAACCTCAGTGACCAGACAGACAGACAGTAAACCTCAGTGACCAGACAGACAGACAGTAAACCTCAGTGACCAGACAGACAGACAGTAAACCTCAGTGAATAGACAGTAAACCTCAGTGACCAGACAGACAGTAAACCTCAGTGAATAGACAGTAAACCTCAGTGACCAGACAGACAGTAAACCTCAGTGAATAGACAGTAAACCTCAGTGACCAGACAGACAGTAAACCTCAGTGATCAGACAGACAGTAAACCTCAGTGACCAGACAGACAGTAAACCTCAGTGACCAGACAGACAGACAGTAAACCTCAGTGACCAGACAGACAGACAGTAAACCTCAGTGACCAGACAGACAGTAAACCTCAGTGATCAGACAGACAGTAAACCTCAGTGACCAGACAGACAGTAAACCTCAGTGACCAGACAGAGAGTAAACCTCAGTGACCAGACAGACAGTAAACCTCAATGACCAGACAGACAGTAAACCTCAGTGACCAGACAGACAGTAAACCTCAGTGACCAGACAGACAGTAAACCTCAGTGACCAGACAGACAGACAGTAAACCTCAGTGACCAGACAGACAGACAGTAAACCTCAGTGACCAGACAGACAGACAGTAAACCTCAGTGACCAGACAGACAGACAGTAAACCTCAGTGAATAGACAGTAAACCTCAGTGACCAGACAGACAGTAAACCTCAGTGAATAGACAGTAAACCTCAGTGACCAGACAGACAGTAAACCTCAGTGAATAGACAGTAAACCTCAGTGACCAGACAGACAGTAAACCTCAGTGATCAGACAGACCAGTAAACCTCAGTGACCAGACAGACGACAGTAAACCTCAGTGACCAGACAGACAGACAGTAAACCTCAGTGACCAGACAGACAGACAGTAAACCTCAGTGACCAGACAGACAGTAAACCTCAAGACAGACAGACAGTAAACCTCAGTGACCAAAACAGACAGTAAACCTCAGTGACCAGACAGAGCAGTAAACCTCAGTGACCAGACAGACAGTAAACCTCAATGACCAGACAGACAGTAAACCTCAGTGACCAGACAGACAGTAAACCTCAGTGACCAGACAGACAGTAAACCTCAGTGACCAGACAGACAGACAGTAAACCTCAGTGACCAGACAGACAGACAGTAAACCTCAGTGACCAGACAGACAGACAGTAAACCCAGTGACCAGACAGACAGACAGTAAACCTCAGTGACCAGACAGACAACAGAGTAAACCTCATGATCGACAGACAGACAGACAGTAAACCTCAGTGACCACAGACAGTAAACCTCAGTGACCAGACAGACAGTAAACCTCAGTGACCAGACAGACAGTAAACCTCAGTGACCAGAACAGACAGTAAACCTCAGTGACCAGACAGACAGAGTAAACCTCAGTGACCGACAGACAGACAGTAAACCTCAGTGACCAGACAGACAGACAGTAAACCTCAGTGACCAGACAGACAGACAGTAAACCTCAGTGACCAGACAGACAACAGTAAACCTCAGTGACCAGACCAGACAGTAAACCTCAGTGACCAACAGACAGACAGTAAACCTCAGTGACGACAGACAGACAGTAAACCTCAGTGACAGACAGACAGACAGTAAACCTCAGTGACCAGACAGACGATAAACCTCAGTGACCAGACAGACAGTAAACCTCAGTGACAGACAGACAGACGTAAACCTCAGTGACCAGACAGACAGTAAACCTCAGTGACCAGACAGACAGACAGTAAACCTCAGTGACCAGACAGACAGACAGTAAACCTCAGTGACAACAGACAGACAGTAAACCTCAGTGACCAGACAGACAGACAGTAAACCTCAGTGACCAGACAGTAACCAGGACAGACAAGTAAACCTCAGTGACCCGACAGACACAGTAAACTCAGTGACCAGACAGCAGTAAACCTCAGTGACCAGACAGACAGACAGTAAACCTCAGTGACCCGACAGACAGTAAACCTCAGTGACCAGACAGACAGACAGTAAACCTCAGTGACCAGACAGACGCAGACAGTAAACCTCAGTGACCAACAACAGACAGTAAACCTCAGTGACCAGACAGACAGACAGTAAACCTCAGTGACCAGACAGACAGACAACAGTAAACCTCAGTGACCAGACAGACAAGACAGACAGTAAACCTCAGTGACCCCAGACAGACAGTAAACCTCAGTGACCAGACAGACAGACAGTAAACCTCAGTGACCAGACAGACCAGTAAACCTCAGTGACCAGACAGACAGTAAAACCTCAGTGACCAGACAGAACAGTAAACCTCAGTGCACAACAACACAGTAAACCTCAGTGACCAGACAGACAGCAAACACTCAGTGACCAGACAGACAGAAACTCAACAGACAACAGTAAACCTCAGTGACCAGACAGACAGTAAACCTCAGTGACCAGAACAGACAAAGACAGACAGTAAACTCATCAGTGACCAGACAGACAACAGTAAACCTCAGTGACACACAGCAACAGACAGACAGTAAACCTCAGTCTGACCAGACAGACAAGACAGACAGTAACAGACCTCAGTGACAGACAGACAGACTCAGGACCACAGACAGACAGTAAACCTCAGTGCCAACAGACTCAGGACACAACAGACAGTAAACCTCAGTGACCAGACAGACAGACAGACAGTAAACCTCAGTGACCAGACAGACAGACACAGTAAACCTCAGTGACCAGAACAGACAGTAAACCTCAGTGACCAGAACAGCACAGACAGTAAACCTCAGTGACCAGACAACAGTAAACTCAGTGACCAACAGACAGTAAACCTCATGACCAGACAGACAGCAGACAGTAAACCTCAGTGACCAGACAGACAGACAGTAAACCTCAGTGACCCATATCGACCAGACAGACAGTAAACCTCAGTGACCAGACAGCAGTAAACCTCAGTGACCAACAGACAGACACAGTAAACCTCAGTGACCAGAACACAGACAGCAACCTAGACAGACAACAAGTAAAACCTCATGACCAACAGACGCACCTCAGACAACATAAACCTTCAGTGACACAGACATGAAGTGTCACATAAACCTCAGGACCAACGACAGAACAGT
The DNA here is from genome assembly GCA_028751875.1 of Rapana venosa. Taxonomy (NCBI): domain Eukaryota; kingdom Metazoa; phylum Mollusca; class Gastropoda; order Neogastropoda; family Muricidae; genus Rapana; species Rapana venosa. The sequence goes on along the minus strand of CM054168.1, from coordinate 22,916,279 downwards.
ACAACAAAACCTCACTGACAACACAGTCACAACATGACAGTAAACCATCATGCACAGACATACATCAGCACAACAGTAAACTCACAGTACCTAGACCATACAGCAGTAATCCTCAGTGACCATAACATGACATCAACCTCATACTGACACACAGATCAGATCAGTCAAACATCACATCAGTGTACACAACAACATGTCAAAACACTCAGTGACCAACAGTAACATGCACTCAGTAAACATCACAATGCACAACATCAATCAATCAGTCAAAACACTCAGTGCACAACACACAGTAAAACACTCATGCCAAAACACACACAGTCAAAATACACCACATACCAGTCACAAAACCATCATAATACATCATGTCACAGTACAGTACAAACACATCAGTCACAACAACATATCACAACAGACATCATTAAACTCATGCACCATACATACAGACATAAATACATTCACACATACTCAGTACAGACAATCAGTAAAATCCATCTGCCATAACAACAGCACAGTAAACCTCATTGACCAGACAACAATCAGTCAAACACATCATGTCACAACAGACAGATCAGAAAAACATCAGTGACCAGACAGACATGTACAACACTCAATCAGTCACATCACAGTACAACGACATGTAAACATCTACATCATGCCCGACAACTACACATGTCACTATCACATCAGCACCAACACACATCATACAACATCACCTGCCCCTCACAAATCACATCAGCCACACTCATGCGCAGCATCACATGCCACAATACATCTGCACACATCACATCATGTCACAACATCACATCACGTCCACAACATCACATCATGTCACAACATCACAACATCACATCATGTCACAAAATCACATCACGTCACTACATCACATCACGTCACAACATCACATCATGCCACAACATCACATCATGTCACAACATCACATCACGCCACAACATCACATCATGTCACAACATCACATCATGTCACAACATCACATCATGTCACAACATCACATCATGTCACAACATCACAACAGCACATCATCACATCATGTCACATCATCACATCATGTCACATCATCATATCATGTCACAACATCACATCATGTCACAACATCTCATCATGTCACAACATCACATCATGTCACATCATCACATCATGCCACAACATCACATCATGTCACATCACACCATGTCACATCATGTCACAACATCACATCATGTCACAACACCACACCATGCCAAAAACACCACATCATGCCACAACATCACATCATGCCACAACATCACATCATGTCACAACATCACATCACGTCACAACACCACATCACGTCACAACATCACATCATGCCACATTACATGTCACATCACATCACGTCACAACATCACACCATGACATCATGTCACATTAATCATGTCACAACATGACATCAGGTCACATCACATCATGCCACATCACATCATGTCACATCCTTACATTACCACATCAGGTCACAACATTACATCACCACATCATGTCACAACATGACATTACCACACCACATCACAACATTACATCCCATTTGGGCCTGAAACTTTTCCCCCATCCATTAGACCTCGAGTGGTGGTCTGGGCGCTAGTCTTTTGGATGTCAAAGTCCTTCGGATGAGACTATAAACTGAGGCCCCATGTGCGAATGCATGCAGAACATCTTGCGCACACGTTAAATCCTGTTCCGCTTTTCGAAAAAGTAGGTGGTGGGAACAGATGACAAAATTTACAAAACCGCATACACACGGGGACTGGATGTAAAAATGCACATGAGTGCTTATTCCATTATCTTCGATATAAAAGAATAAAAGAAAAAGAAAGAAAAAAGATGATAAACCGAGGTCCCGTGTGTTACACAAAATTATTCAATGCAAGTTAGTAAAAAAAAACACACGGCAACAAGAGAGTTGTCCTTAGGCAAAATTCTTAGAAAAAAGCCACTCTGATAGGGAGAGAAATACAGTTGCAGACCAAAAAAAAAAAAAAGAAAAACAAGAAAAAAAGGGGTGGTGCTGTTCTTGTGGCGATGTGCTCTCCCCGGGAGAGCAGCCCGAATTTCACGCAGAGAAATCTTGTGACTTAAAGTGGTATAAATAAATAAATATATCACCACACCCATGTCACAACATTACACCACATCACCTGGCATGAACTTATGTTTCATCACACCCAATTAAAACACAGGCTTATGCATTCAGATCTTCTTCTCAGCCTTCCACATGTCTTAGAATTCCCTCGTTTGATTTGATAATCTTTCAATAACACATACAAGTGTCAGCAACACAAAACACTGCAACACAATCATGACCAAAACAAGACAATCACACATCCTGAATATTTCAAAACCATTTTCTAAAACCCTCATGGTCCTACAAATTATTCCAAAATAACATGACATCAGGCTACTTGGTTTACGTTTCTGGAAAGACAGCATCCAATTTTGGTCTGGACTTCAGACTTGACCTCTTCCTATGTAATCAAGGAACTCAGTGTTTCCCATATATGTGGTCGGAGCACTCGCTTTCCCCCAGCCAAGTTAAGCAGCGTCGAGCGTGGTTACCAGTTGGATGGGTGACCATTTGTGCGCCTTGGCTTCAGTACAGTTCCCCCAGCTGTAAATGGGTACCTGTCCTCTTTAGGGTCAGGGAAGGTAAAGCAGCAAGGGAGAGGAGATGGGCGCCGCCCTCAATATGCTGGCCCTAGAGAAGTGAGGTCTCTGACGCCTCGCTCCCCTACGACCTTATAGGTTATGGGACACCTACCTTATATATATATATATATGTATATGTATATATATATATATATATATATATATATATATATATATATATATATTATAAAATATATATATATATACACATATATATATATGTATGTATGTATGTATGTATTAAAGGAGCCAGGTGTTCTTCCTGTGTAATCTCTTCACTGGTTGCCTGTCACACAAAGAGTGAAGTACAAGGTCAGTACCCTCTGTTACAAATGACTGCAAAAGACTGCACATTCCTACCTCTGTGACTGTCCTCACCTGTACACTCCTTCTCGTTCCCTCCGTTCTACTGAAGACATCATGCGCTTACAAACACCCAGGTTCAAACAACCCAGTGTTGGCCAGCATTCTTTCACTATTTCTGGTCCATCTATCTGGAATGAACTCCTTCTCTCCCATCACCAAAATCCTTCATTTAACACTTCCAAATACAACCTAAAGACACTGATTTCCTATCTAGGATCTTCCTCCATCATCACACTTCACATCTGTCCCTGCCTTCAATCAGTCTCCTCCATCTCTATCACCTTGCCGTAGCATGTTACTCTGTGTGTGTGTGTGTGTAATTTGTTAATTTTATTTGTGAATGGTTGCATGCACATGAATGATTTCAAGGCAAGCGCTTTGATTTGTTTGCTTTACAAGATTTAGCGCTATATAAATTCCATACATTATGATGTTGATAATGATGTAATACCAAGTGTTCTTCCTATGTAATTCCAAGTGTTTTGCCTATGTAATACCAAGTGTTCTTATGTAATCAAGGAACTAAGTGTTTTCCATAATATATACGTACAAAAGAAGCCAAGTGTTCGTCCTATGTAAACAAGGAACTAAGTATTTCCCATACATAAAAGTTCCAGAACACATGGTTTAGACAATCTAGATGGAAGAATAATTAAGCTTTGTGGTCAAGTTATAGCTGGAACACTGACATACTTGTATAACTTGTGCATAGAGAAAAACAACCTTCCTTCATATTTAAAAAGGCAAAAATCATACCAGTCCACAAATCAGGTGATCCTGCTTGTCCTTCAAATTACAGACCAATTTCAATTCTGTCTGTCTTATCTAAACCCATCGAAAAACATATCCAAAAATCCGTATATTCCTACTTTGTAAACAACAACAATATCAAACACATACCAATGCCAATATTAATTTCAGCATGTTCACACAACAACAATATCAAAAACATACATTGCAATAATCAAATCTTCAGCATGTTCACCACAACAACAATATCCACCCCATACTACTGCAATATCAACCTCAGATGTTATTTATTTTATTTATTCTTTTATATCGAGGATAATTGCAATATTAATCTTTAGCATGTTAATTCAGCTGTCGGACATATAACAACAAACAACAAAAAAACAACCACCATAAGTTCTCAATATCACTGCACAGCAGTCACTTAGCAGTTCCCGTGACGACGATCGCGGCTTATACCCACAAAGCCAGTAAGGATGCTGTCTGTCTTCAGGTCTGGCTGTTCACTATGAAACAGATCTAATGTTGTTAGGTCTATGTGGCCTTCATATTGCTATGGTCTGCATGTTTCATGTTCACAATGTACTTTCTCAATAATTATTCAGTTTTATTTTTCATTTTCTGGTCTTTACAATTTTTCTGCAGTTTATTGCTCGTTGGAGCTTGTTTTTAGGTGTATCTCTAATGACTGTGTCTGAAGTTATCTCGGAGATTATGCCCGAAGAAATTACTTCTGTTGTGTCTAGATAAAGTTCACCTTTCAGTTGCATGCTCTAACCAAAGGCAATGCAGAACCTGCCTGCAGTTAGATGGAGTGTTTTGCCCTCGTGAAGTTAAGTTCTGGCTGCCTCAAAGCGCACCCTTTCAGTTCCATGTTCATAACACTATGCAAAAGACATGTGTAGTTTAGCACAGAGGGCTTTGCCCCTGAAGTTCTGTTCTGTTCTTCTTTGACAAGATGTAACTGCAACAACTTCAGCTGTGTCGCCATTAACTTTTCCCACTGTGGTCCCTGTCGCCATTACTTTTCCACTGTGTGTCCTCTGTCTTCCATTACTTTTCACTGTGGGTCCTATGTCTTCCATAACTTTCCCACTGTGTCCTCTGTTTGCCAAATTAACTTTTGTCTGTGGTCCCCTGTCTGCCATTTCTTTTTCCACTGTGGGTCCTCTGTTTGACATTATTTTATGACAGTGGTCCTCTGTCTGCCATTATGTTCCCACTGGTGGTCCTCTGTCTGCCATTCCTTTTCCACTGTGGTCTCTGTTTGCCATTACTTTTCCCACGGTGGTCCATGTTTGCACATTTACTTTTCCACTGTGGTCCTCTTGTCTGCCATTACTTTTCCACTGATGGTCTTGTTTGCATTACTTTCCCTCTGTGGTCCCCTGTTTGCCATTTACCTTTCCACTGGTGGTCCTGTTTCGCCATTACTTTTTCCCACAGTGGTCCTATGTCTGCCATTACTTTTCCCAGCAGTGGTCTCTCTTTGCCATTAATTTTCTGACGTGGTCCTTCGTTGCATTAATTTTTGACTGTGTCTCTGTTTGCCATTAATTCTGACTGTGGTCCTCCTTTGTCTGCATTACTTTTCCACTATGCTCCTCTTTCCTATGGCCAGGCCCAGAATTGCTGGTTCATCCTCATTCTGTATGACCATGCCTCTCCTGCTTTTTTCTTGGGGCCTGGGACACACTGGTTTTATAAAAAATGTTCACCAACACTGGGTTGTGGTTGACGCCAGTCCCATGGAAAACGAGTCAGGGTGGATGCATGCCGGCTGTGGTCTGTCGCCTTCCTTAGGATATCACAGGAGTAGCCATTCCTTGGATACACCAGGAAATGTCTGAATTCCAAATGCAGCGAAAAAAAAAAAAGGAAAGAATGGTCAACCAAAGTGATGAATATTTCATGAACAATGAAATAGTTTTCAAAATATGGAAAAAACAACCAACAAACAAACATCTAACTGAGATAACTTGAGAAACTGAGATAAACTGAGATAAACTGAGATAAACTGAGAAAATGAGATAAACTGCAAGACAGAACAGCCTCACACTGTTCAGCTAAGATCTGTCCACAATCTGTGACACATCTCTATTTCCTCAACTCAATCCCCTCCCCACCGCCCTAACAATGATGTCCAAAAGAATGATTAGACCGACAACAAGATTCTCCCAACACAACAAGAAAAACAAACAACAAAACAACACAAACCAAACAGCATTGACTGCCAGACTAGGAGCAATGTCCTTGAGGAACTTGTGTCCACGTTCTGGGAAGTTGAAGCCAAGCAGCATGCGGTTATCTATGGTGAAACTGGGAACCTGCCACCCAAACAACAACAACAATACAACCCATGCAGATAGGCTGTCCTTACAACCTCTTTTAAAGATTGGATTATGCTATGCCCATGGGGGTGGGGTGGTGTGTGGGTAGTGAAACACTACAGACAAACACCCGAGCAAAACAACAACAAACACCCATTACTACTTTATAATACTACTAATAATTAATGATAATGATAATAATAATAAGTAATAAAATGGAAATTTATATAGGTATATTTTGAATGACAAATCAAAGAAAATAGTTATGATACAATTACAAATCTAGTTATGATAACAAATTAACAATCAGTTATGATAACAATTGACAATCTTTATGAAGCAAATTGACAATCAGTTATGATAACAATTAACAAATAGTTTATGATAACAATTGCAATTTCAGTTATGATAACAATGACAATCAGTTCTATGATAACAATGACAATCAGTTATGTACACTATTGACAATCTGTTATGATAACATTGACAATCAGTTGATAAACATGACAATGTTAATGTCTGTCTAAATTGTAATTTTAAACGTTTTTAATGGCACGATATAGCCAACAGGTAAAGACCATTCCATTTCCAATCATGGGTCATGAATTGGTGGGTTTGAATCTGGTGGCCTTGCTGAAATTTAAGGGCAGGGATTTTTTACATCTCCCAGGATCAATCCATGCTGCAGACCTGTCGTGCCTTAATTCCCTGCGTGTATATATACCATGCAGAAATCAAAAATAATGCCTCATTAATGATCCTTAATGATGTCGCTCCTGTGGGTAATACAAACAACCAGATACATCCTTAAGTCAGAATGCGGTATTTCATGGTGGACAAAAATGTTGCATAATATATCATGGCAAATCTGGAGCCCCCAAACAAGAAACGATTTAAAAAACAAATGAATTAAAACCATTTTGTTTTGTGTTGACTCAAAAGCAGTGTTTCATGACATCAGAGCTCTGGATGAGAGTGTGGAAATATGGGAAGGACAAGTATTGCTTATAATAATAAATAATAATTATATATGAATTTAAAACTCGGTGTATCTTGTAAAAAACAAACAAATCGGAAGGTTTGCACTCAATCATTTTAGGCATGCAACTTCCTTAAAACTAATGAACAATTTCAAAAACCAATGCGCGCGCACGCATGCACGCACAACACACTCGATAACACTTAGAAGGGTGAAAGATGCTGTTGAACAATTAGGGACAAGATATTGGGGGGAAAGTCTCAGGTAGTAAATGTGTGTTTTGAGGTGGATTTGAAGGTATCAAGTGGAAAGGCTTTTTGTTTCGGAAAATAAAAATTTACTATAACAATAACTCCTTTTAAAGTATAGGTTTGATAAAGAGCAAGGTCCATCGCTTGGGGCGGGGGGGTAAAAAAAATAAACAATGGAACTCTTCTTTGGTCATATCGTAACGGAAGAAAGGGCATTTACAATCATAAAATATTGTCATGTTTTTAATGACTATCAATCATAACGTACCAAAAAAACTAAACGACGTATTAATGTATCCTCTCGCGCCCTCCCCCCCCCCCCCCCACCGCTCGCGCGCTCGTTGTGGAAAGTTGTGTGTGGATTTGAATGAAAGTTGGTTTTTGTGTGTGTTTTGTTTGCGTGGTTTTGTTTCGAACTTGGGGTGTTGATATTGTTGTTTGATGGTTGTGTGTGATTGTGTGTGTTGGTTTTTTGTGTTTGTGGTTTGTTTGGTGTGTGTTGAATTTTGGTGGATGTGTGTTTTGATGTGTGATTGAAATGTGATGTGTGTGATAGTGGTGAATTTTTGAATGTGTGATTGTGGGTTGTGTGGTGAAGTCTTTGTTTGTGTTGCTGGAATGTGTGTGGTTGTTTTGGTTTGTGGTGTGATGATTGTTCTTTGAATTTGAATTGTGAGTGTTTGTGGTTTGGTGTTGAATGTTGTTTGTTGTTTGCTTGTTGTGGAATTTTGTCTGTTGGTGTGTTGTTGTTTGGTTTTGATTTTGAATTGATTGGTGGTTGTTGATTTTTTGTTTCTCTGGTTATTTTTTTTGAAATGATGAATTTGCTTGGTTTGTGTGAATTGTGTGTTGAAAATTTTTTTTGAATTGTTTTTTGTTTGTGTTGATGAATGGGTTGTTGTCGTGGTGTTGAATGATGTTGTGGTTTGTGTGTTGAAATTGATGGGTTGTGTTTTGTGGAATTTTGAATGTTGTTTGTGTTTGTTGAATTTGTGATGTGAAATGTGTTGATTTGAATGTGTGTGTGTTGTGAACTTATTGAAAGAGGAGGTCAATCCAGGCGGATGGACCAGAAACAGAGAAGAGCGACGGCCACAGTTGATTTGTTTGAATCTGTTTGTATTCCTCCACTTACATTTCATTCTTAATACCACGGCATCTGAAACTTACAGGGAATGGGATGTCACTTTTTTCAGGATCCCTTCTCATTGTGGACTATTACTGTCCAGAATGAGCTGGCTGATTCTTTTTGACAAGCAGGGTGGCGATTCTAGTGTTTGATGCATGTGCTGAAATTGCTTGGATTTAATTCTATCTCTGTTTGTCTTATAAAATTTGATCTGAAACTGATAAACTGTATGCTGACTAAAATCTATGTATGATATATATGAATATTTCCTCAATTACACACACACACACACACACACACACACACACACACACACACACACACACACCACAAGGGTTGCCTGCCAGAACTGGTATCATGGTTTGAGGCAGTTTCAGAACACAAACATAGGGGAAACACGAACACTGAAACAAACATAGGGAACACAAACATCGGGGAACACAAAACAATAGAGGAACACAAACACTAGGGGAACACAAACACTAGAGGAACACAAACACTAGGGGAACACAAAACCACTAGAGGTACACAAACACTAGGGAACACAAACTAGGGAACACAATCATAGGGGACCACAAACACTAGGGGAACACAAAACACTAGGAACACAAACACTAAGGAACACAATCACTATGGGGACACAAACACTAAGGAACACAAACACTAGGGAACACAAACAGCTAGGAACACAAACATAGGAACACAAACTCTAGGGGACACAAAACACTTGGGAACACAAACACTAGAGGAACTCAAACCACTAGGGAACACAACACTAGTGGAAACACAAACACTAGGGAAACACAAACACTAGGGACACAAACACTAGAAGGAACACAAACCACTAGGGGACACAAACATCTAAAGGACACAAACATAGAGGAACACAACACACTAGGAACACAATCACTAGAGGAACACAAAAACACTAGGGGGGACACAAACACTAGGGGAACACAAACTTAGGAACACAACAAGGGAACACAAACAATAGGGGACACACACATATGGGAACACAAACACTAAGGAACACAAACACTAGGTAACACAAACAATAGGGACACAAACACTAGGGGAACACAAACACTCGGGAACACAAAACACTAGGGAACACAAAACACTAAGGGAAACCAAACACAAGAGGAACACAACCTAGATGAACACTGAACACAAACACTAGAGGTTCACAAACACTTAGGGAATACACATACATAGGGTGTAACACATAACTAGGGAAACACAAAACACTAGGGTCGAACACAAACACTAGGAACACAAACACTAATGGAAACAACATGAACACAAACACTAGGGAACACAAAACACTAGGGGGAACACAAAAAACATTGGAACACCAAACTAAGGTAACACAAACACTGAACACCAAACACTAGAGGATCATGAACACTAGGGGAACCACAAACACTAGGGGAAACACAAACCTAGGGGAACACAACATAGGGGAAACACAAACACTAGGGGAAACCCAAACATAGGGGAAACACAAAAACTAGGGGACACAACACTGGGGAACATCAAACACTAGGGGAACACAAACATGGGTCAACACAAACACTGGGGGAACACAAACACTTAGGGGAGAGAACACAAAAATAAGGGGAACACAAACACTAGGGGGGAACACAAACACTAGGGGAAACAAAACACTAGGAACACAAACCTAGGGGAACAATACCATAGGGGAACACATACACTAGGGGAAACACAAACATTCGGGACGCGGGGTGGTGTGTGTGGTATGCCGGGCGGGTGTGGGGGGGGTGCTAAGAATTATGTCCGTTAGGGAGGCGCGAACACAAACAATAGAGAAACTCAAGACACTAGGGACACCAAACACTAGGGAAACACAAACACTAGGGAGAAAAGAAAATAGGAAATAGAGAAAATAAAAGTGTAATAAAAAAGAAAAAAAAGAAAAAAAAAATAAAAATAAAAAAACAAAAAAAGGAAAAAAAAAATAGAACAAAAAAAAAAATATAAAAACACAAAAAAAAAAAAAAGAAAAAAAAAAAAAACTGAAACACATCTAAAAAAAAAAAATATATAGAAAAAAAAAAAGAAAAAGAAAACCGAAAAGTATAAGAGAAAAAAACACAAACAATAGGTGGGACACAAACACTAGGGGAAACAAACACCAGGGGGAACTCAAACACATAGGGGAACACAAAACACTAGGGGAACTCTAACACGAACACAAACACTAGGGAACACAAACACTTGGCGACACAAATAATAGGGGGAAACAAACACTAGATGAACCACAAACATGGGACACAAACAATGGAGACACAAACACTAGAGGTACACAAAACCTCTAGGGGAACACAAACATAGGGGGAACACAAACACTAGGGGAAACACAAAACTAGGGGAACACAAACAATAGGGGAACACAACACTTAGGGGAACACAAAAATGAACACAAACATAGGGGAAACACAAACACTAGGGAACACAAATACAGGGGGACAAAACATAGTAAGACACAAAAACACTAGGGAACACAAACAATGAACACAAAACACTAGAGGTACACAAACACTAGGGGAAACATACACTAGGGGAAACACAAAAACATAGGGGAAACACAACACATAGGGAACACAAAACACTAGGGAGAACACAAAAACATGAACAAAAACACTAGGGGAACACAAAACACTAGGGAACACAAATACTAGGGGATGGGATGGGGGGATCACAAACACTAGATGAACACAAACACTAGGGAACACAAACATGAAAAAAAACAATTAGAGAACACGAACACTGAATAACAAACACTAGGGGAAAACACAACCATAAGGGGAACACAAAAACACTAAGGGGGGACACAAACAATAAGGGAACACAAACACTAGGGAACACAAACAATAGGGGGGACACTAACACTAGGGGGACACAACACTAGGGAACACAACACTGAGGGGAACACATACGCTAGGGGAACACAACACTAGAGGAACACAAACACATAGAGGAACACAAACACTAGATGAACAAAAACACTAGGAACACACACTAGGGAACACAACACTAGGGGAAACACAAACACTAGGGAACACAAACACTAAGGGACACATACACTAGAGAAACACAAACACTAGGGGAACACTACACTAGAGGAACACAAACATAGAGAACACAACACTAGGGGAACACAAAACTAGGGAACACAAAACACTAGGGGACACAAACACTAGGGAACACCAAACACTAGGGAACCACAAACCACAGTTGAGGAACACAAACACTAGAACACAAACACTGGGACACAAAAAACACTAGAGGAACACAAACATTGGGAACAAAACACTGAACACAAACACTAGGAACACAACACACTCACTTCACTCATTCCCAAAGGACGTTTAGCAGAGGGGGTAATCGAGAGAAGACGCAAACAAAGATCTTTTTCCATGCTTCACGTCCTGTGTGGCTAGTAGAAGGTGTTGCAGGGGTTAGGCGGTCCAGTCTTTGATGTTGTCAACCCATGATTTCTTTTGGCGGCCTCTTCTTCTCTTGCCTTCAACCGTTCCCTGCAAGATGGTTTTTGCTAAGGTGTTGTGTCTTGTGGTGTGACCAAACCACATCAGTTTTCTCCTCTTTATGGTGGAGAGCAGAGGTTCTTGGGGGCCCACACGCTTTTTGATTTCTTCTTTCACATAGTTGTTGGTCTTGTGTTCTTTGTATGATATTTTGAGGAGTCTTCTGTGGCACTTGTTCTCGAATGCTTGGATGCTGACAGGGTCCATGATTCACAGCCATATAGGAGGATAGATATCACGAGGGATTTGTAAAGGTGATATTTGGTGCAGAAGCTGATGCTGGTGCTTCTGATGATCCTCTCAAGTCTGGCTAGAGCACATGTTGCTGTTGCAATGCGAGCTTTCACTTCATTGTTTGATGTGCCATCTTTTGTTAGGATGGAGCTAAGTATTTGAATTGGCTCACCTCTTCCAGTATTTATCCATTCATCTTTATTTCCGTGCTGTCATTACTAGCACTGTTGACCATGATCTTTGATTTCTCTGTACTGACCTCCATGCCATATGCGCTCGCTCGATCTGATAGACTATCTGTGATGTTTTGCAGTTCTTGTTTGCTGCCGCCCATGAGGTCAATGTCATCTGCAAATCTGAGGTTGCAAAGGGGTCTTCCACCAATGGAGATGGAAGTGTGGTGGTTTTGCAGTGTCACTGTCATGATGATTTCGAGGAAGAGGTTGAAAAGTACAGGTGAGAGAAGGCAGCCCTGACGGACAAAGTCAAGACAAACACTAGAGGAAGACAAACACTAGAGGAAGACAAACACTAGAGGAAGACAAACACTGAACACAAACACTGAACACAAACACAAGAGGAACACAAACACTAGGAAACACAAACACTAGAGGAAGACAAACACTAGAGGAAGACAACCACTAGAGAAACACGAACACTAGAGGAACACGAACAATGAACACAAACACTAGAGGAAGACAAACACTAGAGGAAGACAAACACTAGAGGAGCACAAACACTAGGGGAACACAAACACTAGAGAAACACAAACACTAGAGGAACACGAACAATGAACACAAACACTAGAGAAACACAAACACTGGAGGAACATGAACACTGAACACAAACACTAGAGGAACACAAACACTAGAAGAACACAAACACTAGAGGAACACAAACACTAGAGGAACACAAACATTAGAGGAACACAAACACTAGGGAAACACAAACACTAGGGAACACAAACACTAGAGGAACACAAACACTAGAGGAACACAAACACTAGGGAACACAAACACTAGAGGAACACAAACACTAGATGAACACAAACACTAGATGAACACAAACACTAGGGAACACAAACACTAGATGAACACAAACACTAGGGAACACAAACACTAGAGGAACACGAACAATAGATGAACACAAACACTAGGGAACCCAAGCACTAGGGGAACACAAACACTAGGGAACACAAACACTAGGGAACAAAACACTAGGGGACACTAGGGAACACAAACACTAGGGAACACTAGGGGAACAAAAAACACTAGGGGACACAAACACTAGGGGAACACAAACACTAGGGAACACAAACACTAGGGGAACACAAACACTAGGGAACACAAACACTAGGGGAACACAAACACTAGGGAACACAAACACTAGGGGAACACAAACACTAGGGGAACACAAACACTAGGGAACACAAACACAAGGGGGAACACAAACACTAGAGGAACACAAACACTAGAGGAACACTAGGGAACACAAACACTAGAGGAACACAAACACTAGGGAACACAAACACTAGGGAACACAAACACTAGAGGAACACAAACACTACAGGAACACAAACACTAGAGGAACCTAGGGAAAACACAACAAACACTAGGGAAAACACAACAAACACTAGGGAAGGGAAAACACAACAAACACTAGGGAAGGGAAAACACAACAAACACTATGGAAGGGAAAACACAGCAATCACTAGGGAAAACACAACAAACACTAGGGAAGACACAACAAACACTAGGGAAAACACAACAAACACTATGGAAGGGAAAACACAGCAATCACTAGGGAAAACACAACAAACACTAGGGAAAACACAACAAACACTAGGGAAAACACAACAAACACTAGGGAAAACACAACAAACACTAGGGAAAACACAACAAACACTAGGGAAGGGAAAACACAGCAATCACTAGGGAAAACACAACAAACACTAGGGAAAACACAACAAACACTAGGGAAAAAACAACAAACACTAGGGAAGGGAAAACACAACAAACACTAGGGAAAACACAACAAACACTAGGGAAGGGAAAACACAACAAACACTAGGGAAAACACAACAAACACTAGGGAAAACACAACAAACACTAGGGAAGGGAAAACACAACAAACACTAGGGAAAACACAACAAACACTAGGGAAGGGAAAACACAACAAACACTAGGGAAGGGAAAACACAACAAACACTAGGGAAGGGAAAACACAACAAACACTAGGGAAGGGAAAACACAACAAACACTAGGGAAGGGAAAACACAACAAACACTAGGGAAGGGAAAACACAACAACACTAGGGAAGGGAAAAACACAAAACACTAGGGAAACACAACAAACACTAGGAAAACCAACAAACCTAGGAAGGAAAACACAGCATCACTAGGGAAAACACAACAACACTAGGGAAAACACAAAAAACAAGGGAAGGAAAACACAACAAACACTAGGAAAACACAACAAAACATAGGAAAACACAACAAACATAGGAAAACACAACAAAACACTAGGAAAACACAACAAACCTAGGGAAGGAAAACACAACAAACACTAGGGAAATACACAACAAAACTAGGAAGGGAAAAACACACAAACACTAGGAAAACACAACAAAACTTTGGAAGGGAAAACACAGCAAACACTAGGGAAAAAACACAACAAACACTAGGAAGGAAAACACAACAAACACTATGGAAACACACAAACATTAGGGAAACAACAACAAACACTAGGGAAGGGAAAACACAACAAACACTAGGGAAAACACAACAAACACTAGGGAAAACACAACAAACACTAGGGAAAAACAACAAACACTAGGGAAACACAACAAACACTAGGGAAGGGAAACACAACAAACACTAGGGAAAAACAACAAACACTAGGAAACACCAACAAACCACTAGGGAAAACACAACAACACTAGGGAAAACACAACCCAAAACTAGGGAAAAACACAACAAACACTAGGGAAGGGAAAACACAACAAACACTAGGAAAACACAGCAAACACTAGGGAAGGGAAAACACAACAAACACTAGGAACAAAAAGACATAGGGAAAACACAACAAACACTAGGGGGAAAACACAACAAACACTAGGGAAAACACAACAAACACTAGGGAAAACACAACAAACACTAGGGAAGGGAAAACACAACAAACACTAGGGAAGGGAAAACACAACAAACACTAGGGAAGGGAAAACACAACAAACACTAGGGAAAACACAACAAACACTAGGGAAACACAACAAACATAGGGAAAACACAACAAACACTAGGGAAAACACAACAAACACTAGGAAAACAAACAACAAACACTAGGGAAAAAACACAACAAACACTAGGGAAAAACACAACAAACACTAGGGAAAAACACAACAAACACTAGGGAGAAACACAACAAACACTAGGAGGAAACACAACAAACACTAGGGAAAAACACAACAAACACTAGGGAAAACACAACAAACACTAGGGAGGAAAACACAACAAACACTAGGGAAGGGAAAACACAACAAACACTAGGAGGGAAACACAACAAACACTAGGGAAGGGAAACACAACAAAACACTAGGGAAAAACACAACAAACACTAGGGAAGGGAAACAACAACAACACTAGGGAAGGGAAAACACAACAAACACTAGGGAGGAAAACACAACAAACACTAGGGAAAAACACAACAAACACTAGGGAAAAAACACACAAACACTAGGAAGGGAAAACACAACAAACACTAGGGAGAAAACACAACAAACACTAGGGAAGGGAAAACACAACAAACACTGGGAGGGAAAACACAACAACACTAGGAAAACACAACAAACACTAGGGAAGGGAAAACACAACAAACACTAGGGAGGGAAAACACAACAAACACTAGGGAAGGGAAAACACAACAAACACTAGGGAAAACACAACAAACACTAGGGAAGGGAAAACACAACAAACACTGGGAGGGAAAACACAACAAACACTAGGGAAGGAAAACAACAACAAACACTAGGGAAGGGAAAACACAACAAACACTAGGGGAAAAACACAACAAACACTAGGGAAACACAACAAACACTAGGAGGAAAACACAACAAACACTAGGGAAGGAAAAACACACAAAACACTAAGGGAAAACAAACAAACACTAGGGAGGGAAAACACAACAAACACTAGGGAGGAAAACACAACAAACACTAGGGAAGGGAAAACACCAAACACTAGGGAAAACACAACAAACACTAGGGAAGGGAAAACACAACAAACACTAGGGGAAAACACAACAAAAAACACTAGGGAAGGGAAACACAACAAACACTAGGGAGGGAAAACACAACAAACACTAGGGAAGGGAAAACACAACAACACTAGGGAAAAACACAACAAACACTAGGGAAGGGAAAACACAACAAACACTAGGGGAAACACAACAAACACTAGGGAAACACAACAAACACTAGGGAGGAAAACACAACAAACACTGAGGGAAACACAACAAACACTAGGGAGGGAAACACAAACAAAACACTAGGGGAAAACACAACAAACACTAGGGGAAAACACAACAAACACTAGGGAGGGAAAACACAAACAAAAACAAAAAAACTAGGAAGGGAAAAACACAAAACAAACAACACTAGGGAAGGGAAAACACAAACACTAGGGAAAACACAACAAACACTAGGGAAAAAAAACAGGGAACACAACAAACACTAGGGGAACACAAAACTAGGGAAAACACAACAAACACTAGGGGAAACACAAACAAACTAGGGGAAACACTAAACATAGGGAGGGAACAAACACAAACACTAGGAAGGGAAACACAACAAACACTAGGGAAGGGAAAACACAACAACACTAGGAAAAACACAACAAACACTAGGGAAGGGACAAACAAACACTAGGGAAAACACAAACAACACTAGGGAAGGGAAAACACAACAAACACTAGGGAAAAACACAACAAACACTAGGAAGGGAAAACACAACAAACACTAGGGGAAAACACAACAAACACTAGGGGAAGGGAAAACACAACAAACACTAGGGAAGGGAAAACACAACAAACACTAGGGAAGGGGAACTACAACAAACAAACACTAGGGAAGGGAAAACAACAAACACTAGGGAAAACACAACAAACACTAGAAGGGAAAACACAACAAACACTAGGGAAAACACAACAAACACTAGGGAAGGGAAAACACAACAAACACTAGGGAAGGGAAAACACAACAAACACTAGGGAAGGGAAAACACAACAAACACTAGGAAGGGAAAACACAACAAACACTAGGGAAGGGAAAACACAACAAACATAGGAAGGGAAAAACACAACAAACACTAGGGAAGGGAAAACAACTAGAACAAACATAGGGTAAGGGAAAACACAACAAACCTAGGGAAGGGAAAACACAACAAACACTAGGGAAGGGAAAACACAACAAACACTAGGGAAGGGAAACACAACAAACACTAGGGAAGGAAAAACACAACAAACACTAGGGAAAACAACACACAAACCACTAGGGAAGGGAAAAACACAACAAACACTAGGAAAACACAACAACACTAGGGAAGGGAAAACACAACAAACACTAGGGAAGGGAAAACACAACAAACACTGGGAAGGGAAAACACACAAACACTAGGGAAAACACAACAAACACCTAGGAAGGGAATAAACACAACAAACACTAGGGAAGGGAAAACACAACAAACACTAGGGAAAACACAACAAACACTAGGGAAGGGAAAACACAACAAACACTAGGGAAAACACAACAAACACTATGGAAGGGAAAACACAACAAACACTAGGGAAAACACAACAAACACTAGGAAGGGAAAACACACAAACACTAGGGAAAACACAACAAACCTGGAAGGGAAAAACACAACAAAACACTAGGGAAAACACAACAAACACTAGGGAAAGACAAACAACACTAGGGAAACACAAACAAACATAGGGAAAACACAACAAACACTAGGGAAAACACAACAAACCTAGGGAAGGGAAAACAAACAACACTAGGGAAGGGAAACACAACAAACACTAGGGAAGGGAAAACACAACAAACACTTAGGGAAAACACAACAAACACTAGGGAAGGGAAAACACAACAAACACTAGGGAAGGAAAACACAACAAACACTAGGGAAAACACAACAAACACTAGGGAAAACACAACAAACACTAGGGAAACACAACAAACACTAGGGAAGAAAACACAACAAACACTAGGGAAGGGAAAACACAACAAACACTAAGGGAAAACACAACAAAACACTAGGGAAAAAAACAACAAACACTAGGAAAAACACAACAAACACTAGGGAAGGAGAAAAAACACAACAAACACTAGGGAAGGGAAAACACAACAAACACTAGGGAAGGGAAAAACACAACAAAACACTAGGGAAAAACAACAAACACTAGGGAAGGGAAAACACAACAAACACTAGGGAAGGGAAAACACAACAAACACTAGGGAAAACACAACAAACACTAGGGAAGGGAAAACACAGCAAACACTAGGGAAAACACAACAAACACTAGGGAAGGGAAAACACAACAAACACTAGGGAAAACACAACAAACACTAGGGAAGGGAAAACACACAAACACTAGAAGGAAAACACAACAAAACACTAGGGAAGGGAAAACACAACAAAAACACTAGGGAAGGGAAAACACAACAAACACTAGGGAAGGGAAAACACAACAAACACTAGGGAAGGGAAAACACAACAAACACTAGGGAAGGGAAAACACAACAAACACTAGGGAAGGGAAAACACAACAAACACTAGGGAAAACACAACAAACACTAGGGAAAACACAACAAACACTAGGGAAAACACAACAAACACTAGGGAAAACACAGCAAACACTAGGGAAACACAACAAACACTAGGGAAGGGAAAACACAACAAACACTAGGGAAGGGAAAACACAACAAACACTAGGGAAGGGAAAACACAACAAACACTATGGAAGGGAAAACACAACAAACACTAGGGAAGGGAAAACACAACAAACACTAGGGAAGGGAAAACACAACAAACACTATGGAAGGGAAAACACAACAAACACTAGGGAAGGGAAAACACAACAAACACTAGGGAAGGGAAAACACAACAAACACTAGGGAAGGGAAAACACAACAAACACTAGGAAAAACACAACAAACACTAGGAAAAACACAACAAACACTACGGAAAAACACAACAAACACTAGGGAAGGGAAAACACAACAAACACTAGGGAAAACACAACAAACACTAGGAAACCCCCAAACAAAGACTATTCCCATCATGTGTACCTGACTGCAGTAGGGCTCCTCAATCTCCACAAAGTCACGCACGATGGGGGAGATGGTGGAATCAGACAGGTAGTCCAGCAGGATGTTCAGGGCTTCAAACTGGTACTGGTCCTGACAAAGCACACATCACAGCCTGTGAGCTAGCTGAGCATGATGGTTACTGGAGAGGACTGCACGGCACTGCATTGCACTGCACGGCAACACTCAGTCCATGACACTGAGCCGCAGAGTTAGGGGGGCTACTGACCCCTGACCCGCTGTGCTGTGCCTGCTAACCCCACTCTGACAAACCTCAGGGCAATGTACATTACCTTGGAGCTGTTCTGTCTGTCCTGTCAGCCAGGCCAGGGCTACAGCAGCTCAACAAGGAATGGCAATGTATTGTATTGTGTTGTTGTGTTGTATTGTTGTGTTGTAGTGTACTGAGTATTTTTAGCAATGCATTGTGTAATAGAGTATTGCAGTCAACTCTGCTTTACATTCTATAGTACAACATTGTTTACATTTCATTACCTTTTGTTGCATGGTGTTGTACAGAACTGTCTTCTGTTGCACTGTATTGCATTGTATACCACTTGCATACCAGAACAGTATCTACACTTCAATAAACAGATATACATTACTTCAGTAAACAATCTACACTACTTCAGTAAACAATCTACACTACTTCAGTAAACAGACCTACACTTCTTCAGTAAACAATCTACACTACTTCAGTAAACAATCTACACTACTTCAGTAAACAGATCTCCTATCTATACTACTTCAGTAAACAATCTACACTACTTCAGTAAACAATCTACACTACTTCAGTAAACAGATCTCCTATCTATACTACTTCAGTAAACAATCTACACTACTTCAGTAAACAATCTACACTACTTCAGTAAACAATCTACACTACTTCAGTAAACAGATCTCTATCTATACTACATCAGTAAACAATCTACACTACTTCAGTAAACAGATATCTATCTACACTTCTTCAGTAAACAATCTACACTACTTCAGTAAACAGACCTACACTACTTCAGTAAACAGATCTCTATCTACACTTCTTCAGTAAACAGACCTACACTACTTCAGTAAACAGATATCTATCTACACTTCTTCAGTAAACAATCTACCTACTTCGTAAAAGTTTTTTTCTACATTTTTCAGTAAAAAATCTACACTATTCAGTAAAACAGACCTAAAATTTCGTAAAAAAGATCTCTATCACACTTCTTCAGTAAAAGACCTACATTCTTCAGTAAAAAGATTTTATCTACACTACATCGGGAAAAGCCCTCCCTTTTCTTCGTAAAAAATTCTACATTTTTCTTCATTAAACAATCTACACTACTTCAGTAACGCCTACACACTTTTTAACAATTACATTTTTCGGAAAAACAATTTACACTACTTCAGTAAACAATCTACAAACTTAGTAAAAGACCTCCCACTACTTCAGTAAAAAAAATTCTACATACTTCAGTAAACAATCTACATTTACTTCTTTTAAAAAACCTCCCTCTTCAGAAAAACAGATTCTTTTCTACACTACATCGGAAACAGCCCTCACTACTTCAGTAAACAGATTCTATTTTCACTACTTCATTTAAAAGGCCCTTAATTTCTTCAGTAACGGGTTATTTTATTACACTATTTCAGAAAAACAGACCTCACTCCCTTCAAAAAACCCAGATCTCTATCTACCCACGTCAGAAAAACAAAACCTCTTTTTAAAAATTTTGTTTCCCAAAGACCTCTTGTCTTCAACTATAAAGGGGGGAAAAACCCTTTGTTGGGGGGTCAGAAAGGAAAGGGAAAGCTGAAGATGTACTGAAATTTTTAAAAGATGACAACACAGTTCTCTGTCAGCTACTTTTCCTGAGACAGAGAGAGAGGAGAGAGAGAGAGAGAGAGAGAGGAGAGAGGAGGAGAGAGAGAGAGATGAGAGAGAGGAGGAGAGAGAGGAGAGAGAGAGAGAGAGAGAGGAGAAAATGAGAGAGAGAGAGAGAGAGAGAGAGAGAGAGAGAGGGGAGTGAAATGTTAATCCAAGGTCCCATGTAAGAATGCATGCAGAATATCTTGCACACATGCTAAAAAATCTGTTCCACCTTTTGGAAGCGTAGGCCACTTTTACACAACTGCATGCACACAGGGACTGGGAGTAAAAAAACCCACACAAGTGCTCATTCCATTATCCTTGACATAAAAGAATGAAATAATATAAATAAAAACAGGAACAGATAGAGACAGGCCATGACAGGAACAGACAGAAGTGACAGGAACAGACAGAAGTGACAGAGACAGGAACAGACAGAAGTGACAGGAACACAGAAGTGACAGGGCCAGGAACAGACAGTAAGTGACAGGAACAGACAGAAGTGACAGAGACAGGAACAGACAGAAGTGACAGGAACACAGAAGTGACAGGGACAGGAACAGGCAGAAGTGACAGGAACAGACAGAAGTGACAGACAGGAACAGACACAAGTGACAGGAACACAGAAGTGACAGGGACAGGAACAGGCAGAAGTGACAGGAACAGACAGAAGTGACAGAGACAGGAACAGACACAAGTGACAGGAACAGACACAAGTGACAGAGACAGGAACAGACACAAGTGACAGGGACAGACAGAAGTGACAGGGACAGACAGAAGTGACAGGGACAGGAACACAGAAGTGACAGAGACAGGAACAGACAGTAAGAGACAGGAACAGACAGAAGTGACAGAGACAGGAACAGACAGAAGTGACAGGAACAGACAGAAGTGACAGAGACAGGAACAGACAGAAGTGACAGGAACAGACACAAGTGACTGAGACAGGAACAGACAGAAGTGACAGGAACAGACATATAAGTGACAGAGACAGGAACAGACCGAAGTGACAGAGACAGGAAAGACAGAGTGACGGGAAAACAGACAGAAGTGCAGGAACAGACAGAAGTGACAGAGACAGGAACAGACAGAAGTGACGGGAAAACAGAAGAAGTGACAGAGACAGGAACGCGAAGAGAGGAACAGACGAAGTGACAGGAACAGACAGAAGTGACAGGAACAGACAGAAGTGACAGGAACAAACAGAAGAGACAGGAACAGACAGAAGTGACAGGAACAAACAGAAGAGACAGGAACAAACAGAAGAGACAGGAACAGACAGAAGTGACAGGAACAGACAGAAGTGACAGAGACAGGAACAGACAGAAGTGACAGGAACAGACAGAAGTGACAGGAACAGACAGAAGTGACAGAGACAGGTCGTGTGTGCCAGGACAATGGCGCAACTCTTGCAGTCACAGGCCAGGGGTCAGCAGGTCACCACCTTTGCGGGGGGTCCGCGCCAGGCCACGGTCACCATGCCGTACTGCTCATCGTCAGTGGGGTAGCTGACCACCTGGTGCACACTGGCCGGTAAGGGGGGCACAGCACTCTGCCAGGGCCGGCTGAAGGAGCCTCGAAGTCCCTGACAGCACAGTGGACACACACACACACACACACACACACACAGCATTACAGGACCACTGCTGCAGTTGTTGTTAACACCATCACTATTTCTGTCCTAGACCTACCAGTGAAGTACCTGACCATCTGATGTACACTGTGTGGTAACAGGGATGGGGGGGGGCAGTGCTGTACCAGGGCAGATACCTACCTGTCATCACACGACTAGTGCTGTTGTCAAGGAAAGCTGGACACCTGGCTGAGGTACACTGACTGCTAATGGGTGTGGAGGGGGGGGGGGGCAGGACAGGGCTTGCCCAGGGACGGGTGAAGGGGGATGGGGGTGGAGTCCCTCACACCACAGTGATATCCAGAAATAGCTTCACCCTCATGATCACATTTATGGCAATAATTATCATGGCAGGATTAAAGATTGCCAACAAAAACTAAATTATACTGTCAACAAAAGATTCAAGATTGATAACAATCTCTTGCTTTTTTCTTACACCCCATTAGGCTACGTCATTTCATATCAGCTGAACATTTAGTTATGTGACTGAACAGTGAACTGATATGATTGTATTCATGACACCTGGAGGGAGGGAGAGAGAACTCTCAAACTCGAACTTGAAAGGTTTATTCACAAAAAGGCCATTGGCCCATACATGAAGGGGGGTTGCCAAACTGCTTAGTATTTTAGTGAGAAAAATAAACACAAAAAACCAAAATATAATACGCACAATAATAAGCACAACCACCACAATAAAAATCAGTTACAAAAAAATATGACTTAAGAAGCCAAAATATCTCTTATTCTAAAGGCTTTACACAAATATAAAGCAAGGCTGCGCACAATCTCAGGGTGACTAGATGCCATGAGTAGACAGAATCTAAATAAATTAGGCTGTCTACTATACTTTACCGAAATGTAATTCTAACATCTTCTAATACTGGACAGCACAGCACAAAATGAACTTCATCTTCCACTGTTTGCTTACATAATGGGCATAGCAACCTGAAGTCATCATCACCATGTTCTATATATCTAAATTTATGAACATTTATGTCTGATTCTATCTATCTATCTATCTATCTGTCCCGTAGTCTGACAACCGTGGGGGCACCCTCAAAGACTCAACAACCAGTTCCCTCCATTCCTCTCTCTGTTCTGCCTTTCTCAGGGTTTTGTTGAGTTCTAGGCCTGTCCATTCGCTGATGTTATCCTCCCAGCTCTTCCTTGGTCTGCCTCTTCTTCTTCCTCCTTGGACAGTGCCTTGTAAAACTGTCTTTGCAAGTCCTTTGGATCTTGAGACATGCCCATACCATTTAAGTTTACGTTTTTTCACGATCGTTAGAAGGTTCTCATAGGGTCCAATGGTTTGCTGGATTCTGTTATGCACGCTTTCGTTGCTTATGTGGTCTTTGTAAGAGATGCCAAGGATGTCTGATACACCAAGTCTAAACTTAGACATAGTTCTTTTCAAATGTATGTCCATATCAAACTTTAGATAAGGTTTGACATCGTGTGAACCTATAAATTGTCTGTACATTTGAAATCTTTACCACTCCCCTGCTGCCAACGGCAGTCAATCAATCTTTGCCTGAAAACGTTGATAAACTCTCTACAAATTCTGACACCTTGATTGAGCAAAAAAAACCCAAAGCCAAGTTCACATAAATAATAAATAATATAATAATAAATGGAACTTATATAGCGCTATATCTTGCAAAGACAAATCAAAGCGCATGCATTCAACCTAATCTTACAGTCATGCAATCAATGATAAATAATCAATAGTTTAAACAAACAGATATTGCAAACATAGTGCGCTGCAGACAAAATCTATTAAATAAAATTTTAATAGTCAAATGTTTTTCAAAAGCACACACACACACACTCACACAGGTCGTATACTTTAGCAGGGTAATAGGACATGGGTTAGTGAAGGTGGGATAGTTCTGATATGAAACAGGAGGGAGGGGGGAAATCTTAGGTTTGAAATAAATATGTCTTGAGGCTGGATTTAAAAGTGTCATAACTAGGTTTCTGGCGAAGAGAGAGAGGGAGCACATTCCAGGTCGATGAACCCGAAATAGAGAAAGAGCGGCGGCCAACAGTGGATTGGTTGAATCTAAGTATTCGTAGGCACAAGGTATCTGCAGCAGAGCTACAGGTTAAGACATTCACAGAGGTAGGAGGGTGCAGTTTTGTGGAGACATTTGTAACAGAGGGTACTGATCTTATAATTTACTCTCTGTGACACAGGCGGCCAGTGGAGAGATCCCAAGAGAGGGGTAATGTGCTCAGCTTTCTTCTTTCTGAGAACTAGTCGAGCTGCAGAGTTTTATATACATTGAAGGGAGTGGATAGATGATGCTGGCAGACCAGACAAAAGAGAATTGCAATAGTCCAGACGTGAAAGAATGAGAGAAGTGACAAGTTTGGCTGTTGCATCTGTGGACAGGTACTTTCGAATTGCACTAATACGCCGTAATTGATAGTAGCAGGACTGACAGGTCTGGGTGATGAATTTTTGCATAGAGAGTGTGTTGTCAATAACAACACCTTGATACTTCACAGCAGTGGATAGAGGGACTGATGTATTGCTGAGTTCTATTGAAGCTGTTATAATGGAAGAGAGTTTGTGTTTGGTCCCTACGAGCATGGCTTCAGTTTTATCTGCATTTAGCTGTAATTTGTTCTGTGTCATCCAGTTTTGAATATCTTCAAAACAGTGGGCCATATTTGTCTGGAGAGAAGGCAGATTTTCAGGAGTAACACTGCTCTGAATCTGAGAGTCATCTGTGTAAAAATGATGGTTGATTTGATGACGGTTTATTATATGTGACAGTGGGGCAGTGTAAAGAGTGAAAAGAACAGGGCCCTAGAACTCATCCCTGTGGGACTCCGCATTCCAGTTTGGCAGGTATTGATTGAATCTTGTTTACTGCAACTGTCTGGAATCGGTCAGTAAGGTATGAATTAAACCAGGTGAGGGCTGTGCCAGTAACACCGAATGTTTTTTGAAGATGGGAGAGAAGAATTGAGTGGTCTATAGTATCGAAGGCTGCTGATAAGTCGAGTAGAGTGAGAAGGGAGATTTTCCCTGACTCAGAAGTGAGTAGAAGCATGTTTAAAGTGTGTACTAGGGTGGTTCCAGTGCTGTGGTTGGCGCGATAGGCAGACCGAAACTCAGGAAGAAGATTGTTGGAGAGAAGATGGTTGTTGAGCTGTTTGAGAACTACTTTTTCAAGGACTTTAGAAATAAAAGGTAGGTTGGAAACAGGTCTATAATTCTTCACAATGTTAGGGTCAAGGTCATGCTTTTTGATTTAGAGGTGGACTATAGCAGTTTTGAGAGCTGATGGAACATTTCCTGAAACAAGAGATGAATTTATTATTTTCGTGATAGCGGGTATAAGTTGTGGTAGGCACTGTGTGAAAAGAGAAGCAGGTATGGGATCAAGATCACATGATTTTATAGTCATATCTTTCAGAATTGTCATGATTTCTTTCTCACTTGTTGGATGAAAGAAATGGAGAGGAGTGCCAGAGAATTGGGGATCAGGAAGTGCAGGCTGGAAAGGAGTCTGATCCAGTTTGGAGCGAATGTTATGGACTTTTTCAGAAAAGAATGCAGAAAATATAGAAGGAAGTTCAGAGTGGTTGTGGATGGAAGGCAGAGGGCTTGCCTTCACAGATCCAAGAAGAGTAGATGTGAGGGAAAAGAGACATTTCATCGACGTGGCATCATGAACTTGAGAAGAGTAATACTTTGTTTTTTCTGAAAGAATTAAAGATTTGACTTTGTTTACTTGTTTTTGAAAGAGCTGCTTATTAATTTCCGTTTTTGATTTTCGCCACTGCCGCTCTAGTTGCCTGCAATACAGGTAAACATGTACGTATTTGTGAAGCCCAGGTGCTTTTCCCCTTGACATCTAGATCATAAAGCATCTTGTAAGACTTAAAAAGTAACCTGCACTCATCCATATGAAGAATCTTAATCCAATATCTAATGCATCTTATAGCAGCATTAACAGAGAGAGGATATCTATTGGTTTCAAATTCAATATAAACAAGATTATTAAGTGTACGTCTATCTAAGCCTAAAAACTGCTTTAAAGCAAAGATTTTTCAAGATTCAAGAATTTTTTTCAAGAAAAAAACCCAAGGGGTACATGAAATTTAACAAAACCACAACTTGCAGATGTGGGTGTGTGAAAAATACTCACAACACAAATTCGCTCCAAAATGGAGAGTACAAATTATGGACATGAAAAGTGAAAGAGCATTTACAATACAGGAAAGGCACAGCAAATTAACATGATGCCTGAATACATTTCCCGCAATCAACTGCATACTCTCTCTCTCAGCACATCACGCGCAACGCAAAGGCATCCACAAGCACACACACATACACAGGCGTGGAACATCAACACGCCAAGAAGGTCGCCACCTCCTGGTCACACACACACTCGTGCACCCATGCACGCAGGAAGTATTTCAAACGCCAGGCAAACAATTCAAATGAAAATACAAAAGTTCTCGCGAGGCAGCTGCATCAATGTGAGTTGGACCTCCCTGCTAGAAAGCACAACCAGTTCACAGATACGCGCACACACATGCACACAAATGCGGGGGCACACACACACACACACATACACATGCACATGAGGGTGCGAGTGTGCTCGCACACAATGACATGGCCATTCAAATCTATAACAACAAAGGAAATTAACTTATCCCTAACAAAGAAGTGTACTGATTCACAATGTGTTACAGCTGCATCCAGTCCCCAAATTTCCACGCCATATAACACAGTGGGTTGTATTTGTGCATCAAATATCTTAATGAACAAGTCAAAAGCATTATTATTCAATAATTGTAATTTTTTCAAAACAATTAAGAAGTTTCTTTTACCTCGACTTGCCAGATCTTTACATGCAGTTGTGAAACTAAGCTTTGTAGAAAAACAGATCCCTAGATATTTATATACATTAATCACAGCATGACTTTCCATTGTACAGCCATTTTTCGTGAGCAGCTAAATAACCACCTTTTTTGAATACAACAATATTATCTTATTCAGATTTAAACCCTTTAAAATCAAGTGCTGTTGCAGCACTGCTTAAGCTATTCAACTGCTGTTGTAAGCCTACAACAGTTTCAGATAGCAGGATGACATCATCAGCAAGCAGAAGAATAAACAATTCTGTGAAATCTTGGGGGAAAGTGGCACCCTGTTTACCCTTATTAATGACTTCTATGGCTAACTCATTAATGAAAACAGAAAACAAAAGGGGGCTACATACATCACCCTGTTTGACCCCCGTGGTGCAGCATATTATGTCCATCAGCTTAGATCCACATCTTATTCTGCTTTTGACATTCTGATACATGGCTCTCAAACGTAATAATATACCCTTCACACCATTTTTCAGGAGAATAGGCCATAACAAGTTTCTATTAACAGAATCAAATGCCTTTTCAAAGTCAATAAATGCTACATAAAGCTTACGGTTATGAGCAAACTGTTTCTGGATAAATGCAAGTAGAGTAAACAGATGCTCTATAGCGGAATACCCTCTTAAAACCACCTTGGTGTTCACCTGTAATGTTGTTTTTCTTAACCCATTCCTGTAACCTATTATTAATGATGGTACTGTACAGCTTACTACTTATATCACTAAGAGAGATTCCCCTGTAGTTATTAGGGTTGTCAACATCACCTTTTTTGTGTAATGTTAGAATGATAGATTCAGTCCAGTTATCTGGAAAAAGGCCATTATCAAAGATTTTGTTGAATAATTTTAGCAGAAACAGTACAACATTTTCACCGCCATTTTTTTTTAATAGTAATTCTCCAATGATTTGATCAGGACCAGCTGCTTTATCATGTTTAAGTTTTGTAAGTGCCAATAATATTTCATCTTTAGATATGGGACGATCAAAATCTTCCTCAGTTTCTTCATAGTCACCATCAGTGCTCATGGAGTTGTCTACTGAGTCTTTCTCTAGCAGGGTTTTGAAGTGATGCAACCAACTGTCGACAGATATACTATTCTTTGGCTGACTCTTTCTAAATCAAACCTTCTTAATATTCTTTTCCGAACGAAAATGGAGAAGTGGATGGAAGACATCATATCTGCAAGTAATGTCTTGATATACTCTTTTTTTTCCTGTTTAAGCATGTATGTATTTCCCTTCTTGTGATACAGTACAAGTTTTTGTCTTCATTTTTTAAAGTTTTTACGGTAAGACTTCAAAAGTTTTCTGACCCTACATTTCATTCTTTTACATTCATTATCAAACCATGTATCATTTGATAGACTTTTATTGATATGAACCTGTTTCTTCATACATACAGCACTGGTTTTTATGAGATCATTAAACAAATCTAGAGCTTCATCAATGTTCTCATCAGTCATCTGGAGGGCATTTAGAAATTGTCCACACATGTTCTCTTCACAGAGATTTTCTTTATAAACTGAGAGTTTGTTGTCATCCCCCACAAACTTTTCCACAACTGCTGGCTCCTCAGTTACTGTACATGTATCATATACTGGATTAATATGTAATTCAACAGGAAGGTGATCAGAATCAGAATGCTCAGCAACAAACAAACGACATGAGTCAAAAATCTGAGAGAACACATCATCTGACACTAAAAAATAATCATTAACACTGCATCCTCCATCAGAAATGAATGTATAGCGTCCTAGCTGGTCACCATTACATACGCTATTTATGATTTGTAACCCAAGAGCAGTGCACATATTCAATAATAATTTACCAAAATTATTGATAACAGAATCTTCAGAATTACGATTACTACTGAGACACATGCTTTTACTATGGGAATCTGAATTAAAGTCATTTGCTACATGATAAGAAGAAAAGTTTGATGTCCTGCTGTTTAAGTCTCCACACAGTATTATATCTACTTCATCCAATGTCACCACACAATTAACTAAACATTCTTCCAGCATAGCAATTCCATTATCATTGTCAAACATGTTATAAAATGGTGAACCTTCAGGTGGTATATACACACATACAAGTAATACATTTCTTGAAGTACACAACAAAGATTTGTGAAAGAGAAAAATACAAATGTTAGAATAAGGAACATCCAAACATTTCACAAGTGCAGCTAACTCGTACTTTATTAAAGAAACTACTCCACCAGATCGTCTCCCTTGATGACTAACTTAAACTGCCGACTTACAGAAGGCCTTATAGCCACTAAAAACATCTGGCTTGATATTTTTCAGAAACGTTTCTGACAGACAAATAAAATCGAAGCTACGCACATAAGATACAAAATCCCTGTCAGTGAGTTTAGAAAGCAACCCATTTACGTTCCAGATAAAAAAGAAAACGTTTAATTTGTTTCATTTTTATTCCTATGATCCAATGAGTCTACATCATCTAAACTGACACTATCACTATTTATATTGATGAGACTAGAAACCAAGTTAATGCTATCGTCAATACTGCCATCATCGTTTATTAACAAGGGCTCTTTATTGGAGGGCCACCTACAACCAGACAAATCCTCAGGGACAGATGTTAGGCCTAAGCCTAGTAAACCTTGGTCAGACCTGTCTTTGTCTTGCCTCTTAAAGCCAGTTGCGTCACAGTCATGCTCCACAGCACAAAGCTGTATTGGGTGTGTGGCTGACTCAGGCCCACTTACAACCAGTGTTGGTTTACTTTCTGGCCTACCCTTTGAATTGCTTCTAGGAACAGATGTGTGTATGGGCCGGCCAAAGAGCTATTCCTTTCTTTGGAGATCATTGAGGGTCACTTTTTCTCCGTTTATTACCAGATGGTCGAAAACCATTCTTACCTGTTTCCCCTCTGCTCTAGCGCTCTTTAAATATGGGGTCAATTTGCGCCTTATTTCCCTAACAGACTGAGAAAAATACTAGAACCTTTCAGGCGAGATTTTGCCTTCATTATTCTGATCTTATCCTGATGAAAACAGCATCTGGCAATAATAGGAGAGTTAGCTTTAGAATTTATACAGGCCACTCTATCAAACTTTACATCCTTGACATCCATTTTTTCAGAGAGAAGATTTTTCACAGCCATCTCACAGTCAGCACCTCTCTCATTTGTTTTCTTCTCTATGCCATGAACAATGTTGTTCCGCCGTGATCGTCCTTCTGCTTCGTCAGCCCTCTTTTCTAGCTTATCCACTCTGCTAGTCAGTTCTGTATTTGTCTGTTGTAGTTCTATGTTTTCAGTTCTGATATTGTCCATGTCTCTTCTTAGGTCACACACTTCTTCTTTCAGAGCATCAACACTGTCTGTCAACACCTGTATCTCTCTTTGCAAACTGTCCACTGTAGACTTCAACAGGTTTTCCAGCTTCTCTATTGTGGCTGTCATCGTGTTCAGCGTCAGTTCCTGGGGAGTTGCTGCAGGAGAGGAATCCTGTCTGTGTTGAACGGTTGTAGGTGTGTTGGCAGCCACCTCTGCACTGGTTTTGGTCCTGCGAGAAGGCTTCCCTGCGACCGTTTGACCATCATCCGTCGTCAAGCTCGTTTGCCTCAGCTTGCGTCCTTGGCCAGTAGATTTAGGGGGGGTGGGTCCAGGGTTGGTCTCCACGTCACCACACCGCAATAAAAGTCCCCCCAAAAATAGATAGGTGAGGGTCAGTCCTAACAGGACACCGTCTCGCCTGCTTTTCAGCATCAGGATGGAGATATGCATGGCAGATTTCGACATGAAACAGGCAAATACTGCCGCAAATGTCCCACAGACAGCCCTGTACAGTTGCACTAAAATTCCCATCCTCCTGATCTAACTACCTGCCACCAAGGAAAAACTAAAACCATTTAGAACTAGTTACTATTTCACAAAAATACCAGAGCAATTTCAGTATGTCTTCTCCTTCACATCATGTGATGGGCCCCCCAGGAAGGAGAGAGAGAGAGAGAGAGAGAGAGAGGGAGGGAGAGAAGTGTGTGAGTGTGTGCATGTGTGAATGCAACATCTAAGACCATTATTAATACCAGGCGGTGATTACCAAGAAGCGTTAACAGTTGTTTCCCCAAACCTCCCTCCCCCTTAATCCACCCCCTTCCCCCCTCCCCAATGCACTGCTTTGATCTTCTCCTCCACGCCTGTCAGGTCCTGAACACCTCCTGCACCTCCATGTGTCCCTCTTCTTCACCCCCCCCCTTCTTCATGTCATGGCCTGAAACACCTCCATGTGTCCCTCTTCTTCACCCCCCCCCCCCCCCCCCCCGTTTTCATGTCAGAGTCCTGAGCACCTCCCGCACCTCTACGTGTCCACATACAGCATCACCTCCCCCCTACCTTTGCTTTGATCCTGTCTTCCACAGGTTTCAGGGCCTTGAACACCTCCTGTGCGTCCACGTCCCCAGTGATGATCAGACACAGGTTTTCTGGCCGGTAGAAGTCCTCATGGTACCTGACCACCTGACAAACACACACACACACCATGGTACCTGACCACCTGACACACACACACACCATGGTACCTGACCACCTGACAAACACACACACACCATGGTACCTGACCACCTGACAAACACACACACACACCATGGTACCTGACCACCTGACAAACACACACACCATGGTACCTGACCATCTGACAAACACACACACCATGGTACCTGACCACCTGACAAACACACACACCATGGTACCTGACCACCTGACAAACACACACACACCATGGTACCTGACCACCTGACAAACACACACACCATGGTACCTGACCACCTGACACACACACCATGGTACCTGACCACCTGACAAACACACACACCATGGTACCTGACCACCTGACAAACACACACACACACCATGGTACCTGACCACCTGACACACACACACACCATGGTACCTGACCACCTGGGCAAAACACACACACCCACCCATGGGACCTGACCACCTGACAAAAAAACACACACACCATGGTACCCGACCACCTGACAAACACCCAAACACACATGGTACCTGACCACCTGACAAAACACCAAACACACACACCATGGTACCTGACCACCTGACAAACACACACACCATGGTAAACCCGACCACCTGACAAACACACACACACACCATGGTACCTGGGCCACTGACACACACACACACCATGGTACCTGACCACCTGACAAAAACAACACACCCCCCATGGTACCTGACCACCTGACAAACACCCCACACCATGGTACCCGACCACCTGACAAACACACACACCATGGTACCTGACCACCTGACAAACACACACACCATGGTACCTGACCACCTGACAAACACACACACCCTGGTACCTGACCCACCTGACCCAAACACACACACACACCATGGTACCTGACCACCTGACACACCACAACACCATGGTACCTGACCACCTGACAAAAAACGCACATCATGGTTTCCTGACCACCTGACAAACACACGCACATCATGGTACCTGACCACCTGACAAACACACACACCATGGTACCTGACCACCTGACAAACACACACACCATGGTACCTGACCACCTGACACACACACCATGGTACCTGACCACCTGACAGACACGCATTGCATGCACGTGCACACCCCACAAAAACACACATATAGAACACACACACACACAAACACACATATACACGCACACTCTCTCTCTCTAACACACACACGCAAAACATCTTGCCTACATGTTAAAACCAGTTCCGCTTTTCAGAAGAGTAGGCCATAGTGTGCCAGTAGGAACGGACGACAAAATATACAAAACTGCCTACACACGGGGACTGGATGTAAAAAAGCACATACCTTCTTAATCCATTATCCTTAAAATAAAAGAATACAATAAATTAAATAAAATAAACACCCACACTATTCACCCACACCCCCCATACCCACAACACTCACTCACCACACACACACTCACACACACACTCACACACACACAAGGACTCAGTCAGTTCAGTCAGTTCAGTCAGTCACCCTTGTCATGGTGGTACTGTCACGGAGGTTGGCCATGATGCCACCAGTCAGTCAGTCAGTCAGTCAGTCAGTCAGTCAGTCAGTCAGTCAGTCAGTCAGTCAGTCAGTCAGTCAGTCAGTCAGTCAGTCAGTCAGTCACCTTGTCATGCGTGGTACTGTCACGGAGGTTGGCCATGATGCCACCAGTCAGTCAGTCAGTCAGTCAGTCAGTCAGTCAGTCAGTCAGTCAGTCAGTCACCTTGTCATGGGTGGTACTGTCACGGAGGTTGGCCATGATGCCGCCAGTCTCTGACTTGTAGCCGCAGTGGCCCGGGTACATGGCCCGCAGCATGGCCAGGTGGGTCAGGCTCTCCCCCTTGTTCTCCCTCCCCTGCATCTCACAGTACACCACCCCCGCATCCTCTCCCTCACCCGTGATGTGGTGAACCTCCGTCACAAAGCCTGACTCCTGCACAACACACAGCACATGACAGGCAGACAGACAGACAGATAGACAGACAGGACAATCCACACCATGACAGACAGGCAGACAGACACACAGACAGGACAATCCACACCATGACAGACAGACAGGACAACCCACACCATGACAGACAGGACAATCCACACCATGACAGACAGGACAATCCACACCATGACAGACAGACAAGACAATCCACACCATGACAGACAGACAAGACAATCCACACCATGACAGACAGACAAGACAATCCACACCATGACAGACAGACAAGACAATCCACACCATGACAGACAGACAGATGGGTGTGCAAATGACGACTTATGTACGTTCTGCAAAGATGAAAGAGATGGCATCAGTCATTTGTTCTGGCATTGCCCAGTAACACTATATCTTCTTCTTCCTTTTTTGTCATGTTTCTCCCAGGGGAGGTTTGACATTGATGAGCCTTCTCCATCTCTCTCTGTTTTGAGCTTCCTCCTTATTATTTATGCCCCTTTCTCTAAGATCATCTGCAATACAGGCAGCCCAGGTTTTGCTAGGTCTTCCCTTTGGTCTCTTTCCATCCACTATGAAGTTCATTGCTCTTTTTATGATGTGGTGGTCTGCTTTCCATTGAACGTGCCCAAACCAGCGCAGTCTATTGCTACTAGCTACAGACTTCAGATCTTCAACTTTGGACATTCTCCATAGTTCTTCATTCGTGATCCTGTCTTCCCATTTGATCTTTGTCATGTAGCATAGCATTCGGTTTTCACAGCTCTTCAACAAACGTTCGACAATTTTTGTGAAAACCCACGTCTCTGAACCATACAGGAGAACAGGTCTGATGCAGGCCTTATATATCAGACAGCGTCTCTCCAGTGGGATTTTCTGATTTCCGAGCAGACTTGCCAATTCTTTCCATTTCTTCCAAGCACTCGCAATCCTGGCTCTGACAGCTAACTCAGATTTTGCTTCGCAGCTCATCATCTCTCCCAGGTAGCAGAATTTGTCTACCACTTCTATCTTCCCTTGTTCAATTTCCTGCATCATACAACTGGGGCAGACAAATACTCTGTCCTCCTTCTTCAGACTTTTGAGCTTTGAGCATC
This sequence comes from Rapana venosa, assembly GCA_028751875.1. NCBI lineage: Eukaryota > Metazoa > Mollusca > Gastropoda > Neogastropoda > Muricidae > Rapana > Rapana venosa. Next base: position 22,880,679 of record CM054168.1, on the reverse strand, counting down.
TTTTGTGACACCAATACTGACATTTGGAGCATTTGACCCAGTAGCACTATATAAACTACATAAACTACACC
>CM054168.1:22870608-22875608 GCA_028751875.1 Rapana venosa | reverse complement strand
CCCCCACACCCCCACAAAATACTCTTTCACACAAAACCACAATTTGACATACAAAAAATTTTTGAAATTTTATCGCTGGCATTGATTTTTATTTAATTTTTTAATTTTTAATACTAAAAATAGGATTTTTTTTTTTTTTTAGTCGATATGGAAATGCCTAATGGCCTCATTTCAAGTTTTGATCGTGTATGGGTTACTGCATACAGCGGCCGAATTTTAAAAAAAAAAGTGATCATTAAGGACTACGCTCACAAACCAAGGCCCTACACTCAATACTCATCAATACTAGTAATTTAAATAATCCTACTGCATTGTACAACGGTCTGACTCCCGCGGACAAAAGAAACTTACACAATCGAAAACCAAAAACTCACAAAAATTAATTACCAACAGAAATATCCATTAACAAAAGGTCCCTTTAATATGTCATGGCAACGGACAGCTGTTATCTTTAGATTTGACAGAGAACCGGAATTTTGCGTTGGAAACAACATCGTACACAAGTTGGAAACCACTTATGGAGGAAGCCATGTTGGTTGCAAGGGAAGGCAGGTTCAAAGAAAAGTCTGCTCCGTCTGCGTTGCTGCCCCTTGTTTATACGTAAACAAGATGACAAGCCAGGTAAATAAACATCTTGCTGCACAAATATCATGAAATCAGGATGAATGAAATACCCAAACCACTTAAGCTCTATCAATCCCATATGATCGATTTATATGTTGAAAGAGGTGGACGGCAAACATTGTATTTTAAAGGTGGGGTAACATAACATTGCACAGGATGCAGCCATCCATCACGAGATCAGTAATGATTTTTCAAAATTTTCTTTTTTTTTTGCATGCATGTTTTTTTTAATAGTATGTTATCCCCATTTGCACCTGTTTTCACCAGAACAATCCCCCACCACCAACCTCAACTGTCAAAACAACCAAAACTTGAGCAAGTCTTTCTTTACATTTTTTTTTGTTAAAAATTCAAATTTATTTAGCAAAAAAAGTTGCCAGTACCATGTTGTTTTTGGAAAACCAGCGGCAAACATTTGCCAACACTTTGTTGGTAGCAAGGAGGTGAAGCATCAACAAGGCCCCCTCACCTCTGAAGGGAAAATACACTTTCCCAGGGCAGGAAGAAAGACTTTTCCCAGATCAAGAAAAGGGGGCTGTGGTCTTACTTTATGAAAAGTAGTGGGAGTGTACTTCCGGCTTGGTCTTACTGATGCATATGAAAGGGGATGTACTTTTCCCGGGCTCTGGTCTTTACTTGATGCATAGTAGATGGTGTAGATTACCCCATGCTCAGGACAGAATCTGGACAGCCTCCATGGTTTCAAATGACAGTGAAAGCCCTTTGCTCTGATGACTTTTCTATCAGGGGTGCACATGCATTTCCCGGTGGTTTTCATGAGCATGCACATGCTAGGCTTTCCTGTGTGTGTTCAGTTTCAGAACTTTGGTTGGTCAGTGTGGGGGCTTGTATTCAATTTGCCTCCCCCCTACCACACACACCACACACTCCACATGCAGGTACCTCCCAAAAAAACCAATTTCACACACACACACACAAACCCCAAAAACACACCTCCTGAAGGGGCACACTAACCCCCACACCTGAAGGTACACACACACACACACACACACACTCCGAGCCAGTATGAACACTTTCCCTTCTGACCAGTTTTGCTGGTTTGGTTTTAAACTGAAGCTGAATACAAAGGGACACTTCAGTTCAGCAGGGTATACGTGTATGTAAGCCTACTGATCATGGAGAGTTTATCACAGCATGACTCACTGACTGCAACTGTTTCCTTTCTCTGTTGCCCCCCTCGCTCTCTCTCTCTCTCTCTCCTTCTCCTTCTCTCTCTCTCTCTCTCTCTCTCTCTCTTCGCTTTCTCTCTCTCTCTCTCTCTCTCTCTCTCTCTCTCTCTTCTCTTTTTCTCTCTCTCTCTCTCTCTTTTCCCTCCCTCTGTTCTCTCTCTCTGTCTCTTTCTCTCTCTGCCTCTTTTTCTTTGTCTCTCTCTGTTGGTCTGTCTGTCTGTCTCTCTACCCCTGCTTACTCTCTCCCATTTCTGTCTCTCTTCATTTCTGTCTCTCTGAGTCTCTCTCTTTTCTGTCTCTCTGTCTGTCTTCCCTCCCCTCTTTCCTCTGTCCTCTCTCTCCTCTCCCTCTATATGTCTCTCTGTCTCTCTCTGCCCCTCAGTCTCTGTCTCTCTATCTCTGTCTCTCTGTTTTCTTTCTGTGCCCCCCTCTCTCTCTCTCTCGCTCTCTCTCTGCACCCCCCCCCCCCCTCACTCCCCTCTCTCTCTCTGACAAACACACATCCGTTAGCACAAACATTTAGAGAAGAAGATCACATGTTTTGCTTTATGATTGTTGTCAGTAAAAATGTGGTCTCTGATATGTTGTTTTTCTTTCAACTTTAGGTGGGGGGGGGGGGGGGGGGGGGGGGGGGGGGGGGGGGGGGGGGGTATGGGGTGTGTGTTTTTTTTTTGTGTGTGTTTTTGTGGTGTTGTTGTTTTGTGTGTGTTTTGTTGTGGTTTTTTTTGTGTTGTTTTGTTGTGTGTGTGTGTTTTGTGTGTGTGGTGTTTTTGTGTGTGTTTTGTGTGTGTGTTTGTGTGTGTGTGTTTTTTTTTTGTGTGTGTTTTGTGTGTGGTGTGTGTTTTTTGTGTGTGTGTGTTTTGTGTTTTGTTGTTTTGTGTATGTGTGTGTTTTGTGTGTTTTTTGTGTGTGTGTGTTTTGTGTGTGTGTGTTTTGTGTGTGTGTGTGTTTTGTGTGTGTGTGTGTTTTGTGTGTGTAGTGTGTTTTTGTGTTTTTGTGTGTTTTGTGTGTGTGTGTGTTTTGTGTGTGTTTTGGTGTGTGTGTGTTTTGTGTGTGTGTTGTGTTTTGTGTGTGTGTGTTTTGTGTGTGTGTTTTGTGTGTGTGTGTTTTGTGTTGGTGTTTTGTGTGTGTGTGTTTTGTGTGGGGTGTGTGTTGTTTTTGTGTGTGTTTTTGTTTTGTGTGTGTGTGTGTTTTTGTGTGTGTGTTTTTGGTGGGTTTTGTGTGTGTGTGTTTGTTGTGTGGTGTGTTGTGTGTGTTTTGGGTGTTTTGTGTTTTGTGTGTGTGTGTTTTGGGGGTGTGTGTGTGTTTTGTGTGTGTGTGTTTTTTGTGTGTGTGGTGTTTGTGTGTGTGTGTGTGGGGTGTTTTGTGTGTGTGTGTTTTGTGTGTGTGTGTTTTGTGTGTGTGTGTTTTGTGTGGTGGGGGTGTTGTGTGTGTTTTTTGTGTGTTTTTTGTGTGTGTGTTTTTGTGTGTGTGTGTTTTTGTGGTGTGTGTTTTGTGTGTGGTGTTTTTTGTGTGTGTGTGTGTTTTTTTGTGTGTGTGTTTTGTTTTGTGTGTGTGTGTTTTGTGTGTGTGTGTTTTGTGTGTGTGTGTGTTTTGTGTGTTTTGTTTTCTTTGTTCCTCAGCTAGAGCTCCAAGGTTCACCAATGTGGCAACGGTGAGGATTTTGCATTGTATATATACATGTATGAATACATATACATGTACATATACATACATACATACTTATATATATTATATATATTATATATAATATATATATTATTATATATATATAATATATAAGGCAGTTCTGTTTTTTTCCCATGCATCATCAAGGTAGCCACATTCCTGACTTTTGGGGAGAATGTCTAAACACAACACCAGTGTGCATGTTTTTAAAAAAAATATTTGTTGTCATTCCTTCTTATCAGCATGATTGGCCTGAAAGGCAGAACAGGTTTTAACATGTGTCTAAGATGTTCTGCATATATATATATATGTTCACACTTAGGGTCTAAGTTAATATGTCATTTTTCATAAGTTTATATTTCATTTTTCATACCACTTTAAGTCACTTTAAGATTTCTGTGCTTGAAATTTGGGCTACTCTCCCTGGGGAGAGTGCGTCACCACAACAACAGGGCTGTCCAATATTATTTTTTTCCTATCTACAACTGTATTTGCAAAATCTGAGTTAGCTGTCAGAACCAGGATTGTGAGTGCTTGGAAGAAATGGAAAGAATTGGCAAGTCTGCTCGGAAATCAGAAAATCCCACTGGAGAGACACTGTCTGATATATAAGGCCTGCATCAGACCTGTTCTCCTGTATGGCTCGGAGACATTGGTTTTCACAAAAACCGTCAAACGTTTGTTGAAGAGCTGTGAAAACCGAATGCTACGCTACATGACAGAATGTCCAAAGTTGATGATCTGAAGTCTGTAGCTAGTAGCAATAAACTGCGCTGGTTTGGGCACGTTCAATGGAAAGCAGACCACCATATCATAAAAAGAGCAATGAACTTCGTAGTGGATGGAAAGAGACCAAAGGGAAGACCTAGCAAAACCTGGGATGCCTGTATTGCAGATGATCTTAGAGAAAGGGGCATAAATAAGGAGGAAGCTCAAAACAGAGAGAGATGGAGAAGGCTCATCAATGTCAAACCTCCCCTGGGAGAAACATGACAAAAAGGAAGAAGAAGAAGAAGAACTGTATTTGTTTCCACATCAGAGTAGCTTTTTGTCTACAGAGACAGGGACAACTCTCTTGTTGCCGTAGGTTCTTTTACGTGCCCTAAATAATTTTATGTAACACACAGGACCTTGGTCTGTTGTTTCATCTGAAAGACTAGCACCCAGACCACAACTCCTGATCTAATGGATGGGTAAAGTTTTGGGCTCAAACAGGGATCAAACCACCGCACACTTCCGACTAGAGCTTTTTGCTTTCTACCTCTAGACCACCGATCCACTGTAAAAACTGAACAACTAGGACTAAGTCTCAAGGGACTGTCATTGTCAAGTGCTTCGTGGTCTGGTTCATTCTCTTCTCTTCTTTTTTATTTTTTTCATTTTTTATATAGTATCTTCTGAAGGACTTTAGGGGGAATGGAGTCAGTACATATATTAATTAGCTAAAGGGAAAAATCCCCTTGAACGGGTGTCTCAGCATTGGCTTGATCCCGGGCCATCAGGTCGTACGCAAACTGC
>CM054168.1:22861114-22870108 GCA_028751875.1 Rapana venosa | reverse complement strand
TGTATTCAACAAGGGAGGCTCAAAGGCTGGTGATAAAACCAGCTGTGGCAAGCGTAAGGTGGTGACCACATGACTGTTCCACTGGACACTCTAGGTTACAACAATGGCTCAGGCCATGAATAGAGAGGACTCTACTCTAGCTGACAAAGGGACTGTTAAGACAAAGGCTGAGCCACCAGCCCTGGGACTGTAGGCCCACAGGTGCTGGCACTTAGCTACACCATCGCACTGACTTGCCAAAGTCTTCTAGCTCACAGAGACATGTTGGACAGGAAAGGTGAGACAAGGTGTGACAGTACACAGGCCTCAATCAATTGCCAGGTCTCCCAGCCCACAGAGACATGCTGGATACCTAAGCTGAGAGAAGGAGTGACACTACACAGACTTCAATTGGTTTCTTTAGAGAAAGCCTCAAGTGGATTACTAGAAATTCCAAACCACAACCACAGGTATACAAACAGACTGAAAAAATGTTTGTTTAAAAGTACACTGTAATATAGAGGTTGACATGGAAACCTAACTATCTCTTTTAGAATTGCTGAACTAAGCAAATCATGAAGTCTAACCAGGTTGAACTGTTCTTTCTAGAAGGAAGAAGAGGGGAAGGAAAAGAAGGCGTAGTTCAAACGTTATAGAAGCACAAAGTGCACACTATAACACCAGTTTGATGAAAAACTCACACTGAATGTCAAAGTCCTTCTGATGTGACTATAAACAAGGCACCATGTGCCAATGCATGCAGAACCTCTTGTTCACACGTTAAAAACCCATTCTGTCTTTCCCAAGAGTAGGCTATTTCGTGCAGGTGGGAACGGATGACAACAATTTTTCATAACGTATGCACACGTGCGTTGTTTGGAAACCGTCCTGAAGTCAGCATGTGGCTACCTACATGGTGGGGTATAACGGTTGTGTACACAACAATCACCCCATTGGTGAACCTCAGATTTATAGCTGTGGACCAAACAACAACAACAGAATAAATGTAACAAAACAACCACCCCAGATAAAACACTCACCACACCATGAACACTTACCACACCATGAACACCCACCACACCATGAACACTTACCACACCATGAACATCACCACACATGAACACTCACCACACCATGAACACTCACCACACCATGAACACTCACCACACCATGAACACTCACCACACCATGAACACTCACCACACCATGAACACTCACCACACCATGAACACTCACCACACCATGAACACTTACCACACCATGAACACTTACCACACCATGACACTTACCACACCATGAAACACTTACCACACATGAACACTCACCACACCATGAACACTTACCACACCTATGAACACATTACCACACAATGAACACTTACCACACCATGAACACTTACACACCATAAACACTCGTCCAACCATGAAACACTTACCACACACACCATGAAACACTTACCACACCATAAACACTTACCACACCATGAACACTTACCACACATGAAAACTTACCACACCATGAACACTCACCACACATGAACACTTACCACACCATGAACACTTACCACACCATGAACACTTACCACACCATGAACACTTACCGGTTTGCCAGACGGGCCAGCAGGCCCAGGGTCCCCAATGCCGCCCTTGTCTCCCTGACAACACACAGCAGTCACGTGTGATAGACAAGGACCACAGGCACATGAACTACACCTGTACTATGGAACACACAGCAGTCACATGTGATAGACAAGGACCACAGGCACATGAACTACACCTGTACTATGGAACACACAGCAGTCACATGTGATAGACAAGGACCACAGGCACATGAAGTACACACTAGGGAACACACAGCAGTCACATGTGATAGACAAGGACCACAGGCACATGAACTACACACTATGGAACACACAGTAGTCACATGTGATAGACAAGGACCACAGGCACATGAACTACACCTGTACTATGGAACACACAGCAGTCACATGTGATAGACAAGGACCACAGGCACATGAACTACACCTGTACTATGGAACACACAGCAGTCACATGTGATAGACAAGGACCACAGGTACATGAACTACACACTAGGGAACACACAGCAGTCACATGTGATAGACAAGGACCACAGGCACATGAACTACACCTGTACTATGGAACACACAGCAGTCACATGTGATAGACAAGGACCACAGGCACATGAACTACACCTGTACTATGGAACACTCAGCAGTCACATGTGATAGACAAGGACCACAGGTACATGAGCTACACTCTATGGAACACTCAGCAGTCACATGTGATAGACAAGGACCACAGGCACATGAACTACACCTGTACTATGGAACACACAGCAGACAGACATGGAGAATGAACAACACCCCCCCCACACACACACACACACACTAAAAAAAGATACTTTTTGTTTTTCCCAAACTTTTCCTAATCCAAAATAACTGTGGATGAAACTGACAGAAGAATGGCACAGAAAAGCATCTCTCAGAAGAATGGCACAGAAAAGCATCTCTCAGAAGAATGGCACAGAAAAGCATCTCTCAGAAGAATGGCACAGAAAAGCATCTCTCAGAAGAATGACACAGAAAAGCATCTCTCAGAAGAATGGCACAGAAAAGCATCTCCCAGAAGAATGGCACAGAAAAGCATCTCTCAGAAGAATGGCACAGAAAAGCATCTCTCAGAAGAATGACACAGAAAAGCATCTCTCAGAAGAATGGCACAGAAAAGCATCTCCCAGAAGAATGGCACAGAAAAGCATCTCTCAGAAGAATGGCACAGAAAAGCATCTCTCAGAAGAATGGCACAGAAAAGCATCTCTCAGAAGAATGGCACAGAAAAGCATCTCTCAAAGGAATGGCACAAAAAAGCATCTCTCAGAAGAATGGCACAGAAAAGCATCTCTCAGAAGAATGGCACAGAAAAGCATCTCCCAGAAGAATGGCACAGAAAAGCACCTCTCAGAAGAATGGCACAGAAAAGCACCTCTCAGAAGAATGGCACAGAAAAGCATCTCTCAGAAGAATGGCACAGAAAAGCATCTCTCAGAAGAATGGCACAGAAAGGCATCTCTCAGAAGAATGGCACAGAAAAGCATCTCTCAGAAGAATGGCACAGAAAAGCATCTCTCAGAAGAATGGCACAGAAAGGCATCTCTCAGAAGAATGGCACAGAAAAGCATCTCTCAGAAGAATGGCACAGAAAGGCATCTCTCAGAAGAATGGCACAGAAAAGCATCTCCCAGAAGAGCAGCACAGAGAAGACAGGACACACACAGGACTCTGACTCCAGAAAACAGGAAAGTCCTGAGCTGGCAGACTCACCGAAGGACCAGCAGGACCAGCAGGACCAGGATCACCTCGAGGACCACCAGGGCCCTGCACACAGAGACACAGCACACACACACATCATCATCATCATCATCATCATCATCATCATCATCATCATCATCATCATCAGTCTACAGGGATAAGGACACAGCACACACACACATCTATCATCATCATCTTCATCATCACATCACCATCATTCATCATCATCAGTCTACAGGGATAAGGACACAGCCACACACTTCATCTATCCATCATCATCATATTACATCACTTCATCATCATCAGTCTACAGGGATAAGGACTCAGCACACCACACACATTGTCGTCGTCGTCGTCGTCGTCGTGTCATCATCATACTCATCATCATCTCTCATCATATCATCTATTCATCATCATCATCATCATCATTCATCATCATCATCATCATTCATCTTCATCATCATAATCTCATCATCATCATTCATCATCATCATCATCTCATCATCTCATCATCATCATCATCATCATCATCATCATTCTACAGGGATAAGGACACAGCGCACACACACTCCAACACGTTGACTTCTTCCTTCTTCTCCTTCCCCTCTCTGGGAAGTGGGCAAAATGCCAAACAGAAATGGTGTTAGTTAACAAATTGCTGAACTGAGGTCAGCTCTGTCACTTGGAAGTTAGTTAGGACTGTGCAGGTTTCTCTGTTTGTTCTGCACTGTGGTCCACCCATTTTCTGTCTGCCCCTCTTGCCCTGCCTGCCTGCCTGCCTGCCTGCCTGCCTGCCTGCCTGCCTGTCTGCCTGCCTGCCTGCCTGTCTAGGCCACAGCCAGGACAAAAGCTTTGATGCAGTGAAGCCATTTCATCCCATTCTAAGTCATGTCCTTCAGATGCGACTATAAACCAAGGTCCCGTGTGCGAACACACGCAGAACATTTAGTGCACATGTTAAAACCTGTTCTGCTTTTCAGAAGAGTAGGCGAATGTGTGCCGTTGGGAACGGATGACAATATTTCCAAAACTGCATACACATGGGGACTGGATGAAAAAAAACACATGAGTGCTTATCCCATTATCCTCGACGTAAAAGAAAGAAAAAAAAGGCAGATTTCTCTGCATTAAATTTGGGCTGCTCTCCCCGTGGAGAGCGCATCACTACAAGAGCAGCGCCACCCTTTTTTAACAAAAAATTCTTTTCCTGTCTGCAACTGTATTGGTTTCCCTATCAGAATTTTTTTCTACAGAATTTTGCCAGGGACAACCTCTCTTGCTGCCGAGGCTTCTTTTACATGTGCTAAATAATTATGTTTAACACACAGGACCTAGGTTTATCATCTCATCTGAAAGACTAGCACCCAGACCACCACTCATGGTCTAGTGGATGGGAAAGGGTGCGTGTGTGTGTGTGCGTGCGTACAAGAGCATTTCTGAGTCTCTGCGTTTACTACACAGCTTACCTAAGGTTAAATGCACACAATATTCATTATCATTACTATTATCATGATCATTATCATAATCATTATAAAATCCTCACACACACAGAATACCCAATTTACAGTCAGTGTGGAAATGTCAGACCACCAGTCACTCACATGATTTCAAAACAATCAACAACTACAACAACGGCAACGACAGCAACAACAATGACAATGGCAGCAACGGCAACGACAACAACAACAATGACAACCACCACAACAAAAACAATGACAAAACAACAACGATGACAACAACGATGATGATAACAAAAGCAGCGACGACAACAACAACAACAACGCCAATAGCAAACCACCACTCACGGGACTGCCAGGAAAGCCGCGCCCACCCGGGAAGCCACCCAAACCAGGAGGTCCTGGGGGACCGGGACTGCCTTGAGGCCCTGAGGGGCCCTGTAGACATACAACATAACATATTACAACATGTCATCAACATAATGCTCAGGGGGCCTTGAGGCCCTGAGGGGCCCTGTGCACACACAACACAACATATTACAACATATCATCAACATAATGCTATATAACACTATAAACATATCATCAACATAATGCTCAGGGGGCCTTGAGGCCCTGAGGGGCCCTGTAAACACAGAACATAAACATATTACAACATATCATCAACATAATGCTCAGGGGGCCTTGTGGCCCTGAGGGGCCCTGTGCACACAGAACACAACATATTACAACATATCATCAACATAATGCTATAACACAAACATACCCCCCCCCCCCCCCCCCCCGCCAGGGCCACAGACCCCAACGACAGGGACACGACCCCCAACGACAGGGACACTGACCCCCAACGACAGGGACACTGACCCCAACGACAGGGACACTGACCCCAACGACAGGGACACTGACCCCCCAACGACAGGGGCACTGACCCCAATGACAGGGACACCGACCCCAACGACAGGGACACTGACCCCAACGACAGGGACACTGACCCCAACGACAGGGGCACTGACCCCCCCGCCCCCCACGACAGGGCCACAGACCCCAATGACAGGGACACTGACCCCCCAACGACAGGGACACTGACCCCCCCCCCCCCCGACAGGGCCACAGACCCCAATGACAGGGACACTGACCCCCCCCCCCCCCCCCAACGACAGGGACACTGACCCCCCCCCCCCCAACAACAGGGACACTGACCCCCCCCCCCCAAACAACAGGGACACTGACCCCAACGAAGGGACACTGACCCCAACGAGAGGGACACCGACCCAACGACAGGACACCTGACCCCCAACGGCAGGACAACTGGAGCCCCCCACCACCCCCCCCCCCCCCCGACGGGGCACCGACCCAACGACAGGACACCGACCCCGTGAGCAGGGACACCGACCCCGTGACAGGGCAGACACGACCCCGACGACAGGGACACCGACCCGACGACAGGGACACTGACCCCGACGACAGGGACACGACCCAACCGACCCCGCTGACAGGGACACCGACCCCGTGACAGGGACACGACACCCCGACCAGACACCGACCCCAAGGACAGGGACACCGACCCACACAGACCCGAGGGACATGACCCCGTGAACGAGGGACACTGACCCCTAAGGACCGGAAACAGACCGACCCAACACAGGGACAGGACAACGAACACAGGACCTGACCCCGGTGACAGGGACACTGACCCCGACACAGATGACCTGACAGGAGACGACGACTGAACAATGACAGGACCCCCTGACGGGACAGGACTCGCCACACGACACTCGTGCCCACCTGCCGCAACGCAGGACACTGACCCCGTGACCAGGACACGGACCCAGAACAGGCACATCGACCTGGTGAGTGGGACTTGGTCCCAAGGGAGCTGGGAATGCCCGACAACGTGGACATGACCCTGGTGACAGGGGACTGACCCGGTGACAGGGACGGGTGCAACAATGACAACGGGACACTGACTCGGGTGTTGCCATCACTATGCTGCTTCTCCTGACTTGCCTGGCTGTCCTGACACACCCTGGTCACCTGGAGACCTGCAACCCAGCACGCCATCAGGTGTGCTAGGGTGTGTGTGTGTGTGTGTGTGTGTGTGTGTGTGTGTGTGTGTGTGTGTGTGTGTGGGGCATGTGTGAGAGTGTGTTGTGTGTGTGTGTGTGTATGCTGTTGTTTGTGTGGTGCGTGTGTGCTGATGGCATGTGTGTGGCAGTGTGTGGTGTGATGGAAGAGGATGTTTTGTTCAAGCCTCAATTCTAAAAGCTCACATATCAAAGCCTTTTAATCAAGAATTTCATTACCAAATGGAGAAATGAGCTTAGCAACAATAGTAAATGTCTGCATCAAAAGAAATATAAAATCTTTCAGTAGTGGAAAATCCATAACTTGTCTGCCAGATGAACATGTCTACACCCTTTTCAAATTTAGTTGCATTTGTCACAAGCTGCCTATTGAGGTTAAACATGTTCGTAATATTTGATGGAAGACAAAGTATGTTCCAAATGTAATATGTCCATTGTAGGGGAATAATTTCATTTTATTATGGAATATCCCTATTTCAAGCACTTGCGACAAATTTTTATTCCACAGCATTTTCTTCAGCCAATGTCAACTTATGATATTTGTAAACTGATGAAATGCAAAATTTTGACAAGTTCTTCTATGTCTGTCAAAATTTATCAGATTTGCTGGTATTTCATGAAAATGCCATTTGTTTTCTTTCCCAAGTGTGTACTTTTCTTCTCTGAAATCCTTCACTCAAATTGTAATGTTAAAAAAAGTGGATGTGAAAGTGTTTAAAATGCCTTGCAGATTTTTCTGTTTTGCTTAGTTGATTATTTCACTTAAGTTGCTTCTTCCTTGCTCAACACTTGTCTTTATTCAGTTTCTGTTGGTGTTGATCATATTTTAAAGTCAGTCGCTGTTAGGTTTGTTCTCCTGTTAAATAAGCATTGGTCATCCCCCACACCCCAAGATGGGTTAAAGAGATTAAACCTTAAATCTTGAAAAAAATCCTTGTGTTTGTAAAATTGTGCATATAGGAGTGTGTGTGTGAGTGTGTGTGTGAAACACTAAATGACATAAATAAAATAAATAAGACACAACACAACACACCATAAGACACACCACAGGTACACCTGGTATTTTGTAGTAGTACACACTACACACAGGTATAAGACATACCACAACATAAACACCACCACCACATAGGACACACCACACCACCAAACAAGACACATCACAACATAAATTACACCACCACATAAGACAACAAAACACCACATAATTCAAACCAGACCACCACATGAAAGACCACACAAACCACACCACATAACCAACACCACATAACCCACACACAACATAACCCACATACCACACCACAAACCACCCACAAACCACACCACATAACCACCCCCCACAACCAAACACACCCATAACCGACAGACACACAAACAACACGATAACCAACACCACATACAGACGACATAACCACACCCGACAACAACAGAGACCTGACACCGACAAACCCTGACCACACTCACTACCACCTGACCGTTCCACATAACACACCTGCCAACATTAACCTCAACACTCAGCTGCTGACAGACAACAGACAAGACAACCAGGACATGACACTGACAGTCAACAGACAAGTGACCTCACCTCAGGCACATTGAGACAACATACAAAGACCACATGACAGACATTACAGACAGACAGACAGACAGACAACAGACAGACAGACAGACAGAGGGAAGGACTGACCGGCAAGCCTGGAGGTCCTCTCTCTCCATCCTGACCTGGTTCTCCATTGGGACCCTGCAACAGTGTGACCTTCACCTCAGTGTCTGATCATTTAGTCAACATAAAGTGACCTTCACCTTAGTGTCTGATCATTAAGTCAACATAAAGTGACCTTCACCTCAGTGTCTGATCATTTAGTCAACATAAAGTGACCTTCACCTTAGTTTCTGATCATTAAGTCAACACTATCACTTCAAGACCAATATCTCTTTTACATACGACCACCTTCACCAAATACTGGGGGCAGCCGTGTGCTCTTGGGAAACAAACCAACAAAACCAAACATCAGAAAAGGAATTCTGGGTTTGGTTTTATTTTTTACTACTCCAAAGTTAACCCTCACCTCCTGTCATTCCTGAGACAGGGCTATGACGACTACGGCAATCTGCAATGTGTCCACCAACTCCAAGATCAGGAGAGAGA
>CM054168.1:22738614-22858614 GCA_028751875.1 Rapana venosa | reverse complement strand
GACATCATCGCTGTCATCATCATAGTTATTGCCAATGTTGTCATCATTGTTGTCTTCATTTCAGTGTTCCATCATCATCATCATCATCATCATCATCATCATCACCATCATCCATCATCATCATCAAAATGTATCAAGAACATTTATCATCAAATAAAATATAACTCTCTCTCCTAAGTACCCTTATTTTGAATAAATACAATATGACTGAATCAAAATAACATTTTACAAACAAATATTAGTTATCTTATACTTCAGTGTAGTCCCTCGGTTTTTTTGTTTTCCAATCTAGTTATATGCATGTAAGGTATACCATTGATAACATATCCTAACTAATTGATTTATGATTATGTGAGATACACTTCTTGGTTCAGCTGCTTAAATTTAAATTTGCCTGCATGTGCTGTTTCAACACCATTTTTAAGGTGAGGGAAAAAAGATTAGATTGAAAAAGATTGGGGGAGGGGGGGTAAAAAGATTACTTCTGAAAATCACAATATACTTTTGTCTTAAGAGAATCTTTATATTTCTTCACCCCACCCTCAATTGATTGTACTGTCTTCATATATATTAACTGTCACACATCACATGTATGTGTGCGTGCGTGTGTGAGTACGCACATGCATGCATGCGTAAATAATAAGTTCATGTCTTTTCCAATCAATGTTGGTGGTTTTTTATTTATTAATTTTCTTTTACAATATTGTATTCCTACATTGGTGTGTGTGTTATGTGTGTATGTGTGTGGGTGCGTGCATACACCGTGCGTGTGTGTGTGCGCGCCTAGGTTTGTGTATGGGCAATATATTTTAAGCTATCTTGGAATGTTCAAAACAATTTGAAATGTATTTTTCTTGTGTCCTTTGAGATAATTATACGTATCAATGTGCCTGTCAGTATTGTAATTGCCCTTCATGGGATGATTAAAGTGTTCTTTACTTGACTTGACTTGACATGCCAGAATTTAATCTATCTTCTGGCAATATCTCTGTCCTTTCCTTCTGCAAATCTTCTCTCTCTCGTGTATATATCTATATAGATGTATAGATACATATATATACACACATATGCATATATACATATATATATATTCTCACAGTTATGAAGTATCATGTTTCATTGATTATTGCAGAAGTAAGCTTGTGGATTTGTCAATTTTCTTTGTTATTAATTTGCGTTCTCTAGTTGTACTGTTATAGAAGGCTGGATGTAAAAAAAGCAACTGTCGTGCTTATTCCTTCACCTTCTGAAAATTAAACTGAATCAATCATCATCGTCATTATCATCATCATCATTCACATCATCATCACTTCTGGCATTTCATCATTGCTGTTGTCATGATCATCAGCAGCAATTGTATAATGGATTTCAAAGTTAGCAACCTGCTCCTGAACTAAATGTAATAATGTGCTCTTTCTCTATTTCTGGTCCATCGATCTGGAATGACCTCCCTCTTTCCCTTCACCAAAAGCCTACTTATGACTCTTTTCAATCCAGCCTCAAGACACATTTATTTCAAACCTAAGATTCTCCCCTCTTGTTTCATCTCATTTCTGTCTTTGCCCTCAACAGTCAAAACCCCCATCACCCTGCCAAAGTGCACAACCTCTGTGTGTGTGTGTGTGTGTGTGTGTGTGAAGGTGTGTGTCTGTGCATGTGTGCATGTGCGTGCGTGTGCATGTGTATTCATTTGAATTTGTAAAAACTATTAATTGTAACATGTTGCATGTGTTAGAGTAGGATGGATGCAAACGTTTTGATTTGTTTTTGCAAGATACAGCACTATATAAATTCCATTTTTTTAAATGATTATTATTATCATAAACAACATTAAAAACAAACTTGCATGCAAGACATCAATCCCCCTTACTCCCCTTTCTGTGCACTCTCATGCACCAGAGCCTGCAGCCCCCCCCCCCCCCTCCCCCCCTGACTCACTTGGGAGCCGGGTGGCCCCAGACTGCCCACAGGGCCTGGAGGACCCTGGATGCCTTGTTCTCCTGCAAAACCAGGTGGACCAGGTGGACCGGGATCACCTTTTGGACCAAAGGGACCAGGAATGCCTTGCTTTCCTCTCTCCCCTCTCTGACCCTGTACAAGCAACACTAGTGGTCAATAAGAGTGCGCATGCACGCGCACATGCACACACACACAGACAGTCCACACACACATGCGCATGCATATGCACATGCAACACACACACACACCACAACACGGGTTGGAGGGACGGATAGCCACGATCAAACATTGCGGCATATCTGCCGACCCCGGTTTGATTCCCGTTCAAGGGAAAATTTTCCTCTCAAGTTAACACAGTGCAGACTCCACTCTCCCCCCAAAACCCTTCGGATGAGACATAAAACACTGAGCCCGTGTGCCTAGCACGCAGAATACTTGCACACCGTTAAATACGTTCGACTTTACGTAACAGTAGGCCCTTGGTGCTGGTGGAACATATGCAATTTACAATAAACCGCAAACACTTGACTGATGTAAAAAAACACATATAGCTTCATTTCCATTCTCTCATATAAAAGATTTTAAATTTTTAAATAACTCTATAAAAAACCTCACAAACACACACTCACACACACATCACACCCCCCCCTCCCAACACACACATTGCCCCATCCCCCCCTCCAAACACACACATGCCCCCATCCCACCCCTCTTCCATACACACACACCCTCTCCACACTCACACACACCCTCTCCACACACACACACACCTCTCCACACACACACACACACACACCCTCTCCAACACACACACACACCCCTCTCCACACACACACCACACACCCTCTCCATACACACACACACCCTCTCCATACACACACACACCCTCTCCATACACACACACACACCCTCTCCATACACACACACATCCCTCTCCATACAACAACACACCCTCTCCATACACACACACACACACCCTCTCCATACCCACACCACACACACACCCTCTCCATACACACACACAAACACCCTCTCCATACACACCACACCCTCTCCATACACCACACACACACCCTCTCCACTACACACACACCCTCTCCAACACACACACACACAACCCTCTCCATACACACACACACCCCTCTCCATACACACACACACCCTCTCCATACACACACACCCACCCTCTCCACACACACACACACACCTCTCCACACACACACACCCCTCTCCATACACACACACACCCTCTCCATACACACACACACACCCTCTCCACACACACACACACTCCTCTCTACACACACACACACACACCCCTCTCCATACACACACCACACCCCTCCATACACACAAACACACCCTCTCCATACACACACACCCAACACACACACCCTCTCCACACACACACACACCCTCTCCAACACACACACACACCCTCTCCATACACACACCACACACCCTCTCCATAACACACACACACCCTCACACATCACACACACACCCCTTCCATACACACACACACCCTCTCCATACACACACACACCCTCTCCATACCACACACCTCTCATACACCACACCCCTTCTCCATACACACACACACCCTCTCCATACACACACACACACCCTCTCCATACACACAACACACACACTCCCTACCACACACACACACTCCATACACACAACACCCTCTCCATACACACACACACACACCCTCTCCATACACACACACACCACCCTCTCCATACACACACACACACCCTCTCCATACACACACACCATCTCCATACACACACACCCCTCTCCATACACACACACACCCCTCTCCATACACACACACACCCCTCTCCATACACACACACACCCTTCTCCATACACACACACACACCCTCTCCATAACACACACACCCTTCCCATACAACACACACACCCTCTCCATACACACACCACACCCTTCTCCATACACACACACACACCCCTCTCCATACACACACACCCCTTCACCAACTACAACACACACACCCTCTCCATACACACACACACACCCCTCTCCATACACACACACACACACCCTCTCCATAACACAACACACACCCCTCTCCATACACACACACACCCTCTCCATCACACACACACCCCTTCTCCATACACACACACACACCCCTCTCCATACACACACACACACCCTCGTCCCAATACACACACACACACACACCCCTTCTCCATACACACACACCACCAACACACATCCACACACCCCTCACCATAACACACACACACCCCCTTCTCCATACACTACACACCCAAACTCTCAACACACACACCAACACACACACACACCTCTCCATACACACACACACACCCCCATACACACACCACCACACCCTCTCCATACACACACAGAAACCCACTCCATACACACGACACCCTCTCCATACAACACACCAACACACCCTCTCCATACACACACAACACCTCTCCATACCACACACACACCCTCTCCATACACACACACACCCTCTCCATCAACACACCACAACACCCTCTCCACACCAACACACAACACCCTCTCCATACACCACACAACACCCTCTCCATACACCACACACACCACCCAACACCCCCTCCATACACACCCCAAAACCCTCTCCATAAACACAGACACCCCCTCCATACCCACACACACACCCTCTCCATACACACACACACCTCTCCATACACAACAACAACCCTCTCCATACACACACACACACCCCCCAACAAACACCCCTTTTCCATACACCCCCCCTCTCCATCACCCCCCCCCTCTCCAAAACACACAAACACAACAAACCCCCTCCATACACACACACCCTTCATAACAAAACCACCCCTCTCCATACACACCCAAATCCACCACCCCTTTCCATACACACACACCCTCTCCATACAAAACACAAACCCTTCCCCCCATACCAAAACACACCCTCTCCATACCACACCAAAACCTCTCCAAACACCACATCCACCCCTCTCCATACCCCACAAAACACCCTCTCCAACACACAACAACACACCCCTCCTACACAACACACACCCTCTCCATACACAACCACACATTACCACACCACACCAACCCCTTTCCTCCACACACCCTCTCCATACACACACACACACCCTCTCCATACACACACAGACACCCTCTCCATACACACACACACACCCTCTCCATACACACACAGACACCCTCTCCATACACACACAGACACCCTCTCCATACACACACAGACACCCTCTCCATACACACACAGCCTCTCCATACACACACACCCCTCTCCATACACACCCCCCCTCTCCATACACAAACACCCCTCTCCATACACACACACCCCTCTCCATAATAATAATAATAATGTATGGAATTTATATAGCGCTGAATCTTGTAAAGCAACAAATCAAAGCGCTCAGATTTCATTTCATACCACTTTAAGTCACGGCAGATTTCTCTCCGTGAAATTCGGGCTGCTCTCCCCGGGGAGAGCGGGAGAGCGCGTCGCCACAAGCGCAGCGCCACCCTTTTTTTTTTTTTTTTCTTCATGTCTGCAACTGTATTTGTTTCCCTATCAGAGTGGCTTTTTTCTAAGAATTTTGCCAGGGACAACTCTCTTGTTGCCGTGGGTTCTTTTACGTGCGCTAAATAATTACGTGTAACACACGGGACCTCGGTTTATCGTCTCATCCGAAAGACTAGCGCCCAGACCACCACTCATGGTCTAATGGATGGGGGAAAAGTTTCCGGTCCAAACGGGGTACGAACCGCCGCACACTTCAGACCCGGACTTTTCGCTTTCTAGACAGGCGCGTTACCTCTAGACCACTGATCCACACTAATACACACACACAACCGTCTCCATACACACACAACCGTCTCCATACACACACAACCCTCTCCATACACACACACACATGCCTACACACACACACACCCTCACCCTCCCCTCTCCACACCCCCCCCTCTCCACACCCCCCCCCCCACCCCCACACTGGTGCCCCCCCACCCCCCCCTCTCCACCCCCCCTCTCCACCCCCCCCCCACACTGTAGTGCCCCCCCACACATCCCCTCTCCACACCCCCCCCCTCCACACTGCAGTGCCCCCTCACCCTGACTCCTGCCTCTCCTGACTCTCCAGCAGGTCCAGGTAGCCCCTGAAATAACATAGTGTAAAGTTAACACCAATAACATAGATCATGACAATAACATAGTGTAAAGTTAACACCAATAACATAGATAATGACAATAACGTAGCGTAAAGTTAACACCAATAACACAGATAATGACAATAACATAGTGTAAAGTTAACACCAATAACATAGATCATGACAATAACATAGTGTAAAGTTAACACCAATAACATAGATCATGACAATAACATAGTGTAAAGTTAACACCAATAACATAGCGTAAAGTTAACACCAATAACATAGCGTAAAGTTAACACCAATAACATAGCGTAAAGTTAACACCAATAACATAGATCACGACAACAACATAGCGTAAAGTTAACACCAATAACATAGATCATGACAATAACATAGTGTAAAGTTAACACCAATGACAATAACATAGTGTAAAGTTAACACCAATAACATAGATCATGACAATAACATAGTGTAAAGATAACTCCAATAACATAGATCATGACAATAACATAGTGTAAAGTTAACACCAATAACATATATCATGACAATAACATAGAGTAAAGTTAACTCCAATAACATAGATCATGACAATAACATAGTGTGAAGATAACACCAATAACATAGATCATGACAATAACATAGTGTACAGATAACTCCAATAACATAGATCACCACAATAACATAGTGTAAAGATAACACCAATAACATAGATAATGACAATAACATAGTGTAAAGTTAACACAAATAACATAGATAACGACAATAACATAGTGTAAAGATAACTCCAATAACATAGATCATGACAATAACATAATGTAAAGATAATACCAATAATATAGATCATGACAATAACATAGTGTAAAGATAACACCAATTACACAGATCACCACAATAACATAATGTAAAGATAACACCAATATCAAAGATCATGACAATAACATAATGTAAAGATAACACATCAGTAACACCAATAACATAATGTCATGACAGTTCATTCCATTTACACAGTCAGTAATACATAAGTCACAGCAATGGTAGGATAGAGAGAATTTGCAATTCCTAACATTAATAACAAGTACATGAGGTAACAAATAGAGTAGAGTAGAGTAGTGTAGAGTAGAGTAGAGTAGTGTAGAGTAGAGTAGTGTAGAGTAGAGTAGAGTAGAGTAGAGTAGAGTAGAGTAGAGTAGTGTAGAGTAGGTAGAGTAGAGTAGAGTAGAGTAGTGTAGAGTAGTGTAGAGTAGAGTAGAGTAGAGTAGAGTGAGTAGTGTAGTGTAGAGTAGAGTAGTGTAGAGTAGTGTAGTGTAGATTTAGAGTAGGTAGAGTAGAGTAGTGTAGGTAGAGTAGTGTAGTGTAGAGTAGAGTAGTGTAGAGTAGTGTAGTGTAGGTAGTGTAGAGTAGAGTAGAGTAGAGTAGATTTAGAGTAGAGTAGTGTAGTGTAGATAGAGTAGTGTAGAGTAGTGTAGTGTAGTGTAGTGTAGTGTAGAGTAGAGGAGTGAAGAGAGAGTAGAGTAGTGTAGAGTAGAGTAGAGTAGAGTAGAGTAGTGTAGAGTAGAGTAGTGGGGGAGTGTAGAGTAGAGTAGAGTAGTGTAGAGTAGAGTAGTGTGGAGTAGGGGTAGAGTAGAGTAGAGTAGTGTAGAGAGAGTAGAGTAGTGTAGTGTAGAGTAGAGTAGTGTAGAGTAGTTTTGTGTAGAGTAGAGTAGTGTAGAGTAGTGTAGTTTTAGAGTAGAGTAGAGTAGAGTAGTGTAGTGTAGAGTAGAGTAGGTATGTAGAGTGATGAGGAGTAAAAGAGTAGAGTAGAGAAAGAGTAGTGTGAGTAGAGTAGAGTAGTGTAGAGTAGAGTAGGTAGTGTAGAGTAGAGGAGTGAAGAGTAGAGTAGAGTAGAGTAGAGTAGTGTAGAGTAGAGTAGAGTAGAGAAGTGTAGAGTAGAGTAGAGAAGTGTAGAGTAGAGTAGTGAGTGTAGAGTAGAGTAGTGTAGAGTAGTGTAGAGTAGTGTAGAGTGTTGGTGGATCAGTGGTCTAGAGGTAACGCGCCTGTCTAGAAAGCGAAAAGTCCGGGTCTGAAGTGTGTGGCGGTTCGTACCCCGTTTGGACCGGAAATTTTTCCCCCATCCATTAGACCATGAGTGGTGGTCTGGGCGCTAGTCTTTCGGATGAGACGATAAACCGAGGTCCCGTGTGTTACACGTAATTATTTAGCGCACGTAAAAAAACCCACGGCCAAAGAGGGTTTTCCTGGCAAAATTCTTAGAAAAAAGCCAACTCTGATAGGGAAACAAATACAGCTGCAGGAAAAAAAAAAAAAAAAAAAGGGTGAAAGGGTGGCGCAAACGCTAAGTGGCGACGCGTTCTTCCCCCTCTCCCCGGGGAGAGCAGCCCGAATTTCACGGAGAGAAATCTGCCGTGACTTAAAGTGGTATGAAATAAAATCTGAGTGCTTTGATGTTGTTGCTTTACAAGATTCAGCGCTATATAAATTCCATACATTATTATTATTATTATTATTAGAGAAGAGTAGAGTAGTGTAGAGTAGAGTAGAGTAGTGTAGAGTAGAGTAGTGTAGAGTAGTGTAGTGTAGGGGGACAGGATAGCCTAGTGGTTAGAACATTGCGCTCATAATCTGACGACCTGGGTTCGATTCAAGTTCAAGGGGATATTTTCCCCTGGAGTTATCATCAGTGCAGACTCCACTTTCCCCAAAAGTTCTTCGGATGAGACTATAAACTGAGGCCATGTGTGCAAACGCATGCAGAACATCTTGCGCACATGTTAAATCCTGTTCCGCTTTTCACAAGAGTAGGCCATTGTGTGCCGGTGGGAACAGATGACAGAATTTAGAAAACTGCAAACACACAGGGACTGGATGTAAAAAAGCACATAAGTGTTTATTCCATTATCCTTGATATAAAAGAATAAATAAATAAATAATAGTGTAGAGTAGAACAGAGAAGATTAGAGTAGAACAGTCAAAAATAGACATAATACTGAAGTTTTACTCCTCTGACAATGACATATGTTATTTCTAATATTGCTTGGAGTGAAAAAAACCCACATATACAGGTCAGTGAGGACTTGCAATCCATGATTCCCCGCATAAATCTGAATATAACTAACCAAAAATGATATATTACAACATCATGATCTGCAGTCTCTAAAATAACACCAGTCTGAAATCAGCCACAGAGACAAGTTGCAGGAGAACAAGCAAAGTGCTATTCTTTACCTGATGAAAAAGTCAATCAATATATGTACTGCACAGTAGACAGAGAAGTGAGGACAGCAAATGTAAACATGAGTTACTTACAATGCTATGTATCACATGCAGAAAAACCACAATACAGTCAATGACGGACTACAATCTGATTACCGCAACTGAATAACAACCAAAAGATATATTACAATCATGACTCACAGTACTAATACACACTGAAACAGCAAACAGACATGAAAGAGCAGATTGGAACTGGAGAAAATGTCCTTGACTGTACACGACTGCACAGACAGACACATGAACATGGACTACACAACGCTGACTGTACACACTGCACAAACAGACACAAAGAGACATGAACATGGACTACACAACGCTGACCATCACGCAGACATTACCCGCTTTCCCCGGGGACCTCGACGTCCCCTTCGTCCTGGTCGTCCTCGTGTCCCCTGGAACAGACATTGTTTATTTGTTTAGAGTGCTGGCTGATTCAGTTGTCTTCCCTCACACGCACGCACGCACGCACACACACACATGCATGGACGCATGCACACACAGAGTTATTATCCTGTCTAAGAGCACTTTTAGTGAACAGACTTTAAATACAAGAATGAACACAGTTATGCAAAAGAACACAACAGTTATCTTCACTTGTGTCTTTCCAAACTTATACCGATGATTTCTTTCCAAAATGTGATGGTGGTATTTCATCTACTCAGGTCATGCCAAGTGTTCCTCAGGAACCTCCCACTTGGAGCACCAGAAAGCTTAAGTCACATAGTGTGAAAACCAGAGATCTGTGTCATGGAAAAGTACTGTCCCGTGGGCAGCACCAACTGTCAGCTGTGTCGTATTGGTATTGGGGTCAAGATGGTTAAAACAACACTACTAGCAACAACCCTCCCCTTCCCACCATCAACTACCCCCCCCCCCCAAACCCCCCTAAAAAAAGACCCTACAATAACAACCTCTTTTCCTGCACCCCTCCCCCCTGCCCTCAGAGAACCCACCCCCCTCCATAAAAAACAACCCCCCTCCATAAAAAACAACCCCCCTCCATAAAAAACAATCCCCCTCTATAAAAAACAAAAGCAAATAATCACCTAAAAGCAAACAATGTAATGAGCTAGATAGGAGAGAAAGAAAACTTTGCAGGGGAGAGCACTCAAACCAACCTTCAGACCAGGGGGCCCGGGATATCCAGGAAATCCAGGAACTCCATTTCTTCCCTGAAGACAGAGAATTATTCATCATTATCCCTGCCCTGGAGACAGAGAATTATTCATCATTATCCCTGCCCTGAAGACAGAGAATTATTCATCATTATCCCTGAAGACAGAGAATTATTCATCATTATCCCTGAAGACAGAGAATTATTCATCATTATCTCTGCCCTGAAGACAGAGAATTATTCATCATTATCCCTGCCCTGGAGACAGAGAATTATTCATCATTATCTTTGCCCTGAAGACAGAGAATTATTCATCATTATCCCTGCCCTGGAGACAGAACTATTCATCATTATCTTTGCCCTGAATACAGAGAATTATTCATCATTATCCCTGCCCTGGAGACAGAGAATTCTTCATCATTATCTCTGCCCTGAATACAGAGAATTATTCATCATTATCCCTGCCCTGGAGACAGAGAATTATTCATCATTATCTCTGCCCTGGAGACAGAATTATTCATCATTATCTTTGCCCTGAATACAGAGAATTATTCATCATTATCTCTGCCCTGAAGACAGAGAATTATTCATCATTATCTCTGCCCTGAAGACAGAGAATTATTCATCATTATCTCTGCCCTGAAGACAGAGAATTATTCATCATTATCTCTGCCCTGAAGACAGAGAATTATTCATGATTATCCCTGAAGACAGAGAATTATTCATCATTATCCCTGAAGACAGAGAATTATTCATCATTATCTCTGCCCTGAAGACAGAGAATTATTCATCATTATCTCTGCCCTGAAGACAGAGAATTATTCATCATTATCCCTGAATACAGAGAATTATTCATCATTATCTCTGCCCTGAAGACAGAGAATTATTCATCATTATCTCTGCCCTGAAGACAGAGAATTATTCATCATTATCTCTGCCCTGAAGACAGAGAATTATTCATCATCATCCCTGAAGACAGAGAATTATTCATCATTATCCCTGCCCTGAAGACAGGCAATTTATTACTATCTGGATTCAGATAAGAACATGTAGGATTCACAGCCATACACACAATCCATCATTATCTGGATTCACAGCCATACACACACAAATCCATCATTATCTGGATTCACAGCCATCACACACTAAGACAAAATCCATCATTATCTGGATTCACAGCCCATTACACATCACACAATCCAATCATTATCTGGATTCAACAGCCCATACACACACACAATCCATCATTATCTGGATTCACAGCCATACACACACAATCCATCATTATCTGGATTCACAGCCATACACACACAATCCATCATTACCTGGATTCACAGCCATACACACACAATCCATCATTACCTGGATTCACAGCCATACACACACAATCCATCATTATCTGGATTCACAGCCATACACACAAAATCCATCATTACCTGGATTCACAGCCATACACACAAAATCCATCATTACCTGGATTCAAATATCACTCTGTGGGATTGACAGCCATAAGAAAACCACAGGAACGAATGAAATTAATTTCATTTGAGATGTACAGCAAGGTACAGTGAGGAAGAGGGAAGGGATGCAACATAGAATACAAACAGAAGCAGGGAGAGGAGAGGAGAGGAGAGGTGAGACAGAGAGGACAGGTGTGGCAGAGAGGACAGGTGTGGCAGAGAGGACAGGTGTGGCAGAGAGGACAGGTGTGGAAGAGAGGAGAAGTGTGACAGATAGGAGAGGTGTGACAGACATGATAACAGGTATTGTACAGACAGACAGACATACAGACAGACAGATGTAAATAGACAGAAGGAAAGAAGGGGGAACAGAAGAACAAGAGAACAGGGAGGGAAGAAGTGACATGTGCTGACAGGCAGACAAACAGACAGACAAACAGACAGACAGGGAGGCAGGTAAGCAGCAGACAGACAGAAATACAGACAGACATGGTGACAGGTAAGCAGAGAGACAGACAGACAGACAGACAGACAGACAGGCAGACAGAGTGAGAAGAGGCAGTTGAAGGGGTGGGGAGGTGTAGAAGGGAGGAAGAAAACAGGAATGACAGCAGCATAGAAAAGATGCCAGGAGGCCATCCCTGACTGACACACACACACAGACACACACACACAGACACAGACACACACACACCCACACAACACCACAGACAGACAGACACACACACACACAACACACACAGTGTGCGCGTGTGAGCGCGCTGACCTTTTCTCTCCAAACGGTCCCTGAGTTCCCGCCTCTCCTGGTGGACCTTCATCTCCCTGTTTCACACACAACACACACAACCATACACACACACCATACACACACACCATACACACACACACACATCCATACACCCACACACCACACATACACACACACAACACACACCACACACACACACAACACACTCACACCATACACCACACACCACACATACACACAACACAACACACACCACACACCACACACACAACACACACAACACACACCACACACACACCATACACACCATACACACACACAACACACACAACACACACCATACACACACACAACCACACACACAAACACACACACCACACACACCACCACACACACACAACACCCACCCAACACACCCCATACTACACCATACACACACCCTAACACACACAACACACACCACACACACACCATACACACCAAACACACACACAACACACACACACCAGACACACCACACACACACACACAACCATACACAGCCACACTTACACACAGACACTCACACATTACACACCATACACAACACACACCACCACACATACACAACACACACACATACACCACACACCACACATCACACACACACTAACACACCCACACACATACAACACACACACACACAACCCACACAACACACACACAACACACACCAACACCCACCACACACACACCATCCCCACCATAACACACACAACAACCACCCCACACACAACACCATACACACCATGCCCCCCACCCCAACACACACCGTCCCCCCACACACCCCACCCCCCACACCCACACCCCCCACACAACACACACCCCACCATACACACCATTCACACACACACACACACACACAACACACATCCAACTACCCACCACACCCCCACCATACACCCGCATACACCCACACAGACATCCACACACACACATACACACCACACACCACACACCCCACACACATACACACCCCACACACACACATACACCACACCACAACCACACACACACCACACACACACCACCCACCACACCACACACACAAACACACACACAGAACTCAAAAAAGAAACACACACACACCACACACACAACAACACACACCACACCAATCCACAACACCACACACCACAACACAACAACACACACACCACACACACCACAACACACAACACACACACACCACACACACCACACACCATACACACCACAACACACACAACACAACACATCATATCACACAACACACACACACACCACAGCACAACACAATCACCACACACACAACACACACACCATACACACACACACCAAACACACCACACCCACACACACATACACACAACACACACACCACACACACACCTACACACACCATACAACACCATACCCACACCATACCCACCACAACACACCATACACACCACAACACAACACCATACACACAACACCACACACCATACACACAACACACACACAACCGCCCACACACCAAACACACAACACACACACACCATACACACCACACACACACACCATACTCACAACACACCAACACAACACACATCACACCAATACACACAACACACACACAACACACACACAACCATACACACAACACACACACAACACAACAACACACCATACACACCACACACACACCACCACACATACACACACACACCATACACAACAACACACACACAACATCACACACCACATACACACAACAAGCACACAGACACCACACCCACATCCACAACACACTCACACACACACACACCATACACACACACCACACACAACACCATATCACACAACACACAACACACACACACCATACACACACGACAACACACACACCATACACACCACACACACACACAACAACACACACCATACACACAACACACAACACACCACATACAACCACACTCAACACCACAACACACCACACACACACCATACACACACCACACACACACACACACACCACCCACCAACCACCCCACACACACTCATGCATGGCCATGCACACAGACCTGTACACACACCACACACACACTGATTATATAAAAACTATACACACACACATAACACATACTGATATTAGAAAAACTATCAATATATGCCAACATAACAATACACCATACAAATCTGGTCCTGCTTTACTTAATATAGAGGTGACCAGATTATGAAAACACATAAAAAAAAAAAAGAAAGAAGCTGAAAGGGTAATAAGACAGACAGACAGACAAACAAGAAAAGAGAGAAAGAGGCAAAGAAAAACACCTGATATAAAAGGGCCACAGTCCCACAACAGTTCACCAGACCGAATGAACAGAAACAGCAATCAATAACAGGAATGATGACAAGCAGTATGTCCAACACATGATCAGAGAGGATGTCGTGGTGATTCAAGTTTTTCATTTAAAATCACTATTTCTGAAGAAGACGTAAAAATAAAATAAATCAACAAAGAGGAAGGGAGAAACCATGCAGATCACTAAGTATCTTATCAGTGAAAAATCCCCAAACAGACAACCATTCCCAAACCAGCAGCCCTGACCTTGGCCCCCATCATGCCCTCGGATGCCCATTGGTCCGCGTGGTCCCGATCCCCTTGTCTCCACTTGGGGCCCATTCCTCCTCGCTCCCACCATCCAGGGCACCCTAAACACACACACACACACAGGGTACACACGGCATCACACACACATGCACACACACGCACAACATGCTGCACACGCACACACACATGCATGCATACACACACACACAGGCACACACACAAACATTATTCACAGAATTACTTGAGTTTGGTAGTGATGAATATTTTTCTTCAGTTTTTGTGTAATGGTATTTGTTATGTATGGAAAGTGATTTTGTTTATATGTATGTCACTTGTCTGCTGCATAAGCCATCCCATGTTAATGCATAATGGGGGTTGGGCTTAGAATTAAGCAACAGCTTGATGCCCTGCATGTGTACATCACGTTTACACCAACAACCATCAGGAACAACAGCCATCAGGACCAGTCAACAGCCATCAGGACCAGTCAACAGCCATCAGGACCAGTCAACAGCCATCAGGACCAGTCAACAGCCATCAGGACCAGTCAACAGCCTCAGACCAGACCAGTCACAACCATCAGGACCAGTCAACAACCATCAGGACATATCAACAACCATCAGGACCAGTCAACAGCCATCAGGACCAGTCAACAGCCATCAGGACCAGTCAACAGCCATCAGGACCAGTCAACAGCCATCAGGACCAGTCAACAACCATCAGGACCAGGACCAGTCAACAACCATCAGGACCAGTCAACAACCATCAGGACCAGTCAACAGCCATCAGGACCAGTCAACAGCCATCAGGACCAGTCAACAGCCATCAGGACCAGTCAACAGCCATCAGGACCAGTCAACAACCATCAGGACCAGTCAACAACCACCACCAGGACCCATCATCAGCTATCAACAGCCTTCAACAGTCATCAACAGCTATCGAAAACCATCCATAGTCATCAACAACTATCAACAGCCATCAACAGTCCATCCAACACTAACGAAAACCATCAACAAGCCATAACAGCTATTACAACCCATCAACCGCTAACTCAACAACCCATCACAACCATCAACAGCTATCAACAGCCATCAACAGCTATTAACAACCATCAACAACCATCAACCTCCATCAACAACCAGTAACAGCCATCAACAACCATCAACAGCCATCAACAACCATCAACAGCTATCAACAACCATTAACAGCTATCAACATCCACCAACAGGTATCAACAGTCATCAACAGCTATCAACAACCATTAACAGCTATCAACAACCATTAACAGCTATCAACAACCATTAACAGCTATCAACAACCATTAACAGCTATCAACATCCACCAACAGGTATCAACAGTCATCAACAGCTATCAACAACCATCAACAACCATTAACAGCTATTAACAACCATCAACAGCTATCAACAACCATCAACAGCTATCAACAGCTATCAACAACCATCAACAGCTATCACAAACCATTAACAACCATCACAGCTATCAACAACCATCAACAGCTACAACACCATTAACAACCCATCACCAACCATCAACAAACCATCACAGCTATCCACATCGCATCCCAACAGCCACCAACAGTATCAACAGTAGTCATCAGCAGTAGTCATCAACAGTAGTCATCAAAAACCATCAACCATCAAAACCAGTAACACCATCAACAACATCAACAGCCATCAACAACCATCAACAACCATCAACAGCTATCAACACCTCAACAGCCATCAACAGCTATTAACAGTCATCAACAGCCATCAACAACCATCAACAACCATCAACAGCTATCAACAACCATCAACAGCTATCAACAGGTATCAACAGTCATCAACAGCTATTAACAGTCATCAACAGCCATCAACAACCACAACAACCATCCATCAACATCAACAGCTATCAACAACCATCAACCAGCTATAAACAACCATCAACAAACCATTAACAGCTATTAACCGTCATCCAACAGCCAGCAACAACCATCAACAGCTATCAACAACCCTCAACAGCTATCAACATCCACAACAGGTAACAAAATCATCAACGAGCTATTCAACAGTCATCAACTAGTCATCAGCAGTCACACAACCCATCAACAGTTATCAGCAGTCAGCAACAGCTATCAACATCCATCAACAGGTATCAACAGTCATCAACAGCTATCAACAACCATCAACAGCTATCAACAGCTATCAACAGTCATCAACAGCCATCAACAGCCATCAACAGCAATCAACAGTCATCACAGTCATCAACAGCTAGTCAACAGTCATCAACCTCACAGCATCATCACAACCATCAACAGTTATCCAGCAGTCATCACAACCATCAACAGTTCATCAACATCGTCATCATCAGTTTAACAACAACCATAAACAATTAATCAACAACCATAACAGTCATCACAGTTATCAGCCAGTCCATCAACAGCCCTCACAACCACAACAGAAGTCATCAACATCATCAACAGTCATCAACAGCTCTCACACTGACCTTGTCGCTTTTTCCTCCATGTATTGCCGCGCCCTCCGTTTCCCCTCTGTTACAGAAACACACACACCGGTACTTTTCCTCTGAAGCTGGGTGGTTTTCTGTCTGGTCTTCTGTCTGACTGTCTGTCTGTCTGTCTGACTGTCTGTCTCGTCTACTGCCTGTCTGTCTGTCCTGTCTAGCTGTCTGTCTGTCTGTCTGTCTACTGCTGTCTGCCAGCCTGCCTTCTATCTGACTGTCTGCCTGCTGCCGTTCTACTGTCTTCTGTCTGCCTGCCTGCCTGCCGCCTGTCTATCTATCTGTCTGTCTTCTATCGCCTCCTGCCTGCCTGCCTTTCTATCTGTCTGTATGTCTGTCTGTCTCCTGACCTGCCTGCCTGCCTGTAGTGTCTGCCTGCCTGTCTATCTGTAAAGTCCTGTCAGTCTGTCTGCCTGCCTGTCTGTATGCTGCCTGCCTGTCTATCTGCTGTCTGTCCTGTCCCTTGCCTGCCTGTCTATCTGTGGTTCAGTCGTCGCCTGTAGTCTTGTCTCCTGCCTGCCTGCCTGGCCGCCTGTCTGCCTGCCTGCCTGCCTGCCTTGTTTCTGTCCTGTCTGCCTGCCTGCCTGTCCATGCTGTATGTCTGCCTGCCCTGTCTAACGTTTGTCTGTCTGTCTGTCTGTCTGTCTGTTCTTTCTATGTGTCTGCCTTGCCTCCTGTGTGTCTGTGTGTCTGCCGCCTGTCTAGATGTATGTCTGCCTGCCTGTCTATCTGTCCTTTCCTGTCTACCTGTCTGTCTTCCTGCCTGCCTGTCTGTCTGTCTGTCTGTCTGTTTTGCCTGCCCTATCTGTCTGTCGTATCCTGTCTGTCTGTATGTCTTTCGTCTGTCTGTCTGGCCTGCCTGTCTGTATGTCTGTTTGCCTGCCATCTGTGTGTCTCAAAAAAACCATAATTAGGCTTTACATTACTTTAACAAATAGAAAAAACCTATGAAAAAACTATGTATAACTGGCTTTAACCCACTATGGTACCTGTCTTCACCTGTGCGAGAAACACCCCGCGTCTTATCTAATCCCTCTCTGTACTTGTTTCATTTCCTTCCTGTGACTTCCTTCTTGACTAGTTCTTAGCCTTCTTGGTCCAATTCTCCTGCTTTTTTTTTCCCAGAAAGACTTATAGATAATAATTTCACTCTCACACCAAGTCAATGCGTTTAGGTCAGACTCGGCATGTGCTTAACAGCAAGAGATAACGCATTTATTGTTATATGACAGCCAACATCAGTTGTTCTGTCTTAGTGTTCAACGATGATGAAGGGAGAAGAAAGAAAGCAGGTGGAGGAGATCAACTCCTCCGCAGTACCTTTCATGCCTCGAGCTCCTGGGTTAGCCAGTCACACCCTGCCGTCCCATCGGCCCTGAAAACATGACATCACCACACTGATTACATTTCTGATTTAACCATCACACTGTCACCCACAGCCTCCCCCCCCTCCTTCCCCCAGAAAACATGACATCACCTCCCCCCTCCTTCCCACTGAAAACATACAACACCACACTGCTTACATTTCTGAGTTAACCATCATCACTGACACCCCACACCTCCCCCCCCTCCTCCCCTGAAAACCATTACATCACCACACTGATTACATTTTCTGATTTTACTCATCACTGTCCACCCCACAGCCTCCCCCCCCCCCTCCTTCCCCAGAAAACCATGACATCACCACACTGATTACATTTCAGATTTTACCATCATCACTGTCCCCCCACAGGCCTCCCCCACCCCTCCTTCCCCCGAAAACCATGACATCACACACACTGATTACATTTCCTGATTTTACCATCATCATACACGCACAGCCTGTCCCCCCCCCCCCCCTCCCCCCCCCCCCGCCCCCCCCCATACCGCCCCCCTCCCCCCACCACCCGTCCCCCCCTCCCCCCCCCCCGCCCCCTCCCCCGCCCCCCTCCCCCCCTTCCCCCGACCCCCCCCCCCGCCACCCCCCCCACGCCCCCCGCGCCCTACCCGCCCCCCGCCACCCCCCCCCCCCCTCCCAGCCCCCCCCCCCCCTTCCTGCCCCCCCCCCCCCCCTCCCCCCCCCCCCCCACCCCCCCCCGAGCCACCCCCCACCCGTCCCCCCCCTCCCCCCCCTCCCCTTCCCCACCGCCCCCCCCCCCCCCCCTGCCCCCCCCCCCCCCCCCCCCGCGCCCCCCCCCCCCCCCCCCGTTTCCCCCCCCCCCCCTCCCGCCCGCCCCCCCCCCCCCCCCCCCGCCCCCATCCCCCGCCCCCCCCCCCCCCCCCCCCTCCCACCCTCCCCCCCCCCCCCCGCCCCCCCTCCCCCTCCCCCCCCTCTCCCCCCTCCCCCCCCCCCCCCCAGCCCCCCCGCCCTCCCCCACCCCCCGCCTCCCCCCCCCCGCCCCCCCTCCCCCCCCCGCCCTGGCGCCCCCTCCCCCCAATCCCCCTCCTCCCCCCTCCCCCCCGCACGGCCCCTCAACTTCCCCCTAAAACCATGACATCACCACACTGATTACATTCTGATTTACATCATCACTATCACCCCACCAAGCCCCCAGAAAAAGGTCATGTTCACTAATTAGGCTCTCAGAGTTTCAACAATCACTGTTATTGCAACCTCAAAAGCTTGCTTGATAAAGATAGTGTCACAGTGACATTTTTCTGGTCATTATCACCAATCTCCACTCTCTTGTCTTACGACCCTGAAAAGAATGTGTCATAGTGACCATTTCCAATCAATCTCTTCTAACAACCATCTTCCCATTGCCCCCCCACCCTCCCCCGACCTCCTCTAAAAAAAAATTCCCATTTTGCATTTGTTGATTCTGCAAAGATGAAAAATGATTGCTTTCTATGACATTGTGGATTCTGCAAAGATGAAAACTGATCGCTTTCTTTGACATTGTGGATTCAAGCAAGTCTGAGCTTTTCCATTCCTTTGTTTCATATCTTCCTCCTTCTCCTTGTCTAGGCTTCATACGTTGATATCTTGATACACACACTGTGGAACTACCGATCATATAGT
This sequence comes from Rapana venosa, assembly GCA_028751875.1. Taxonomy (NCBI): domain Eukaryota; kingdom Metazoa; phylum Mollusca; class Gastropoda; order Neogastropoda; family Muricidae; genus Rapana; species Rapana venosa. The sequence continues at coordinate 22,837,745 of CM054168.1, read as the reverse complement.
TTCACATCTTCCTTCTTATCAAGATTTTGTATGTTGATACATACACTCTCTACGTACCCAGCAATAATACAGTTTTATATCTTCCTTCTTATCTAGGTTTCATACATTGATACACACACACTGTGAAACTACCGATTATATAGTTTCACATCTTCCTTCTTATCAAGGTTTCATATGTTGATACACACACTCTCTAAGCACCAACCAATATATTCCTTCATATCAAGGTTTCACACCATGTATCCAGCAATTCTACAGTTTCAGCTTTTCCCCCCTGACATATAAGTCTCTCATATCTGTTTCAATCACAGTCTCGACAGATTTTTTCCTCTCTGCTGACACACCCACAGCAGCCTTCTGCATGTAATGATAAATAACAGAGACAAACATACAAGCATCGGCTGTTTTCTTCCCTTATACTAGAGTTCACCTTTTCCTCACATACATCAAGCATACCTCCCCCCTTTTCCTTGGGACAGCACTTTTTCCTAGCGTGGTTTCATGGCAGTGTTAATCTCCACCCAGCCTTTAAGTACTGGCCTTGTCTTCTTTACACTCTTCCTTTTATGAATTCTTATTCCCCTCTACACATTTCCCCCCTCTACACATTTCCCCCTCTACACATTTCCCTTTTTCACAATTTCTTTTAACACAATTCCCATGTTACACATTTTCCTTGTACAACATTTTCCTTTTTACACATTTTTCTGTTACACATTTTCCATTACACTTTTCCTTGCATCATTTTCGTTTTCGTATTTTCCTTTTACACAATTTTTGTTTTATATATTTTCCTAAACACACTTTCCATTACACATTCCGTTTACATATTTTCCTTACACATTTCCTGTTTTTACAACATTTTCCGTTTCTACACATTTCCCCCTTTTAACACATCCCCCCTTTTACAACATTTTCCTTTTCCACATATATCCCCATTACACAATTTCCCTTTACATATTTCCCCTTTACATACGTTTCAACACATTTTTCTTTACATCTCGAATTCTTTTACGATCTCTATGAGTTTTTTGTTTCCATCTTTCTCTCTCTCTCTCACATGCATGCACACACGCACAGCACACACACACACTGCACACACACTCGCACACCACAGCTCACCTGATCTCCCTTACTCCATAAGTCACCGTGGGATCCAGTAAACCCTATGGATGACAACAGGTAACGAACGACATTTTAATATACACAAGTACCTAGTAACACATGTTTGACAACAGGTAACGACGACATTTTAATCTCACATTAAACTAGTACCACATGAAGACAACATGTAACGATGACATTTTAATATTCAGATGTAACTATGTAACACCTGGATGTCAACAGGTAACGACGAACATTTTAATAATACATGTAACTATGTAACACACATGGAATGACAACAGGTAACGATGACATTTTAATATCAGATGTAACTATGTAACACAATGATTGACAACAGGTAACATCGACATTTTAATATCAGATGTAACTATGTAACACATGGATGACAACAGGTAACAACGACATTTTAATATCATATGTAACTATGTAACACATGATTGACAACAGGTAACAACGACATTTTAATATGACATGTAAATATGGAACATATAACAATGACATTTTAATATGACATGTAAATATGTAACATATGGATGACAACAGATAAAAACATTTTAATATTACATGTAAATATGTAACATATTGATGACAACAGATAACAATGACATTTTAATAAGACATGTAAATATGTAACACATGGATGACAACAGGTAACAACGACATTTTAATATCACATGTAACTATGTAATATATGGACGCCAACAGATAAAAACAACATTTTAATATGACATGTAAATATGGAACATATGGATGACAACAGGTAACAATGACATTTTAATATTACATGTAAATATGTAACATATGGATGACAACAGATAACAACAACATTTTAATATGACATGTAAATATGGAACATATGGATGACAACAGGTAACATGGACCTTTTAAATATTACATGTAATAGTACATATGTATGACAACAGATAACAACAACATTTTAAACAACAACATTTTTAATATGACATGTAAATATGGAACATATAACAATGACATTTTAATATGACATGTAAATATGTAACATATGGATGACAACAGATAAAAATGACATTTTAATACATATAACATATGGATGACGGCACATTGTTTTTAGCTACTGTTTATGTTAAATGTCAGGTCAGTCAGAGAAGTTCTCTGTTGCTGCTACTGGTATCCAGTAACCCTGTAACAACCTGTCGCATTGTGTGAGGACACCCCAAAAGAAAAAAAACAGATGGAGACTTGAGAGGAGGTTGGCTCCACCAAGAATATCCTAAAGCCCACAGAAAAGAACTATGAGAGACAATACAAAGCTCCATATGATACCGGATCGGTCGAGCCCGGGTTACCAACGGCCGCCTTTCCATGATCAACACAGGGTTGGAAGTGACAATCAGCTACTGGAGTTAAACATTAGCTTAATCACCCTTGGAACATGAACATCCCTACACACTACCAGTGCGGAAAAATCAAAGACTAGAAGTAATGAAGCGCTTAGCCGGCTATAAATGGGACTTATGGACTAGGAGAAAGTGAGATGGAAAGGATTTGTGAGACAATGACTGAAGAAGGCAACAGATTCTGTACAGTGACAAGAGACACATCACCAACAGAGGAGTGGCATTTAATGTCTGAAAGAAGTAGAGGGGTGCCTTATCAGCTGTAACACCGGGCTTCCAGCAGGATTATCAGCATCCCGGTGTCGGCCACCCAAAACATCATCACCATCATACAAATCTATGCACATCCATCTGCCCATGCAGAGGACAGAAGTAGAAGAATTTTACGAAGAACTTGAAAGAAGACCATTGATGAAGATACCAAAGAAAGACATCATCAGCATTCACGGGATTTTAAACGCCAAAGTAGGTCTCTGACTCTTACAACCAATGGGCCAGAACAGTTGTCAGTTGGAACTGAGAGACCACGACAGGGACTAACGTCTGCTGGAGTTATTGCCTGCACCCACAGACTTACCATTGCATATACCCTCTATCTCCACAAGCAGTCAAGGACAACCTGCATGTTCAAACGGCAAGATCCATAACCAAATAGATTTCATCTTAAACACCTACGTGCTTCAAATCCACATCACAGCCCAAACAAGAACCACCCTGGAGCTGACATAGGCAGCGACCACGACCTTGCATTGCTGTATTCAAAATGTAGCTAAGAAAAACAAACAGCCTGCAAACTCCACTGTCAAATTTGGAACATGGACAAACTGAAAAGATCCAGATGTGGAGGAGATCTTTCCAAGCTAACTTGGCGACGTTTTTGCGGCATTAAACCTCCTGGACAATGACAGTCAATGAACTCACCAACAACTTTAATGAGGCAGTCCGAAAACAGCAGAGGAGTACCGTCGTCAGAGGAGAATATAACACCAGCCAGGACTACAATGACAATCTTGGACCTCTGCGATACAAAAAGCACTGAACCAACCAGTCCTTCCACCCGAAAGAATACCGGGAGCCACCAAATCTTGTGAAGAAGTCAATGCTAAAGGCCAGAAGAGAATGATCAGTGATCATGTGATGAGATCGAAAAAAGCATCAAGTGGGCAACAGTAAAAAGGAAACGACACCCTGAAGAAACTCCACAAACCACTGAAACCGAAGTCAATCAGTCAGTGAAAAACACTCCGGAAACCTCCTCAAAGAAAGCTCAACTCATTGACATGTGGTCTTAGTATTGTCAAGAACTATACAACTACCCAATCCAACCTGACAAGAGCATAATAGAAGAGGAAAGCCGCACATCAGATACCCCTCGCTCATTACCTATACTAAGGAAAGAAGTGGAAGAATACCATCCGCAGTTTTACCAATTTTTAGGAAGTCCCCAGGAGCAAGACAACATACCAGCAAGCTGCTCAGCAAATGGTGGCGAAACAGTTATCCACAAATGATACAGCTATCCTGTCAGAAGATATTGGAAGACAAAACAGTGGCCAACAGAATGGACACAATCACTCATCATACCTCTGCCCTAGAAGGGGAATTTACGCCAATGCCAAAACTATAGAACAATCAGCCTCATCAGCCACACCAGCAAGATCATGCTCAAAGTTATTTTGAATTACTCAAGAAGAGGCAGAAGAACACCTTGCAGAGGAACAAGCTGGGTTCAGGGAAGGCAGGAGCACAAACGAACAGATTTTTAACTGCCACATCCTGATGGAAAAACATCTTCAACATCAGAGAGACCTGTTCCACAACTTCATCGACTTCAAGAAGGCTTTCGACAGAGTATGGCATGAAGGCCTGTGGCAGGTCCTCAGAATGTTTGGCATTGAAGAAGGACTAGTGCAAACCATTCAAGCACTATACAACACCGCAAGCAGTGCAGTCCTTCTGAACAATCAGGTCGGAGACTACTTCAAAACCACAGTTTGGGGTTCGACAAGGATGCCTGTTATCTCCAGTCCTGTTTAATCTGTTTCTTGGAAAACATTATGAGAGAGACCCTCCATGACTTCCACTCTACCATCTCCATTGGTGGCAGACCCCTCAACAACTTACGGTTTACCGATGACATTGACTCATGGGCGGAAGTAACACAGAGCTGCAAGACCTTACCACCAGACTTGAGAACAGAGCTGGAGCATATGGGATGGAGGTGAGCTCGGAGAAAAGTAAAGTATTTGTGAACAGCACGAGCAACACCACTGCTAAAATTTACATGAACGGCCAGCAACTGGAGGAGGTAGACGCTTTTAAATACCTTGGCGCTACACTCACAAAGGACAGTCGATCGACGACAGAAATCAAAGTCAGACTAGCCATGGCAACATCTTCCATGACAAAACTCACCACCATATGGAAAAGTAAAGAGATCAATTTCCCAATCAAACTAAAGCTCTACAAAGCCCTAATTCAGACTATCCTGCTGTATGGAAGTGAAACCCAGACATTGACTGCTGAAACAGCAAAGCGAATCCAGTCATTTGAAACAAAATGCCATAGAAAACTGCTGGGCATATCCTGGAGAGAACGAAAGACCAATGAATTTGTCAAGAGCCAAATAACACGGCTGGCAGGTCCACAGGAACCCCTTCTCACCATCGTCAAGAAGAAAAAGCTGACATGGTTCGGCCACGTCACCCGCCACAACACTCTGCCAAAAACAGTACTGCAGGGAACACTCGAAGGTGGCAGAAAGAGGGGAAGACAGAACAAGTCATGGATGGACAACATCAGAGAATGGACCAGGATGAATGACTCGGCACTACTGCGCAGAGGACCGAGATGGATGGAGGAGGCTTACTACGGCATCATCTTTCATGTCTCCTCCACGACTGCCAAGGTCACGGGACTGATGATGATGATGATGATGATATGTTAAAGAAAGGCTATGAATAACTTATACAATCCCCTGTCAAACTGAAGCAGAACAACACACCAAAGAAGAAAAGCAAAAGGTGATGTGCTGACTAGATATTGTGACTTGATTTTATTTCCCAATGCTTCTCTCATGTCCAGTTCAATAGATTTTGTTATAGATGTTGTTTTTGTTATTCTTAGTGATGGTACTGTTATAATTTAAAAAAAAATGTTTTGGTTTGACAGTCTAGTTAGTTGTGGGTCTTAGTTTGTCTTTTTTCCCCCCCATTATGTAGTGAGGGATTCATAGATGCTTGTACACTAGTTTTTTTGTTTGTATATTTTTTTCCTTTTCCTTTTTCTGTATGTTGGCTTGTTGTTTTTTATGTTCCTACCTGATACTGCCCCCCCCCCCCCTGGTCTTTTTCTATTACTTTTTATTATTAATGTATTATTATTTTTAATGGTGATGGGTGATTATCATTATTTTTGTATCAGCTTATTGTAATTGTATTGTAATTATCATCAAATTATTTGTCTGATCTTTTATGTTTGATTGGTATTGAATGCATATTTTAAATGTTGAAAAGTACTACTTTAAGAACATGAGTGCATATGCATAAATGTTCATGCATGTTGTGAGGAGAGGAGGAATATAATTGCTGACAGTACTGTCGATGCAATTAGGTATGGATGCATAGTATTTTCTTCTTTTTGTTTGTTGATTTTTTGTTTTTGTTGATGTTTTTATTTATTGTTTTTTTGGTTTTTTTTTGGGGGGGGGCAGAATGCTTGTTCTGTTTGTGTTTGTTTCCTTGTTTTGATTCTTGTTGTTTTTGGGGGCTTTTCATGGGTTTTTGTGTGTTGGTTGTCATTAGTTATAAAGTATGACAATGAAATGGGTTATATTGTAACCTGATATATTTTGTTTGATATTTTACTTTTTTCTCTAATTTTCTTGTAATCCAAATCTAGGTGAGTACAAATGTGCGTGTGTTTGTACGTGAGTATGTGTATGAATGTGTGTGTGTGTGTGTGTTGAGTTGTGTTGGGTTGGGCAGTGTTGTGTTGTGTTATATTGTGTTGGGTTGCGTTGCCTCAAGGTTCAGTGCAAGCACAACGCATAGCCACTCCTGAACAAGTCGTCCCTTACCTGCTCGTGGTGAGGCCTGCTTTTGCAGACAAGGGCAATGGCGAAGGGCAAGTGTTCAGCACCCTTTAAAAATAACTGTTCACTCCACTGCCTTGTGGATTAGAGGTTTTACTCAAAGGCTACATCTCATTGCAGATACCATTGAGTTGGCATCATGATGGGCATCTGGCCATGAAAGTCCTCGCTGCAGACATTGTATGATGAGTCAAATTCAAACAATGGCCCCCAGTACCTGGCAGCTCTTAAATGTCCAGGGGGTGCGAAGAATCCCCGTCTTTTACAAACCAAAGATAAAAATTGGATCAGCAAATGTTGGGTCACTTCGCAGAAGATCATTGGAAGTGATTGAGATGCTCAAACGAAGAAAAATAGATATTTGTGCAATACAGAAAGTTCGATACAAAGGAGAAGGATGTCGAATGTTAGGAGTTGGTGAGGACAGGTACAAGGTTTGGTGGAGTGGAGGAAAAGAGAACGAACACGGAGTTGGCCTACTTGTTCATGAAAACTGGCTTGAAAATGTTGTTGAAATAGAAAGATGGAGTGGTAGCTCAATGAACATGAAAATAGTTTGTGGAAAAAAGATCCTGCACATGATCTCTGCTTATGTGCCGCAGGTGGGTAGACCCGAAGAAGAGAAAGCTGACTTCTGGGTAAAACTAGGTAAGAAACTGGATGAAATACCAGGAAAAGACATTGTCGTTGTAGCAGGATATTTGAATGGACATGTTGGCAAGGACAGAACTGGATATAAAGATGTTATGGGCAGGTACAACTTTGGAGATCAAAATCAAGGAGAATTTTTTTTTCAGCTATGCCAACAGAATAGCTTACAAATCTTAAATACGTTCTTCAAGAAAAAACAAGAGCACTATATTACCTTCAAAAGTGGTGAAGCGGAAACTCAGATTGACTTCATTCTCTTCAAGGGAGATGTTGCAATGGTGACAAACTGTACAGTTATTCCAGGGGAAGAATGCCTCTCACAGCACAGATTGTTGTGTGCAGATTTTCAAATAAAAGATTTGATAAGACCAAGGAAGAAAACAATCGAGAAGAAACTGAAAATTTGGAGGCTCAAAGACAAGAACATAGCCTTAGAATATGAGCAAAAAGTGAGAGAAAAAGCGGCTGGACAAGACCATGACTGGAACCAATTGAAAGAAATCCTCATGGAAGCAGCAAAAGAAACGTGTGGAGAGACCAAAGGAAGAAGACATCGACAGAGAGAAACATGGTGGTGGTGCGATGCAGTGAAAGAAGCAATCCAAGAGAAGAAGCAAGCATTTGGGAAGTGGCAGCAAACAAAGATGTTTGAGGACAGAGAGATATACAGGAGGAAATAAAAAAAAGCCAAAAAAGCTGTAGCCCAAGCTAAAGAAAAAGCGTGGAATGAATGGTGTGTTGGACTTGATACAACTGAAGGTCAGCATAAGATGTTTCCAATTGCAGAGCAGATGAGGAAAGAACAGAAAGACATCAATGTAGCAAAATTTGTAAAAAATGAGTCTGGAAATATCATGACTGAGAAGCAAAATATTCTGCAGAGATGGAAGGATTACTTTCATGATCTGCTAAATATTGAGAATCCTCATGCAATCGAGGAAGTGGAGAAAGTTGAAGGACCTGTACAGGAAGTGACTGAAGAAGAAATCAAAAGAACAATTCCAACTATGAAAAAGAGAAAAGCCACGGGGCCATCAGGAGTGGTGACAGAAATGATACAAGCAGCAGGAGAGGAAGGAGAAAAACAACTTACGAAAATGTCAGAAGATACAGCGGACAGAACAAATGCCCTAAGAATGGAAAGACAGTATTACTGTTCCCATTTTCAAGGGTAAAGGAGATGCACTAGGTAAAAGGTAAAGGTAAAGGAGTCCCATAACCTATAAGGTCGTAGGGGAGCGAGGTGTCAGAGACCTCACTTCTCTAGGGCCAGCATATTGAGGGCGGCGCCCATCTCCTCTCCCTGCTGCTTTACCTTCCCTGACCCTAAAGAGGGCAGGTACCCATTTACAGCTGGGTGAACTGGGGGAACTGTACTGAAGCCAAGGCGCGCAAACAGTCACCCATCCAACTGGTAACCATGCTCGACGCTGCTTAACTTGGCTGGGGGAAAGCGAGTGCTCCGACCACTGAGCTATCCTAGAGCATCTCACGGACGGGATAGCTCAGTGGTCGGAGCACTCACTTTCCCCCCGCGAGATGCACTAGTATGTGAAAAATACAGAGGAATCAGGCTTCTGGAACATGGCATGAAGATCTGGGAAAAAGTATTGGAAAGAAGACTGAAGAGCCTGTGCAATATTGATGAAAAACAGTTTGGATTCCAGGCTGGCAAATCAACCATAGATGCAATATTTATTGTGAAACAACTGCAGGAAAAGTATATAGAGAAAAAAAAGAGCTTGACGCACATCTTTGTTGACCTGGAAAAAGCTTTTGATAGAGTACCCAGAAAGGCAATCCAATGGGCCTTGAGGAAACAAGGTGTACCGGAGCACACCATCTCAATGGTTATGACTGTACAAGAACTCCAGATCAAAAGTGAAAACCATAATTGGGACGTCAGAAAGCTTTGAGATAAAAGTAGGAGTGCACCAAGGATCCGCATTGAGCCCTCTGCTCTTTGTCCTCATGATGAATGAAATTTCCAAGGAAGTGGAGAGGCCAGAAGAGATCTGGTAACTGCTGTATGCTGACGACTTAGTACTGGTAGCTGAGAACAGTGATGACGCTTCTCAAAGATTTGGCAATTGGAAACAGAGATTAGAACGCAGAGGAATGAAGGTAAATGTTGACAATACCAAAGCAATGATAGTTGGAAAAGACCACAGAACACATAGAGATCAAGGCAAATACCCGTGTGGTGTCTGCCACAAAGGTGTAGGGAACAATTTGATCAAATGCTCCAAATGCCAATATTGGTGTCACAAAAGATGCTCAAAAGTCTAAAGGAGGATGGAGAATTTGTCTGCCCCAGTTGTATGAATAAGAAGGGTGAAGACAATACCGATGCAGGAAAGAAGGAGCTAGAATTTGAACAAGGGAAGATAGAAGTGGTAGACGAATTCTACTACCTGGGAGAGATGATGAGCTGCGAAACAAAATCTGAGTTAGCTGTCAGAACCAGGATTGTGAGTGCTTGGAAGAAATGGAAAGAATTGGCAAGTCTGCTCAAAAATGAGAAAATCCCACTGGAGAGACGCTGTCTGATATATAAGGCCTGCATCAGACCTGTTCTCCTGTATGGTTCGGAGACGTGGGCTTTCACAAAAACCGTTGAACGTTTGTTGAAGAGCTAAGAAAACCGAATGCTATGCTACATGACAAAGACCAAATGGGAAGATAGGATCATGAATGAAGAACTATGGAGAATGTGCAAAATTGATGATCTGAAGTCTGTAGCTAGTACCAATAAACAGCGATGGTTTGGGCACGTTCAATGGAAAGCAGACCACCACATCATAAAAAGAGCAATGAACTTCGTAGTGGATGGAAAGAGACCAAAGGGAAGACCTAGCAAAACCTGGGCTACCTGTATTGCAGATGATTTTAGAGAAAGGGGCATAAATAAGGAGGAAGCTCAAAACAGAGAGAGATGGAGAAGGCTCATCAATGTCAAACCTCCCCTGGGGGAAACATGACAAAAAAGGAAGAAGAAGAAGGGTTGCGTTGCATGTGCATGTGTGTGTATGTGTGCATGTGCGCATGTGTATGTGTGTACGAGTTATACAGTGTATTTTTCTTGTTGGGGGGGGGGGGGGGGGGAGGGTCCATTTTTGTTGTTGATGAGGTTTTTTGTTTTTTGTTTTTGGTCGCTGAGTATGTGTGTGTATGTGTTATCTTTCTATTTTTCTCTATTTCTATTTTTTTGGGAGTTAGTTTTATTATTATTGGTCATGGTAATAATGTAGTTAGATTATATTGATGAAGTTGTTTTTTGTTCCTAGATAGATGGCTTGATGAAAAAAAGCAAATGCATGGCTTATTCAATGTACCATCTGGAAATAGAAATTTGACTTGACTTGACTTGACACTCACATACACACACACTCACTCACACACACATACATGCACACACACACACACACACACTCACACCACACTCTCACACACACACACACTCACACACACACACTCTCTCTCTCACACTCTCTCACACACACTACCACACACACACACACACAGACACACACACACACAGACACACAGACACACAGACACACAACACACAGACACAGACAGACAGACAGACGGGACAGACAGACGGGACAGACTGACCGGTGGCCCCATGGACCCAGGCAGGCCGGGCAGCCCTGGTTTTCCTGCAGCCCCGGCAATGCCTGGAGGTCCTAGCGGTCCTGAGGGACCTGGAGGACCCTGGAGACGACACAGCACGATGTAAAGGTCAGTGTAGCACACAATAACAACAACAACAACACACACATCTCTATCTATAATCATAGACAGGCAGGGGCAGGAGGGCCCTGGTGACATAGTCTTGGCATCTTCAGTCAGTCTAGGGCAGTAACGCCATCAGACAGTTGCAGTACAGGGCCATGAGAAATACAAGTGCACACACATCTGTCTATCTATCTATCTATCTATCTATCTATCTATCTATCTATCTATCTATCTATCTATCTATCTATCTATCTAAATATCTAAATATCTTTCTAAATATATATCTATACATCTATATATACATCTATATATATAAAATGAACAGACACACAGATAGACAGACAGACAGACAAACAGACAGATAGATATGTAGCTAGACAGACAGACAGACAGATAGCTAGCTAGATAGATAAATATAGATAGGTAGGTAGTCAGGTAGATATGTACATGGTGCGAGTATACCAAAAGTTGAACAGGGGACAAACTGTTTCCCTCAACCACATCACTTCCCTGTGGGGATGGGGGGTGGGGGGGGGGGGGGGGGGCTGTCAGTATAAATAGCATCCCCACCTTCTGGAAATTCTGTGCTAGGAATGCCCTCTTTTCTATCTCTCTCTTGGTTCTGCCTTGTTCCTTTTTCCACAGTCACCTCCTTGTTGTCTATGTTCTGCCTTCTTGGTCCCTTCTCCTGCCTTTTGTTTTGGATGAGACTATAAACCGACGCCCCGTGTGCGAACACATGCAGAACATCTTGCGCACACGTTAAATCCTGTTCCGCTTTTCGAAAGAGTAGGCCATTGTGTGCTGGTGGGAACACATGACAAAATTTACAAAACCGCATACACATGGGGACTGGATGTAAAAAAAGCACATGAGTGCTTATTCCATTATCCTTGAGGAAAAAAAAAAGTCATCTGAGCGATTTGATTTGTAGCTTTACAAGATTCAGTGTATATAAATTCTATACATTATCATTATTATTATTATTATTATTATTATTATTATTATCAAAGACTTTAAAGATAACAATCCTCTTCCATGTCAAAAACAGATGCACCGGGCCTGACTTGCTTAACGGCAGTGCAATGTATTTTCACTCATATAACAGATAACATTAGTTACTACTGTCTGAGCATTGGATGAAGAAGAAGAAGAAGAGAAATCACAGCACTGTGGTGTTCTTCATAGCAGCAGCAAAACAGGCAGGAAAAAAAGACACAGAGCACAGAAACAGAGGAACGCACTGGAAGGCAGGCATCCAATCAGACAAGCACACTGAGGAAAAGAAAGAAAGAAAGAACAAAGGCAAAGAAAAGTTTTTAAAAATTGAAAACCCCCTAAACCAAAAAAACCCCAAACCCAACAACAGACAAAACCAAAAGACAAGCTGTCAAATACTAATCATGGATCATGGCCTAATCCTGTTTCATCTCATAGCTTTTCCCTGCCTTCAACAGCCCAAATCCTAATCATGGCCTAATCATCTCATAGCTTTTCCCTGCCTTCAACAGCCCAAATTCTATCACCCTGCCACGTGTGTGTGTGTGTGTGTGTGTGTGTGTGTGTGTGTGTGTGTGTGTGTGTGTGTGTGTGTGTGTGTGTGTGTGTGTGTACACATTGGACTTGTTAGAACTATTAATTGTTACTGGTTGCAATGACTGTGTAAGAATGATTGAGTGCAAGGCTTTGATTTGTCTCTGCAAGATATAGGGCTATATAAATTCCATTTATCATCATCATCATCATCACCATCATTATTATTATTATTATTATTATTATTATTATTATTATTATTATTACTATTATCATCATCATTATTATCATCATTATTATTACTCACAGTTTGTCCTGGGGGTCCACTTTGACCCGGGGCACCTGTTGAACCCACAGCACCCTGAAACACAACAGGACACAACATATATTTATGCAGAATGGACGCTATTGCCGAGTGGTTAAGATCATTCAACTTCAATCCCATGGGCGTATGAAGTTGTGGGTTCAAATCTTGGTGGCCACTAGTGAATTGAAGGGCAGGGATTTTTACAATCTCCCAGGTCAACTTCAAGTGCAGACCTGCCAGTGCCTTCATTCTGTTTAGTATATTCAAATGCAGAAGACCAAATATGCATGCTAACAATCCGATCATTCATGTCAGTGTTCGATGGGTCACGGAAACACGAACATACCCAGATACATCCCTGAAGTCGGAATGCGGCTACCTTCATGGTGAGCAAAAACGGTCACATATGCAAAATCTCACCATTGGTGGAAGTCGGTGCTCTAGCTGAGAAATGAAAAAAAACCCCTTCTGACAGGACCAAGTCTCCAATACAGCCAGCTCCCTAAAGGTAGGTACCTGTGCAAACAGGCTGACAGACATCATGCTTCAGCACCTGTTTTAGAACAGTAATACAGTCATCCCACTTAACGAACCTCTGCAAACAGGCTGACGGACATCATGCTTCAGCGCCTGTTTTAGAACAGTAATACAGTCATCCCACTTAACGAACCTCTGCAAACAGGCTGACAGACATCATGCTTCAGCACCCGTTTCAGAACAGTAATACAGTCATCCCACTTAACGAACCTCTGCAAACAGGCTGACGGACATCATGCTTCAGCGCCTGTTTTAGAACAGTAATACAGTCATCCCACTTAACGAACCTCTGCAAACAGGCTGACAGACATTATGATTCAGCGCCTGTTTCAGAACAGTAATACAGTCATCCCACTTAACAAACCTCTGCAAACAGGCTGATGGACATTATGCTTCACCGCCTGTTTTAGAACAGTAATACAGTCATCCCACTTAACGAACCTCTGCAAACAGGCTGACGGACATTATGCTTCAGCGCCTGTTTTAGAACAGTAATACAGTCATCCCACTTAACGAACCTCTGCAAACAGGCTGACAGACATTATGATTCAGCGCCTGTTTCAGAACAGTAATACAGTCATCCCACTTAACAAACCTCTGCAAACAGGCTGATGGACATTATGCTTCACCGCCTGTTTAGAACAGTAATACATCATCCCACTTAACGAACCTCTGCAAACAGCTGACGGACATTATGCCTTCAGCGCCTTTTTAGAACAGTAATACAGTCATCCCACTTAACGAACCTCTGCAAACAGGCTGACAGACATTATGATTCAGCGCCTGTTTCAGAACAGACACAGGCTTCAGCGCCTGTTTCAGAACAGACAAGCCACACACACACACACACACACTGTCTGCCTGTCAGACACAAGGACCACAGACTGCCCGTCCTCTAAGCTGGAACAGGGCTACCTTTACGGCAGGCAAATTGTCGCTTACGCAAAATCTCACCATTCCTGAACCTCAGAGCTCTAGCTGCAGAACAAGGAACAAAAAAAAAACAACATAGACTGATAACATGATCACTTATTCATAGACTGATAACATTATCACTTATTCATAGACTGATAACATTATCACTTATTCATAGATATAATCATAACATTACCACTTATACATAGACTGATAACATTATCACTTATTCATAGATAGAATGATAACATTATCACTTATTCATAGACTGATAACATTATCACTTATTCATAGACTGATAACATTATCACTTATTCATAGACTGATAACATTATCACTTATTCATAGACTGATAACATTACCACTTATTCATAGACTGATAACATTATCACTTATTCATAGACTGATAACATTATCACTTATTCATAGATAGAATGATACCATTATCACTTATTCATAGACAGATTGATAACATTATCACTTATTCAAAGATAGAATGATAACATTATCACTTATTCATAGACAGATAGATAACATTACCACTTATTACAGAAAATATTAACATGATACATAAACAGATTGATAATTATTATGGGATGGGATAGCCTAGTGGTTAGAATATTGTGCTCGCAATCTGATGACCTGGGTTCAAATCCCGTTTAAGAGAAATTTTCCTCTGAAAATGACATCAGTGCAGACTCTGCTCTCCCCAAAAGTCCTTTGGATGAGACTATAAACTGAGGCCCCGTATCTTGTGCACACATTAAATCCTGTTCCACTTTTCAAAAGAGTAGGCCATTGTGTGCTGGTTGGAACAGATGACAACATTTACAAAACTGCATACACACAGGACTGGATGTAAAAAAAAAAGCACATGAGTGCTTATTCCATTATCTTCAAGCTCTTTGATTTGTTTCTTTGCAAGATTCAGCGCTATATAAATTCCATACATTATTATTATCATTAATATGAAAGAATAAATGAATGAATAAAATAAATAAATGGTTAATAAATTCATAGACAGATTGATAACATTATAACCTATTCATAGACAGAATTATAACATCACTTATTCATAGACAGATTGATAACATTATAACTTAATCATAGACAGATTGATAACATTATAACTTATTTATAGAGAGAGTGATAGCATTATTACTTATTGCAGGAAATATAAACATGTATTACTTCATCCATGATTTACAAGTGTGGCTTACAAAATTAAATGCCCATAAAAGAACAGCCTAATGATTGCAACCTAGATTGCCTATGATGGTTTGGATGGTTTTGTGGATGCATTTCCATGTGCCAAAATAGGGTTTTTCTGGAATAAAGAATTTTGACTTGACTTGGCTTGAAGAGGGAAGGTGGCAGGAAGATGAAGGTGTTCACCTGCCCTTACTAGTTAACATTTATTGATACTGATAGTGCTTGTCATGCATATATGTATTTGTAACAACAAAAGGAATTCATTTTTTTTAAAGTATAACAGAAAGAGGAGGGTATGCATGATAATAATTATTAAAAAAACACAAAAAAGTATCTGCTGATCAGGGTTCAAATCCCGTTCAAAGGGATATTTTCTCCTAAAGGTTAACATCAGTGCCAACCCCACCCCAACAATAAAAAAACCATCCTTCAGATGAGACTATAAACTGCGATACTGTGTGCGAACGCACACAGAATGTCTTGTGCACACATTAAACCTGTTCTACTTTTTGGAAAAGTAGACCATTGTGAGCCGGTGGGAATGGGTGACAAAATTAACAAAACTGCATACACACGGGGAATGGATGTAAAAAGAAACACACGAGTACTTAGTCCAAGAAGAAAAGGATAGATAAATGAATTAATTAAATTGATGAACAAGGACAAAAAACAAAGAAACGGATGTTCACCTGCCTAACAAGTAAACTGTGAGGTTCTGGGTTCCATTCCCAGCCTTGCCCTTTCTTCTCAGTTTGACAGGAAAATCATAATGAATGTCAGAGGACAGGATGGAGTGTTGTGGTCATGATCTGACAGCCCGGAATTTTTCTTTCTTTCTTCTTTCATATTGAGGGTAATGGAATAAGCATTCAATGTGCTTTTTTTACGTCCAGTCCCTGTGTGTATGTGGTTTTTGTAAATTTTATCATCTGTTCCCACTGGCACACAATGGCCTACTCTTTGAAAAGCAGAACAGGATTTAATGTGTGTGCAAGATGTTCTACTGGGTTTGCACATGGGGCCTCGACTTATAGTCTCATCCAAATGAAACCACCAGGAAGGCAGGCAGGCACCTGTTTGAGGGAACATTGCTCTGGAGTTCACATCAATACTGACTCCACTCCCCTAAACGTTCCTCCTGTGAGACTGTCAACTGAGGCCCTATGTCCAGAAGCAGGCAGAACATCTTGTGTATATGTTAAAAACCTGTTTTGTCTATTGAAAGAGTAGGCCATTTCATGCTGGTAGAAAAGGATGACAAAATGCAAAAAAGCAAGCAAACAAGCGTTGTGCTTAGCAACCAGCCCCAAAGTCAGAATGCCGATACCTTAATGGTGGGTTTAAAAAAAGTCACATTTGCAAAAATTTCACCATTGGTGAACTTACTTCTAGCTGAAGTATCACCAAAACAAATCACACAAAAAGCTGAGTGTCAAGTCTTTCGGAGGAGTCTTTAAACCAGTCATATCTATACGGTTATAGTCATATCCTTCAGATCAGACTTTAAACCAGTCATATCTATACGGTTATAGTCACATCCTTCAGATCAGACTGTAAACCAGTCATATCTATACGGTTATAGTCATATCCTTCAGATCAGACTTTAAACCAGTCATATCTATACGGTTATAGTCACATCCTTCAGATCAGACTGTAAACCAGTCATATCTATACGGTTATAGTCATATCCTTCAGATCAGACTGTAAACCAGTCACATCCTTCAGATCAGACTATAAACCAGTCACATCCTTCAGATCAGACTATAAACCAGTCACATCCTTCAGATCAGACTATAAACCAGTCACATCCTTCAGATCAGACTATAAACCAGTCATATCTATACGGTTATAGTCATATCCTTCAGATCAGACTGTAAACCAGTCACATCCTTCAGATCAGACTATAAACCAGTCACATCCTTCAGATCAGACTATAAACCAGTCACATCCTTCAGATCAGACTATAAACCAGTCATATCTATACGGTTATAGTCACATCCTTCAGATCAGACTGTAAACCAGTCATATCTATACGGTCATAGTCATATCCTTCAGATCAGACTGTAAACCAGTCATATCTATACGGTTATAGTCATATCCTTCAGATCAGACTTTAAACCAGTCATATCTATACGGTTATAGTCACATCCTTCAGATCAGACTTTAAACCAGTCATATCTATACGGTTATAGTCACATCCTTCATATCAGACTGTAAACCAGTCATATCTATACGGTTATAGCCCATATCCTTCAGATCAGACTTTAAACCAGTCATATCTATACGGTTATAGTCACATCCTTCATATCAGACTGTAAACCAGTCATATCTATACGGTTATAGTCATATCCTTCAGATCAGACTTTAAACCAGTCATATCTATACGGTTATAGTCACATCCTTCAGATCAGACTTTAAACCAGTCATATCTATACGGTTATAGTCACATCCTTCATATCAGACTGTAAACCAGTCATATCTATACGGTTATAGTCATATCCTTCAGATCAGACTTTAAACCAGTCATATCTATACGGTTATAGTCACATCCTTCATATCAGACTGTAAACCAGTCATATCTATACGGTTATAGTCATATCCTTCAGATCAGACTATAAACCAGTCACATCCTTAAGATCAGACTATAAACCAGTCACATCCTTCAGATCAGACTATAAACCAGTCACATCCTTCAGATCAGACTATAAACCAGTCACATCCTTCAGATCAGACTATAAACCAATCATATCTATACGGTTATAGTCACATCCTTCATATCAGACTGTAAACCAGTCATATCTATACGGTTATAGTCATATCCTTCAGATCAGACTATAAACCAGTCACATCCTTCAGATCAGACTATAAACCAGTCACATCCTTCAGATCAGACTATAAACCAGTCACATCCTTCAGATCAGACTGTAAACCAGTCATACCTATACAGATAAATAATATAGTCACATCCTTCAGATCAGACTGTAAACCAGTCATACCTATACAGATATAGTCACATCCTTCAGATCAGACTGTAAACCAGTCATATCTATACGGTTATAGTCACATCCTTCAGATCAGACTATAAACCAGTCATATCTATATGGTTATAGTCATATCCTTCAGATCAGACTATTAACCAGTCATACCTATACAGTTATAGTCACATCCTTCAGATCAGACTATAAACCAGTCACATCCTTCAGATCAGACTATAAACCAGTCATATCTATACGGTCATAGTCATATCCTTCATATCAGACTATAAAGCAGTCATATCTATACGGTTATAGTCATATCCTTCAGATCGGACTATGAACGAGGAGGCCCCATGTGCGAACGCACACAGAACAACTTGTGCACATGTTAAATCCTGTTCCATTTCGGAAGAGTAGGCCACTGTGTGCCGGTAGAAACAAATGACAGAATTTACAAAAACTGCTTATACACGGGGACTGGATGTAAAAACGCACATAAGTGCTTATTCCATTATCCTCAATATAAAAGAATAAATAAATAAATAAATAAAAGAATAAATAAATAAAAATGCCCATGAGTTTACTGACTTGAGCAGGTCAAAAGAACTCACGACAGTTGAAATGAGAAAGAGCAGGGAGGGAGGGAGGGAGGGAGCTCCTGACTGTCCTGGCAAAACTGGCCGGTTTATTCCCAACCATGTCCCTGGAGTTGAATGCCATTATTTTAAAGGGTGGGGGGGGGGGGGGGGGGGGGGGGGGGGGGGGGGGGATGGTCAAAAATGAAGAAAAAAAAAGTCACCATTGGTGAACCTTGGAGCTCTAGCCCAGGAATAACAACAAAACACTAAAACAAACTCTCTCTCTCTCTCTCTATATATATATATAGTTTGAGAATTATATATATTATATATATGTGTGTGTATGAATGTATGCATATTAATATATAAAGACCATCCATAAAAAGCTACGATACCAAAAAGGGCTAAAGGGAAGAAGAAGGAGGAGGAGGAGGACTGTATGGCCTCACCATGTTTCCTTTAGGTCCCACAGGGCCTTCCCCTCCTGGCTGCCCCTGTACACACACACACACACATACATATCAACACACGCACATACATATCAACACACACACACACACATATCAACACACACACACATATCAACACACACACCACACACATATCCCAAAACACACACACATATCAACACACAAACACATCAACACACACACATATCAACACACACATATCAACACACACACATATCAACACACACACAGACATACACACCAACAAACACACACACACCACACACACACACACACCAAACACACACACACACCAACACACACACACAACACATACACACAACACACAACACACATACACACAACACACATACACACACAAACACACATACACACAACACATACACACAACACAACACACACTTACAGGAGGACACACACACAACACACACAACACAGACACACACAACACATACACACACACACAACACAGACACACACAACACATACACACAACACACACAACACATCACACAAAACCCCAAAACCCACACACAAAACAACACACAACCACACAACACATACACACACACCCACACAACACAAAACAACACACAACACACACCACACAACACACACACACCACACACACAACACCCCACACAACACATACACACACACAACACACACACACACAACACACACACACACAACACACACACAACACACCCACACACACACAACAACACAACACACACATACACACAACACACACACAACACACACAACACACACACACCCCAACACACACACAACACTCACACACACCACACACAACACACACACCACACACACCAACCACACACAAAACACACCCCAAAACACACACACACACACACAACACACACACAACACACACCACACAACAACACACACACCACAACACCACACAACACACACACACCACACACACACACAACACACACAAACACAACACACACACAACACACACACAACGCATACAAACACAACACACACACACAACACACACACACACACAACACACACACACACAACACACATACACAACACACACACACAACAACATACACACAGCACACACAAACAGACACACACACAACACACACAAACACAACACACAGCACACACAAACATGACACACACACAACACACACAACACACACACAACACACACACACACACAACACACACAACACACACACTCCACACCACACAACACATACACACACACACTCACTCACACACAACACACACAACACACCACACACACACACACACACACACACACACAACACACACACACACAACACAACACACACACACACCACACACACAGACACACACACACACAACACACACCCAAAACAGACACACACACACAACACATACACACACACACACACACACAACACACCACACACACACACACACACACAGAACACAACACACACACAACACACACACACACAACAACACACACACACAACACATACACACAACACACACACACACACACAACACACACACACACAACACACACACAACACACACACACCACACACAACACACCACCACCACACAACACCACACACAACACACACACAAACCACACACAACACACACACACAACACACACACACACACACCACACACAACACACACACACACACACACACACACACACACACCCCACACACACACAACACACACACACAACAAACACCCAAAACACACACAACACAACAAACACAACACACACACAACACACACACACAACACAACAAAAACACACACACACAACACACAACACAACACAACACACACACAACACAACACACACACACACAAACAACACAAAACACACACACAACACAACACACACACACACAACAACACACACCACAACACACACAACACACAACACACACACACACACAACACACACAACACACACACACACACACAACACATACACACAACACCACCACACAACACACACACAACACCACACACACACACACACACACACTACACACACACACACCCAACAAACACACACCCACCACACACAAACACACACAAACACACTTACTGGAGGACCTGCAGGCCCGGGTCGTCCTCGAGGACCAACCACACCCCGCGGACCCTGAAACACAACACGAAACACCAGTCACCCTGAAACATGATCACGCTGAAACATGATCACCCTGAAACACAACACGAAACAACGGTCACCCTGAAACATGATCACGCTGAAACATGATCACTCTGAAACATGGTTCATCCTCCAAACATGGTGGTTTGGGATCATCCTGAAACAGGGGTCATTATGAAACATGGGTCATTATGAAACAGGGGTCATTATGAAACATGGGTCATTATGAAACAGGGGTCATTATGAAACATGGGTCATTTATGAAACATGGGTCATCGTGAAACATGGGTCATTTATGAAGCATGGGTCATCGTGAAACAGGGGTCATTATGAAACATGGGTCATTTATGAAGCATGGGTCATCGTGAAACAGGGGTCATTATGAAACATGGGTCATTATGAAACATGGGTTGTTATGAAACCTGCATACCAATACTCACAAACAGACACACCAACACTCACACACACACAGACTCACCAACTCACAGACAGGCAGACTCACCAACACTCACACACACAGACAGATTCATTGACACTCACACACAGAAAGACTCACTGACACTCACACACAGACTCACTGACACACACACACACAGACTCACCAACACTCCCACACAGACAGACTCACCAACACTCCCACACAGACAGACTGACCAACACTCCCACACAGACTCACCAACACTCCACACAGACCCACCAACACTCCACACACAGACTCACCAACACTCCCACACAGACTCACCAACACTCCCACACAGACAGACTCCCAACACTCCCACACAGACAGACTCACCAACACTCCCACACAGACTCACCAATACTCCCACACAGACAGACTCCCACAACACTCCCACACAGACTCACCAACACTCACACACACAAACAGACTCTACCAACACTTCCCACACAGACTCACCAATACTCCCACACAGACAGCTCATCAACACTCACACAGACTTACCAACACTCACACACAGAGACTCACCAACACTCACACACAGACAGACTCCCACATCACACCACAGACAGATCCCCACACTCACACACAGACGACTCACCAACACCCACACAGACAGACTCACCAACACTCCACACAGATCACAACACTCACACACAGCAGACTCACAACACTCACACACAGACTCACCAACACTCACCACAGACTGACTCACCACACTCACACACAGACTCCCAACACTCCACAACACACAGCCTCACCAACACTCACACACACACAGACTCCCCAACACTCACACACAGACAGACTCACCAACACCCACACAGACAGACTCACCAACACTCACACACAGACTCACCAACACTCACACCACACAACACACCACACACACACCACACACACAACAACACACAACACACACACACACACAGACTCACCAACACTCACACCACAGACAGCCTCACCAACACTCACACACACAGACAGACTCACCAACACTCACACACAGACAGACTTCACCAAACTCAACACACAGACTCCCAACATACTCACACACAGACTCACCAACACTCACACACAGACAGACTCACCAACACTCACACACAAGCAGACTCCCCAACACTCACCACACAGACAGACTCACCAACACTCCACACCAGACAGACTCGCCAACACTCACACACAGACAGACTCACCAACACTCAACACAGACTCACCAACACTCACACACAGACAGCCTCACCAACACTCACACACCAGACAGACTCACCAACACTCACACAGACAGACTCACCACACTCACAACACAACAGATCACCACACTCACACACACAGACAGACTCACCAACACTACACACACAGACAACTCACCAACACTCCCACACAGACAGACTCGCCAACACTCACACACACAGCAGACTCACCACACATCACAACACACACAACAGATCACCAACACTCACACACACACACACAGACTCACAACACTCACAAACACCTCACAACACACACACAGACAGACTCGCCAACACTCACACACACAGACAGACTCGCCAACACTCACACACACAGACTCACCAACACTCACACACAGACAGACATCACCAACACTCACACAACAGACAGCCTCACACACTCACACACACAGCAGACTGCCAACACTCACACACACAACAACTCGCCAAAACTCAACACAGACAGACTCACCAACACTCACACACAGACTCACCAACACTCACACACAGACAGCCTCACCAACACTCACACACAGACAGACTCGCCAACACTCACACACAGACAGACTCACCAACACTCACACACAGACAGACTCGCCACACTCACCACAACAGATCCAACACCACACAGACAGACTCACCAACACTCACACACAGACAGACTCACCAACACTCACACACAGACAGACTCACAACACTCACACACACAGACAGCTCGCCAACACTCCCACACAGACGACTCACCAACACTCCACACAGACAGACTCACAACACTCACACACACAGACACTCGCCAACACTCACACACAGACAGACTCACCAACACTCCACACCAGACAGACTCACCAACACTCACACACAGACAGCCTCACCAACACTCCACACAGACAGACTCACCAACCTCACACACAGACTCACCAACACTCACACACACACAGCTCACCAACCTCACACACCAGACAGACTCACCAACACTCACACACAGACAGACTCGCCAACACTCACACACACAGAGGACTACAACACTCACACACAGACAGACTCCCAACACTCACACACACACAGACTCACCACACTCACACACAGACAGCTCACCAACATCACACACAGCTCACCAACACTCACACACAGAGCCTCACCAACACTCACTCACACACAACTCACCAACACTCACACCAGACAGACTCGCAACACTCACACACACACAGACTCACCAACACTCACACACACAGACAGACTCACCAACACTCACACACAGACTCGCCAACACTCACACCACAGACAGACTCGCCAACACTACACACAGACACCTCATCAACACTCCCACACAGACAGACCCATCAACACTCACACAGACAGCTCATCAACACTCACACACAGACAGACTCGCCAACACTCACACACAGCAGCCTCACAAACTCACACACGACAGACTCGCCAACACTCACACAGACAGACTCACCACACTCACACCAGCAGGCCTCATCACACTCACACACAGACAGCTCATCAACACTCAACACGACAGACTCACACAACCACTCATCACAGCCTCATCACAACTCACACACCTGACAGCCTCATCAACACTCACACACAGACAGACTCACCAACATCACCACAGACATGCCTCATCAACACTCACACACAGACAGATCGCCAACACTCACACACAGACTGACTCACCACACTCCCACACAGACAGATCAAACACTCACCACACGACTCACCTAACCCACCAGACAGATTCACTCAACACCCACCAGAAACTTGCCAACATCACCAACATCCCACAAGACAGACTCACAACACTCGCACCCACACGACTCACAACACACCATCAGACAGATCCCACACCCACACAGAGAAACTGCCAACACTCACACACTCCCAAATCCCACCCACACGACTCAACCAACATACACACAGACAGTACTCACCACACACACACGACAGACTGTGAACAATTCACACTGACTCCCTATACTCCACACAGACTACACAACACTCACACGACAAACTTGCCACACTCACACAACTCACCAACACTCCACACAGACGACTCAAACCCCAACCTCACACGACTCACCAACACACCCTACTCAGACGATTCACCAACAACCTCAGCAGAGAACTTGCCAACACTCACACACTCACAAACATCCCACCACCGATCACATACTCACAACAGACAGACTCACCAACACACACAACACACAACAGACTCACTGCTCAGCTCACAAACAACTCCCACACAGACTCACCAACACACACACACAACACTCACACAGGACTCAATGACACAGACAACACTCCCACTAGACTCACCAACACTCCAGCCAACTCAACAAAACACCCCAAACATACAGACTCACCACACTCGCCCACCTAAGAATCACCAACACCCCCACACAGACTCATGAAAACTACACAGACTCACCACACACCAAACACAGACTCACCAACACTCACAGACTCACCCCAGACTCACCACCTCCACGACTCACCAACGTCCCACACTGACAGACTCAACACTCACACAGATCATACACTCAACAGTACTCACCAACACCCACACAGTGCTCACCAACAACACAGACTCACCAACACTCACACAGACTCACCATTTCACAGGTGGGCCATGGGGGCCGGATCACCACGCGTCACCCGTAGCAACACAAATACACAGACATAACCAACATACTGCACCCTGTAGCAGACAAATACACGACATAACAACATATGTACACCCTTAGCACACAAATACACAGACATAACCAACAATACTGTCACCCTGTAGCAACACAAATACACAGACATAACCAACAATACTGTCAGCATATAGCAACACAAATACACAGACATAACCAACAATACTGTCAGCATATAGCAACACAAATACACAGACATAACCAACAATACTGTCAGCATATAGCAACACAAATACCAGACATAACCACAATACTGTCAGCAATAGCAAACAAATACACAGACATAACCAACAATACTGTCAGCATATAGCAACACTACACGACATAACCAACAACTGTCAGCAATGCACACAAATACACAGACATAACAACAATACTGTCGCATATGCACACATTACACAGACATAACCAACTATGTCAGCATATAGCACACAAATACACAGACATAACCAACAATACTGTGCATTACAAGCACAAATACACAGTACATAACCAACACACTGTCAGCATTAGCAACACAAATACACAGACATAACAACAACACTGTCGCATTAGCAAACAATACACAGACTAACAACAACACTGTCAGCATATAGCAACACAAATACACAGACATAAACCAACAACACTGTCAGCATATAGCAACACAAATACACAGACATAACCAACAACACTGTCAGCATATAGCAACACAAATTCAAGTCATACCAACATACTCGCATATAGCAACACAAATACACAGACATAACCAACAATACTGTCAGCATATAGCAAACAAATACACAGACATAACCACAATACTGTCAGATATAGCAACACAAATACACAGACATAACCAACAATACTGTCAGCTATGCACACAATTACAAGACATAACCAACATACTGTCAGCATACAACAAATACACTGACATAACCAACAATACTGTCAGCATATAGCACACAATACACAGCTAACAAAATACTGTCGCTATAGCAACACAAATACACTGACATAACCAACAATACTGTCAGCATATAGCAACACAAATACACAGACATAACCAACAATACTGTCACCCTGTAGCAACACAAATACACAGACATAACCAACAATACTGTCAGCATATAGCAACACAAATACACAGACATAACCAACAATACTGTCAGCATATAGCAACACAAATACACAGACATAACCAACAATACTGTCAGCATATAGCAACACAAATACACAGACATAACCAACAATACTGTCAGCATATAGCAACACAAATACACAGACATAACCAACAATACTGTCAGCATATAGCAACACAAATACACAGACATAACCAACAATACTGTCAGCATATAGCAACACAAATACAAAATACTGTCAGCATATCTACATGCTGTCTACCTTATAGCAACACAAATACACAGACATAACCAACAATACTGTCAGCATATAGCAACACCAATAAACAGACATAACCAACAATACTGTCAGCATATCTACACGCTGTCTACCCTGTAGCAACACAAATACACAGACATAACCAACAATACTGTCAGCATATCTACACTTTGTCTACCTTAAGCAACACAAATACAAGACTAACCAACAATATGGCAGCATATTACCGTTGTCTACCCAGTACACAAATACACAGACATAACCAACAATACTGTCAGCATATCTAGCACATGTCTACTCTAGAATGCAAAACACAGACATAACAACAACTGTCAGCATTGCACACCAAGAGACAGACATAACTCACAAATACTGGCAGCATATCTACACGTTGTCTACCTATTGCAACCAATACACAGAACTATAACCAACAATACGTCAGCATATCTACAGTTTTCTAACCTTTAGCAACCAATACAAGACATAATGACAAATTTTCATGCCATACTACACGTTGTCTACCTATAGCAACAATAATACAAACATAACAAATGACTGTCAGAATATCTACACGTTGTCTACCTTTAGCAACACAAATCCACAGACATAGACAATACAGGGCATATCTACTTGTCTACTCTATAGCAACACATATACACAGACATAACAACATAACTGTAGCTATAGCAACCATGCAAGGACATAACAACATACTGTCAGCATATCTAGCAGTTGTCTACCTATAGCAACACAAATACACAGTCATAACACAATACTGTCAGAATATTACACGATTGTTCTACCTTTAGACAAACAAATTACACAGACATAACGAACAAACTGGACTTATCTAGCACTTGTCTACCCTTTACACACAAATACACAGACATAACACAATATGTCGCATTCTACACGTTGGGGGGCTACCCTATGCAACAATAAATACTACAGACATAACCAACAATGTCAGCATAAGCAACACCAATACACTGACAAAACCACATACTGTCAGGCATATTTACATGTTTAACACCTGTAGAACCCAAACACAGACATAACGAACAATCGTCGTGTATCTACATGTTGTTCTACCCTATCGCAGCACAACTACACAGACAAAACCAACAATACTGTCAGGTATCTACACGTTGTCTACCTTTAGCAACACAAATTACACAGACATAACCAAAAATACTGTCAAATAGCAACCAATCACAGACATTACCAACAATTACTTCAGCATATAGCAACACCAAACACGACAAAACCAACATACTGTCACATATAGCAACACAAATACACAAAACATAACCAACAATACGTCAGCATATGCAACACAAATACCAGACATAACCAACAATACTGTCGCATATAATAATAATAAATGTATGGAATTTATATTGCGCTGAATCTTGTAAAGCAACAAATCAAAAGCGCAATTCTAACCCTTGTCTCCCAAAAAAAAATAAGAACAATACGTGAGCATATCAGCATGGTTTCCTGTAGCAAAGCAAATAACATACAAAATAATAACAACATTAAAAAACTGTCAGGCTATCAACATGGTCTTCCTGAACCAAACAAAAAAAATTATAAAAAAAATAATGAAATACATTAACAATACCTCGCATATAACATGTCTGCCTATACCCCACCATAAACAAAAAATAATAAGATCATTAACAAAAAGAATCAGCATATTAACATGGTGCTGAAGAGAAGTATCCTTTTTGAGCATGCATGGACCAGGGGCATGTGCACATAAAAAATATACACATTTTGCATGTGCACATAAAACTAACACAGTATGATGTGCACTAAAAAATAACATGATGCATGTGCAATAAAACATATACAATGTATGCTGTGCACTAAAAAAATAACCAAAGTATGCTTGCCATAAAACATATACACATTATCATGTGAAGTAAAACATAACAATGTATGCATGTGCAGTAAAACTATACCATGTATGCATTGCACATAAAAAAATTCACTGTAGCATGTGCAATAAAACAATATGCTGTGCATGTAAAACATATACACATGTATGCATGTGCAA
Organism: Rapana venosa; assembly: GCA_028751875.1. Taxonomy (NCBI): domain Eukaryota; kingdom Metazoa; phylum Mollusca; class Gastropoda; order Neogastropoda; family Muricidae; genus Rapana; species Rapana venosa. Next base: position 22,808,214 of record CM054168.1, on the reverse strand, counting down.
AAAACAAATACCCCTGTATGCAGTGCACGTAAAACATTAAAATTTTGCATGGCCAAAACTCTACATGTGTATAAACCCACACATTGCCGCACCACACAAAAAACACACTACACAAATTTCTCTCTCCCCCTTGGGGGGGGGGGGGGGGGGGGAATGACGGAGGCCCAGTGGTTGAACATGGGGGCTCGAATCTGACGACCTGGGTTCGAATCCCATTCAAGGGGATATTTTCCCCTGGAGTTAACAGAGGCGCTGTGAACAAACGCACGCAGAACATCTTGAGCACATGTTAAATCCTGTTCCACTCTTTGAAAGAGTAGGCTATTGTGTGCCAGTGGGAACAGATGACAAAATTTACAAGCCGCATACACACAGGACTGGATGTAAAAAAAGCACATGAGTGCCTATTCCATTATCCTCGATATAAAAGAATCTCTCTCTCACCCCCTCCCTCTCACACACACACACACACACACACACACACACACACACACACACACACCACACACACACACACACACACACACCATGCACGCACACATATACGTGCGTGCGCACACACACACACACACACACTTCATCTAACTTTTTTTGTTTGGGTTAAATAGGACTCCAAGAAGGAAGGTGGCAGGACAGTTTAGACATTCACCTGCCTAACAAGTAAACCGTGAGGTTCTGGGTTCGATTCCAACCTTGCCCTTTCTTCCCAGTTTGATGAGAAAATCGAACTGAATATCAAAGACCTTCACATGAGACTATGAACTGAGGCCCCATGTAAAAATGCACACAGAGCATCTTGTGCACATGTTAAAGACTCATTACACCTTTCAAAACAACTAGACCATTTCATGCTGGTCGGAACAGACGACAATTTGTTTAGCAAACATTATTGCACACAGGTGTGGTGTTTAGATACCATCACCCAAATCAATCAGAATGTGGCTACCTACAAGGTGAGGAATAAATGGTCGAGTATGCAAAAGTCTCACTATTGGTGAAGGTTGGAGCTCTTTTGGACGAACTATAAACAAACAAACAAACAAATAAACAAAAACAAATACATAAACAAAAACAAACATACAAATACAAACAAATAAACAAAAACAAACAAACAAAGAAAAACCAAAGGTAAAGAAAAACAAACAAAAACAAATAAACAACAAACAAAAAATTAAACAAAAACAAACACAAACAAACAAATAAACAAAAACAAATAAACAAAAACAAATAAACAAAAACAAACAAATAAACAAAAACAAATAAACAAAAACAAATAAACAAAAACAAATAAACAAAAACAAACAAAACAAAACGAACAAACAAAAAAGGACTGCCAGTGAGTGAACAGCAGTTAAAAGTGGAAAGGGGAAGCAACTCACGGGTTCACCATCTGCTCCCATGCTTCCTGCCTCTCCTGCTGCCCCTGTCACTCCCTGTGTAAGACAGCAACAACAAGTATCAAACAACAAGTATCAAACAACAAGTATCCAATAACAAGTATCAAACAACAAGTATCAAACAACAAGTATCCAATGACAAGTATCAAACAACAAGTATCAAACAACAAGTATCAAATAATAAGTATCAAATAACAAGTATCCAAAAACAAGTATTAGATTGAAAAAAGACTGTATGAAATAGAACACCAGCTGCACTAACCACTGTATGCAATAAAACAACAACAACAACAAAACAAAAAAGTATTGATTGTAGGTGTTGGTGTTTTTTTTCATTTTAAGGACAAAAAAGGGAAAAGCATAAACAGACGATCATGAAAGTATTTTGCGCTATGTATCATTACCAACAAGATCAATATGATGTTTGTATATGCATTTACATTTGCGCTATGTATCATTACCAACAAGATAAATATGATGTTTGTATATGCATTTACATTTGTGATATGTATCGTTACCAACAAGATCAATACAATATTTGTATATACGTTTACATTTGCGATATGTATCGTTACCAACAAGATAAATATGATGTTTATATATACTTAACATCGAATACTTTAGAAAGAGTGTGCATGCTATAAAAAAAAAGAAGAAAATAAACGCTAAAAATGTGTTAAAAAATCCGAAGAAAACGGAAAAAGCTATGTTGTGGTTATTTCTGAGTATCATTATATTTTTGTTGTCCTGCTAAAAAAAAAAACAACCAAAAAATCCCAAGTACAAGCTGAGCTTGTCTTTATTGGTGAAAAAAAGAGGAGCAATTACAACTCTGCAACAGTTAAAAAAACAAAAACAAGTATCAAACAACAAATATCAAACAATGAACAGTACAATGCTAATAGGGAAAAGTCTTTTTAAAATAATTACAACAAAAGTTACAGAAACAATAAAAATCATAACAATTTTCAAACAACAGACATTGCAAAGCTAATAGGAAAAAAGTTATTAAAAACATTACAACAAAAAGTACCGTAAAAATATCAAAGAACTCAAAAGCATATGGAGAAAACAGTATTCAGATAAATATCTTCAGAAAAAGTAAGCATGTTTTTCACCTCTCTTAATCTCTCTCACTCACACACACAAGAGCACGCATGTGTGCATGCACATGCACATGCATGCATGTGGGCACACACACAGACACACACACAGAAACACACACACATCACAAGGTCTTCATACAGAGAGAGAGAGAGACAGAGAGAGACAGAGAGAGAGAGATTCACAAACTATACCTTCTTCACTTTTCTCGCTGAAGTACCTTCTTTATTATCAAGAAGAATCGTTTCTTTCTGTTTGCTTTCAAGTTAACATACAAGTCTAAATCTGTATACCAACAATATCAAAGCCTTTTCTGAACACAACATGAATGCTATATTCTGATTGTTTTTCTTTCTCTCTCTTCTTCTTCTTCTTTGTCTTCTTCTCTCTTGCTGTTAATTCTGTCCCTCTTTCTCCTTATGTCCTCTTTTTTTCCTCAGAAAACCATTCAAGTCACAATGAAAACAAACAAACATGTATGCTTTCTAGCTGAGAATGTAAAAATGCACAGATCCACTCAAAAGAAAACAGCTACACACAAACATACATGCGTGTGCACACATGCAGCACACCCATCCATCTGAGCACACACACTCACACCCCCCCCCCCACCACTCCGCACACACGCAGAATACAGCAGAAATTTCCACTCAACCCTATGACCTTTGACACCTGGCAGTCCCGGCATTTTCCCGGGAAAAACCCGGTACACCGTAATACACAATAATGACTATAATAACACAGTACCCTCAATACATAATAATGACTATAATAACACAGTACCCTTAATACATAATAATGACTATAATAACACAGTAGATAATAATTACACAGTACATCCTGTAATACACAATAATGACTATAATAACACAGTACACCCTGTAATACATAAAAATGACTATAATAACATAGTACACCCTGAAATACATAATAATTACACAGTACACCCGGTAATACATAATAATGATTATAATAACACAGTACACCCTGTAATACATAATAATGACTATAATAACACAGTACACCCTGTAATACACAATAATGACTATAATAACACAGTACCCTTAATACATAATAATGACTATAATAACACAGTACCTAATAATTACACAGTACACGCTGTAATACATAAAAATGACTATAATAACACAGTACCCTTAATACATAATAATGACTATAATAACACAGTACCCTTAATACATAATAATTACACAGTACACCCTGTAATACACAATAATGACTATAATAACACAGTACACCCTGTAATACACAATAATGACTATAATAACACAGTACACCCTGTAATACACAATAATGACTATAATAACACAGTACACCCTGTAATACATAATAATGACTATAATAACACAGTACACCCTGTAATACACAATAATGACTATAATAACACAGTACACCCTGTAATACGTAATAATTACACAGTACACCCTGTAATACATAATAATGACTATAATAACACAGTAACCCTGTAATACATAATAATTACACATTACACCCTGTAATACATAATAATGACTATAAAAACACAGTGCACCCTGTAATACATAATAATTACTCAGTACATCCTGTAATACATAATAATGACTATAATAACACAGTACACCCTGTAATACATAATAATGACTATGATAACATGGTACACCCTGTAATACATAATAATTACACAGTGCACCCGGTAATACATAATAATGACTATAATAACACAGTACACCCTGAAATACATAATAATTACACAGTACACCCATAATACATAATAATGACTATAATAACACAGTACACCCTGTAATACATAATAATGACTATAATAACACAGTACACCCTGAAATACATAATGACTATAATTACCACAATATTTAATCTATATTAGATCAGGGTGTCAGGGTGTCAATATCAGATCAGGGTGGCAATATCAGATCAGGGTGGCTATATCAGATCAGGGTGGCTATAACAGATCAGGGTAGTTATAACAGAGTGGCTTTATCAGATCAGGGTAGTAATATTAGGGTGGCTATATCAAGGTGGTCTGTTTACCTTGTCACCAGGTGGCCCCTGCATACCTCTCTCTCCATCATTGCCAGGACGACCCTGAACAACAACAAACAATGAAAACAATGATAATCATACACATCCACACACATACCCTGAACAAACAACAAACAATGATAATCATACACATCCACACACATACCCTGAACAACAACAAACAATGATAATCATACACATCCACACACATACCCTGAACAACAACAAACAATGAAAACAATGATAATCATACACATCCACACACATACCCTGAACAACAACAAACAATGATAATCATACACATCCACACACATACCCTGAACAACAACAAACAATGAAAACAATGATTATCATACACATCCACACACATACCCTGAACAACAACAAACAATGAAAACAATGATTATCATACACATCCACACACATACCCTGAACAACAACAAACAATGATAATCATACACATCCACACACATACCCTGAACAACAACAAACAATGATAATCATACACATCCACACACATACCCTGAACAACAACAAACAATGATAATCATACACATCCACACACATACCCTGAACAACAACAAACAATGATAATCATACACATCCACACACATACCCTGAACAACAACAAACAATGATAATCATACACATCCACACACATACCCTGAAACAACAACAAACAATGAAAACAATGATAATCATACACATCCACACACATACCCTGAACAACAACAAACAATGATAATCATACACATCCACACACAATACCCTGAACAACAACAAACAATGATTATCATACACATGCCACACATACCCTGAACAACAACAAACAATGAAAACAATGATAATCATACACATCCACACACATACCCTGAACAACAACAAACAATGAAAACAATGATTATCATACACATCCACACACATACCCTGAAAAACAACAAACAATGAAAACAATGATAATCATACACATCCACACACATACCCTGAACAACAACAAACAATGAAAACAATGATAATCATACACATCCACACACATACCCTGAACAACTACAAACAATGATAATCATACACATCCACACACATACTCTGAACAACAACAACAAACAATGAAAACAATGATAATCATACACATCCACACACATACCCTGAACAACAACAAACAATGATAATCATTACACATCCACACACATACCCTGAACAACAACAAACAATGATAACATACACATGCACACACATACCCTGAACAACAACAAGCAATGAAAACAATGATAATCATACACATCCATACACATAATCTGAACAACAACAATGATAATCATACACATCCATACACATACCCTGAAAAACAACAAGCAATGAAAACAATGATAATCATACACATCCACATCAACACACATACCCTGAACAACAACTTCTTCTTCTTCTTTCTTTCATCTGCCGCTGGTGCCTTTCGGCGTCGCGGGGAGACACAGACGTCTGTCTGCAGCAAGGCGGGAGGCTTGATGTAGTGACAGGTCATGGGCTCGCAGGGTGTCAGCCACAGAGTCGCTCCATCGTCTCCTTGGTCTATCTCTGGCTTTCCAGCCATTGTATTTGGTGGTGTATGCCCATAGGGCTGGTTGGTTGGGCGGCATTCTAATGAGGTGACCAAACCACCTGATCCTTTGTTGTTCGATATGGTGGAGAATTGGTGTTAGTCCAACCATGTCTCTGATCACCTCATTCTTGATCTTGTCGCGTCTGGTCTTGTTGACAGCTTTTCTCAGGCAGTGCATTTCACATGTGACCAATTTTCTCTCTAAGGCTTTTGTTAGGGCCCATGTCTGACACTGGTATGTGAGTGTTGGAACGAAGATGGCGTTGATGAGTTTTGCCTCAGTGCTCATTGGGATGCTGGAATGTTTTAGAAGGGCGGTGAGTTGGTAACTGACTGCTTTCACTTTCTGGCATCTTGTTTCTATCTCTCTGTCCTTTTTTCCATCTTCAGTGAAGAGGCTGCTGAGGTATTTAAATTCTTTGGTCTGTTTCAGCTGGGTGCCGTTGATGTTGATGTCCAGCTTTCCTGGATTTCTGCTGACAGACATAACTTCTGTTTTGGTGATACTGATCTTTATGTCATACCTCTCGCAGCTTGTGTTGAGTTGGTCTGTGTGTTCTTGAAGAGCTGCTTTGTTCTGATTCATCAAGGACTGGTCATCAGCAAACAATTAATAGTTCATTCAGGGCCTCAAGATCTGGGTTGGCTTCCTTTGTGATCTGGTCCATGTAGATCACAAAGAGAAGGGGAGAGAGTACGCAGCCTTGCCTGACCCCTGATGTAACCGGGAACCAGTCGGATGTTCCACTGGCTGTTCGGACTGCGCTCATACTGTTGGCATAGATTGCTCTGATGTTATCAAGCAACTGCCCCTTCACGTCGTACTGCTCCAGGATCTTCCAGAGCTTGTCTCTGTTGACTCGGTCGAAAGCTTTTTCTTGATCAATGAATACTGTATGCAGGTCTTGGTTGTATTCGATGGCTCTTTCACACAGCTGTCGGAGTGCGAAAATGGCATCTGTGCACCCTCTTCCTTTCCAAAAGCCAAACTGGGCATTGCTCAGTAGATGTTCTGCTTTGGCTCTTGTGCGCTGTTCCAGAATCTTTGCATACATTTTCCCTACATGGCTGAGAAGCGAAATGCCTCTGTAGGTGCTGCAGTCTCTCTTGCTGCCCGTCTTCTTCCAAATTGGCACCACTATTGCATTTTGCCAGTCCATTGGTACTTTCCTCTCTTCCCATGCTTTCTGGAAGATGATGGTGAGCCACTTAACTCCCGTTTCTCCGCATGCAAGGATGGCTTCAGTTGTTATGCCGTCATCGCCTGCTGCTTTGCCCTTTGGGCTGGTCTTAATTGCTTTTCTTGTTTCAGCTTCAAGGATTTGGGGCTCTAACTGGTCTTTATATCGTGGTGAGAACTGAGAGCTGAAAGCTTGTACTCCAGATGGGTTTAAAAGATCTTTAAAATAGTCTTCCCATCGTTTCAGAATTTCCTCTTCTTTGTGCAGTGCCTCTCCATTTGCATCATTTACTGTTGTTGGATTGAATGGCTCATCTCTTACTCTCATCGTCTTCACACTTTTGAAAAATTCTCTTGGGGAGTTCTTGCAAATTTCACTTAACTTCTCTCCATAAGTCACCCAAGATTTTTCTTTGGAGACTTTCACAACACAATTACTATGTCTTCTTGAGATTCTGTACTTGATGTAGTCCTCTTCTGTCTTGGTCTTGGCCCAAGCTTTATATAGCTGCTTTTTTTTCTTGATGGCTTCCTTCACCTCTTGGTTCCACCAGGCTGTAGCTTTCCTGTTTTTACCTCCACATTTTTTTGTCCCGCAAACTTCCCTTAAGGTGTTCAAGAGAGCTGGCTTGAAGGTGTCCCAGACTTGCTCCATGTTGAGAGGTGTTGTATCAATGGAGTCAAGTTTCAACAACAACAAACAACATAAAAACAATGATTATCATACACATGCACACACAAACCGTGAACAACAACAAACAATGTAGAAACAATGATAATCGTACACATGCACACACATACCCTGAACAACAACACCGTAAGACCAATGATAATCGTACACAAGCACACACAAACCCTGAACAACAACAAACACGGTAAAAAACAATGATAATCGTACACATGCACACACAAACCCTGAACAACAACAAACACCGTAAAAACAATGATAATCGTACACATGCACACACAAACCCTGAACAACAACAAACAGTGTAAAAACAATGATAATCGTACACATGCACACACAAACCCTGAACAACAACAAACAGTGTACAAACAATGATAATCGTAGACATCCTGATGGACACTCTAGCGGAGTGGTCAAGACTGTTTGACCTCAATCCTATGGGTCTATGAAGTCATGGGTCTGAACCTCAGCAGCGTCTGGTGAATCAAGGGCGGGGATTTTTACCATCTCCCAGGTCAGCTTCAAGTGCAGACCTGCCAGTGCCTAAATCCCCATGTATATATACACATGCAGAAGATAAAATATGCATGTTAAAGATCCTGTAATTCATGTCAGCATGGAGTGGGTTACAGAAATACCCAACATACATCAAGAAGTCACAATGTGGCTACCTTCAAGGTTGGCAAAAACTGCGGCATACGCAAAATCTCACAATTGGTGAACCTCAAGCCAAGGAACAAACAACAACAAAAATGATAATAATAAAATAATAATGAATATCACCAACTTTGGAGTGAAGATATTGCTGAGGAACATTCACTTCGCATTGTCCTGGTCAATGTCATTTTGCCAAGATTTACTCTCTAAAGCCACCACCACTGGTAAATTTCATTAAAAAAATCCTGTCCATTTTTCTTTTCCACTCCTTTATTCATTGTTGTTTCTCCCCCCCTCTCCATGGTCTGATTTCAGTGACAAATGGTTCAACAGCAAGTCATGCTTATTGTTCACAATAAAAAGTCATTCGTCTTGCATGAAAAAACTTTCTCCGATGGGGATGCCGGGGGCCTTTAAGTATAAATACCATCCCCACCCTCTGGAAACCCTGTGCCAGGAATTCCCTCTTTTCTATCCCTCTCTTTGTTTCTACCTTGTTCCTTTTCATCCTGTCCCCTCCTTCTTGTCTGTGTTTTGCCTTCTTTGTCCATTAAACTGCCTTTTTCCAGAAAGACTTCAAAGACAACAATACTCTCCCACACTGAATGATGTGCTGTTTGACTTGTCAGGCCTTTAACAGTGGCAGAAAAATAGTTGCTGTCTGAGCATTCAACAAAGGAGAAGAGGATAAACATTTGCTGTAACATGCCTTACATTACAAGTATGTGTGTGTGTGAGTAGGTGTCTGTGTGTGTGTAAGTGTGTGTGTGTGTATACATGCATGTGTGTATGTGTGTTTCCATGTCAGTGTGTTTCTGTGTGTGTGTGTTTCCATGTGTGTGTTTCTCTGTCTATGTGTGTATGTGTGTGTGTTTTTCTGTGTGTATGTGTTTTCTCTCTGTGTGTGTATGCATGTAACATATGTGCATCAGCATGTCCGTGCATGCACCGATGTGTGTGTGTGTGTGTATACACGCATGTGTGTGTGTGTGAGAGAAAAGAAGGAGAAAGCCTGCCTCACCCTTTTGCCCATGGGTCCTGGAGGGCCTGGCAATCCCATGGGTCCCATAGGGCCCTGAACACACCATCACTTTCTTCATTATTGTCAACAACAACAAACGACAACAACAACGACAACAATGACAATGACGATGATGATGATGACAAATTTAATGATGATGATGTAGACAACGACAATGACAACAATCATAATAATAATACTAATAATGATACTACTACTACTACTACCACTACTTTTCATCTATTTTCTGCCTTCTTGGTCCATTCTCCTGCCTTTTTTTTCTAGATATACTTAAAATATCAAAATTCTCTCGCACACCAAAATCAGATGCGCTGGGCTTGACTTGTCAGGTGCTAAACGGCAGCACAACACCTTTTTTGCTCATGCGACAGACTACAATGGTTGCTGTCTGACCCTTCCACAATGCAGAAGAAAAGAACCCACAACAGTTAGAAATGGGAAAGAGGCGAGAGGTCCCCACTGTCCTGGCAGGTTCAATGGCCAGTAGTATCCCCACAGGCAGAGTATGGCTACCTTAACAGTGGGGGAATGCCCCCCCAGTTGAACAGACAAAAATCTCACCACTGGTGAACAACCCCAGAGCTCTCGCGGAGGAAGAAGAAAGAACCACCACCACCACCACCACCACCACCACCACCACCACTACCACCACCACCACCATCACCACCACCACCAAGAAAAAGAGTGTGCAGGAGTGTGTCATCCACAGAGCCATAAAAACATCCCTGCCTGGCCTGTTCCTGGCCTGTTCCTGGCCTGTTCCTGGCCGCACTAACTGACACTTTCTGTCCGCAGCCAAGGTGTACACTGAACACGGTGATCGCTGGGGCACAGTTGTAGTACCCATCAGTGTTACAGGTGCTAAAGTTACCTGTTCACCAGTGTTGCAGTACCCATCAGTGTAAAAGGTGTTAATGTAACCTGTTCACCAGTGTTGCAGTACCCATCAGTGTTACAGGTGCTAAAGTTACCTGTTCACCAGTGTTGCAGTACCCATCAGTGTAAAAGGTGTTAATGTAACCTGTTCACCAGTGTTGCAGTACCCATCAGTGTTACAGGTGCTAAAGTTACCTGTTCACCAGTGTTGCAGTACCCATCAGTGTAAAAGGTGTTAATGTAACCTGTTCACCAGTGTTGCAGTACCCATCAGTGTTACAGGTGCTAAAGTTACCTGTTCACCAGTGTTGCAATGTTCAAGTTACCTGTTCACCAGTGTTGCAGTACTCATCAGTGTAACAGGTGTTAATGTAACCTGTTCATCAGTGTTGCAATGTTAAAGTTACCTGTACACCGGTGTTGCAATATCCATCAGTGTTAAAGGTGTTAAAGTTACCTGTTCACCGGTGTTGCAATATCCATCAGTGTTAAAGGTGTTAAAGTTACCTGTTCACCGGTGTTGCAATATCCATCAATGTTAAAGGTGTTAAAGTTACCTGTTCACCGGTGTTGCAATATCCATCAATGTTAAAGGTGTTAAAGTTACCTGTTCACCGGTGTTGCAATATTCATCAATGTTAAAGGTGTTAAAGTTACCTGTTCACCGGTGTTGCAATATCCATCAATGTTAAAGGTGTTAAAGTTACCTGTTCACCGGTGTTGCAATATTCATCAATGTTAAAGGTGTTAAAGTTACCTGTTCACCGGTGTTGCAATATTCATCAATGTTAAAGGTGTTAAAGTTACCTGTTCACCGGTGTTGCAATATCCATCAGTGTTAAAGGTGTTAAAGTTACCTGTTCACCGGTGTTGCAATATTCATCAATGTTAAAGGTGTTAAAGTTACCTGTTCACCGGTGTTGCAATATTCATCAATGTTAAAGGTGTTAAAGTTACCTGTTCACCAGTGTTGCAATATTCATCAATGTTAAAGGTGTTAAAGTTACCTGTTCACCGGTGTTGCAATATTCATCAATGTTAAAGGTGTTAAAGTTACCTGTTCACCAGTGTTGCAATATTCATCAATGTTAAAGGTGTTAAAGTTACCTGTTCACCGGTGTTGCAATATCCATCAATGTTAAAGGTGTTAAAGTTACCTGTTCACCGGTGTTGCAATATCCATCAATGTTAAAGGTGTTAAAGTTACCTGTTCACCAGTGTTGTAATATTCATCAATGGTAAAGGTGTTAAAGTTACCTGTTCACCGGTGTTGCCCACGTCTCCCTTGGGCCCGGGAGGACCTGGTGCTCCCTGTACAGACAGACAAAGTGTCACACACACAATGTGTCACACAGACACACAGATACACAGACAAAGTGTCACACACACAATGTGTCACACACACAATGTGTCACACAGACAGACAAAGTGTCACACACACAACGTGTCACACAGACAGACAGACAAAATGTCACACACACAACGTGTCACACAGACAGACAGACAAAGTGTCACACACACAACGTGTCACACAGACAGGCAGACAAAGTGTCACACACACAACGTGTCACACAGACACACAGTCAGATAGAGTGTCACACACTCAGAGGCAAAGTGTCAGACACACAGACAGACAGTCACACAGAGAGACAGACAGAGAGACAGACAGACAGACAGGTACATACAGGGGCAAATAGGCATTGGTAGATCATGTCTACACACACTGTGGGCAAGAATGTCATGTCCACACAACACATTTCTATATCAGTATGTACAGCCATTCCAACAGGAAAGCCACACACACACACACACACACACACACACACACACACACACACACACACACACACACACACACACACACACACTTGCTCATATAACATGTGCACACACATTTGCACACATAACATGTGCACACACACTGACACACACACACACACACTGACACACACACACTGACACACATACACTCACACACACACACTCTCTCTCACACACATACTCACACACACATACACTCACACACACACACTCTCTCTCACACATACTCACACACACACACACTCAAACACACTCACACACACACTCACTTATACACACACCAATGAATGTACCATCTGGAAATAAAGTTTGATTTTGACATTGACTCTCTCTCTCTCTCACACACACTATCTCTCACACACACACTCACGCACACACTCACACGCACACTCACACACACTCACACACACACACTCACACACATACATAATAATAATAATAATAATAATAATAATAATAATGTATGGAATTTATATAGCGATGAATCTTGTAAAGCAACAAATCAAAGCGCTCAGATGACATTTAAATTCGTGTGTATGCGGTTTTTAAAATTTTGTCATCTGTTCCCACGGGCACACAATGGCCTACCCTTTCAAACAGCCGAACAGGATTTAACATGTGCGCAAGATGTTCTGAATGCATTCGCACACGGGGCCTTGATTTATAGTCTCATCTGAACCTCAATTCTGCTAATTATGTAATAATAAATCTGTATGACAATAAATCTGAATTAAACTAAAGCCCACGACAGAGAGAGAGAGAGAGAGAGAGAGAGAGAGAGAGAGAGAGAGAGACTAAAGGCTACCTTTTATTAGTGTAAACTGTGTTCAGTTTCTAATAGAATAGAGTATTAACTTCACTGATATTTGTCTTATCATACATGTTATACAAATTTTTTTTTTTTCTTTAAATACGTGCCCGTGTTATTATTTTAGACTGTTCAATATCTTAAAAGAACATAGTATTAATTTAATTAATATTTGTCTTAAAACAACATGTTATAACAATTTGACTTATATTATTAAAATGCGTGAGCATGGGTACGAATGTTTACAATGTGCGAGCGTGCGTGCGCGTGCGCGAGTGACTGTGAATGTGCGGACGTACGGGTTTACTTGTGCGCACATGAGTAAAGTGGTTTTTGTTGGGGTGGGTTTGTGGCTGGCTGAGATATTGCTGATTTGTGGATGCATTTTATCTCATGATGGGTGCGTGCTGATGTTGGACAGTGTGTGTGTGTTTTAAATACTATGTTTAAATGTTTATTGTTTTTATGTATGGCGAGTAACCCGCCGGAATTTCTCTGTCTTTGAGATAATAAAGCTTTTGAATTTGAATTTGAATTTGAATTTGACATTCGGTTCGATTTTTTTGTCAAACTGGGAAGAAAGGGCGAGGCTGGGAATCGAACCCAGAACCTCATGGTTTGTTTACTTGTTGGCAGGCAAACGTCTTAACCATCCTGCCACCTTCCTTCACACATGTACACACACACATACACAAATACACACTCTCACACACACTCTCACACTCACACACTCACACTTACACTTACACACACACACACACTCACTCACGCACTCTTACACACACACACTTACACACACACTCACTTACACACTCTTACACACACACACACTTACACACACACACTTACACACACACACACACACTCACTCACACACACTGGGGACGGGATAGCCTAGTGGTCAGAACATTGGGCTCACAATCCGACGACCCAGGTTCAATTCCCGTTCAAGGGGATATTTTCCCCTGGAGTTTACAACAGTGCAGACTCCACTCTCCCCAAAAAGTCTTTTGGATGAGACTATAAACTGAGGCCCGTACACGAACACACGCAGAACATCATGCGCATATGTTAAATCCTGTTCCACTTTTCGTAAGAGTATGCCATTGTGTGCCGGTGGGAACAGATGACAGAATTTACAAAACTGCATACACATGGTAACTGGATGTAAAAAGCACATGAATGCTTATTCCATTATCCTCAATATAAAAGAATAAATAAAAAAACAAAAAACCACACTCTTACACACACACTTACACACACACATATACACTCACACACTCACTCACACACTCTTACACACACACACACAAACACACACAAACACACACACACACACACACACACACACACACACACAAACACACACACACACACACACACACACACACACACACACGCACTCACCACACGTCCTGGCAGCCCAGTGATGCCCATAGGTCCTCCTGATCCTCTCATGGCCAGCTGTGAGACAACATCAACATCAACATCAGATAAACCAGCAATATCAACTTCAACAGCACGCAACATCATCAATATCAACACCAGATCAGTCAGCAGTGTCAAGCACCAAATTCAAATCAACAATCAATATCAAGAATCAACATCAACCCCAATATATCAAACAGCAATATCAATCATCATCACCACCTACCAACAGGAATCATGAAAAACAGTGATGGCTGAACTAAGACCCATGAACCCTACACTACAGTAAGGCTCGATTGGTCAATCTGTCTCTCTGTCTGTCTGTCTCTATGTCTGTCTGTCTGTCTGTGAGTCTGTGTCTGTCTCTCTCTCTGTCTGTCTGTCTATCTCTCTATTTGTCTCTCTCTCTGTCTGTGTCTGTATGTCTGTCTGTGTCTGTCTGTCTCTCTGTATGTTGGTGGATCGGTGGTCTAGAGGTAACGCGCCTGTCTAGAAAGCGAAAAGTCTGGGTCTGAAGTGTGCGGCGGTTCGTACCCCTTTTGGACCGGAAATTTTTCCCCCATCCATTAGACCATGAGTGGTGGTCTGGGCGCTAGTCTTTCGGATGAGACGATAAACCGAGGTCCCGTGTGTTACACGTAATTATTTAGCGCATGTAAAAAAACCCACGGCAACAAGAGAGTTGTCCCTGGCAAAATTCTTAGAAAAAAGCCACTCTGATAGGGAAACAAATACAGCTGCAGAAAAAAAAAAAAAAAAAAAGGGTGAAAGGGTGGCGCAGCACTAAGTGGCGACGCGTTCTCCCGCTCTCCCCCGGGGAGAGCAGCCCGAATTTCACGGAGAGAAATCTGCCGTGACTTAAAGTGGTATGAAATAAAATCTGAGCGCTTTGATTTGTTGCTTTACAAGATTCAGCGCTATATAAATGCCATACATTATTATTATTATTGTTATTATTATGTCTGTGTCTGTCTGTCTGCTGCTGACTTACCATGTGTTGATCCAGCATACTTCGGAAATGTTCAGCGTAGTTGGACTGCTTCCCATCATTGGCCAGCTGATGACCAAAACAAAACAAAAAAATTGCACAGTTGGAACAAACATTGTCTTTTCAAATTCAACAGCTTTATTATCTCAAAGACAGAGAAATTCCGGCAGGTTATTCGCCATACATAAAAACAATAAACATTTAAACATAGTATTTAAAACACACACACACTGTCCAACATCAGCACGCACCCATCATGAGATAAAATGCATCCACAAATCAGCAATATCTCAGCCAGCCACAAACCCACCCCAACAAAAATCACTTTACTCATGTGCGCACAAGTAAACCCGTACGTCCGCACATTCACAGTCACTCACGCACGCGCACGCACGCTCGCACATTGTAAACATTCGTACCCATGCTCACGAATTTTAATAATATAAGTCAAATTGTTATAACATGTTGTATAAGACAAATATTAATTAAATTAATACTATGTTCTTTTAAGATATAAAATACGTATTTAAAGAAAGAAAAAAATCATTTGTATAACATGTATGATAAGACAAATATCAGTGAAGTTAATACTCTATTCTATTAGAAACTGAACATAGTTTACACTAATAAAAGGTAGCCTTTAGTCTCTCTCTCTCTCTCTCTCTCTCTCTCTCTGTGGTGGGCTTTAGTTCAATTCAGATTTATTGTCATACATTTATTAATTAGCAGAATTGAGGTTGGAATAAAACTATTTTTAAATCGCAGGGTTCTAGACTTGGGTACTCTGTAGCACTTTTGAGAAGGCAGGAGTTCAAAATATTTTGCAAGCACATGTGTGTCATCACTCACAATCTGTCTAGCTCTGTCTCTCACACGACATTCATACAAGTCATTCAGTTTCATTTGCTCACAGCCCACAATTTTGCCACATCTGGTTACAATCTTGTTTACTATGTTTTTGTTTTTAACAGTCAGGCACAGGAAAGACAGGCAATACTGGTAAGGAGAATGACGATATTTTATACAAATCAAATCAAACATGTACAGCTGACTTTATACAAAACAAATCAAACATGTACAGCTGACTTTATACTAAACAAATCAAACATGTACAGCTGACTTTATACTAAACAAATCAAACATGTACAGCTGACTTTATAGAAAACAAATCAAACATGTACAGCTGACTTTAAAGAAAACAAATCAAACATGTACAGCTGACATGATACAAAACAAATCAAACATGTACAGCTGACATGATACAAAACAAATCAAACATGTACAGCTGACTTTATACTAAACAAATCAAACATGTACAGCCGGGACAAACACAGGAATGGCGGGCATTGGTGAGGATCCTTTATAAAAGTAAATAAATAAAATCCATCAAGTCCGAATGCAACTACCATAACAGCTGGGAAAAGAACAAAAAACGGATACATGCACAAAATTTCATGATTGATGAACCTCTGAGCTCTAGTTGAGGATATGAAATTTTTTTTTTTTAAATTGAAAACTAAAAAAACCCATGTAGTTGGAACAAACTTTGTGTTGTGTGAGATTGAACAGGTGGTTAAAAACCTACCCCAAACACAAGAAGAAGAACAACAGCAGTCAGGTGGTAAAATCACTATTGAAGAAACAGGATGTTCGCTAAGAAATATGAAAAATGGAAAAAGCCCAGGAACAGACGGCTTCATGGTAGAATTTTTCAAGTTTTTCTGGAAAGAAATAGGCCATTTCATAGTAAGAGCACTTAATGAAAGTTACCAGGATGGTGAACTATCGGCTACAAAGAAGGAAGGTCTAATTATCTGTCTCCCAAAAGAGGACAGACCTAGAGAATACATTAAAAACTGGCGTCCAATAACCCTTCTTAATGTTGTTTATAAAATAGGTTCTGCATGTATTGCAAACCGGATTAAAAGAATTCTGCCTAAACTTATCAGCAAAGATCAGTCATGTTTCATGCCAAATAGGTACATTGGTAATATTAGATTAATACATGACCTGATTAACTACCTGAATAAAAACAATCAGCCTGGGTTATTACTTAGTGTCGACTTTGAAAAAGCATTCGACTCCTTAAGCTGGGATTTTATGTTCAAAGTCATGAAGGCATATGGTTTTGGAAACAGTGTCTATCAATGGGTCAAAACATTCTATGCAAAAATAAAATCAACAGTCCTCGTAAATGGTAACAGTTCAAAATGGTTTAGAATTGAAAGAGGGTACAGGCAGGGTGACCCAATATTGCCCTACTTATTTATTTTTAGTGCGAGATTTTGGCTATAATGATAAAAGAAGATACATAAATTAAAGGAATATGCATTGGAGAGATAGAACATAAAATTTCCCAATATGCAGATGACACTCACTTGTTAAACATAGAAGATAAAATATAATTTGAATATTCTATACATATTCTAGAGAAGTTTGGAAAAATCTCTGGTCTTATCATGAATAGTGACACAAGTCAAGTTATATGGCTTGGTAATAAAAAAAAGAATCAAGTAGCGTGTTTTGTCAATTTGCTTTTTACAAGATTCAGTGCTATATAAATTCCATACATTATTATTATTATTATTATTATTATGTCCCCACCTAAAAATGGCGTGGAATCCCTCCAAATTCAAGATTCTAGGAATCTGGTTTACACCAAATCTAAAGGACTGTGAAAATATGAACTATAATGATAAATTTTCTGAAATTAAAATGCTATTTAAAGTTTGGATACATAGGCCTCTTTACTCAGTCTTTATTGACCTTACCAAGGCTTTCAACACGGTCAACAGAGAAGCCCTGTGGACTGTCCTAGAATGAATTGGCTGCCCTCCCAAATTCCTAAAGATCATCCAGCTTTTCCACACAGGCATGAGTGGGCAAGCTCTTGCAGGTGGCAATATGACTGAAGATTTTGAAATTACAAATGGCATCAAACAAGGCTGTGGCCTGGCACCAGTCCTCTTCAATATCTTCTTCACCGCCATGCTTTCCTACGCCTGCAAGGATCTTGACAAGGGAATATACCTAAAGTACCGCCTGGATGGCTCCCTTTTTGATCTACGTCGCCTGCAAGCCAAGACAAAAACCAGCACAGAACTCCTCCAGGAGGCGCTCTTTGCAGATGACTGCTCCTTGAATGCTCACTCTGAAGCAGACCTGCAAACAATGCTCAATCACTTCGCAGAAGCCTCAAAGCTTTTTGGACTTACAATAAGCATCAGGAAAACTGAAGTTGTTCACCAACCTGTCCCACAAACTAACCCACTGTCTCCAAACATCACCATTGATAGCAACAGCCTGAAGAACACCAAGAACTTTTAATACCTTGGAAGTATCATCTCTGCAGATGGCTCCATCGATCAGGAAATTGATTCACGAATCAGCAAAGCCAGCCAAGCTCTCGGTAGACTGAAAAACAAGGTACTAAACCAGCACAATATCCAGCTGTCAACAAAAGTCAAAGTGTACAATGCGTTGTGCTCTCCACCCTCCTCTACGGTTCGGAGACATGGACACTCTACAGGAAGCACATCAACAAATTAGAGCAGTTCCACCAAAGGGCTCTCCACAGCATACTTGGCACCCGGTGGCAAGACCGAATCACCAACATTGAGGTCCTCAACCGATCAAGCTCACAAAGCATAGAAAGCCTGCTTGTCAAAGTCCAGCTGAGATGGGTCGGCCATGTCATCCGCATGGAAGACCACTGAATGCCCAAACAACTGCTGTACGGCAAACTCGCAAGTGGCAAAAGAAATCTCAAGAGGCCAAAAAAGCGTTTCAAGGACACGATAAAGGCAAACCTCCAGTTTGCACAGGTTACCCCCAAAGAACTCGAAAGAACACCCGAAAGGAACGCCTGGCGCAGGCCGTCCATCTGCCAGCAGAAACAGCGATGTCACTACAGGGAGAGCTGAAAAGAGGGAGGAGACATACTCCACCACCCAAACATAGAAATTCCAGTGTCCCCATGCAACGAGAAACATTGTACATCCAAGATGGGATGAAACAGCCACATGCCGTCCACAGAGGAGCTAGCAGGAATCATCGTCCTCTTCGGCAATGAAGGACTACTACAGGAAGGTACTCACTTGGCAGAATTCCCATTTTAAAGCCTTACTTGCAAATATTCACCTGTGGAGTACACCAGATCCACCTGACCATTCATAGAAAGTCTCAAAAGCTATGATTCCAGTTTGTATTGGAACAATAAACAAGATAGAATAGGTAAAGAAAGAATGGCTATTAAACCCTTATCAGGAGGGGATGAAGCATACCTGATATAAGGAAAATATATTTATGCGCTGAAACTTATGGATAAGAACATTAGAAGTGTAAATACAATGGATAAGTATTCAGAAAAAAAAAATATCCACTTCTCATGAACTTGAAAGCTAGGGATCAGATATTACAGCACATTTTTGACACAATCTTTTGGACACAATACTGTAAAAGGCTATAGAATTTTACTCTCATTGCATTAAGGACCCTCAAAATGAGAAATGCTGGCTGAACCAGTTTTTTTAAAATGAAAAATAACATGGGTAATACAGTAATCACCACAATTAATAACAAAAGGAATATTCATTAAGCCTTTCTCAATGAAAAAGGTGGAATGATAATTACAAAGATTTCAGTTCAAGTTGTGGCAGGCCTATTGACTTTCTTACTTTTCATGGGTGGATTTCCCAATGAAACAGTACATAAGAAAAGCTGGCATACAAATAAGTGACAACATAAGTAATAATCAAGAAACACCCACAAACATAACACACAGGACCAAACCACTAGGACGGATGTGCTCACAGGGATGACGAAGACATGTAAACACAGACAACAGACACAGACTACAACAACACAAACATAACAAAACACACAGGACCAAACCACTGGGAGGGATAAAATTCATAATATTATTATTAATTATTAATTATATATGATGTGCTCACAGGATGACGAAGACATGGCCAGGAGGTCCAGGCAGACCGTTAGTTCCGGGGATTCCATCCCGACCATCAGGACCCTGCACACAGCACCCCACCCCCATGTTAGCTACTGTCTTCATTTCAAAGTCAACACACACATGTCCACATATGTGCACATGCACGCACATACACACATACACATGCATACGCACGCACACACAGGCATACACGTGTGTGTGCACATGTATACGCACACACAGACTCACACACACAACACACACAAACAAAAAACACACACACAAACAACACATACACACACACACACAAAAACCACCCTCAAACACACACACATGTCACACATATCCCCACACACATGCACTGTGCACATGCACACACATGCACACACACACATGAGGTTGTTTTTTTCCCCCTTGTCTAATTCACTAGAGTGACAGACTATACATAGAAGTCAACAACAACAACCACACATGCACACACACACACACACATCACACACAACTCACACCACCCCCTCACACAAAAAAATGCACCCCACACTTCACACACATACACACACACATCACACACTCACATGCACCCCACACACTCACACACCTCACTCACAAACCACACACACCTTCACTAAAAACACCTCACCATGCACACACTCACAACACTAAACACAAACACTCAAACTACACACACTACAAAAAACACACCACACTCAAAACAACAAATAAAACGTAAAAAAGAAGAAAATCACCATAGACACATGCACACACGCACAAAAGCACTGAAGAGGGCACATGACAGAAGAAGGAAGGAAGGACTACAGTGAGGAAGGAAGGAAGGAGGAAGGAAGAGACAACGTACAGGAAGGAAGGAGGAAGGAAGGAAGGAGGTGGAAGGGACTACAGTGGGAAGGAAGGAAGGAAGGAACGGAAGGAAGGAAGGAAGGAAGGAAGGAGTGGACTACAGTGAGGAAGAAGGGAAGGAGGCATACAGTGAAGGAGGAAGGGAAGGAAAGGACTACAGTGAGGAAGGAGGACTACAGTGGAGGGAAGGAAGGAAGAAGGACAGGAGGATACAGTGAAGGAAGGAGGACTCAGTGAGGAAGGAAGAATGAAGGAAGGAAGGAATGTGAAGAAGTAAGGTAAGGTAGGGGCTAAGGAGACTTACATGGAGGAAGGAGGAAGGCAAGGAAGGAGTAAGGATGGAAGGAAGAGGAGGAAGGAAGAGGACTACAGTGGGAGGAAGGAAGGAAGAAGGAAGGAGGAAGGAAGGAAGGAAGGAATGGAAAAGACTACTGGGAAGGAAGGAAGGAAAAGGAAGGAAGGAGGACAACAGGGAGGAAGGAAGGAAGGAAGGAAGTGACAACAGTGGAAGGAAGGAAGAAGGAAGTGAAGGAAGGAGATGAGGAAGGAAGGAGCAACAGTGGAGGAAGGAAGGAAGGAAGGAAGGGGACTCAGTGGAGGAAGGAAGGAAGGAAGGATGGAGGTTTCCAACAGTGGAGGAAGGTTATGTCCGAGGCCTCCTTGGGAATGAGGACCCAGGAAGAATCTCCCTCGAGGAAGAGGAAGGAGGAAGGAGACACTGTGGGGGAAGATGGGAAGTGGACCGTGGCTAACATAGTTAGGCCTTGGGGGGGGGGCCAGTGGAGGCTGAGAGGCTACAGTGGGAGAACTAAGGGAATGAACTACCGTGGGAGAGTGGAAGGACTACATAAAAAAAGCCAGGGGGGGGGGAAAAAAAACGGGGGGGACTTCCAGTCGGAAGAACGGAAGAAGAAGGAAGGAGCAGAAGGGGACTACAGTGAGAAGGAGAAGAGGCAACCATCCTCTCCCTGCTGCCGTGAGGACCTGGCATCCTCTTGTTCCAGGGGGGCCAGGGGGACCCTGCAAACCCACAATCACAACCACATCACACCACATACACACCACACCACACCGCATCACACCGCATCACACCGCATCACATCACACCACATCACATCACACCACATCACACCACACCGCATCACACCGCATCACACCACACCACATCACACCACACCACATCACATCACACCGCATCACACCACACCACATCACACCACACCACACCGCATCACACCGCACCACATCATACCACATCACATTACGTCATATCACACCGCATCACACCACACCACATCAAATCACACACACATTACATCATACCACATCACATCACATTACACCATACCGCATCACATTACATCATACCACATCACATCACCCACATACATCAAACCGCATTACTCACACCACATTATACCAGGCCACACTACATCACACCACTTTGCATCACATCACATCATACCACACCACATTGCATCATACCACATCACATAACACACATCACACCCCATTGCATCAACCACATCACACCACATCACATCACATCACATTACATCACACCACATTACATCACACCACATCACACCGCTTGAATCAAATCACACACACCACATCAATCAAATCACACCACATCACACAACACATCTCTTCATGTGGCTCACATGTGCTGATAGAACACAGCACAGCACAGACATCTGCTGTGCCATACATGTTGATAAGACACACTAGACATCTGCTGTGCCATACATGTTGATAAGACACACTACAGACATCTGCTGTGCCATACATGTTGATAAAACACACTACAGACATCTGGCTGTGCCATACATGTTGATAAGACACACTACAGACATCTGGCTACACCATACATGTTGATAAGACACACTACAGACATCTGGCTGTGCCATACATGTTGATAAAACACACTACAGACATCTGGCTGTGCCATACATGTTGATAAGACACACTACAGACATCTGGCTGTGCCATACATGTTGATAAAACACACTACAGACATCTGGCTGTGCCATACATGTTGATAAGACACACTACAGACATCTGCTGTGCCATACATGTTGATAAGACACACTACAGACATCTGCTGTGCCATACATGTTGATAAGACACACTACAGACATCTGGCTGTGCCATACATGTTGATAAGACACACTACAGACATCTGGCTGTGCCATACATGTTGAAAAACACACTACAGACATCGGCTGTGCCATACATGTTGATAAGACACACTACAGACATCTGGCTGTGCCATACATGTTGATAAGACACACTACAGACATCTGGCTGTGCCATACATGTTGATAAGACACACTACAGACATCTGCTGTGCCATACATGTTGATAAAACACACTACAGACATCTGGCTGTGCCATACATGTTGATAAGACACACTACAGACATCTGGCTGTGCCATACATGTTGTATACATTGTCATACACGTCTGTATTGTTTCGTTTGGAATAGCTCTTGAAATAAAATCTGAGTTAAAAACAAGGAGAAGAAAAACGGTAACCTCCCACACCCTCTTGTTTCCTCCTCCCCCTTCCTCCCCCCCCCCCCCCCCCCAATGACTTACAAATCGGTAGGTGATGTCCGACACTTCAGCAGAACCGTAGCCCAGTCCACCTGAACTGCCCTGAAAATGATCATCATCACACCATGTCACTCCGGCTTCTGTCAGCCAATCAACAACAACAATGCTGCTGCTACTAATAATCATACTACTACTACTGCTGCTGCTGCTGCTGCTGCTGCTGCTGCTGCTACTACTACTACCTACTACTACTACTGCTGCTGCTGCTGCTGCTACTGCTGCTACTGCTGCTGCTGCTGATGATGATGATGATGCTACTACTGCTACTGCTGCTACTGCTGCTGCTGCTACTGCTGCTGCTACTACTAACATCCTCCTAGAAGTCGATCATGATCATAACATGTCACACCATGTCCCTGTGTGAGGATCATGATCATAACAACACATCACACCATGTCCATGTGTGAGGATCATGATCATAACAACATGTCACACCATGTCCCTGTGTGAGGATCATGATCATAACAACATGTCACACCATGTCCCTGTGTGAGAATTATGACCATAACATGTCACACCAGCCTGGTGTGAGGATTATGATCACAAGGACAACGTGTCGCACCAGACTTGTGTCAAGAGCATGATCATTAGACAACATGACACACCAGCCCAATGTGAAGATCATGATCATTAGACATGAAGACCCACCAGCAGACAAGACTCGCGGATTCTGATCATGATCACAGGGACAACCTCCCCCATGGGGATGCCAGAGGCCTCTCAGTTTAGATAGTATCTCCACCTTCTGGAAATTCTGTGCTAGCAATCCCCTTTTTCTCTCCTTCTCTTTGTTTCTGTTTGTTTTCCTTCACACTTTTTCCTTCCTCACAAACCAAATAAGACAGATGCATTCCAGTCACAATAAGTGGCCCTCCAAGGATGGCCTATGTATTTGCCACCTAAATATAAACCATGACAATCTACAAAACTCAATTATCAACTCACTTAATACATCAACAATAACAAACCACAGTCCATAGCCATGAAAACAAAGTTATATATCCGCCCTTACCTATCTGCCCTTTCCCTTCACCTGTCTGTCTGTCTGTCTGTCTGTCTGTCTCTTTTTCTCTTTCTCTCTCTCTCTCTCTCTCTCTCTCTCTCTCTCTCTCTCTCTCTCTCTCTCTCTCGCTCTCTTCTCCCTCCCTCCCCTCTCTCTCTCTCTTCTGGGAAGGGGGGGGGGTCATCAGGTATGTGAAGGAGAAGACCTACTGAATTGCTCTGGTTTTTTTGTGTATTAGTAACTGTTCTAGTGCTTTTAGTTTTTTCATTGTTGGCATGTAGTTAGATCACGAGGAGGGAATTTCAGTGAAAAGTACAGGGCTGTCTGTGAAAATTGAAAGCTGCTTTTCCCTTTTCCCTTGCCAAAACCGGAAGAATTAAAATCTGCCATGCATCCCTCCATCCTGACGTAAAAAGTGGGCAAGTTGGTGTCCGTTGGGACTACCCTAAACCATTTTTTTTTGGGGGGGTGCCCCTTTTTTTTTGCAGTGTGGTGTTTGTGGGACCAACCCAAACCCAACCCCCAAAAATCAAACGGGCCAAGGATGCAAGTGAGGCAGCCGGGGCTTGACGAGGGGTGATGGAAACTGTCGCGGAACCCTTCTCGCAGGACCAGAACCCGCAGAGGTGGCTGCCAACTCATTTTGGGCCCGCCCAACACGAAAAGGATTCCTTTCCTGCAGCAACCCCCCCAGGAACTGAGGGTTTGAACCCGATGACAGCCACGTTAGAAAAAGCGGGGAAAACCCTTTTTTTGAAGTTTTCTACAGTGGACATTTTTGCAAAGGTATAAAGGTTTGCCAGCGGTTTTGGGTTTGCCCCTGAAAAAAAAATGTGTGACCTCAGAAGGGGACAGGGAAACCAATATCAGAATGAAAACATAGAACTACAACGAAAAATTTTCAGAATTTCTAGCAGAGTGGATAAGCTAAAAAGAGGGCGACAATGCAGAAGGTCGATCCGGCGAAAAAAAATTGTTCAGGGCATAGAAAAGAAAACAAATGAGAGGGGTTTTGTTTGACTGGGAGAGGGTTTGTGAACAATCTTCTCTCTGAAAAAATAGTTGCCCTAGGATGAAAATTTTTGATAGAGGGGCCCTTTTTAAATTTGGGCTAATTTTTCCTATCATAGCCGATGCTTTTTTTTCATAAAAGTTTAAGTTTTGGGAAAAATAAAAGCAAAATTCATCTAAAAGGGGCTTTTTTTTTGTAGATGAAGATTTTTCTCAGTCAGTTAGGGAAATAAGGCAAAAAAAGGACCCCATATTTAAAAGAGTGCTAAGCAGGGAGGAAGAGCAAGAAAAATTTTTTCATTGAGGAACAAAATTCAGGAAGCAGAGACTGCAAGGCCAAAGAAAAATGAAGAGACTGAAACCAATCATAAAAAACTCTCTCAAAAAAAAACCAACAAACCTAGTCCCCTTGTCAAAGATAAAAATTTGGCAATCCCCCTTTCCCAGGTGAGGGGCCCAGAGAGCAAAAATGGGCGGGTTTACTTAAAAGAAACGCTAAACAGACCGCCCCAACCCAATGCCGCCTGCCCCATCCCCCCACCTACTAAAAATCCTTGCATCAACAACCCCCCCCCCTACCAAAAATGAATAAACCAAACCATAAAGTAACTAAAATCAGGCAAAGCAGCGGGCCAGACGGTATACCCCCTGAACACTGAAGGGGGCTTTTAAAATTTCCCAACTGAGATGTTTTTCCCCCCCTATACAAGATCGGGGGGAGCAAGAGAGTGTACCGGGAAGGGACTGGAAAAAAGGGTTAAATCTCGTTAAGCTCCCAAAGAAAGGGATTTTGCCCTCCTCAAAAATGAGAGGAATCATGAAATGTCCACCCCAGGGAAAGAAATGACAAGGATCATGCAGACAGACTGAGCCGCACGGGACAAGAAAATTGGGGAAATGAACAGGCGGGCTTTAGGAAAGGGAAAGATCAGCAAAAATAAAAATCGCCAAAAATTGGCATCATCATTGGGGCAGCCCCCTTGAGGGGAAAGACCCCCCTAAAATTCTTTTTTGCCCGCCCTTCCAAAAGGCTTTTGACAGGGGTCGAAAATTTTTGTCATTTGGAAACTGATGAAATCACTATGGCTTTCCCCAAAGTTCATAAACCATCATCCACACTATATGAAAGGCCACCTGTCAATTCTTTCCATAAAAGGGAAACTGAAAGGAACCTTCTCCGTACAGACCATGTTCGTTTAGGGGTGTCTGTTGTCCCCCAAAACCCTCTTCCTGTGGTGGTTGACTTTTGGGTAAGCGGCAGGGCCCCAGCAGCAGGAGAAACCGGGATACAGTGGGCCCCCATGAAGCAGCTGGAAGACCTGGACTTCGCAGACGACATCAGCCTTCCTTTCCCCCCCGGGGGAAAAAGACAAACCCAAAAGAAAACTTTGTCGTGTTGCGACGAAGCGGGAAAAAACTGGGGCCCCCAAAAAAAATGGGAAAACGGAGGTCAAGGGGGGAACAACAAAACACATGACCCGTGCGACTGCAGCAAGAACCATCAAAAAAGTCAGCAAAATTTTTTTACCCGGGCAGTATCGCAGAAAAAATGGGGGAACAGAAAAAGACATCAATGCCGAATCAACAAAGCCCGTCCAGCCTTCAACAACCCCCCGGGCCCCTTTTTTGGGGTCAACCCCTCTCATTTCCAAAATTTTGCTTCGGTTCTAACACCCCAATGTCAAAACGGTTTCCTACCTTTTTTTCTCGAAACCTGGGGGGGTAACAAAAACCAACACCCACCCCCAAAATCAGTCTTTTTCCCAAAAAATGCCAAGGAAAATCCTCAACATCGGGGGGCCGGAAGTCCCTAAACCAAAAAACAAAATGTTTTACAGGCCCCGACACACCCCAATTGAGTCCCTCTTTTAAAAAAAAGGGGAAATGGGGGTGGATCCCGGGCCCTACACCCGCAAGCCTGCGGGCAAATGTCACCCGACTGGGCCCCTTTATGGGGCCCACAAGGGAAAATGGAAAGTTGGTCGACCAAACCGAACCCTGGCGCAAAGTGTTAGAAAGGGAAAAAAACGAAGGCCCGGGAAAGACATGGGCCGGCTGAAAAGGATCTCCCAAAAACCAGTTTGTTGGAGGGGTGTTGTTTTCAGCCCCCATGTTCCCCAAGGAAACCCAAGAGGCATAAGTCAAGTAAGTCAAGAGCAGAGAGGAAACATGTAAGAATGGTTTTTGACCATCTGATTAAAAAAGGAAAAAAGGTGACCCTCAATGATCTCCAAAGAAACAAATAGCTCTTTGGCCAGTCCATACGCACATCCCTCCCTAGACGCAATTCACAGGGTAGGCCTAACGAAAGTAAACCAACACGGGTCATAAGTGGGCCTAAGTCAGTCACACATGCAACACCCTTTGTGCTGTGGAGCTTGAAGGAGACACAACTGGCTTTAAGAGGCAAGACAAAGACAGGTCTGACCAAGGCTTACTAGGCTTCGGCCTAACATCTGTCCCCAAGGATTTGCCTAGATGTAGGCGGCCCTCAAGGCCCTCAGGTCAGGTCAGTCAGAGAAGTTCTCTGTTACTGCTACTGGTATCCATGTAACCCAGTACAACCTGTTGCATGTGGGGGAGGAAACCCCAATAGAAAAAAACCCAAAACATATGGAGACTTGGAGAGGAGGTTGGTGCCACCAAGGAATATCCTAAGCCCACAGAAAAGACATGAGAGACAAATACAAAGCCAATATGATACCGGATCGGTCGAAGCCCGGGTTACCAACGGCCGCGCTTTCCATTGATCAACACCAGGGTGGAAGTGACAAGTCAGCTACTGGAGTTAAAACATTACTTAAGCTCCCTAGAGAACAGATCACCATTGGAAAAAGGGAACGTCCGTACACTCAATCTAACCAGTGCGGAAAAATCAAAGAACTAGAGTATGAGCTTAGCCGCTATAAATGGGACAAATTGGACTAGGAGAAGTGAGATGGACAGGATTTGGTGAGACAATAACTGAAGAAGGCAAAAAGATCGGGTACAGGGGTCAAGAGAAACATCACCAACATGGAGTGGCATTTATTGTCAGAAAGGAAGTAGTGGGGTGCATTATCAGCTGTACACCAGTTTCCAGCAGGATTATCAGCATCCGGGTGTTGGCCAAGCCCAAGAACATCACCATCATACAAATCTATGCACCATCATCTGACCATGCAGATGAAGAAGTAGAAGAATTTTATGAAGAACTTGAAGAGACCATTATGAAGATACCCAAGAAAGACATCATCATCATTCAAGGGGATTTTAACGCCAAAGTAGGTCCTGACTCTTACAACCAATGGGCCGGAACAGTTGGTCAGTTTGGAACTGGAGAGACCAACGACAGAGGACTACGTCTGCTGGAGTTTGCCTGCACCCACAGACTTACCATTGCCAATACCCTCTATCCCCACAAGCAGTCAAGGAGGACAACCTGGCATTCGCCAAACGGCAAGATCCATAACCAAATAGATTTCATCTTAACACCACAACGCTTCAAATCCAGCATCAACAGAGCCAGAACAAGAACCTACCCTGGAGCTGACATAGGCATGAGCGCTTTGATTTGTTGCTTTACAAGATTCAGCGCTATATAAATTCCATACATTATTATTATTATTATTATAGGCAGTGACCACGACCTTGTGCTGCTGGTATTCAAAATGAAGCTGAAGAAAAATAAACAGCCTGCAAACCCATGTATCAAGTTTGACGTGGACAAACTGAAAGATCCAGATGTCAAGGAGATCTTCCAAGCTAAACTTGGCGGACGTTTTGCGGCATTAACCCTCCTGGACAATGACATCAATGACCTCACCAACAACTTTAATGAGGCAGTCCGAGAAACAGCAGAGGAGGTACTCAGTCGTCAGAGGAATAAACACCAGCCATGGACTACCAATGACATCTGGGACCTCTGCGATACAAGAAGAGCACTGAAACCAACCAGGTCTTCCAACAATCTTGTGAAGAAGTCAATGTTAAAGGCCAGAGAGAAGTGGATCAGTGATCAATGTGATGAGATCGAAAAAAGCATGAAAGTGGGCAACAGTAAAAAGGCATACGACACCCTGAAGAAATGCACAAAACCACTTCACACCAAATCATCAGTCATTGAAGACAGCTCCGGAAACCTCTTCACAGAAAGCTAGCTGATTGAATAGGTGGTCTGAGAAATTGTCAAGAAACTAAAACAATTACCCAATCCAACCTGACAAGAGCAAAAATAGAAGAGGAAGCAGCAACACCCAAGAGTCCCCTCGACATACCTATACTGGGGGAGAAGTGGAAGAAGCCATCCGCATTTTCCCAGTAGGAAAGTCCCGGAGCAGACAACATACCAGCAGAGCTGCTCAAGCATGGGGGGCAAAAACCCGGGTTATCACACATGTTACAGCTATCTGTCAGAAGATTTGGGAGACAAAACAGTGGCCAACAGAATGGACACAATCACTCATCATACCTCTGCCCAAGAAGGGGAATTTACGCCAATGCCAAAACTATAGAAAACAATCAGGGGCCTCATCAGCCCGCCGCAAGATCATGTTCAAAGTTATTTTGAATCAACTCAAGAAGGGGGCAGAAGAACACCTTGCAGAGGAACAAGCTGGGTTCAGGGCAGGCAGGAGCACTATCGAACAGATTTTTAACTGCCACATCCTGATGGAAAAACATCTTTCTACATCAGAGAGACCTGTTCCACAACTTCATCAACTTCAAGAAGGCTTTCGACAGAGTATGGCAGGGAAGGCCTGGGGCAGGTCCTCAAAATGTTTGGCATTGAGAAGGACTAGTGCAAACCATTCAAGCACTATACAACACCGCAAGCAGTGCGGGCCTTCTGACAATCAGGTCGGAGACTACTTCAAAACCACAGTTGGGGACCGAAAAGGATGCCTGTTATCTCCAGCCCTTTTAATCTGTTCTTGGAAAACATTATGAAGAGACCCTCCATGATTTCCACTCTACCATCTCCATTGGCGGCAGACCCCTCAACAACTTGCGGTTTGCCGATGACATTGACCTCATGGGCGGAAGTAACTCAGAGCTGCAAGACCTTACCACCAGACTTGAGAACAGAGCTGGAGCATATGGGATGGAGGTGAGCTTGGAGAAAAGTAAAGTACTTGTGAACAGCACGAGCAACGCCGCTGCTAAAATTTACATGAACGGCCAGCAACTGGAGGAGGTAGACGCTTTTAAATACCTTGGCGCTACACTCACAAAGGACGGGCGATCGACGACAGAAATCAAAGTCAGACTAGCCATGGCAACATCTTCCATGACAAAACTCACCACCATATGGAAAAGTAAAGAGATCAGTTTCCCAATCAAACTAAAGCTCTACAAGCCCTAATTCAGACTATCCTGCTGTACGGAGTGAAACTGGAAATTGAACGCTGAACGAAGCAAATCCATCATTTGAAACAAAATGCCATATAAAACTGCTGGGGGATATCTGGAGAGAACGAAAGACCAATGAAATTTTTCAAGAGCCAAATAACCCTGGCTTGGCAGGTCCACAGAAACCCCTTTCTCACCATCGTCAAGAGAAAAAGCTACAGGTTCGGCCACGTCACCCGCCACGGGCACACTCTGCCAAAAACAGTACTGCAGGGAACACTCGAAGGTGGCAGAAAGAGGGGAAGACAGAACAAGTCATGGATGGACAACATCAGAGAATGGACCAGGATGAATGACTCGGCACTACTGCGCAGAGGACTGAGATGGATGGAGGAGGCTTACCACGGCATCGTCTTTCATGTCTCCCCCACGACCGCCAAGGTCACGGGACTGATGATGATGAGGCGGCCCTCAAATAAAGAGCCCTTGTTAATAAATAATGATGGCAGTACTGATGATAGCATTAACTTGGTTTCTAGTCTCATCAATGTAAATAGTGATAGTGTCAGTTTAGATGATGTAGACTCATTGGATCATAGCAATAAAAATGTAACAAATAAAATGTGTTTTAAATTTTTTTTTTAAAATCTTGGAATGTAAATGGGTTGCTTTATAAACTCACTGACAGGGATTTTGTATCATATGTGCTGTAGCTTTGATTTTATTTGTCTGTCAGAAACATTCCTAGATATCCAGCCAGATGTTTTTAGTTGCTATAAGGCCTTCTGTAAGTCTGCAATGAAAGTAAGTCATCAAGGGAGATGATCCAATGGGTTAGTTTCTTTAATAAAGTATGAGTTAGCTGCCCTTGTGAAATGTTTGGATGTTCCATATTCCAACATTTGTGTTTTTCTCTTTGACAAATCTTTGTTGTGTTCCCTTCGTTCAGCTCTAGATACGTTGTGCTTTGGAACCCAGATTTAAACAAACCACTGTTGGCCATCGCTCTTTCTCTGTTTCCGGTCCCTCCACATGGAACATCTCCCTCGTCCACTGCCAAAAGCCTTCTTTTGATTCTTTCAAATCTAGCCTCAAAACGCACTTATACTCTACTTGAGATCTTCCCCTGTTGTCTGTTCCTACTTGTCAATAGCTGCCTTCACCTCCACCACCCCCACCTAAGTGTGTTGTGTATACAAATTTGATATTTGTTTCTCTTGATATTTATGGATGGTTGCATTCATATGAATGATTTGAATGCAAGCACTTTGATTTGTTTACAAGATTCAGCGCTATATAAATTCCATACATTATTATTATTATTATTGTGTACTCCAAGGAATGTATTACTTGTATGTGTGTATATCCCACCTGAAGGTTCATCATTTTATAACATGTTTGACAATGATAATGGAATTGCTATGCTGGAAGAATGTTTAGTCAATTGTGTGGTGATGTTGGACGAAGTAGATATAATACTGTGTGGAGACTTAAACAGCAGGACATTTATCTTTTCTTCTCATCATGTAGTGAATAACTTTAATTCAGATTCCCATAGTAAAAGCATGTGTCTCAGTAGTTATCATAATTCTGAAGATTCTGTTATCAATAATCAGTAAATTATTATTGAATAGGTGCACTGTTCTTGGGTTACAAATTACAAATTGTGTATGTAATGGTGACCAGCTAGGACGCTATACATTCATTTCTGATGGAGGATACAATGTTAATGATTATTTTTTTAGTGTCAGATGATTTGTTCTCTCAGATTTTTGACTCATTTGTTTGATGCTGAGCTTTCTGATTCTGATCACTTTTCTGTTGAATTACATATTAATCCAGTATATTTATTTACTTATTTATTCTTTTATATGGAGGATAATGGAATAAGCACTCATAAGCTTTTTTTACATCCAGTCCCCATGTGTATGTGGTTTTGTAAATTTTGTCATCTGTTCCCACCGGCACATAATGGCCTACTCTTACGAAAAGCGGAACAGGATTTAACGTGTGCAGCAAGATGTTCTGCATGCGTTCGCACACGGGGCCTCGGAAGGACGATACATGTGTGGTAAAATGAGGAGCCAGCAGTTGTGGAAAAGTTTGTGTGGGATGACAACAAACTCAGTTTATAAAGAAAGTCTCTGTGAAGAGAACATGTGTGAACAATTTCTAAATGCCTTCCAGATGATTATTGAGAACATCGATGAAGCTCTAGATTTGTTTATTGATCTCATAAAAACCAGTCCTGTATGTATGAAGAAACAGGTTCATATCAATAAAAGTCTATCAAATGATACATTTGTTTGATAATGAATGTAAAAGAATAAATGTAGGGTCAGAAAAACTTTTGAAGTCTTACCGTCAAACTTTAAAGAATGAAGACAAAAACTTTTACTGGGATCACAAGAAGGGAATATAAATACATGCTTGAAAGGAAAAAGAAAGAGTATAATAAGACATTACTTGCAGATTAGATGTCTTCAATCACTTCCAAGTTCAGTTCTGGAAGAATATTAAGAAGGCTTCATTTAGAAAGAGTCAGCCAAAGAATAGAATATCTGTCGACAGATGGTTTCAGCACTTCAAAACCCTGCTGGAAAAAGACTCAGTAGACAACTCCATGAGCCCTGATGGCAACTATGAAGAAACTGAGGAAGATTTTGATTGTCCCATATCTAAAGATGAAATATTATTGGCACTTAGAAAACTTCAACATGATAAAGCAGCTGGTCCTGATGAAATCATCAGAGAATTGCTAAAAAATGGAGGTGAAAATGTGCTTTTTCTGCTAAAATTATTCAACAAAATCTTTGATAATGGTCTTTTTCCAGACAACTCAGTGAATCTATTATTCTAACATTACACAAAAAAGGCAATGTTGATAACCCTAATAACTACAGGGGAATCTCTCTTAGTGATATAAGTAGTAACCTGTATAGTACCATCATTAATAATAGGTTACAGGAATGGGTTTAAAAAAAACAAAAATTACATGTGAACACCAAGCTGGGTTTTAAGAGAGGGTATTCCACTATAGATCATATGTTTACTCGCAAATTTTTCCAGAAAAAAGTTTGCTCATAACTGTAAGCTCTATGTAGCATTTATTGACTTTGAAAAGGCATTTGATTCTGTTAACAGAAACTTGTATGGCCTATTCTCCTGAAAAATGGTGTGAAGGGTATATTATTATGTTGTTTTTAGAGCCATGTATCAAATGTCAGAAGCAGAATAAGATGTGGATCTAAGCGTTGGACATAATAAATGCACCACAGGGGTCAAACAGGGTGATGTATGTAGCCCCCTTTTGTTTTCTGTTTTCATTTATGAGTTAGCTATAGAAGTAATAAATAAAGCTAAACATGGTGCCACTTTCCCCCAAGATTTCACAGAATTGTTTATTCTTCGGCTTGCTGATGATGTTATCCTATCTGAAACTATTGTAGGCTTACAACAGCAGTTGAATAGCTTAAGCAGTGCTGCAACAGCACTTGATCTTAAGGTTAATCTGAATAAGAGTAATATTGTTGTATTCAGAAAAGGTGGTTATTTAGCTGCTCATGAAAAATGGCTGTACAATGGAAAAGTAATGCCTGTGATTAATGTATATAAATATTTAGGAATCTGTTTTCTACAAAGCTTAGTTTCACAACTGCATGTAAAGATCTGGCAAGTCGAGTAAAAGAAGCTTGTTAATTGTTTTGAAAATATCACAATTATTGAATAATAATGCTTTTGACTTGTTCATTAAGATATTTGATGCACAAATACAACCCACTGTGTGTTATATGGCATGGAAATTTGGGGACTGGATGCAGCTGTAACACATTGTGAAAAAGTACACCTCTTTGCTTGAAAGCAGTTTTTAAGCTTAGATAGACATACACCTAATGATCTTGTTTATAGTGAAACCAATAGATATCCTCTCTCTGTTAATGCTACTGTAAGATGCATTAGATATCGGATTAAGATTCTGCATATGGATGTATGCAGATCTAGATGTCAAGGGGAAAAGCACCTGGGCTTCACAAATACGTACCTGTTTATGTGAACTTGGCTTTGGGTTTGTTTGGCTCAATCAAGGTGTCGAAATTGTAAAGAGTTTATCAACATTTCAGGCAAAGATTGAATGACTGCCATTGGCAGCAGTGGAGCGGTCATATACAAAACAGTGAAAGATTTCAAATGTACAGACAATTTATAGGTTCACAGATGTCAAACCTTATCTAAAGTTTGATATGGACATACATTTGAAAAGAAGTATGTCTAAGTTTAGACTTGGTGTATCAGACATAAATGCTAATAAATTTAGATATATAGAACATGATGATGATGACCTCAGGTTGCTATGCCCATTATGTAAGCAAACAGTGGAAGATGGAAGTTCATTTTGTGCTGTGCTGTCCAGAATTAGAAGATGTTAGACAGAATTACATTCCCGAAAAGTATAGTAGACAGCCTAATCTATTTAGATTCTGTTTACTCATGGCATCTAGTCACCCTGAGATTGTGCACAGCCTTGCTTTTTATTTGTGTAAAGCCTTTAGAATAAGAGATATCTTGGTTTCTTAAGTAATATTTTTTGTAACTGATTTTTATTGTGGTGGTTGTGGTTATACAACAACATTTTGGTTTTTTGTGCTTCCTTATTTTTCTCTCTAAAATACTAAGCAGTTCGGCAACCCCTCTTCATACACGCCAATGGCCTATTTGTGAAAAAATCTTTGAGTTCGAGTTCGAGTTCGAGTTCTCTCTCTCTCTCTCTCTCTCTCTCTCTCTCTCTCTCTCTGTGTCTGTCTGTCTGTCTGTCTGTCTCTGTCTCTCCTTTTTTAAACTTTCATTGTTGTGTACTTGTGAGTTTACCAAAGTTTGGAAGCTTTTTTTCCCCATTACACTATAGTTATAAGAAATATATATATCATAACAATAATATGTGCTATTCTGTACAGGTCCCCCGTGGGACTCCCGGGGTATGCTTGCAAAGTGAGCATCGCAAGAATAGGATCTCTGCCCTCCAACCAGGCATGTCATAAAAGGCGACTAAGGTGGAACCCTTCCCCCAGGTAGGGGGTTAGACACAGGGCTAACAACCCTGTTCTGTAAAAAACCCATTTGTTACGGAAACAGCAACAAAAGAAATAAACAATACTGGGTGTGACGGGCTTCCAGAGTCATCGGAAGATGCTCGTATGAATATCAGTGGTGAAAGCCGAAAGGAAGCCACTGACAGGAAGATGGAAGACCAAAAATAAGACCAAAATAGGATTCTGGAATGTGAGAACCATGTTTGAGGCAGGAAAACTAGCGCAAGTTACAGCAGAGATGAGACGCTACAATCTACATATTCTCGGAGTCAGTGAAAGCCGATGGACAGGATCAGGCAAATACAGAGCCAGCACAGGAGAGACAGTGCTGTACAGTGGTAGAGATGACAGCCAACACCATGAGGGAGTAGCAATTATCATGAAGAAAGGAATGGAGAAATGCCTGATGGAGTGGAAACCTATCAACAGCAGGATGATGAAGATAAGAATGAAAGGTAAGCATGCTAATACCACAATCATACAGTGCTATGCACCAACCAACAACAGTGGAGAAGAAAGCAAGGATACATTTTATGAACAATTACAGGCTGAAATGGAAAACACACCAAACCATGACATGAGGATAGTGATGGGTGACCTAAATGCAAAAGTCGGAAAAGACAACACAAATCAAGAAAGAGCCATGGGAAAAGAAGGATGTGGCAGCATAAATGACAATGGAGAAAGATTGGTGGAATTCTGCATGACCAAACTAAGACTATACCAGAGCTGTGTACTTTCCACCCTTTTGTATGGCTCGGAGTGCTGGAGGATGACTGAGAGTGACCTCGACAAACTATCCACATTCCACACGAAGAATCTCAGAAGAATCTTGCGCATCTTCTGGCCTGAGACCGTCTCCAACCAAGAACTTTTTGCCCATTGCAACCAAGAAAGCATGGACAACATCATCATGCATAGGCGATGGGGATGGATAGGGCATATCTGCCGTCGGGAACAGGGAAACATCGCCCGAACAGCCCTCCACTGGACACCAGAGGGAAAACGCAAACGAGGATGACCCAAGAACACTTGGCGTTGGACTGTTGAAGCAGAGCTGAAGACCTTCCAACATACCTGGGGAACCATTCAGAAGCTGGCCCAGGACAGACAGGAGTAGAGAACTTTTGTTGCTGCCCTACGTGCCAATAAGGCACAAAGGCATTGATGATGATGATTCTGTACAGGTATAATCAAAAAGAGTGTTGATGGTGATGGTG
Organism: Rapana venosa; assembly: GCA_028751875.1. Taxonomy (NCBI): domain Eukaryota; kingdom Metazoa; phylum Mollusca; class Gastropoda; order Neogastropoda; family Muricidae; genus Rapana; species Rapana venosa. The sequence continues at coordinate 22,770,512 of CM054168.1, read as the reverse complement.
TGCTGTTTTGAGAATTATATTCAGTATTTTTTTGTTGCTTTGTTTTGTTTGTTTACCAAAAAAAAGCATTATCTCTTACACACACACACACACACACTCTCACTCTCTTACTTTCTCCTCCCCCCCCCCCTTCTCTCTCTCTTACTAACAATGTGTACATGTTCATTTTATGACTTTATTATTTTTCCCCTCTTTATTGTGTGAGTGTATGGGTATTGGGCTTATTTTATTATCACCACGTTCAATTGTTTGAGTATAATCAAAAAGTGTTGATGATGGTGTGCTGTCTTGAGAATTATATGTTTAGTATTATCCCTGAAACACACACACACACTCTCTCTCTATGACTTTATAGGTTTGGCTTTTTTTCTTTTCTTTTCTTCCTTGTTTTTGTGTGTGAGTGTATGGGTATTGAGTTTATTTCATTATCATGACATATGATTTGTAGGAGTATAATCAAAATGAGTGTTGACAATGACAATGACAATGACAAATTCTTTTATTTCGAGGATAATGAATAAGCACCCATGTGCTTTTTTACATCCAGTCCCCACCCTTACGGATATATAAGAGACAATGACAATCACAATGACAAATGACAATGAGAGAGAGAGAGACAGACAGAGAGAGAGAGAGAAAGAAAGAGAGAGTGTGTGTGTGTGTGTGTGTGTGTGTTGGGGTGGAATTGAACCTAAGACTGTTCGAGTTTTTAGTCCACCTGCTATTGATGGTGATCGTGTACTGTTTTGAGAATTATATATTTAGTATTATCTCTGATATACACACACACATGTACCTACGTACACACACACACACACACACACACATACTCACACTCTCTCTCTCTCCTTTTATTGTTTTGCTTATAGTTATAGTTCTTGTGTATCCTGATGAAGGACGTATTCATACTTTATATTTTCAATATTATATTGGGCTTGTTGACTGTACTTGAGTTCTAGTGAATGTCCTATTTCAATATCTTATTGTTACGTGTAACAGCTATTGTACCATTTTACAATGTGAAGGTGTTCATTTTTATGACTTTATAAGTTTGGCTTTTTTTGTTTTTCTCTTTTTCTTTTTTGGTGTTGTGTTTTGTTTTTTTTGTTTTTTTTCTTTTTGTTCTTTTTTGTTTGTTGGTTTTTTTTGGTGGGGTTTTTTGTTGTTTTTTTTTTTGTTTGTTTGTTTGTTTTTTAAAAGTGTTTTCCCTTTGTTTCTACTGTGTGAGAGTATGGGGGACTGGATGTAAAAAAGCACATGGGTGCTTATTCATTATCCTCGAAATAAAAGAATTTGTCATTGTCATTGTTTCTGCCGTGTTTCTTTTCTTCCAGTCACCTCCTTCTTGTCTTATTTCCTGCCTTCTTAGTCCATTCTCCTGCCTTTTTCCCCCCAGAAAGACTTAAAGGATGACAATTTTCTCCAATACCAAAGCAGGATGTGCTGGGTCTGACTTGGCAGTGCAACACTTTTCGCTCATATGACAGACAATAGTTGCTGTCTGAGAGTTTGACAAAGGAGAAGAAGTTGATCTTGATGATGAGAAAGGTTATCACCATGTCAAAATAATCTGATCATACTGAGAGAGGTTATCAAAATAATGTAGCATAATGACAGTGAATCTGATCATACTGAGAAAGGTTATCAAAATTCAAAATAATGTAGCATGATGACCATGAATCATATTATACTGAGAAAGGTTATCAAACATGTCATTGTCAAAATAATGTAGCAGGATGACAATGAATCTGATCATAATGAGAAAGGTTATCACCATGTCAAAATAATGTAGCATGATGACAATGAATCTGATCATAATGAGAAAGGTTATCAAAATAATGTGACACGATGACAATTAATCTGCTCATAATGGGAAAGGTTATCAAAATAATGTGGCACAATGACAATTAATCTGCTCATAATGAGAAAGGTTATCAAAATAATGTGGCACAATGACAATTAATCTGATCATAATGAGAAAGGTTATCAAAATAATGTGGCATGATGACCATGAATTGTGTCATAATGAGAAAGGTTATCAAAATAATGTGGCACGATGACCATGAATTGTGTCATAATGAGAAAGGTTATCAAAATAATGTGGCACAATGACAATTAATCTGATCATAATGAGAAAGGTTATCAAAATAATGTGGCATGATGACCATGAATCTGCTCATAATGAGAAAGGTTATCAAAATAATGTGGCATGATGACCAAGAATTGTGTCATAATGAGAAAGGTTATCAAAATAATGTGGCACAATGACAATTAATCTGATCATAATGAGAAAGGTTATCAAAATAATGTGGCATGATGACCATGAATTGTGTCATAATGAGAAAGGTTATCAAAATAATGTGGCATGATGACCAAGAATTGTGTCATAATGAGAAAGGTTATCAAAATAATGTGGCACAATGACAATTAATGTGATCATAAGAGAAAGTTATCAAAATAAGTGGCATGAGACCATGAATCTGCTCATAAGAAAAGGTTATCAAAATAAATTCATATGACCAAGAATTGTGTGCATAATGAGAAAGGTTATCAAAATAATGGGCATGATGACAGAATGTGTCAAATTGAAAGGTTTATCAAAATAATGTGGCACAATGACAATTAATCTGATCATAATGAAAGGTTATCAAAATTAATGTGGCATGATGACCATGAATCTGCTCATAATGAGAAAGGTTTCAAAATAATGTGGCATGATGACCAAGAATTGTGTTTAATGAGAAGTTATCAAAATAATGTGGCACAATGACAATTAATCTGATCATAATGAGAAAGGTTATCAAAATAATGTGGCATGATGACCATGAATCTGCTATAATGAGAAAGGTTATCAAAATAATGTTGGCATGATGACAAGAATTTGTGTCATAATAAAAGGTTATCAAAATAATGTGCATGATGACCAAGAATTGTGCATAATGAGAAAGGTTATCAAAATAAGTGGCTGATGACCCTGAATTGTGTCATAATGAGAAAGGTACAAAATAATGTGCATGATGACCATGAATTGTGTCTAATGCGAAAGGTTATCAAAATATGTGCACGATGACCCTGAATTGTGTCATAATACGAAGGTTATCAAAATAATGTGGCACGATGACCATGAATCTGATCAAAGATAAAGGTATCAAAATAATGTGGCACGATGACCCGAACATGTGTCATAATGAGAAAGGTTATCAATAATGTGGCATGATGGCCTGAATTGTGTCATAATGAGAAAGGTTATCAAAATAATGTGGCATGATGACAATTATCTGATCATTATGAGAAAGAGTTATCAAAATAATGGGCATGATGACCATGAAATTGTGTCATAATGAAAAGTTCAAAATAATGTGGCATGAATGACCATGAATTGTGTCATAATGAGAAAGGTTATCAAAATAATGTGGCATATACCCTGAATTGTGTCATAATGAGAAAGGTTATCAAAATAATGTGGCACGATGACCATGAATCTGATCATAATGAGAAAGGTTAAAATCAAAATAAATGTGGCATGATGACCATGAATCTGCTCATAACTGAGAAAGGTTATCAAAATAATGTGGCATGATGACCAAGAATTGTTCATAATGAGAAAGGTTATCAAAATAATGTGGCACAATGACAATTAATCTGATCATAATGAGAAAGGTTATCAAAATAATGTGGCATGATGACCATGAATCTGCTCATAATGAGAAAGGTTATCAAAATAATGTGGCATGATGACCAAGAATTGTGTCATAATGAGAAAGGTTATCAAAATAATGTGGCATGATGACCATGAATTGTGTCATAATGAGAAAGGTTATCAAAATAATGTGGCATGAATGACCCTGAATTAATGTGTCATAATGAGAAAGGTTATCAAAATAATGTGGCATGATGACCATGAATTGTGTCATAATGAGAAAGGTTATCAAAATAATGTGGCACGATGACCCTGAATTGTGTCATAATGAGAAAGGTTATCAAAATAATGTGGCACGATGACCATGAATCTGATCATAATGAGAAAGGTTATCAAAATAATGTGGCACGATGACCCTGAATTGTGTCATAATGAGAAAGGTTATCAAAATAATGTGGCATGATGACCCTGAATTGTGTCATAATGAGAAAGGTTATCAAAATAATGTGGCACGATGACCATGAATTGTGTCATAATGAGAAAGGTTATCAAAATAATGTGGCATGATGACAATTAATCTGATCATTATGAGAAAGGTTATCAAAATAATGTGGCATGATGACCATGAATTGTGTCATAATGAGAAAGGTTATCAAAATAATGTGGCATGATGACCATGAATTGTGTCATAATGAGAAAGGTTATCAAAATAATGTGGCATGATGACAATTAATCTGATCATTATGAGAAAGGTTATCAAAATAATGTGGCATGATGGCCATGAATCTGATCATAATGAGAAAGGTTATCAAAATAATGTGGCACGATGACCATGAATCTGATCATAATGAGAAAGGTTATCAAAATAATGTGGCATGATGACCATGAATTGTGTCATATAGAAGGTACAAAAATGTGCATGATGACCAAGAATTGTGTCATAATGAGAAAGGTTATCAAAATAATGTGGCATGATGACCATGAATTGTGTCATAATGAGAAAGGTTATCAAAATAATGTGGCATGATGGCCATGAATTGTGTCATAATGAGAAAGGTTATCAAAATAATGTGGCATGATGGCCATGAATTGTGTCATACCCTGTGTGCAGACCCCGCTCCTCCAGAAGCAGAACTGGAGGACCCTGAAGAGCTGGAACCGGAACCAGAAGCAGAACCAGAAGCAGAACCAGAGCCGGAGCCAGAGCTGGAGCCAGAGCCGGAGCCAGAGGATGAGGATCCATTGAAGAAATGGCCAGAGGAGCTGGATGACATGTAGACGGCTCCGTAGGGCAGAGGTAGCTCACAGTCAGGGCAGAAGCGCTCGCAGATCTCATAGGCAGAGCCCGGATCATTGGTGATGATCAGGTCCTGCACCAGGCCCTGTACACACACACACACACACACACACAGATTTTTCCTCTGCATAAAAAAGGTAGCACTGCACATGTTGATAATTATAGAGGTATTTCATTGTTAAACATAATTGGTAAACTGTATAGTACAATTCTGAATGAAAGACTGACAAAGTTCTGTGAAAGTGCAGACTTAATTCCTGAGGCACAGGCTGGTTTTCGCAAAGGTTACAGCACCATCGATCACATTTTTACACTTCAGTCTCTAGCACAAAAGTATCTAACAAAGAAAGGTGGTAGGTTTTATACTCTTTTTGTAGATTTTTCCAAAGCATTTGACAGTGTTGACAGAATAAAACTTTTATTTCTGCTGCTGCAAAAAGGAATCCATGATAAAATGTTCATGACGCTGCAAAGCATGTACAAAAGTGTGAAGGCAGCTGTGAGAGTCGGGGCTCACATTACTGAATATTTTGATTGTATTTCTGGTGTCAGACAAGGTTGTATGTTGAGTCCCTATTATTTTCGATTTTTATTTCTGAACTAGAATCAGATTTCACTAGATCAGATACTCAAGGCATAGATGTATTTTCTGAGCCACTAGGCATACTCTTACTTATGTATGCAGATGATATTGCTTTAGTTTCAGATTCAGTTGTAGACTTGCAGAAAAAGATCAATTGTTTGGAAAATTATTGTAAGAAATGGGGACTTTCTGTAAATATGGACAAAACTAAAGTAGTCGTTTTTAAAAATGGTGGATTTACTAAGAAGTCTGAAAAATGGTGTTATTTAGGAAAGCAGATACAAGTAGAATCTAGTTATAATTATCTGGGTGTGGTTTTTGGCTCAACATTGAACTGGTCAAAATGTATTGAAAATCTCTCTGGAAAAGCATTGAAGGCTGTTGCTGGTATCAAAAGATTGTACTTCAGGTTAAAGAATCTTCCAGCATCTACAGTTTTTAGTATTTTTGATACAAAAGTGAAACCAATCCTCCTCTATGGTTCTGAAATTTGGGGTTTTCAGCAGTATCATGATATTGAAAAAATACAGGTAAAAATTTGCAAAATGGTCCTGGGGGTTGGCAGAGATGTTAAAAATAATATTTGCCTTGGCGATTGTGGTAGATATCCCATTTTTGTTGACACTGTTACCAGAGTAATCAAATATTGGCTAAAAATTTTGGATATGCCTGATCATAGATATCCCAGACAATGCTACAATATGTTGTGTAGACAGGATGAAGCAGGGAGAATAAATTGGGTAACACATGTTAGAAAGATTTTATGCACCCACGGATTTGGTTATGTTTGGACAATGCAAAATTGTGGTAATTCCTCATCCTTCATGAAAGAATTCCAAATACGAATACAAGATGTGTACCAACAAAAATGGCATGACTCTCTATCAGCATACCCTGACTACTTAGATTATCACCCGATTATTTGTAGAGCAAATTATGTATGTGAAGTAGAATCTTTAGAATACTGTAGAGGTATATGTTTACTGAGGTCAAACAGATTACCTTTAAATGGAATTTCACATTATGGCAAACCGATTACTGATCCATTCTGCTCTCAGTGTGATGGCCAACAAATTGAAGATGTTTGTCACTTTTTACTTGTATGCCCAAAATATGCTGTATTGCGAAGAAAATGTATTCCTTTGTATTATTACAGATTTCCATCGAATCTGAAAGTGCAGCTTCTTTGTATGAACACTAAACCTAGTTTGATGTTTAAAGTTGGATTATTTCTTACTAAATGTTTAGATATCAGAAGTAAGGATGTTCACCTTACATGAAAGTATATGATTAACTGCTGTTCCTATGGGCCATATGGCCTGCAAAAACTGAATTAAAATTATTGTTATTGTTATTGTTATACACACACACACAACACACACACACACACACACACACACACACACCACACCACAAAGAGGAAAGGGTCTGACTCTCTGGAATGTTTGTCACTGTCTTCTATTCAATGTTGTCACCGTTTCTATTCCAATTGTGCACTTCTTTTATTCCAATTGCCACTGTCTTTGATTTAAATGTGTACTGTCTTTATCAATGTTTATATGATCAATAAATGTTCACTTCTTCTATCCAATGTTCCAACTTGTTCTATGCCAATGCTGCAAAACTTGTTTTTTTTTATTGTTTGCCACACTCTCTTCACACAACACTTGTCTTCTTTCACAACACACCTGCTTCACCACATCACTTCATCACACACATGATTGAACCGTCTCTATTTCCAATGTTGTCACCTGTCTTCTATTCCAATGTTGTCACCTGTCTTCTATTCCAATGTTGTCACCTGTCTTCTATTCCAATGTTGTCACCTGTCTTCTATTCCAATGTTGTCACCTGTCTTCTATTCCAATGTTGTCACCTGTCTTCTATTCCAATGTTGCCACCTGTCTTCTATTCCAATGTTGCCACTTGTCTTCTATTCCAATGTTGTCACCTGTCTTCTATTCCAATGTTGTCACTTGTCTTCTTTTCAATGTTGCCACCTGTCTTCTATTCCAATGTTGTCACCTGTCTTCTATTCCAATGTTGTCACCTGTCTTCTATTCCCATGTTGCCACTTGTCTTCTATTCCAATGTTGCCACCTGTCTTCTATTCCAATGTTGCCACTTGTCTTCTATTCCAATGTTGTCACCTGTCTTCTATTCCCTTGTTTTCCAATTGTCACCTGTTTTCTATTCCAATGTTGCCACTTGTCTTCTATTCCAATGTTGCCACTTGTCTTCTTCTGGAATGTTGTCACTTGTCTTTTGGAGTTTTGTCAGTTGTCTTCTTTCTAAATGTTGTCAGCAAGTCAGTTGTCTTCAACATAACACATAATATGGCAATGTGTAAATCATTAGTGCACACTGATCCAGTGTTTACACATATATAGATATCCAGCACATACACATGTTTACACATCACCCACACAAACAAGACTTCAAGATTAATTTGTCTTTAACCCCTCATATACACACACACAGAGGAACTATGTACATTAATAAGCAAACAAAAACAAAAAGAAATTGTGTAAATTAATACCAAAATAAACAACAACAAAACCAAACCAAGAAAGAACCGTGTACATTGATTAGCAAAGAAAACAAAAAGAAAAACAAATCATGAACATTAACAAACAAAATCAAAAACAAAAAAGGAACCATGTACATTAACAAACATACAACAAGAAACAGATAAAGGCCTGCAACTTTAGAAAAGGCAGAAGAAAGGAAGGAGAGAAGGAAGATAGGAAGGAAGGAAGGAAGGAAGAAAGAAAGAAAGGAAGGGAGGAATAAAGGAAGGAAGGAAGGAAGGGAGGCAGGGCTGACATACATCAAAAGAATCGCCGGGGATCATCTGGAAGCCCATCAGGATCATGCCATCTCGCTCAAAGGCGGTGGGCGGCATGGTGCGGCCGATTCTGATTGGCTCCTGCGTCTGTTCACAGTTGTGCACCACCACCAGAGTGTCCCCCTTCACACTCAGGCCGATCCGGTGCCATCTGCACAGAGAGACAGAGAGAGGGAGCATTAATCACTGATCCGGTCCCATCTGCACAGAGAGACAGAGAGAGGGAGCATTAATCACCGATCTGGTGCCATCTGCACAGAGAGACAGAGATAGGGCATTAATCACTGATCTGGTGCCATCTGCACACAGAGAGACAGAGAGAGGGAGCATTAATCACTGATCTGGTGCCATCTGCACAGAGAGACAGAGAGAGGGAGCATTAATCACCGATCTGGTGCCATCTGCACAGAGAGACAGAGATAGGGCATTAATCACTGATCTGGTGCCATCTGCACACAGAGAGACAGAGAGAGGGAGCATTAATCACTGATCTGGTGCCATCTGCACAGAGAGAGGGAGCATTAATCACCGATCCGGTGCCATCTGCACAGAGAGAGACAGAGAGAGGGGGGGCATTAATCACTGATCCGGTGCCATCTGCACACAGAGAGACAGAGAGAGGGGGGGCATTAATCACTGATCCGGTGCCATCTGCACACAGAGAGACAGAGAGAGGGAGCATTAATCACTGATCCGGTGCCATCTGCACACAGAGAGACAGACAGAGGGCATTAATCAGAGATCTGGTGCCATCTGCACACAGAGATATAGAGATAGGGCATTAATCACTGATCTGGTGCCATCTGCACCGAGAGAGACAGAGAGAGGGAGAGAAAGAGAGAGGGAACATCAATCACTGATCTGGTGCCATCTGCACACTGAGAGACACAGAGAGAGAGAGGGAGCATTAATCACTGATGTCTAGTGCCATCTGCACACAGAGAGACAGAGAGAGAGACAGAGGGAGAGATAGAGAGAGAGGGAGGGAGCATTAATCACCGATCTGGTGCCATCTGCACACAGAGAGACAGAGATAGGGCATTAATCACTGATCTGGTACCATCTGCACAGAGAGAGAGAACATTAATCACTGATCTGGTGCCATCTGCACATTGAGAGACAGAGAGAGAGAGAGAGGGAGCATTAATCACCGATCTGGTGCCATCTGCACACAGAGAGACAGAGAGAGAGAGAGAGAGGGAGCATTAATCACCGATCTGGTGCCATCTGCACACAGAGAGACAGAGAGAGGGGGGACATTAATCACCAATCCGGTGCCATCTGCACAGAGAGACAGAGAGAGGGGGGGCATTAATCACCGATCTGGTGCCATCTGCACACAGAGAGACAGAGAGAGACAGAGAGACAGAGACAGGGCATTAATCACCAATCCGGTGCCATCTGCACAGAGAGAGAGAGAGGGCATTAATCTCTGATCCCGTGCCATCTGCACACAGAGAGACAGAGAGAGACAGAGAGACAGAGACAGGACATTAATCACCAATCCGGTGCCATCTGCACAGAGAGAGAGAGAGAGAGAGAGAGAGAGAGAGAGAGAGCATTAATCACTGTCTGTTTGAGAGACACACAGATAGACGCACAGACAGACACACAGACAGACATAGACAGGCAGTCAGACAGAGACAGAGAGACAGACAGAGACAGAGACAGATAGAGAGAGTATGTGTGTGTGTGTCCCCCTTCAGTCTCAGGCTGATTCAGTACCATCTGTACACAGAGCATCACTGCCTGTTTGAGAGACACACAGACAGACACAGACAGACAGACAGACACACACACAGACAGACACACATACAGAGACAGACACACAGACAGACAGAGAGAGAGAGGCAGAGAGTGTGTGTGTGTGTGTGTGCATGCGTGTGTGCGTGTGTGTGTGTGTGTTCTGTATGCGTGTGTGTGCATGTGCGTGCATGTGTGCATATGTATGTGCGTGCATGTGTGCGTGCATACGTGTGTGCATGCTTGCATGCGTGCGTCCATGTGTGTGTTTTACTACTGTATCATTTCAGCCATGGGAGGTGGACAGGAGCTAACAGCACTGACTACAGCATCACTGGAAAGAAACCATTGTCATGATTGTACAAAATGTCATCACTGGAAAGAAACCACTGTCATTGTACAAGATGTCATCACTGGAAAGAAACCACTGTCGTGATTGTACAAGGAGATGTCATCACTGGAAAGAAACCACTGTCATGATTGTACAAGATGTCATCACTGGAAAGAAACCACTGTCATTGTACAAGATGTCATCACTGGAAAGAAACCACTGTCATGATTGTACAAAATGTCATCACTGGAAAGAAACAACTGTCATGATTGTACAAGATGTCATCACTGGAAAGAAACCATTGTCACGATTGTACAAGATGTCATCACTGGAAAGAAACCACTGTCATGATTGTACAAGATGTCATCACTGGAAAGAAACCACTGTCATGATTGTACAAGATGTCATCACTGGAAAGAAACCACTGTCATGATTGTACAAGGAGATGTCATCACTGGAAAGAAACCACTGTCATGATTGTACAAGATGTCATCACTGGAAAGAAACCACTGTCATTGTACAAGGAGATGTCATCACTGGAAAGAAACCACTGTCATGATTGTACAAGATGTCATCACTGGAAAGAAACCACTGTCATGATTGTACAAGGAGATGTCATCACTGGAAAGAAACCACTGTCATGATTGTACAAGATGTCATCACTGGAAAGAAACCACTGTCATGATTGTACAAGATGTCATCACTGGAAAGAAACCACTGTCATGATTGTACAAGATGTCATCACTGGAAAGAAACCACTGTCATGATTGTACAAGATGTCATCACTGGAAAGAAACCATTGTCACGATTGTACAAGGAGATGTCATCACTGGAAAGAAACCACTGTCATTGTACAAGGAGATGTCATCACTGGAAAGAAACCACTGTCATGATTGTACAAGATGTCATCACTGGAAAGAAACCACTGTCGTGATTGTACAAGGAATGTCATCACTGGAAAGAAACCACTGTCATGATTGTACAAGATGTCTTCACTGGAAAGAAACCACTGTCATGATTGTACAAGATGGCATGCCTGGAAAGAAACACTGCATGTGGGGACAAGATGTCATCACTGAAAGAAACCTACAGTCATGATTGTACAAGAGATCATCACTGGAAAGAAACCACTGTCATGATTGTACAAGATGTCATCACTGGAAAGAAACCACTGTCATGATTGTACAAGAGATGGTCATGCCTGGATTGACACTGAGTGTTTGGGGGGACAAGATTTCCTAGTGGTCAGTGTTACACACTGCACTCATGATCTGCTGACCCAGGTTCAAATCCCATTCAAGGAGATTTTTCCCCCTGGAGTTAACATCAGTAATGACTCCACTCCCCCCAAAAGTTCTTCGGATGAGACTGTAAACCAAGGTCCCATGTGCGAATGCAGAACATCTTGCATACATCTTAAAACCTGTTCTGCTCTTTGGAATTGTGGAATTGGATGACAAAATTTACAAAACCGCTTACACAAGGGGACTGCATGTTAAAAAAAAAAAAAAAGTACAGGAGTGGTTGTTCTATTATCTTCGAAATAAAAGAATAGAATTTTTTATAAATTTGTTGAAACAAAACACTGGGTCACAATCCCCTGTAAGACACATGACCCATATTTGGACTAGTAGCTGTGACATGGGGTCACATGGGGCATAACCCTGTATTGTGTTGTACTGTACTGTGTTGTACTGTATTGTGTTATACTGTACTGTATTGTGTTGTGTTATACTGTACTGTATTGTGTTGTGCTGTACTGTATTGTGTTGTGCTGTACTGTATTGTGTTGTGCTGTATTGTGTTGTACTGTACTTATTGTGTTACACTGTACTGTATTGTGCTGTACTGTATTGTGTTATACTGTACTGTATTGTGTTGTACTGTATTGTGTTGTACTGTACTGTATTGTGTTGTACTGTATGGTGTTGTACTGTACTGTATGGTCTTGTACTGTATGGTGTTGTACTGTACTGTATGGTCTTGTACTGCACTGTGTTGTGTTGTACTGTATGGTCTTGTACTGTACTGTATGGTGTTGTGTTGTACTGTACTGTGTTGTGTTGTACTGTACTGTGTTGTGTTGTACTGTATTGTGTTGTACTGTATTGTGTTGTATTGCATTGTACTGTATTGTGTTGTACTGTACTGTATTGTGTTGTACTGTATTGTACTGTATTGTGTTGTACTGTACTGTATTGTGTTGTACTGTACTGTATTGTGTTGTACTGTGCTGTATTGTGTTGTGTTGTACTGTATTGTGTTATACTGTACTGTATTGTGTTGTACTGTATTGTATTGTGTTGTACTGTACTGTATTGTGTTGTACTGTATTGTGTTGTACTGTATTGTGTTGTATTGCATTGTACTGTATTGTGTTGTACTGTACTGTATTGTGTTGTACTGTATTGTACTGTATTGTGTTGTACTGTACTGTATTGTGTTGTACTGTACTGTATTGTGTTGTACTGTACTGTATTGTGTTGTGTTGTACTGTATTGTGTTATACTGTACTGTATTGTGTTGTACTGTATTGTATTGTGTTGTATTGTACTGTATTGTACTGTATTGTACTGTATTGTACTGTATTGTGTTGTACTGTACTGTATTGTGTTTTATTGTATTGTGTTGTACTGTACTGTGTTGTACTGTACTGTATTGTGTTGTACTGTACTGTATTATGTTGTACAGTACTGTGTTGTATTGTATTGTGTTGTACTGTACTGTGTTGTGTTGTACTGTACTGTATTGTGTTGTACTGTACTGTATTATGTTGTACAGTACTGTGTTGTATTGTATTGTGTTGTACTGTACTGTGTTGTGTTGTACTGTATTGTTTTATACTGTACTGTATTGTGTTGTACTGTACTGTATTGTGTTGTACTGTACTGTATTATGTTGTACAGTACTGTGTTGTATTGTATTGTCTTGTACTGTACTGTATTGTCTTGTACTGTACTGTATTGTGTTGTACTGTACTTATTGTGTTATACTGCACTGTATTGTGTTGCACTGTACTGTATTGTGTTGTACTGTATGGTGTTGTACTGTACTGTATGGTGTTGTACTGTACTGTGTTGTACTGTACTGTATTGTGTTGTACTGTACTGTATTGTGTTGTACTGTACTGTATTGTGTTGTACTGTACTGTGTTGTACTGTACTGCGTTGTACTGTACTGTATTGTACTGTACTGTATTATGTTGTACTGTACTGTGTTGTATTGTATTGTGTTGTACTGTACTGTGTTGTACTGTACTCTACTGTGTTGTATTGTATTGTGTTGTACTGTACTGTGTTGTGTTGTACTGTACTGTGTTGTGTTGTACTGTACTCTACTGTGTTGTATTGTATTGTGTTGTACTGTACTGTGTTGTGTTGTACTGTACTGTGTTGTGTTGTACTGTACTGTGTTGTGTTGTACTCTACTGTGTTGTATTGTACTGTACTCTACTGTGTTGTATTGTACTGTACTCTACTGTGTTGTACTGTACTCTACTGTGTTGTATTGTACTCTACTGTGTTGTACTGTACTCTACTGTGTTGTACTGTACTCTACTGTGTTGTATTGTACTGTACTCTACTGTGTTGTACTGTACTCTACTGTGTTGTGTTGTACTGTACTCTACTGTGTTGTGTTGTACTGTGTTGCGTTTTGTGTTGTACTGTACTGTGTTGTGTTGTACTGTATTGTGTTGTACTGTACTCTACTGTGTTGTGTTGTACTGTACTCTACTGTGTTGTGTTGTACTGTGTTGCGTTGTATTGTATTCTATACCACTCTAAGCCATGGCAGACGTCTCTGCATGTATTCAGGCAGCTCTCCCCAGGAACAGTGCTCCCCCACAAGAGCAGGACCCCCCTTTCTATTGTTCTTTTCCTGTCTGCATCATCATGTGTTGAATGGTGGTGAATGCATGCGCTTTGATTTGTCTTTGCAAGATATAGCGCTATATAAGTTCCATTTATTATTATTATTATTATTTGGTTCCCTATCAGAGTGGGGGGGGGGGGTTTGTCCAAAATTTTGCCAGAGACAACTCTCTTGTTATATATACTATACTATGTATTGTACTGGTGCCTACCTGTCTGATCCACTGTGTAGTATAATATCCACTGTACTGTTATATACCTGATCCACTGTGTAGTATAATATCCACTGTACTGTTATATACCTGATCCACTGTGTAGTATAATATCCACTGTACTGTTATATACCTGATCCACTGTGCAGTATAATATCCACTGTACTGTTATATACCTGATCCACTGTGTAGTATAATATCCACTGTACTGTTATATACTTGATCCACTGTGTAGTATAATATCCACTGTACTGTTATATACCTGATCTACTGTGAAGTATAATATCCACTGTACTGTTATATACCTGATCCACTGTGTAGTATAATATCCACTGTACTGTTAAGTGTGTGTTTCCAGAACACAGCTTCCACAAAAATATGAACTCAGGACCACAGCAAAAATATGAACTCAGGACCACATACAAAGTAAAAAATATCAACTCAGGACCACATACAAAGTATAAACTTCGGACCACATGTAATGTATGAACCCAGGACCACATGTAATGTATGAACTCAGGACCACATGTAATGTATGAACTCAGGACCACATGTAATGTATGAACTCAGGACCACATATAATGTATAAGAACTCAGGACCACATATAATGTATGAACTCAGGACCACATATAATGTATGAACTCAGGACCACATATAATGTATGAACTCAGGACCACATATAATGTATGAACTAAGGACCACATGTAATGTATGGACCCAGGACCACATGTAATGTATGAACTCAGGACCACATATAATGTATGAACTCAGGACCACATATAATGTATGAACTCAGGACCACATATAATGTATGAACTCAGGACCACATATAATGTATGAACTCAGGACTGCATATAATGTATGAACTATGGACCACATGTAATGTATGAACTGAGAACCACATATAATATATGAACTGAGGACCACATATCATGTATGAACTCAGGACCACATGTAATGAATGAACTGAGGACCACATGTAATGTATGAACTGAGGACCACATGTAATGTATGAACTGAGGACCACATGTAATGAATGAATTGAGGACTGACCACAGCTCAAGTGTGAACATGCCATCCTTTATTTTCCGTCAGTCAAGTCCAGGTATGACAGGGAGAAACTGGCCATCACTTACTGTCCGTCAGTCAGGTCCAGGTATGACAGGGAGAAACTGGCCATCACTTACTGTCCGTCAGTCAGGTCCAGGTTGATGGGGATGGGCTCCATTGGCAGGTTCTGGGCGTCCTTCAGCATCAGCTCGGAGTAGCGGCCCACCTTGAGCGCCAGCATTTCCTGGGCGCTGTCCCCGTAGATGGAGAAGACCTTGCCCCGGGTGGACACGTCCGGCTTGATGGTGGCCAGGATGGAGAAGTCTCTGGGAAATGCCCCTGAGCAGGCAACGTTGTAGCGCGATGAGAGAGAGACAGACAGACAGAGATAGAGAGAGAGAGGGAGGGAGAGAGAGAAGAGGAGAGGAGCAAGAGAGAGAGCGACAGAGACAAAGACAGAGAGACAGACAGACACACAGACAGAGATAGAGAGAGATACAGAGACAGAGAGAGAAAGAGACAGAGAGAGAGAGGGAGAGAAGAGGAGAGGAGAGCAGAGGAGAGGAGAGGAGCAAGAGAGAAAGCGACAGAGACAAAGACAGACAGACAGACAGATAGACAGACAGACAGATATAGTGACATAGACAGAGAGACAGACAGATAGACAGACAGACAGAGAGATAGACAAACAGACTGACAGACAGTGAGAGAAAGAGAGAGACAGACAGATGGACAGAGAGAGAAAGAGCGAGAGAGAGAGAGAGAGAGAGAGAGAGACAGAGAAAGAGACAGACTGACAGCCAGACAGAGAGAGAGAGACAGAGACAGAGAGTATGGGTATATAATGAACTGCAGATGCCTCATTATGATTGAGGAGGCTGTGTGTCACTGTGAGTGCTCCCTGTGTTCTGCTCTTGTGTCATAGGAAGTAGGCAATACCACATAGATCAACACACACACACATGCACACACGCATGCATGCAAGCATACGCACCAACACACACACATACACACATGCACACACACACACACACACACACGCGTGCATGTACACACACATACACATGCACAGACACACACACACCATACACACCATGCGTGCGTGCACACACACACACACACACCTCACACACACACACACACCACACACACACACACACACACACACACACACACACCACACGCACACACACACACACACACCTCACACACCACACCACGCGCACACACACACACACACACACACACACGCGCACGCACGCACACACACACACACACACACTGCAACAGTGGTTTGGAGGTAAAGCCCCTGCCTAAAGAGCAAGAGGTGCTGGTTCAATCCCCGGGTGCCCCGCCCTGTCCCCCATCCACTACAACACCAGCAGCAGCAGCTGTGTGCTGGTCTTGGTGCCGAGTCTCTCAGTTCCCACAATAACCCAAGGCCCAGTGTGCTGACGGGATAGCTCAGTGGTCGGAGCACTCGCTTTCCCCCAGCCAAGTTCAGCAGCGTCGAGCGTAGTTACCAGTTGGATGGGTGACCGTTTGCGCGCCTTGGCTTCAGTACAGTTCCCCCAGTTCACCCAGCTGTAAATGGATACCTGCCCTCTTTAGGGTCAGGTAAAGCAACGAGGGAGAGGAGATGGGTGCCGCCCTCAATATGCTGGCCCTAGAGAAGTGAGGTCTCTGACGCCTCGCTCCCCTACGACCTTATAGGTTATGGGACTCCAGCTCCTCCAGTGTGCTGCAGCAGCAGCAGCAGCCCAGCACACATAAAAGAACCCATGGCACTTCCATAGGGAAACAAATACACATGAAGACAGACAGAGAAGAAAACAAAATAATGGGTGGTGCTGCTCTTGCGGCAACACGCTCTCCCCAGGGAGACCAGCCTCAATTTCACACAGAGAGATCTGCCTTGACTTACAGTGGTACACAAATTAATACAAAACACACAGACACACCCTGACACTCACACACACATACGCTCTCACACAAACATACGCACACACACAAACACAGCACACGCACACGTGCGCGCGCGCGCGCCACACACACACACCAACACACACACACACACACACACACACACACACACACACAACACACACACACAGGGCTCCTGCCTGTCTGTCAGCTGACCTCGGAAGGCCTTGTGCAGGCCCCCGCTCAAACACACACACACACACACACACACACACACACACACACAGACAGACACACACACACACAGACACACACACACACAGACACACACACACACACACACACACACACACACACACACACACACACACACACACACCACACACACACACACACACACAGACACACACACCCACAACAGACACACACACAACACACACAGACACACACACACAACACACACACACAGACACACACACACACACACACACACACACACACACAGACACACAACACACACACACACACACACACACACACACACACAGACACACATACACACACACACAGACACACACACACACACACAGACAACACACACACACACACACACACACACACAGACACACACACACACAACAACAAACAGACACACACAGACACACACACACACACACAGACACACACACCACAAGACACACACAGACACACACACAACACACACACAGCACACACCACACACACACCACACACACACACACACACACACACACACACACGCACACACACAGTGACACACACACACACACACACACAACACACACACACGCACACAACACACACACACACTTACACACACACACACACACACACTTACACACACACACACACACACACACACACACACACACACACACACACACACACACACACACACACACACACACACACACACACAACACACACACACACACACACAACAAACACACACACACACACACACACACACACACACACACACACACACACACACACACAACACACACAACGCTGACCTCGGAAGGCCTTGTGCAGGCCCCCGCTCAGCTGGGCACTGCTGGAGATGCTGTAGGCCAGGTCCGGGTAGCCCTCCTCCACCCTCCCCCCTTCCACCACCGCCCGCCGCGGACAAAAGCCCTCCCTCCTCTCCACCCCCTCCGGCATCTTCTCCACCTCCACCGCCGCCAACAGGTCCACCTCCCCTGCAACCACCACCTCCACAATGACAACTGTATTAATCAGTATGTGACACACCAACAACAACCACCACCACAACCACAACCGTATTATTCAGTATGTGACACACCAACAACAACCACCACAACCACAACCGTATTATTCAGTGCGTAGCACACCAACCACCACCTCCACAACCACAACCGTATTATTCAGTGCGTAACACACCAACCACCACCTCCACAATGACAACTGTATTAATCAGTATGTGACACACCAACAACAACCACCACCACAACCACAACCGTATTATTCAGTATGTGACACACCAACAACAACCACCACAACCACAACCGTATTATTCAGTGCGTAACACACCAACCACCACCTCCACAATGACAACTGTATTAATCAGTATGTGACACACCAACAACCACCACCACAACCACAACCGTATTATTTAGTATGTGACACACCAACAACAACCACCACAACCACAACCGTATTATTCAGTGCGTAACACACCAACCACCACCTCCACAATGACAACTGTATTAATCAGTATGTGACACACCAACAACAACCACCACCACAACCACAACCGTATTATTCAGTATGTGACACACCAACAACAACCACCACAACCACAACCGTATTATTCAGTGCGTAGCACACCAACCACCACCTCCACAACCACAACCGTATTATTCAGTGCGTAACACACCAACCACCACCTCCACAATGACAACTGTATTAATCAGTATGTGACACACCAACAACCACCACCACAACCACAACCGTATTATTCAGTGCGTAACACACCAACCACCACCTCCACAATGACAACTGTATTAATCAGTATGTGACACACCAACCACCACCTCCACAATGACAACTGTATTATTCAGTATGTGACACACCAACAACAACCTCCACAATGACAACTGTATTAATCAGTATGTGACTCACCAACAACAACCTCCACAATGACAACTGTATTAATCAGTATGTGACACACGAACATGTCAGCAGCAACACACATAACATGACGTGACACATCAACAATAACAAAAGCCATATTCAGTACATGACACATCAACAACAACAACCACAAACAATCCTAATCATTACGTGACACATCAACAACATGTCATCAAGAATAACAACATCCACAATCAGTACATGACACACCAACATGTCGTCAACAACAACAACAGCCATAATCACAAACATCAAAATACTGACAAAAGCCATAATCACTGCATAACACATCAAAAACATGTCAACAACCACCACAACAACAGCAACAATCAATACATTACACATCAACAACCACCACCACATATCAATCATGTCATGGTCATTACATTACAGTAGTGACGGGGGATTACAGGGGACGGGATAGCCTGGTGGTTAGAGTGATGCACTCGTGATCTGCTGACCAGGGTTCGAATCTCGTTCAAGAAGATTTTTCCTCTTGAGTTAACATCAGTGCCGGTTCCACTCTCCCCAAAAGTCCTTCAGATGAGACTATGAACCGAGGTCCCGTGTGCGAACGCACGCAGAACATCTTGCGTACACGTTAAAACCGGTTCCGCTTTTTGGAAGAGTAGGCCATTGTGTGCCGGTGGGAACAGATGACAAAATGTACAAAACTGCATACACACGGGGACTGGATGTAAAAAAGCACACGAGTGCTTATTCTATTATCCTCGAAATAAAAGAATTTTTAAAAAGAGCATAATATTATAGTCCGAGGTATGGGGAACAGCCACAACAACAACAACAACAACAACAACAACAACAACAACCAACAACAACAACAACAACACAGTGATCAGTCCTCCGTTGCAGTCACAGAATGAAAGAGACAAATACAATAATCACAACATTAGCTACAATAATAAACTTCAACAGCCAAAATCACAGAAAAAAAACACCCACACAACAATGATAACAACAACCACAAACATCAGCTACAATAATAAACTTCAACAGCCCAAGTCACAGAACTCCCCCCCCCCCCCCCCCCCCCCCCCCCCCCAAAAAACAATGATAACAACAACAACCACAAACATCAGTTACAAAAATAAACTTCAACAGCCACAGTCACAGACCCCACACACACACACACACACACACACACACACACACACACACACACACACACACACACACACACACACACACACACACACACACACACACAACAACAACAACAACAACAATGATAACAACAACAACCACAAACATCAGTTACAATAATAAACTTCAAGAGCCAAATCAGAGGAATGTTGTTGTTGGGTGTTCCCCAGTTTTACACTCTGGGGGTCACCCAGAATAATTATGCACTCTGACTCACTCATCTCAGCTGGGAATCACTGTGAGATAGGAAATACACCTGATGAGAAGTTTGCTGAATAACAGTTACTGTTTTCAAGTACCTCACCGTATAGACAGCCATACTCCAGCTTCAGAGAAATCACAGGAATAAAAACCAAACAAAACACAACAACAATGACAATGACCAGACCATTAGTTCATTGATAAACTGCAATGGCTTTTAAGTCACAGAAATGGGAAAAAACCAAGAACAACACCAACACAACAACGACAATAATAAGGACCACAACATCAGTCACAATGCTAAACGTTCACAACCACAGTCACAGAAATGGAAAACAACAACGGCCACAACATCAGCAGTATTCATCAGCCTAAGTAACCAGTCTCAAGAATCAGACACAAAATAACAACATTAAATAAACAAAAAATAAAGCAACCCCCTGTAAACACTGGGCGAAACTAGTGACACCCTAAGCTTGTTGCGTCTCTCCTCTCACGTCTGGACAATTGCAATTCTCTTTTGGCTGGTCTGCCAGCAACATCTATCCACTCCCTTCAACGTATTCAAAACTCTGCAGCTCGACTAGTCCTCAGAAAGAAAAAATCTGAACACATTACTCCTCTTTTGCGATCTCTCCACTGGTTGCCTTTGCCATAAAGAGTAAACTACAAGATCAGTACCCTCTGTTACAAATGTCTCCACCAAACAGCACCTCCTACCTCTGTGAATGTCTTCACCTGATACTCCTCATTCCCTCCACTCTGCTGCAGATACCCTGGGCTTGCGAATACCTAGATTCAACCAATCCACTGTTGGTCGTTGCTCTTTCTCTATGTCTGGTCCATCCATCTGGAACGACCTTCATCTCTCTCTTCGACAAAAGCCTACTTATGACACATTTAAATCCAGCCTCAAGACATTTATTTCAAACCTAACTTTTCCCCTCCTCTTTCATCTAAAAACTGCCCCTGCCTTCAACAGCCCAAATCCCATTACCCTGCCAAAGCCTACAACCTGTGTTGTGTGTGTGTGTGTGTGTGTGTGTGTGTGTAGGTGCATACATTTGAATTTTGTTTAAACTTTTGATAGTTATTGGCTGCATGACTGTAAGAATATGTTGAATGCAAGCGCTCTGATGTGTCTTTGCAAGATATAGCAATATATAAATTCCATTTATTATTATTATTATTATTAAGCTAGCGGTACCCTAAACTAGGTACCCACAACCTGGCAGTAAAACTAGGGACACCCAAAACTAGTAACACCCACAGCCAAGAATACCCGATAATCATCATCATCATCAGACCCGTGACCTTGGCGGTCGTGGGGGAGACACGAAAGACGATGCTGTGGTAAGCCTCCTCCATCCATCTCGGTCCTCGGCTCTGCGCAGTAGTGCCGAGTCATTCATCCTGGTCCATTCTCTGATGTTGTCCATCCATGACTTGTTCTGCCTTCCCCTCTTTCTGCCACCTTCGAGTGTTCCCTGCAGTACTGTTTTTGGCAGAGTGTTGTGGCGGGTGACGTGGCCGAACCATGTCAGCTTTTTCTTCTTGACGATGGTCAGAAGGGGTTCCTGTGGACCTGCCAGCCGTGTTATTTGACTCTTGACAAATTCATTGGTCTTTCGTTCTCTCCAGGATATGCCCAGCAGTTTTTTATGGCATTTTGTTTCAAATGACTGGATTCGCTTTGCTGTTTCAGCAGTCAATGTCCAGACTGAATTAGGGCTTTGTAGAGCTTTAGTTTGATTGGGAAACTGATCTCTTTACTTTTCCATAGGGTGGTGAGTTTTGTCATGGAAGATGTTGCCATGGCTATTCTGACTTTGATTTCTGTCGTCGATCACCGTCCTTTGTGAGTGTAGCGCCAAGGTATTTAAAAGCGTCTACCTCCTCCAGTTGCTGGCCGTTCATGTAAATTTTAGCAGTGGCGTTGCTCGTGCTGTTCACAAGTACTTTACTTTTCTCCGAGCTCACCTCCATCCCATATGCTCCAGCTCTGTTCTCAAGTCTGGTCGTAAGATCTTGCAGCTCTGTGTTACTTCCGCCCATGAGGTCAATGTCATCGGCAAACCGCAAGTTGTTGAGGGG
This sequence comes from Rapana venosa, assembly GCA_028751875.1. NCBI lineage: Eukaryota > Metazoa > Mollusca > Gastropoda > Neogastropoda > Muricidae > Rapana > Rapana venosa. The sequence goes on along the minus strand of CM054168.1, from coordinate 22,747,357 downwards.
TCTGCCGCCAATGGAGATGGTAGAGTGGAAGTCATGGAGGGTCTCTCTCATAATGTTACCCGAATAATAATACCCGATAATAAAGATACCCAAAACTAGGGATACCCAAAACTTTGTCTCTAAAGTACTAGAAAAAGTCGTTCTCAGACAACTCAACAGTCACCTTCATTCCAATGATCTTCCCACTTTTCAATCTGCCTATCGCCCCAACCACAGCACCGAAACCACCCTAGTCCACACTTTAGATACACTTCTACTTGCTTCTGATGCAGGAAAAATCTCCCTCCTCACTCTTCTTGACTTATCTGCAGCCTTTGATACCATAGATCACTCAATTCTTCTTTCTCGCCTCCAGAATACGTTTGGTATTAACGGCACAGCCCTCACCTGGTTTACTTCATACCTCACAGACAGGATCCAGAAAGTTATTGTAAACAAAATTCAATCAAAACCTGTCAAAATGGAATGTGGAGTCCCGCAGGGATCAGTCCTGGGCCCTGTTCTCTTTACTCTCTACACTGCTCCACTCTCACATATAATAAACAACCACCATATTGCTCATCATTTCTATGCCGATGATACTCAGCTTCAGTGCAGTGATACTGTTGAAAACTTGCCTTCCCTCCTGACAAATATGTCCTACTGCCTTCAAGACATTCAAAACTGGATGACTCAGAACAAGTTACAACTTAATGCTGATAAAACCAAGGCCATGCTCATAGGGACCCAACATAAACTTTCCTCTATCGCAAAAACTTCAATAGAAATCGGCAAAACGTCAGTTCCTTTGTCCAACTCTGTGAAGTATTTAGGAGTAGTTCTTGACAATACACTCTCTATGAAAAAAATTCATCACCCAGACCTGCCAGTCTTGCTACTATCAATTACGGCGCATAAGCGCGATTCGCAAGTATCTGTCCACTGATGCAACTTCCAAGCTTGTCACATCTCTCATTCTTTCACGTTTAGAATTCTGTAATTCTCTTTTGGCTGGCCTACCAGCATCATCTATCCACTCTCTTCAACGCATACAAAACTCTGCAGCTGGACTGGTCCTAAGAAAGAAAAAATCTGAACACATCACTCCTCTTCTGCGATCTCTTCACTGGCTACCTGTCTCACAAAGACTGGAGTATAAAATCAATACCCTCTGTTTCAAATGTCTCCACAAATCTGCACCCCTTATCTTTGTAACTGTCTTCATCTGTAAACTCCATCCCGTTCCCTTCGTTCAGCCGCAGATACTTTGTGCTTTCGAACACCCAGATTCAAACAAACCACTGTTGGACGTCGCTCCTTCTCTGTTTCTGGTCCATCCACCTGGAATGACCTCCCTCTTGCACTTCGACAAAAGCCTTCATTTGATACCTTGAAATCCAGCCTCAAAACACACTTATTTCCTACCTGAGACTTTCCCCCCAAATATCTGTCCCTAATTTTCAACAGCATTTTTCACCTTCTAAGTGTTGTTCCGAGTGTGTGTGTGTGTGTGTGTGTGTGTGTGTGTGTGTGTGTGTGTGTGTGTGTGTGTGTGTGTGTGTGTGTGTGTGTGTGTGCGTGTGTGTGCGTGCATGCGTGCATACGTGCGCGCGCATGGTTTTTGGAATCTGTTGTTCATTATGTTTAAGGAGAGTTGCATGCCTGTAAATGATTGAGTGCAAGCGCTTCGATTTGTTTGTCTTTTTACAAGATTCAGCGCTATATAAATTCCATATATTATTAAAACTAGAGCTGCCCCGAAGACAAGGATAATGTAGAATGAGGGATACCATATAATTGGGGACATCATTATTTTTCCAACTGGAGTTACTTCCAAGGTAAGGACAGTATATAACTAGGGACACTTGAATCAAAGACAATGCAACTTTGGACACCCTGAAAAGGTCACTAGGTATACTGAAAGCATGTACCATCCTGTTGGTTTCTCCCAGAGCTGAGAGGTTCACCAAAGGTGAGATTTTGCGTAAGCGACTGTTTTCGTCCACCATGAAGGTAGCCACATTCCGACTTGGGTGTTGGGTATGTTTGTGAGTCCATAAATCACAGAAGGCTGACATGTATTATGGGATCTTTTACATGCCCATTTTGATATGCTGCATAATGTACAAACATGAAAGGAATGAAGGCACTGGCAGGTCTACACTTGAAGTTGACCTGGGAGATCAAAAAATCCCCACCCTCTATCACCAGACGCTGCTGAGATTTGAACCCAGGACTTCATGGACCATGGGACTGAAGTGGAACGGCCTTCACCACTCGGCTTTACAGTCGGCCATGTCACATTCCTCCTCCCTCCTCCTTCTGTCAGCCATTCCTCCTCCTTCTGTCAGCCATTCCTCCTCCTTCTGTCGGCCATTCCTTCTGTCAGCCATTCCTTCTTCTTCTGTCGGCCATTCCTTCTTCTTCTGTCGGCCATTCCTTCTGTCAGCCATTCCTTCTTCTTCTGTCAGCCATTCCTTCTGTCAGCCATTCCTTCTGTCAGCCATTCCTTCTTCTTCTTCTGTCAGCCATTCCTTCTTCTTCTTCTTCTGTCAGCCATTCCTTCTTCTTCTTCTTCTGTCAGCCATTCCTTCTGTCAGCCATTCCTGCTTCTTCTTCTGTCAGCCATTCCTTCTTCTTCTGTCAGCCATTCCTTCTCCTTCTGTCAGCCATTCCTTCTTCTTCTGTCAGCCATTCCTTCTTCTGTCAGCCATTCCTTCTTCTGTCAGCCATTCCTTCTTCTTCTTCTGTCAGCCATTTCTTCTGTCAGCCATTCCTTCTTCTTCTTCTGTCAGCCATTCCTTCTTCTTCTTCTGTCAACCATTCCTTCTTCTTTGTCAGCCATTCCTTCTGTCAGCCATTCCTTCTGTCAGCCATTCCTTCTTTTTCTTCTGTCAACCATTCCTTCTTCTTCTGTCAGCCATTCCTTCTGTCAGCCATTCCTTCTTCTGTCAACCATTCCTTCTTCTTCTGTCAGCCATTCCTTCTTCTTCTGTCAGCCATTCCTTATTCTTCTTCTGTCAGTCATTCCTTCTTCTTCTGTCAGCCATTCCTTCTTCTTCTGTCAACCATTCCTTCTTCTTCTGTCAGCCATTCCTTCAGTCAACCATTCCTCCTTCTTCTGTCAATCATTCCTTCAGTCAACCATTCCTCCTTCAGTCAACCATTCCTTCAGTCAACCATTCCTTCTGTCCTTCCTTCTTCTTCTGTCAGCCATTCCTTCTTCTTCTGTCAACCATTCCTTCTTCTGTCAACCATTCCTTCTGCTGTCAACCATTCCTTCAGTCAACCATTCCTTCTTCTTCTGTCATGCCATTCCTTCTGTCAACCATTCCTTCTTCTGTCAACCATTCCTTCTGTCCTCCCTTCTTCTTCTGTCAACCATTCCTTCTGTCACCCATTCCTCCTTCTTCTGTCAACCATTCCTTCTGTCCTCCCTTCTTTTTCTGTCAGCCATTCCTTCAGTCAACCATTACTCCTTCTTCTGTCAACCATTCTTTCTGTCAACCATTCCTCCTTCTGTCAACTAATCCTCCTTCTTCTGTCAACCATTCCCCCTCCCTCCTTCTTCTGTCAACCATTCCTTCTCCTGTCAACCATTCCTCCTTCTTCTGTCTGCCATCCTCCTCCCTTCTTTCCTGTCACCATTCCCCTTCTCCTGTCACCTCCTTTTCTCACCTTTCCTTTCTCTGTCAATCCATTCCTCGTTCATTCTTCTGTCAGCCATTCCTTCTGTCAGTCATTCCTCCTCTCTCCTTCTTCTGTCAGTCCATTCCTCCCTTCTTCTGTAAACCATTCCTTCTTCTTCTGTAAACCATTCCTTCTTCTTCTGTCAACCATTCCTCCTTCTGTCAACCATTCCTCCTTCTGTCAACCATTCCTCCTCCCTTCTTCTTCTGTCAACCATTCCTTCTTCTTCTGTCAACCATTCCTCCTTCTTCTGTCAACCATCCCTCCTCCCTTCTTCTCTGTCAACCATTCCTCCTCCCTTCTTCTTCTTCTATCAACCATTCCTTCTTCTTCTGTCAACCATTCCTCCTCCTTCTGTCAACCATTCTCCTCCCTTCTTCTTCTGTCAACCATTCCTTCTTCTTCTGTCAACCATTCCTCCTTCTTCTGTCAACCATTCCTCCTCCCTCCTTCTTCTGTCAACCATTCCTCCTTCTTCTGTCAACCATTCCTCCTCCCTTCTTCTTCTTCTGCCAACCATTCCTCCTTCTGTCAACCATTCATCCTCCCTCCTTCTTCTGTCAACCAATCCTCCTCCTCCTTCTGTCAACCATTCCTCCCTTCTTCCTCGTCAGCCATTCCTTCTGTCAACCATTCCTCCTTTCTTCTTCTGTCAACCATTCCTTCTTCTGTCAACCATTTCTCCTTCTTCTGTCAACCATTCCTCCTTCTTCTGTCAACCATATCTCCTCACTTCTTCTTCTGTCAACCATTCCTTCTTCTTCTGTCAACCATTCCTCCCTTCTTCTTCTGTCAACCATTCCTTCTACTTCTGTCAACCATTCCTCCCTTCTTCTTCTGTCAACCATTCCTCCTTCTGTCAACCATTCCTCCCTTCTTCTGTCAACCATTCCTTCTTCTTCTGTCAACCATTCCTCCTCCCTTCTTCTTCTGTCAACCATTCCTTCTTCTTCTGTCAACCATTCCTCCTTCTTCTGTCAACCATTCCTTCTTCTTCTGTGAATCATTCCTCCTCCCTTCTTCTTCTGTCAACCATTCCTTCTTCTTCTGTCAACCATTCCTCCTCCTTCTGTCAACCATTCCTCCTCCCTTCTTCTTCTGTCAACCATTCCTCCTTCTTCTGTCAACCATTCCTCCTCCCTTCTTCTTCTGTCAACCATTCCTCCTTCTTCTGTCAACCATTCCTCCTTCTTCTGTCAACCATTCCTTCTTCTTCTGTGAATCATTCCTCCTCCCTTCTTCTTCTGTCAACTATTCCTTCTTCTTCTGTCAAACCATTTCTCCTTCTTCTGTCAACCATTCCTCCTTCTTCTCTCAGCCATTCCTCCTCCCTTCTTCTCTCAGCCATTCCTCCTCCCTTCTTCTCTCAGCCATTCCTCCTCCCTCTTCCTCTCAGCCATTTCTCCTCCCTTTTCCTCTCAGCCGAGGTTTGTCATGCAGACAGCATGGTTCCTTTACCTGCCCTGCATTTATTCAAGGGGAGGTAACGATAGTCAGCTGCTGGCAGGCTGTCCCTCAACTCCATTGACAATTGTTTCCCCTCAGTCAGTCAGTGAGTCAGTCTCTCCCTCCCTCCCTCAGTCAGTCAGTCAGTCAGCCTCTCCCTCCCTCCCTCCCTCCCTCAGTCAGTCAGCCTCTCCCTCCCTCCCTCAGTCAGTCAGCCTCTCCCTCCCTCCCTCAGTCAGCCAGCCTCTCCCTCCCCCCCCCCCCTCAGTCAGTCTCTCCCCTCCCTCCCTCAGTCAGTCATGAGTCAGTCTCTCCCTCCTCCCTCATCAGTCAGTCAGTCAGCCTCTCCCTCCCTCCCTCAGTCAGTCAGTGTCAGTCAGTCTCTCCCTCCCCCCCTCAGTCAGTCAGTGAGTCAGTCTCTCCCTCCCCCCCCCCTCAGTCAGTCAGTGAGTCAGTCTCTCCCTCCCTCCCTCAGTCAGTCAGTGAGTCAGTCTCTCCCTCCCTCCCTCAGTCAGTCAGTGAGTCAGTCTCTCCCTCCCTCCCTCAGTCAGTCAGTGAGTCAGTCTCTCCCTCCCTCCCTCAGTCAGTCAGTGAGTCAGTCTCTCCCTCCCTCCCTCCCTCAGTCAGTGAGTCAGTCTCTCCCTCCCTCCCTCAGTCAGTCAGTGAGTCAGTCTCTCCCTCCCTCCCTCAGTCAGTCAGTGAGTCAGTCTCTCCCTCCCTCCCTCAGTCAGTCAGTGAATCAGTCTCTCCCTCCCTCCCTCCCTCAGTCAGTGAGTCAGTCTCTCCCTCCCTCCCTCAGTCAGTCAGTGAGTCAGTCTCTCCCTCCCTCCCTCAGTCAGTCAGTGAGTCAGTCTCTCCCTCCCTCCCTCAGTCAGTCAGTGAATCAGTATCTCTCTCCCTCCTTCCCTCAGTCAGTGAGTCAGTCTCTCCCTCCCTCCCTCCCTCCCTCTGTGATAAGGGCAGAGTCTGGATGTAAGAAAACATACAAGCGCTTTTTATTATCCTCGAATAAAAGAATTTGATTTGATTTGATTCTCTCTCTCTCTCTCACTCTCTCTTTCTCTCTCTCTGTCTGTCTGTCTCTCTCTTAATTGTGTAAACTAGAACCAATAGTGTCTTTTTTATAAAGCAATGAGGGGATTTTGTAGGCTTACATTATGAAACAAACAAGCATGTCTACATTTGCACATTGAGGCGCATGTGCATGCAAGTATGTGTGTATGTATAGTCACACAAGACCCATACAACTAGATCTTCAGAGTCCTTGTAAGCCACATACACACGCATGCTCATGCACATGTGTGTGTGTGTGTGTGTGCCAGCGCGGGCGCACGCACGCCACCCCCCCCCCCCCCCCCCCCCCACACACACACACATATACAACCCTCCCAAACATTGTCAAGAAGAGCTAGCTCTAGGCTATTAGCTGGCTGCAATACAGGCCCTAGCCTACACACATACAGCGTGGAGTGGAGTAACTAGGTTGGTCTGGTGGAAAGGCAGCTGAAGTAAAGAGGGAACAGTTCAGTCAAGAAGCCATTTTGCCTTATCTCCCCCCCCCCCCTCTCTATCTCCACTCTAACAGCCACACGTGCATGCAGACCTGCCGCTTCCTCGGCTACACACCACCTTTATTTTTTGGCCACTTTTCCTTCTGTTTTCCTATTGCGATTCCTTCCCCCCCCCCCCTTTCCCCAAATCGTACTCCAAAACTAAGACTAGTCTCTGACTTACACTCACGTGATTGTTCACAAGCTTGGAAAGCTTTAAATTTTCTTTATTTTTCAGCAAAACACTGTCGTCTGCTTAGCTTTCTAACTGCAATGGCATGCAGCAGGGTCGAAACTCTAGGACCACAAGCAATCCTCTTTGTTGACGATCATTTCCACCTGTATGCTGACTGCCTGGTATGGCCATGTCCTCAATCCCATCAACAAAGACACATTGCATGTTTTCATACCTTTAAAAATCTGTGCACTTCCGAAAATCTCCCGGAACTTTTTCTGACTAGCACTTTAAAGATCCGACACCACTGAGGTAGCCGCATTCTGACTTGGGGGATGGTGTCTAAACAGGACACCGGGGTTTAAGCATTTTGTCATCTGTTCCTTCAGGCACGAAATGGCCTACTCTCCCGAAAGGCGAAAAGGGTTTTGAACGTGTGCACAAGATGTTCTGCATGCGTTCACACACGGGGCCTCACTTTATAATTTCACCCGAAGGACTTTGACATTCAGGTCGACTTTCTTGTCAAACTGGGAAGAAAGGCCAAGGCCGGAATCAAACCCAGAACCTCACGGCCTATTTGTAAAGCAGAGGAGCGTCTTAACCATCATGCCACCCCGGCCTCCCTGCTTTACAGAATGGCCGAAAAGCTAAAGGTGGAGTGTAGCCTTCAAGTCTTCACAAGCAGCAGCCCGTGCAGACAGGCAGACCGACCTGCCCTAGCCGACTAGACTGGCAACTTAGCACTGTTGTGCCTAGTTGGCTGCTGCACAGGCTTGAAATCCCTTCACCAACACTCTCAATACAAGCACTTGCTTCTCTCTCTCTCTCTCTCTCTCTTTCTCTTTCTCTCTCTCTCTCTCTCTCTCTCTCTCTCTCTCTCTCTCTCTCTCTCTCTCTCTCTGTATTGTGGCGTAAGGCTATGTGTAATTAAATCTCTCTCTCTCTCTCTCTCTCTCTCTCTCTCTCTCTCTCTCTCTCTCTCTCTCCTTTTATTGATTTACTCATAGCTATAATTGTTGTTTATCCTAATGAAGGACATATTCTTACTTTCTGTTTTCAATATTGTTTTGGGCTAGTTGACTGTACTTGAGATCCAGTGAATGTCCTATTTCAATATCTTATGGTTACCTGTAACAACTATGTGTCATCATCATCATTAACCATTACACCCAGTGGTGTGTAGGGCATCAACAAAGCGCTTCCACTCCTGTCTATCCTGGGCCAACCTAGTCACTGATTCCCAAGAGTGCTGCATGGCCTTCATCTCACTTTCTACAGTCCTCCTCCATGTTGTTTTTGGTCTTCTTTTCTTTCTCCTTCCTTCTGGGGTCCAGTGCAATGCTGTTCTTGTGATTGACTGTGGGTCTCTTCGGAGGATGTGCCCAATCCACTTCCACCGTCGTCTGGTGATGATGGTTCCCATGTCTTCCTGCCTGCATCTCCATAGTAAGTCTTCATGGAGATCTTCTCTGGCCAAAAGATCCGGAGAATTCTTCGGAGGCATACGGTGTGAAAGGATCGAAGTTTGGTAAGATCCGATTCCGTCATCCTCCAGCACTCAGAACCGTACAGGAGTGTAGATACAACACAGCTCTGGTATAGCTTCAGCTTGGTGTTGGTGCTTTACTGAGTTGATCTCCAGATATTGTTCATCTCCCTAAACACACTCCTGGCTTTTCCCAGTCTGTTGTGGATGTCTTCTATTGTGCCACCCTCTGGTTTGATGATGCTGCCAAGGTATGTGAATTTGTCTGTCTGGCACAGGTTAGTTCCATTCACTTTCACAGGGGCTGGTGTGTTCACATTGAGCGACATTGTCTCTGTTTTCTTGGTGCTAATACGAAGCCCCACTTGCTGTCCGAATGTTCGGAGTCTGCTGGTCTTCTCCTGGATATGTTGG
>CM054168.1:22731114-22733614 GCA_028751875.1 Rapana venosa | reverse complement strand
CTCAGCAGTTTTTAAATGCCGCTTTTTTGCTTTATGCTGATGTCTGCGAAACACAATTAGCCTCCCCCCCCCCCCCCACCCCCCTTTCTTTTTAAGGTGGAGAGGCAGGGGAAGGGAAGGGAGGGGAGAAGAGTGGGGGGGGGGGGGGGTGTTGTATCACCAGTACAGCTAGCGCGGCATCCACTGATGCAGTTAGTTCCCTTTGCTTGGGCGATTCCTGGCCAGTCAGCACTCCACACACACACACACACACACCACACAGAGTGCCAGTCAGCACTCCACACACACACACAGAGTGCCAGTCAGCACTCCACACACACACACACACAGAGTGCCAGTCAGCACTCCACACACACACACACACACACAGAGTGCCAGTCAGCGCTCACACACACACACAAACACACACACACACACACAGAGTGCCAGTCAGCGCTCCACACACACACACATACCACACACACACACACACACACAGAGTGCCAGTCAGCGCTCCACACACACACCAACACACACACACACACACACACACACACACACACAGTGCCAGTCAGCACTCCACACACACACACACACACACACACACCACAACCACACACACACACAACACACACACACAGTGCCAGTCAGCACTCCACACATACACACACACACTGAGTGCCAGTCACATCCAGCAACCCACACACACACACACACACACACACACACACACACAGAGTGCCAGTCAGCACTCCACACACACCACACACAGAGTGCCAGTCAGCACTCCACACACATACACACACACACACACACAGAGTGCCAGTCAGCACTCCACACACACACACACACACACAGAGTGCCAGTCAGCACTCCACACACACACACACACACACACAGAGTGCCAGTCAGCACTCCACACACACACACACACACACAGAGTGCCAGTCAGCACTCCACACACACACACACACACACAGAGTGCCAGTCAGCACTCCACACACACACACACACACACAGAGTGCCAGTCAGCACTCCACACACACACACACACACAGATGCCAGTCAGCACTCCACACACACACACACACACACACACACACACACACACACGTCTGCCCCTCTCTCCACCCACCCCCCACCCCCCTCAACAGCTGCTTTAGCCATTGGGTAAGAGGGGAAGGGGAGGTTGGGGGGGGGGGGGGGGGGGGGGAGGGCGTTCAGGTTCATTCTGTTTCTCAGACAGGCACCGTACTTCTTCTCACTGTAATAAATTATTCCTAGCTAGCTTACTAGTAGCATCTGTACACTGCTCTGCTGATCTGTTCCACACACACACAGTACAGGGACAAACAGCTACATACTAGCCACACACACACACACACACACACACACACACACTTCCCTCCCGCCTCTCTCCGCCATACACGTGTACCCCCCCCCCCCCCCCCCCCCCCCCACACACACACACACACTCATTCATGTCTGTCTGTTACTCGGATGATAATAAGTATAGTATCAGCTACATACACTAGCCCTGCAGGAATCTTGCTTGGTCTTCATATTTCTGCTGCCTCGCACTCGGGACCTCGGTTTATAGTCTCATAGGATGGGATTTCGGGTGGAGTGAAGTCGGCACTGCTGTTAACTCGAGGGAAAACCTACGTAATTAACGGGATTCAAACCTGGGTCAGCAGATCGCGAGCGCAATGTGCAACGCTCTGACCACCAGCTGTCTCTGCCCCCCCCCCCCCCCCCCAGACAGGCAACACAATGTCAGGTTGGCCGATGCAAAGAATGACTGATTTTTTCCCGGAATATCTCTGTGCCTTTTTGCTCGTAAGTTTTTTGCTTTAAAAATAAACTAAAAAACAAATGACACCCCCCCCCCTCCCCCCACACACACAGACATGAAGGAAGAACGAGGGAGTACAAATCATCGCCAATGTGAATGATGATGATGATGATGATGATGACGATGATGATGATGATTCAATTGTTATTGCTGTTACTGCTGTTGTACAGCTGCCGTACCTATTATTACTGCTGAATGCAGAACTTTGTATTCACTCATCATACATTATTTATTCATTACTGTTTATTACAGACAGCCCAGTTATCCAAGATGGCAATGTTATTTCGACACTCCACGTTGATATAAAAAAAATATAAAAAAGGGGGGGCAGCAGGAGTGACTGTGTGTGTGTGTGTGTGTGAGAACTAAAACATTCCATAAAACCATCATCTACAGAAGGGAGCTCACAAGCCCAATTCCAAAACAAGAAGCCAGGGGCCACACTTGTACAGAACACTTTGAATCAGAAAACTCTACAACTCCCCCCCCCCCCCCCCCCTCCCCCAGAGAAGAGAAAGTAGAGCATGGTCATCAGTTTGTGTTCCTCCGCCCATGACCTTGAGCACGTATAATAGAGGTTGTGAGGCTCACAGAGGACAAAGAACTAGCCTAAGGAGGTACGTGCATGCTTGACTTGTCAGCCACCAAACAGCAGGTATTTTCCAA
>CM054168.1:22598614-22726114 GCA_028751875.1 Rapana venosa | reverse complement strand
GTACACACAGTACACACACAGTACACCACTGCCTGCATGGGAACGGGGCAGTACACACACTGCAACTGCACTGGTAACTGGGGCAGTACAAAACACAGTACACACACTGCACTGCACTGGGAACTGGGGCCGTACACACACAGTACAAAAACACAGTAAAACCACTGCACCTGCACGGGAACTGGGGCAGTACACACACAGTACACAACAGTACACAAAACTGCCCTGCACTGGTAACTGGGGCAGTACACACACTGCACGCACTGGTAACTGGGCATACACACACAGTACACACACCGTACAAAACACTGCACTGGACTGGTAACTGGGGCAGTACACACACAGTACACACACAGTACACACACTGCACTGCACTGGTAACTGGGGCAGTACACACAGTACACACACTGCACTGCACTGGTAACTGGGGCAGTACACACACTGCACTGCACTGGTAACTGGGGCAGTACACACACAGTACACACACAGTACACACACTGCACTGCACTGGTAACTGGGGCAGTACACACACAGTACACACACCGTACACACACAGTACACACACAGTACACACACTGCACTGCACTGGTAACTGGGGCAGTTTCACACACAGTACAAAAACACAGCACACACACAGTTACAACCCCACATACAAAAAACCCGCACTGCACTGGTAAAATGGGGCAGTACACACACAGCACCACACAGTAACACACACCGGCACTGCCCCTGAACTGGGCAGAAACACAATGCCCAAACACTGCACTGCACTGGTAACTGGGGGGAGTACACACACAGTACAACACCTGCACGCAAATGGAACTGGGGCATACACACACAGTACAAAACACTGCACTGCCCTGGTAACTGGGCATACACACACAGAACACACACCTGCACTGCAAATGGTAAAGGCAGTACACAACAAAAGTACACACACTGCAACTGCACTGGTAACCTGGGGCATACCACACATACAAAACAGTAAACAAAACTTGCACTGCACTGGTTTAAATGGGGCAGTACACACACAGTACACACAGTAACCACACACTGCACTGCACTGGTAACTGGGGCAGTACACACACTGCACACACATGCCTGCACTGGTAATGGGGCGTAAAACACAAAAGTACACACACGCACTGCACTGGTAACTGGGCAGTACACACACAGTACACACACTGCACTGCAGGTAACTGGGCAGTACAAAAAACAAAAGTACAAAACCCCCTGCACTGCCCGGGAACTGGGGCAGTACACACACAGTACACACACGCACTGCCTGGTAAGGCAGTACACCCCCAACCACTACGGCACTCACTGGAACTGGGGCAGTACACACACATAAACACCAGAACCACACTGCACTGGAAAGGTAACTGGGGCCCAGTACCACACAGTACACACACTCACTGCACTGGTACTGGGCAGTAAAACAGACACACATCCCGACTGTAATCGTCCCCATACGCACTGGTTACTGGGCAGTACACACACAGTACCCATAACACACTGCACTGGTAACTGGGGATACACAACAAGCCCTGCTTCCTTGTCAGGCCCTCACTTCCCAAACCCTACCCTCTGTCTGTCTGTCCCGTCTGTCGACTTGTATATACAGCAGCTTGTCTGTCTAACCCTGCCCATCTGTCTGCTACCTGCCCATTGCTCTACCTGCCCATCTGTCTGTTGCCTCCCTTCGTATGCTGCAGCTGTCGTAGCCTCCCTGATGTATGTATGAATCTGCCGTATTGTCTGTTTGTCTGTCTGTTACCTACTTACTGTCTGTCCTCTTGTCTGTTTTACTACTTGTCTGTCATATGCCTATGTCTGTCTGCCGCCTACCTGTCTACCTACCAAACCTTCTGTCTGTCTACTGACTGTCTACCACATTTCCCATTTTCAAGAGAATGGGGAAATTCTCTTTTCACTGGTCTGTCTAGGGGTCCATTAAAAAAGGGAGAGAAAGGCTCAGTGCCTAATGGCACAAACGGCCACTCCTCTGTCTTCTTGTCCATGGAAATATCGAGGAGTCCTCATTTCCTCTGCTCCGCTCTGTCTCACGTCTCTCTTCACTTGGTGTGTGTGTGTGTGTGTGTGTGTGTGTGTCTGTGTCTGTGTGTGTGTGAAAGTGAGAAGGAGACAGAACACTAAATACAGAATGTGTTTATTGTCATTGCTAATATTTAAAGCCTTTTTCGACAAAAAGAGTGGGGAGGGGGGGGGGGCGGGAATTTACAGCAGTACGAAAACTGGTGAAACAAATAACCACAGAGGGACATCCATTCTCTTAGTGACCAACTGTTACCTTCAAAGCAAACAGGCACAGTAGGTGGTTTTGATTGATGCATGGATGGATTGATCTATTACCTTTATTCTTAAATGTTACAGTTAAGTTTTGACATACTTTTTTCATCCGGCCCTTCCTGTGGTAGGAGGGGGGGGGGGGGGGGGGGGGGGGGGGGGAGAATGAGTGAATGAATCTGTATTTTTCAAGTGTAACGAATAAGCATAGGCAAACTTTTTTTCATCCGGTCCTTGCCCTGATTAGGGACTTTCAACAAAACAAGGGAAAAACCTATTATAACAGCGACAACATGATTTATAATAAAAGAGACAGACAGACAGAAGACAGACAAACAGATAGACGACAGACAAACAGAGGACAGAAGACAGACAGACAGATAGGAAGACAACAACATGTCCCAGACAGCCATGTGGCAACGATAGCAGACACATCAGTCACTTTGTCCCCAGATCCAGTGGTCATGGGCGCCGAGAATGAACACATCACGTACCTCGCGAGCCCTCCACCCATCCCCCCTCCACCCCTCCCCCCGCAATCCCCCTGCTCCTCCCTCTCCCCTCCCCCCCCCCCCCCCCCCCCCCCCCCCCCCCCCCCCCCCCCCCCCCCCCTCCCTTTGCACTGGGCAAGAACTCGTGACCCTGAACCAGGCTGTCTGTGCTCTGCAATGCAGGAGAAAACAGCAGACAGGCCAGGTGGCTAGTGGTATCAATATGATTAGTGGTGTGTGGCCGCTGCCCTACACTGCACTGCTCTGCTCTGCTCTGCACTGAATGAAGACTGGCAAGGCCACACAACTGCTCTGTCAGTACAAGATAGGAGAAACCAAACACAATGACACACACTCACTGCAAAATGAGTAGAGAGAGCGAGAAAAGAGAGAGAGAGAAGAGAAAAGAGAGAGAGAGATAGAAGAAGAAGAAGAAAACAACAACAACAACACATGGAGATCAAAGGAAGAGAAACAGAAAAAGCGACAGGAGCAAGAAGACATCACAGAAGAAATAAAGAAATAAACTAAGAGCAAGAATGAAGTACAGTCGTTATTGCTGATAAAGATCATAACGATTGCGATGAAGATGCTGAAAGAAGAAGAAGAAGAAGAAGGAGGAGGAGGAGGAGGAGGAAAGAGTCAAGTCAAAAAGACTTTAGTCATCCCATGAAGGGCAATTACAATACTGACAGGCAGATTGATACGAATCGCGATCATGAAAGACACAGGAAAGTTCTATTTCATATTAGTTTAAATATTCCAAGATGACTTCCAACAAAAATCCAACACACACACACACACACACACACACACACACGCACACACACACAGCACGCACGCACGCACGCACACACACACAGAGGAGGAGGAGGGAGAGAGAGTATTCAGACATAGCCATGTGCAAATAATAATTACATTGCAATACAAAAGTCATGATAAACATTGGTAGGAAAATACAAGTAACAAATCTTTGCTACAACTATAAGCAATTCTACACATGTATTTCAGGGGTTTTTTAAAGGAGAAAAAATTGATGTAATAAAAACAGGGGAAAGGGGGAAAGGGAAAGTAAGAGAGGACAGAGAGGGAAAGAGAGGACAGAGAGGGAAAGAGAGAACAGAGAGGGAAAGAGAGGACAGAGAGGAAAGAGAGAACAGAGAGGGAAGGAGGACAGAGAGGGAAAGAGAGAACAGAGAGGGAAAGAGAGGACAGAGGAAAGAGAGAACAGAGAGGGAAAGAGAGGACAGAGAGGGAAAGAGAGAACAGAGAGGGAAAGAGAGGACAGAGAGAGAAAGAGAAGAGGGACTTTGATTTGTTGTTGTTTTTTTCAACAAGATATAGCGCCGTAAAACCATTCATTATTTAAAAAAATTATTATTCATTCTTATATGAGGGAGGGAGGGAGGGAGACAGACGTACAGCCGACAGAGCGGCAGACACACTCCTTACATCAGGGGAGGGGGGGGGGGGGTAGCTTGGCCTGCTGGCTACAGCCTTGCACATGGCCTCCTCATCTGCTGACCCGGCATCGAATCCCCTTCAAGGGGATTTGTCACCCCCCCTTCCCCCCAATCCTTCGGATGAGACTATAAACCGAGGTCCGGTGTGCGAACTCTCGTAGAACATCTGGCGCATACGTTAAAACCTGTTCCGCTTTTCGGAAGTGTGGGCCATTGAGTGCCAATGGGAACGGAAGACAAACTTGACAAAACCAGATACACACGGGACTGGTAAAACTAAAAGCACATGAATGCTTATTACATTATTCTCGAAAAAAAAAGAAAAGAAGATTAAAATAAATAAAATTTAAAAGGAAAAACAGCCACTCTCTCTCTCTCTCTCTCTCTCTCTCTCTCTCTCTCTCTCTCTCTCTCTCTCTCTCTCTCTCTCTCTCTCTCTCTCTGTGACTGTGCACTCCACAGTGACCAGCCTCCCTCCCTCCTTCCTTTCTCTTCCACAACACTACAGTCGCCTTCTTTACGCGGGAACTCACAGTAACCGCAACCATATGTTTGGATTTTTGTTTTCGTCTCCCCCTCCCCCCCTCCTCCCCGCCCTGCTGAAATAGCAATTCCTGAACCACCCCCTTCACACCCCTCCTCCCTCTGCAGCATTCTGCAGGCTAGGCTAGGTAGGCTAGGCTGTGTGAGGCCATTATATAGTTGCTGGAAACAGGTTTCCTTCCTTCTTTCCTAGCCTACCCTCCTTCTTTCCTCCCTCTCTCTGGGAACACAGCTCCTTTTGCTGACTTGCAGTTTGATCCTTCAAATCAGTGAGGAGGACTTGCCTAATATTATTATATATATATATATATATATATATATATATATATATATATATATATATATATATATATATATATATATAAATATATATATATATATATACATATACATATACAGGCCTAGCCTAATATATTGGTGCAGAAGTGTTGACGAAGAAACGAAGGCAGCCCGATTGACATGGGCCGAGCTGAAGAGGATCTCCCAAAACCGAGTTCGTTGGAGGGGTGTTGTTGCAGCCCTATGTTCCCCAAGGAACCAAGAGGCATAAGTCAAGTCAAGCCTAATATTATTTATTTATTTATTTATTTATTTATACCACTTTAAGTCACGAGATTTCTCTGCGTGAAATTCGGGCTGCTCTCCCCGGGGAGAGCACGTCGCCACAAGAGCAGCGCCACCCTTTTTTTTTTTTTTTTTTTTTTTTGGTCTGCAACTGTATTTCTTTCCCTATCAGAGTGGCTTTTTTCTAAGAATTTTGCCAGGGACAACTCTCTTGTTGCCGTGGGTTCTTTTTCGTGCGCTGCATAATTTTCTGTAACACACGGGACCTCGGTTTATCGTCTCATCCGAAAGACTAGCGCCCAGACCACCACTCATGGTCTAATGGATGGGGGAAAAGTTTCGGGCCCAGACGGGATACGAACCCGGACTTTTCGCTTTCTAGACAGGCGCGTTACCTCTAGACCACCGATCCATCCACCATTATTATATATACATAGGCCTAGCCTAATATTATTATACATACATAGGCCTACCTAATATTATTATATATACATAGGCCTAGTCTAATATTATTATATATACATAGGCCTAGCCTAATATTATTATATATACATAGGCCTAGCCTAATATTATTATACATAGGCCTACCTAATATTATTATATATACATAGGCCTAGCCTAATATTATTATATATACATAGGCCTAGCCTAATATTATTATATATACATAGGCCTAGCCTAATACTATTATATATACATAGGCCTAGCCTTATATTATTATACATACATAGGCCTAGCCTAATATTATTATATATACATAGGCCTAGCCTAATATTATTATATATACGTAGGCCTAGCCTAATTGTATTATACATAGGCCTAGTCTAATATTATTATATGTACATAGGCCTACCTAATATTATTATATATACGTAGGCCTAGCCTAATATTATTATACATAGGCCTAGCCTAATATTATTATATATACATAGCCTAGCCTAATATTATTATATATACATAGGCCTAGCCTAATATTATTATACATACATAGGCCTACCTAATATTATTATATATACATAGGCCTAGCCTAATATTATTATATATGCATAGGCCTAGCCTAATATTATTATATATACATAGGCCTAGCCTAATATTATTATATATGCATAGGCCTAGCCTAATATTATTATATATACATAGGCCTAGCCTAATATTATTACATATACATAGGCCTAGCCTAATATAATAATAATAATAAATGGAATTTATATAGCGTTGTATCTTGCACAGACAAATCAAAGGGCTTGCACTCAACTCATTCTTACACAGTCATGCAACCAATAGCAAGTAAAAGTTATAACAAGTCCAAATGCACACAGGAGCACACACACACACAGACACCTTATACACTTTGGCAGGGTGATGGAATTTTTGGCTGCTGAAAAGCAGGGATAGCTATGAAATGAAACAGGAGAGGAAATTCTTAGGTTTGAAACAAATATGTCTTGAGGCCAGATTTAAAAGAGTCACAAGAAGGCCTTTGGCGAAGAGAGATAGGGAGGCCATTCCAAATCGATGGACCAGAAACAGAGAAAGAGCGACGGCCAACAGTGGACTGGTTGAATCTAGATGTTTGTAAGCACAAGGAGTCTGCAGCAGAGCGAAGGGAACGAGAAGGGGTGTACAGGTGGAGACATTCACAGAGGTATGAGGGTGCTGTTTTGTGGAGACATTTGTAACAGAGAGTACTGATCTTATAGTTTATTCTTTGTGGCACAGGCAGCCAGTGGAGAGATCGTAAGAGAGGGGTAATGTGCTCAGATTTTTTCTTTCTGAGGACTAGTCGAGCTGCAGAGTTTTGAATACGTTGAAGGGAGTGGATAGATGATACTGGCAGACCAGCCAAAAGAGAATTGCAATAGTCCAGACGTGAAAGAATGAGAGATGCCACGAGTTTTGATGTTTCGTCTGTGGACAGGTACTTTCGAATGGCACTAATACGCTGTAATTGATAGAAGCAGGACTGGCAGGTCTGGGTGATGACTTTTTGCATAGAGAGTGTGTTGTCAATAATGACCCCTAGATACTTTACAGCAGTGAATAGAGGGACTGATGCATTGCCCAATTCTATTGAAGCTGTTGTAATGGAAGAGAGTTTGTTTTTGGTACCTACAAGCATGACTTCAGTTTTATCAGCGTTTAGTTGTAACTTGTTCTCTATCATCCAGTTTTGGATATCTTGAAAGCAGTAGGCCATATTCATCAAGAGGGAAGACAGATTTTCAGGAGTGTCACTGCTTAGAATCTGAGTGTCATCTGCATAAAAGTGATGGTTGATCTGATGACGGTTAATTATATGTGACAGTGGAGCGGTGTAGAGAGTGAAAAGAACGGGGCCCAGAACTGATCCCTGCGGGACTCCACATTCCAGTCTGGCAGGTACTGACTGAATCTTGTTTACTGTGACTGTCTAGAATCGGTCAGTCAGGTATGAGCTAAACCAGGTGAGGGTTGTACCAGTAACACCAAACGTTTCTTGAAGACGGGAGAGAAGGATAGAAAGGTCAATAGTGTCGAAGGCTGCAGATAAGTCGAGTAGAGTGAGGAGGGAGATTTTCCCTGAGTCAGAAACAAGTAGAAGCATGTTTAAGGTGTGAACTAGGGTGGTTTCAGTGCTGTGGTTGGCGCGATAGGCAGACTGAAACACAGGAAGAAGACTGTTGGAGAGAAGATGGTTGTTGAGCCGTTTTAGAACTACTTTTTCAAGGACTTTAGAGATAAAAGGTAGGTTGGAAACAGGTCTGTAATTCTTCAGAATGTTAGGGTCAAGGTCATGCTTTTTGAGTAATGGTGTGACTAAAGCAGTTTTGAGAGCTGAAGGAACATTTCCAGAAACAAGAGATGAGTTTACTATCTTTGTGATAGCGGGTATGTGGATCGGTGGTCTAGAGGTAACGCGCCTGTCTAGACAGCGAAAAGTCCGGGTTCGTATCCCGTCTGGGCCCGAAACTTTTCCCCCATCCATTAGACCATGAGTGGTGGTCTGGGCGCTAGTCTTTCGGATGAGACGATAAACCGAGGTCCCGTGTGTTACAGAGAATTATGCAGCGCACGAAAAAGAACCCACGGCAACAAGAGAGTTGTCCCTGGCAAAATTCTTAGAAAAAAGCCACTCTGATAGGGAAAGAAATACAGCTGCAGACAAAAAAAACAAAACAAAAAAAAACAAAAAAAAGGGGTGGCGCTGCTCTTGTGGCGACGTGCTCTCCCCGGGGAGAGCAGCCCGAATTTCACGCAGAGACATCTCGTGACTTAAAGTGGTATAAATAAATAAATAAATAAATATAAGCTGTGGCAGGCACTTCGCGAAAAGAGAAGCAGGTATGGGGTCGAGATCGCATGATTTTATAGTCATTCCTTTCAGAATTGTCTCGATTTCTTTCTCGCTTGCTGGATGAAAGGACAGGAGAGGAGTGCCAGAAAATTGAGGATCACAAATTGCAGGCTGGAAAGGAGCCTGATCCAAGCTAGAGCGAATGTTGCGGATTTTGTCAGAAAAGAATGCAGAAAATATAGAAGGAAGTTCAGAGTGGTTGTAGATAGAAGGCAGAGGGCTAGCCTTCGCAGATCCAAGCAGAGTGGATGTGAGGGAAAAGAGAGATTTCCTAGATGTGGCATCAAGAACTTGAGAAGAGTAATACTTTGTTTTTGCTGAATGGATTAAGGTTTTGACTTTGTTGATTTGTTTACGAAGAAGCTGTTTGTTTATTTCAGTTTTTGTTTTTCGCCGTTCTAGTTGTCGGCGTTTGCGTTTTGCGACCAGGATGTCATGGGTGTACCATGGTGCACAGGGCCTATCAGGAAGGAGATGGTCAGTAGGAGGTGCATGCTCATCAAAGAGTTGGCTCAGGACAGTATTGTAGTGTTTAGAAGGGTCAGTATGGTCAGGAATTTGTGATAGACGTTCAGCAGCTTGGGAAAGAAAAGTTTGAATATCTATGGCCTTGAGGTTGCGACGGGTAATGCACTTCTTCTTTCTGATAGGTTTTGCAATGTTTAGGGAGAAAAGAATGGTAGAATGATCGGAGAGCCTAATATTATTATATATACATAGGCCTACCTAATATTATATATACATACATAGGCCTACCTAATATTATTATATATACATAGGCCTAGCCTAATATAATATATACATAGGCCTACCTAATATTATTATATATACATAGGCCTAGCCTAATATTATTATACATACATAGGCCTACCTAATATTATTATATATGCATAGCCCTACCTAATATTATTATATATACATAGGCCTACCTAATATTATTATATATACATAGGCCTACCTAATATTATTATATATACATAGGCCTAGCCTAATATTATTATACATAGGCCTACCTAATATTATTATATATACATAGGCCTACCTAATATTATTATATATACATAGGCCTACCTAATATTATTATATATACATAGGCCTAGCCTAATATTATTATACATAGGCCTACCTAAAATTATTATATATACATAGGCCTACCTAATATTATATATATATATATAGGCCTAGCCTAATATTATTATATATACATAGGCCTACCTAATATTATAATATATGCATAGGCCTACCTAATATTATTATATATACATAGGCCTAGCCTAATATTATATATACATAGGCCTAGCCTAATATTATTATATATACATAGGCCTACCTAATATTATAATACATAGGCCTAGCCTAATATTATTATATATACATAGGCCTACCTAATATTATTATATACACAAAGGCGTAGTCTAATATTATTATATATACATAGGCCTACCTAATATTATTATACATACATAGGCCTACCTAATATTAATATATATAGGCCTAGCCTAATATTAATATATATATATATATATATATATATATATATATATATATATATATATATATATATATATATATATATATATATATATATATATAGGACTAGCTTAATATTATTATATATAAGACTCCATCATCATCATAATCATCATCATCAACAACCATTACACCCAGTGGTGTGTAGGGCAGCAAAAAAGCGCTTCCACTCCTGCCTATCCTGGGCTAACCTAGTCACTGATCCCCAAGAGTGCTGCATGGCCTTCATCTCACTTTCTACAGTCCTCCTCCACGTTGCTTTTGGTCTTCCTTTCTTTCTCCTTCCTTCTGGGGCCCAGTGCAATGCTGTTCTTGTGATTGACTGTGGGTCTCTTCGGAGGATGTGCCCAATCCACTTCCACCGTTGTCTGGTGATGATGGTTCCCATGTCCTCTTGCCTACATCTCCATACTAGGTCTTCATTGGAGATCTCTGGCCAAAAGATCCGGAGAATTCTTCGGAGGTGTACGGTGTGAAGGGATTGAAGTTTGGTAAGATCCGCTTCCGTCATCCTCCAGCACTCAGAACGTACAGGAACGTAGACACAACACAGCTCTGGTATAGCTTCAGCTTGGTGTTGGTGCTGTACTGAGTTGATCTCCAGATATTGTTCATCTCTCTAAACACACTCCTGGCCTTGCCCAGTCTGTTGTGGATGTCTTCTATTGTGCCGCCCTCTGGTTTGATGCTGCTGCCAAGGTATGTGAACTTGTCTGTCTGGCACATGTCAGTTCCATTCACTTTCACAGGGGCTGGTGTGTTCACATTGAGCGACATTGTCTCTGTTTTCTTGGTGCTAATACGAAGCCCCACTTGCTGTCCGAATGTTTGGAGTCTGCTGGTCTTCTCCTGGATATGTTGGTGTGTGTGTGTGACAGCAGCGCCACGTCATCCGCAAAGTCAAGGTCGTCTAGTGTTGAGAACAGGCTCCAGCGAATCCCTCTTGGGGTGTCTTCTGTCGTCTTCCTCATCACTCAATCAATGGCCAGATTGAAGAGAACTGCCGACATCACACATCCTTGTCTTACTCCAGTCTTGACTTCAAAGACAGTGTTGCTATGGCCCACAGAGCATCTGAAGTTGTCGTAGAAGCTCTTGATAAGGTGTACCAGTTTCGATGGGATGCCATAGTGTCGAAGGATACTCCAAAGGCTGTCTCTGTGTATGCTGTCAAATGCCTTTTCGAAGTCCACAAAATTCACATACAGTTGTCTTTGCCACTCTGTGCACTGTTCGATGATGTTTCTGAGCGTGAATATCTGATCTATACATCCTCGTTGCTTCCTGAACCGTGCTTGTTCCTTCCTAGGACTAGCCTAATATTATTATATAAGGCCTAGCCTGATATTATTATATATAGGACTAGCCTATTATTATTATATATAGGACTAGCCTAATATTATATAGACATCATCATCATCATCATCAGTCCCGTGACCTTGGCGGTCATGGAGGAGACACGAAAGACGATGCCGTGGTAAGCCTCCTCCATCGATCTCGGTCCTCGGCTCTGCGCAGTAGTGTCATTCATTAGAGTAGAGTAGAGTCATTCATCCTGGTCCAATCTCTGATGTTGTCCATCCATGACTTGTTCTGTCTTCCCCTCTTTCTTCCACCTTCGAGTGTTCCCTGCAGTACTGTTTTTGGCAGAGTTTTGTGGCGGGTGACGTGGCCGAACCATGTCAGCTTTTTCTTCTTGACGATGGTGAGAAGGGGTTCCTGCGGACCTGCCAGCCGTGTTACTTGACTCTTGACAAATTCATTGGTCTTTCGTTCTCTCCAGGATATGCCCAGCAGTTTTCTATGGCATTTTGTTTCAAATATATAGACATAGGCCTAGCCTAATATTATTATATATAGGCCTAGCCTAATATTATTACATATAGGCCTAGCCTAATATTATTATATATAGGCCTAGCCTAATATCATTATATATAGGCCTAGTCTAATATTATTATATATAGGACTAGCCTAATGTTATTATATAGACATAGGCCTGGCCTAATATTATTATATATAGGCCTAGCCTAATATTATCATATATATATAGGCCTAGCCTAATATTATTATATTTAGGCCTAGCCTAATATTATTATATAGATAATGAATACATACAGAATGAATACAAAGAATGCATGACTGATCTTTTGTAGGCGAGGATACAGATTTTCAGACCAAGGTCAGTGTCCAATATGCACGTTGGAGATCCCATCATGCCTGGGTGGGGCACGAAAACACGAACATACCCAGCATGCAAACTGTACAATGAAATGAACTCCTCTGAAGTTGGAATGTGTTGGCTGAGACAGCGGGCAGACCTCTGCACCTTAAAAGCTCAGGAGACAACCGGGCACTAGGCTCCCCACCCCTTATGAGAACGTGTGTGTATATATATATATATATATATATTATATATATGAGGAGAGAGAGAGAGAGAGAGAGAGAGAGAGAGATGAGAGAGAGAGAGAGAGAGCGAGACAGAGCGAGAGAGAGAGGGGGCATATATATATATAATATATATATATATATATATATATATATGCGTTCCCTTCTCTGTCTCTATATAGATAGATAGACAGACAGATAGATATATAATTTCTTTTTTAAACCTGCACAACACACACACACACACACACACACACACACACACACACACACACACACACACACACACACACACACACACACACACACACAGGTGGACAGGAACTAATGTATTGTGGAATTCTGCTGTATTGACTGTTACCTTTCCCATACCTGCTGTATTGACTGTTACCTTTCCCATACCTGCTGTATTGACTGTTACCTTTCCCATACCTGCTGTATTGACTGTTACCTTTCCCATACCTGCTGTATTGACTGTTACCTTTCCCATACCTGCTGTATTGACTGTTACCTTTCCCATACCTGCTGTATTGACTGTTACCTTTCCCATACCTGCTGTATTGACTGTTACCTTTCCCATACCTGCTGTATTGACTGTTACCTTTCCCATACCTGCTGTATTGACTGTTACATTTCCCATACCTGCTGTATTGACTGTTACATTTCCCATACCAATAAACATAAAGAAGTAAGCTAGGCAGGTTAAAACACGCACCTGTACCGTCTACCTCCCTCCCCCTCCCCCTCCACAAGGCTGTCAACAAGATTCAAATCTTTCCATCCCTGTGGGGATGCTGGGGGCCTGTCAGTATAAATAGCATCCCCACTTTCTGGAAATTCTGTACTAGAAATTTCCTCTTTTCTATCCCTCTCTTTTTGTTTCTGCCTTGTTCCTTTTCTTCCTGTCACCTCCTTCTCGTCTATTTTCTGCCTTCATGGTCCATTACCCTGACTTTTTTTTCCAGAAAGACTTAAAAGATTTTTTCTCCCATGCCGAAGTCGGATGTGCTGGGCCTGACTTGTCAGGCGCTTAGGGAAGCGCAACGCATTTTCACTCATATGATATATAAGAATAGTTGATGACAAAGAAATCTGGCCAGCTCATTACCTTGAAAATCCATCTCATATTAGAGCCTTCTTTCTCCCGGCCACAAAAGTACTGCACTCAACTCTAAACATAACGTGTTTCATATTATATGCACCAAAGACATGGAAGTTTCCCAAAGTCCAACCCCTCGTCCACGTCGTGGGAAACGGAAACAGGTCAAGCGGGCTCAGGTGAAGCTGTGACTGGCCTAGCAAGCCGACAGTGGATTTCTCAACCGCTAAGAAAACTGAAAGGAGATACAAACGGACGGATACCAACGGAAAACGACCTCGCAATGGAAACGGACATCGAAATAGGAACAGTGACTACATTGGAACATGGAACATCTGCGGCCTAACAAACAAGGAACCAGAAATTGTGGAATTCATGACCAAAAGAAAGATCTCCATCATGGGCATTTCAGACACTAGGAAGAAAGGAGAAGGAACGAAAGAAATCCATTCAAACTTTGTTCTCATCTGGAGTGGAGTCAGGAAAGACCAGAGAGCAACGCATGGTGTGGGATTCATCCTACACCCAGACATAGCAAAGAATCTCATGAGTACAGAACACATATCAGAAAGACTGATTAAAATCGGTGTAAGAAAGTCCAACAAAATCGTCTACTATATCCAAGCATATGC
The DNA here is from genome assembly GCA_028751875.1 of Rapana venosa. Taxonomy (NCBI): domain Eukaryota; kingdom Metazoa; phylum Mollusca; class Gastropoda; order Neogastropoda; family Muricidae; genus Rapana; species Rapana venosa. The sequence continues at coordinate 22,711,766 of CM054168.1, read as the reverse complement.
ACCGTGTAACGATTCGTACTCAGAAGAGGAGAAAGACTCATTCTATCAAGAGCTCTCCGACCTCATCAACAGCACCCCTGACAAAGAGGACCTGTATGTCATGGGTGATTACAACGGCAGAGTTGGTGAGAGAAGAAACCCGTGGACAAAACATCTTGGACCCCACAGTGACCACAGAACACCTTGTAATTACAACGGGAACCACGTGCTGGATCTATGTGCAGAGCATGATCTGATCATCACCAACACCTTTTTCCAACACCGAGCCTGGTACAAATGGAACGACCTCAACATCTCGTCTCAAATCGACTTTACACTTGCAAGATCTAGAACACGTTACGCCATCAAAGACTCAAAAGCCATCCCCAATGCCAACCTTGACACTGACTACAGGCCTGTCATTCTAGCCTCCAGTACTCAGAAGAAGAAAATAACAACTGCTAGGAAGAACCAGCCTGAAAAGATCAACCTCCTCAAACTGGAAGAGAAAGAAGTGCAAGAACAGATTCATAGTGCTATCAAGGTGAAACTTGACTCCATTGATACAACACCTCTCAACATGGAGCAAGTCTGGGACACCTTCAAGCCAGCTCTCTTGAACACCTTTAGGGAAGTTTGCGGGACAAAGAAATGTTGAGGTAAAAACAGGAAAGCTACAGCCTGATGGAACCAAGAGGTGAAGGAAGCCATCAAGAAAAAAAAGCAGCTATATAAAGCTTGGGTCAAGACCAAGACAGAAGAGGAAAAGTACAGAATCGCAAGAAGACATAGTAATCGTGTTGTGAAAGCCTCCAAAGAAAAATCTTGGGCGACTTATGGAGAGAAGTTAAGTGAAATTTCCAAGAACTCCCCAAGAGAATTTTTCAAAAGTGTGAAGACGATGAGAGTAAGAGATGAGCCATTCAATCCAACAACAGTAAATGATGCAAATGGAGAGGCACTGCACAAAGAGGAGGAAATTCTGAAACGATGGGAAGTCTATCTTAAAGATCTTTTAAACCCATCTGGAGTACAAGCTTCCAGCTCTCAGTTTTCACCACGCTATAAAGACCAGTTAGAGCCCCAAATCCTTGAAGCTGAAACAAGAAAAGCAATTAAGACCAGCCCAAAGGGCAAAGCGGCAGGCGATGATGGCATAACAACTGAAGCCATCCTTGCATGCGGAGAAACGGGAGTTAAGTGGCTCACCATCATCTTCCAGAAAGCATGGGAAGAGAGGAAAGTACCAATGGACTGGCAAAATGCAATAATGGTGCCAATTTGGAAGAAGAAGGGCAGCAAGAGAGACTGCAGCACCTACAGAGGCATTTCACTTCTCAGCCATGTAGGGAAAATGTATGCAAAGATTCTGGAACAGCGCACAAGAGCCAAAGCAGAACACCTACTGAGCAATGCCCAGTTTGGCTTTCGGAAAGGAAGAGGGTGCACAGATGCCATTTTCGCACTCCGACAGCTGTGTGAAAGAGTAATCGAATACAACCAAGACCTGCATACAGTATTCGTTGATCAAGAAAAAGCTTTCGACCGAGTCAACAGAGACAAGCTCTGGAAGATCCTGGAGCAGTACGACGTGAAGGGGCAGTTTCTTGATATCAGAGCAATCTATGCCAACAGTATGAGCGCAGTCCGAACAGCCAGTGGAACATCCAACTGGTTCCCGGTTACATCAGGGGTCAGGCAAGGCTGCGTACTCTCTCCCCTTCTCTTCGTGATCTACATGGACCAGATTACAAAGGAAGCCAACCCAGATCTTGAGGCCCTGAACGAACTATTATTTTCTGACAACCAGTCCTTGATGAATCAGAACAAAGCAGCTCTTCAAGAACACACATACCAACTCAAAACAAGCTGCGAGAGGTATGACATGAAGATCAGTATCAACAAAACAGAAGTTATGTCTGTCAGCAGAAATCCAGGAAAGCTGGACATCAACATCAACGGCACCCAGCTGAAACAGACCAAAGAATTTAAATACCTTGGCAGCCTCTTCACTGAAGATGGAAAATTGGACAGAGAGATAGAAACAAGATGCCAGAAAGCGAAGGCAGTCAGTTACCAACTCGCCCCCTTCTAAAACATTTCAGCATCCTAATGAGCACCAAGGCAAAACTCATCAACGCCATCTTCGTTCCAACACTCACATACCAGTGTCAGACATGGGCCCTAATAAAAGCCTTAGAGAGAAAATTGGTCACATGTGAAATGTGCTGCCTGAGAAAAGCTGTCAACAAGACCAGACGAGACAAGATCAAGAATGAGGTGATCAGAGACATGGTCGGACTAACACCAATTCTCCACCATATCGAACAACAAAGGATCAGGTGGTTTGGTCACCTCACTAGAATGCCGCCCAACCAACCAGCCCTACGGGCATACGCCACCAAACACAATGGCTGGAAAGCCAGAGGTAGACCAAGGAGACGATGGAGCGACTCCCTGGCTGACACCCTGGGAGCCCATGACCTGTCACTACATCAAGCCCCCGCCTTGCTGCAGACAGACGTCTGTGTCTCGTCTGTGTCTCCCTGTGACACTGAAAGGCACCAGCGGCAGATGAAAGAAAAAAGAAGAAGAAAGACATGGAAAGGAACATAAACCTTTCCAGAATGGGGAGAGATAACAAGCAAATTTAGGGTTGCCCTGAATACCAAGGATGCACACCGGTATTAATTTGGGGGTCATGTAGTATCTTCTATAGAGTGTGAGTTTTAAAAAAAAGTTGGTTATTTTCACCAAGTATGAAAAAATGCACTGTGCACTTGTTTTAGGGATTGAGGACATAGAGCAATATCAGATAGTCACAAGAAAGTTGAAAATAATCATCGAATGAGGATTGCCTGTATTCCTACAGCGTTGACCCTGTGCATGCATATTGTGGTCAGGAAGCTAGCAGACGATAGATAAAGGAGCTGAAAAATTAAAAAATTCAAGCCTACCAAATTTGTTCAAAAATCATTTGAGTTTTGAGTCAGAGGCTAGTCTTTCACAAAAAGAGGTTTATATTTCTGTGGATGCCTTAGTACGTGCGGTATGAATATAAGAGTCAGAAAAACAGATGGAAAATAGTGATTTTTTAATACCGGTGTGCGGCCCAAGTAGGCCTAAAGGGAGACAAGAGGTCAGGAGGCCATGGGAAGCCCCTTACATCATAAATTAATCAGGAGAACAGCCAGCCAACACGCTGCTGCAGACGTTGCCCTTACACCTCACACCAACCACAGCAGACACACCTTACACCTCACACCAACCACAGCAGACACACCTTACACCTCACACCAACCACAGCAGACACACCTTACACCAACCACAGCAGACACACCTTACACCTTACACCAACCACAGCAGACACACCTTACACCTTATACCAACCACAGCAGACACACCTTACACCTTACACCAACCACAGCAGACACACCTTACACCTCACACCAACCACAGCAGACACACCTTACACCAACCACAGCAGACACACCTTACACCTCACACCAACCACAGCAGACACACCTCACACCAACCACAGCAGACACACCTCACACCAACCACAGCAGACACACCTTACACCTCACACCAACCACAGCAGACACACCTTACACCAACCACAGCAGACACACCTTACACCTCACACCAACCACAGCAGACACACCTTACACCTTACACCAACCACAGCAGACACACCTTACACCTTATACCAACCACAGCAGACACACCTTACACCAACCACAGCAGACACACCTTACACCTTACACCAACCACAGCAGACACACCTTACACCTTATACCAACCACAGCAGACACACACCTTACACCAACCACAGCAGACACACCTTACACCTTACACCAACCACAGCAGACACACCTTACACCTTACACCAACCACAGCAGACACACCTTACACCTTACACCAACCACAGCAGACACACCTTACACCAACCACAGCAGACACACCTTACACCAACCACAGCAGACACACCTTACACCTTACACCAACCACAGCAGACACACCTTACACCTTATACCAACCACAGCAGACACACCTTACACCAAACCACAGCAGACACACCTTACACCTCACACCAACCACAGCAGACACACCTCACACCTCACACCAACCACAGCAGACACACCTTACACCTCACACCAACCACAGCAGACACACCTCACACCTCACACCAACCACAGCAGACACACCTTACACCAACCACAGCAGACACACCTTACACCTCACACCAACCACAGCAGACACACCTCACACCAACCACAGCAGACACACCTTACACCTCACACCAACCACAGCAGACACACCTTACACCAACCACAGCAGACACACCTTACACCTCACACCAACCACAGCAGACACACCTTACACCTTACACCAACCACAGCAGACACACCTTACACCTTACACCAACCACAGCAGACACACCTTACACCTTACACCAACCACAGCAGACACACCTTACACCTTACACCAACCACAGCAGACACACCTTACACCTTACACCAACCACAGCAGACACACCTTACACCTTATACCAACCACAGCAGACACACCTTACACCAACCACAGCAGACACACCTTACACCTTACACCAACCACAGCAGACACACCTTACACCTTATACCAACCACAGCAGACACACCTTACACCAACCACAGCAGACACACCTTACACCTTACACCAACCACAGCAGACACACCTTACACCCTTTCACCAACCACAGCAGACACACCTTACACCTTACACCAACCACAGCAGACACACCTTACACCTTACACCAACCACAGCAGACACACCTTACACCTTACACCAACCACAGCAGACACACCTTACACCTTACACCAACCACAGCAGACACACCTTACACCTCACACCAACCACAGCAGACACACCTTACACCTCACACCAACCACAGCAGACACACCTCACACCTCACACCAACCACAGCAGACACACCTTACACCTTACACCAACCACAGCAGACACACCTTACACCTTACACCAACCACAGCAGACACCTTACACCTTACCAACCACAGCAGACACACCTTACACCAACCACAGCAGACACACCTTACACCAACCACAGCAGACACACCTTAACAACCTTACAACCAACCACAGCAGACACACCTTACACCTTAACCAACCACAGCAGACACACCTTACACCAACCACAGCAGACACACCTTACACCTCACACCAACCACAGCAGACACACCTCACACCTCACACCAACCACAGCAGACACACCTTACCTACACCAACCACAGCAGACACACCTACACCTCACACCAACCACAGCAGACACACCTACACCAACCACAGCAGACACACCTTACACCTCACACCAACCACAGCAGACACACCTCACACCAACCACAGCAGACACACCTTACACCTCACACCAACCACAGCAGAACACACCTCACACCAACCACAGCAGACACAACGTTTACATTTTAAATTCAACCACCAGCAGACAACCGCACTAGAGCCTGGCTGGCTGCTGTCTGACAGCAGAGCAGATATGATGAGTGAATGTTTTCATGTGTGATTTTAATCTTAAAAACTCATTAATCTCAAACAGCACTAATCAGCTCCAGTCAACCATTTTCCTATAGCCTCTGAAATCATGAACATGAACTCAATTATGGAGAGAAGATAACAGGCGTGGAAAGAATCTTTGAACTCTTGGCACTTCTCAAAGGACCAATAAGCAACGAAAGCTGGCATAACGAATCCAGCAAACCATTGGACCCTATGAGAAACTCAACAGATCGTGAAGAGACTGGTATTAAATTGGTTTAGGGCATGTGCACAAGATCCAAAGGACTTGCAAAGACTAAGTTCTTTACAGGCATCTGTCAGGGGAAGAAGAAGAGGCAGACCTAAGGAAGAGCTGGAGATAACACACTCCAGCACCATGAGACACCTAAGAACAACCAAACAAAACCCTAGAAAAAAGCAAAAACACACAAGGAATGAAGGAAAAACGTTCTAAGCTTTGAAGGTAGCCCCACGGTCTCAGATAGGGAAGAATAGATAATAGATAGATTATATAAGATGAAGTTGCATGCTCAGACATGACAGGTTTGTGTGGTGTGTGTGTGTGTGTGTTGTGTGAGTGCCTGTGTGTGTTGTATTAGCCTATGAGAGACGCATGATCATCTAACCCTCACAGACACCATCTGCATGAACTCTAATCGAAACCCATAACACACCAAAACAAAATAAAACGGAAAAACAAAACAAAAAACAACAAAAAACACTCCCCCCCCCTAAAATAACCAGAAAAAAAAATAACCCCAAACAAATTATATACTGTAGCAATCAACAGTTCCAAAATAAAGATTAAAAAATGAGCCATCACACTGAAATATTATTAATGATAATTGGATAAAAGAGAGAGAGAGAGAAAACGAATTTTGTGTGTGTGTGTGTGTGTGTGGTGTGTGTGTGTGTGTGTGTGTATACTCCACTCTCTGAATGTACAACATACATTAACTCCCTCTGCTTTGCCCGTACACCCGTCTCTTTCTTTGACAGATTTTCCTGAGAAAATCCCTTCCAAAACAGAAAAAATCTTAAGAAAATTGCGTGAACACACACACACACACACAACACACAACACACACAAAACCCACACACACACACACACACACACACACACACACACACACACACACACACACACAACACACACACAACACAACACAAACACAACACACACACACACACACATACACACACAACACACACACATACACACACAAAACACACACACACACACACACACACAACACACACCACACACACACACACACACACGCGCGCGCACACACACACACACACCCCGCGGGCTGGGAGGAGAGTGCAGGAGAAGAAAGGGGAAATCTGCTTCCAGACATTCTTCCAGACATACAGTCAGCCCAGACAGATGAAGGCGACTGATAATCAGCGACACTGTTACACTGCACCATGCCTGCCTGCCTGCCTGCCTGCCTGCCTGTCTGTCTGCCTGCCTGCCTGCCTGCCTGTCTGTCTGTCTGCCTGCCTGCCTATGCTCACCTTTCACAGACACACACAAAGTGACACACACACAAACAACACACACGTACGCACACACCCATACGCGCGCGCGTGCACATACACATACGCGCGCGCGTGCACACACACACACGCACACACTTGCGCATGCACGCACGCACACCAAAAAGCAAATGCATTGCTTATTTGTTGTACCATCTGAAGATAAAAATTTGACTTCATTTCACACACACACACACACACACACACGAGGTACTGGCATCACTTTTTGTTGGGTGGCATCACATTGCAATATAATATTCTAATGAAAAAGTTGATACAGGTGTGAACACTGCGGCACGGTCGTCACAGTGTGCCTGTATTCTGTTGCATTTCTATTCAGGAAGGCTCCAGCTGACTGAAAGTGCATGCTGGAAACAGGTCAGCACAACACGGGAAGACGCTGGACACTGTCCACATAGTCGTTCCACCTTGTCTGAGCTCACTCCTGTTCTTTCTTCTCATCTTGGGATTAGATCATTCTCCAGTGGGGTCAGTTACTTGTCTCATTTAGCTAGAGACTGAAGTTAAATGCATACCGGACAAAATGTGTGAGAAACATATTGTATACTGTATATGTGCTGGAAAAATATCCAACATTCATATTCTTTTTCAGTGTCAGGTTTTCAAACCGTATCTGCCTGACATTCAACAAGTCTGAACAAGGTTTGAAGCCATTGTAGATTGCTGTGGGAAATGGGTTTTGCATTGGAGGGGTGTCCCCTGTACTCTCCTGCAGGGAGGGCAGGGCAGGGCAGGGCAGGCAGGGCAGTTTTTCCAGCCACCCCTCCGGCTCCTGTTGGCAATGTCAATCACAAGACTGGTTTTTGAATCAGGGATATGAACCCCACCCTATCCTTTAAATTATACTAGTTGTAGTTGACCTTTGTGTTATATCAAAAGTATTATTTTATTTCTATTTTTATTGCAATATGTTTTTGCTGTTACACTTACTATATTACCATATAGTACTGTTACTGACATTAGTTACATTATGCCGTTTCCCCATATTTCCCTCACCACCTTATTTTACCAGTACAAGAGTAGTTGTACACTAGATCTTTCATTGAAGCACACACAGACACACATACACACACAGACACACACAGACACACATAGACACACATGCACACACAGACACACATACACACACAGACACACATACACACACAGACACACATACACACACAGACACACAGACACACATACACACACAGACACACACACACCTCCCCCCCCCCACACACACACAGGCACCCCCTCCCCCCCACACACACACACATACACACAACCCCCCTCCACCACCACACACCCCCCCCCCCCCACACACACACACACACAGGCACACACACAGACCCACACACACATCCCGTTTGGGCCCGAAACCTTTCCCCCATCCATTAGACCATGAGTGGTGGTCTGGGCGCTAGTCTTTCGGATGAGACGATAAACCGAGGTCCCGTGTGTTACACAAAATTTATTTAGCCCACGTAAAAGAACCCATGGCAACAAGAGAGTTGTCCCTGGCAAAATTCTGTAGAAAAAGCCACTCTGATAGGGAAACGAAATACAGTTGTAGACAGAAAAAAGAAAAAAGGGGTGGCGCTTCTCTGTGGCGACGCGCTCTCCCCCGGGAGAGCAGCCCGAATTTCACGCAGAGAAATCTGCCGTGACTTAAAGTGGTATAAATGAAAAATGAATAAATATAAATAAAATGGCACACACACACAACCCCCCCCCTCCCCACACACACACACACACACACACAGGTACACCCCCCCCCCACAACACACACACAGGCACACACACAAGCCCCCCTCCCCCCCCACCACACACACACACAACCCCCCCCCCCCCACACACACACCACACACACACAGAGGCACCCCCACACACACAACACACACAGAGCCACACACACAAGCCCCCCTCCCCCCCCCCCCACACACACACACACAAGATGGGCTGTAGTGGAGAGGTGTATTTTCCCATTTGGAGGGGGGGGGGGAGAGGGGGGATGGGGACTATTCCTGAAAAGAGGAAGGAAAGTTCAAGGAGAAAACATCCTCCTATTGAGCAAGGTGGCTTAAATCCTGAAATGTGGTATGTGGGTGCCTAAATCCTTTCTGAATCACATTAGAAAGGGAAACAGTTGGGTGTGACCCCTGGGAGGCCTGGCTTACATTTAATTAGGTCAGTATGTCATATTACATTTAATTAGGTCAGTATGTCATATTACATTTAATTAGGTCAGTATGTCATATTCCATTTTAATAGGTTGTCATGTAAAAATAAAGTGCTAAAGTATCTAAAGACTGCATTGCGTCAATTCTGACCTTGCTTGACATAACAACCTGATACTATAGTTTGTTGCTGGACACCAGTTAAGTAGGTCAGCAAAAAATAGGTCAGTTTCAGTGAAAGTTGATTTTCTTTTTCATCTGATTGTTGATGTCTTTGATCTCCAGGCAATTTTTGCTGGGAGTTCAGGTTTGAGGGAGGAGGTGGAGCTGGGCCCAGAAAAGTTATCTTGAAGTTGTAAGCCTAGTATAGGCCAGGCCTAACAATTAGAGGGGAATGAAGGCCATTTAATTTGGCAGCTGGGTAGCAGTAGACAGGACAGACAGACAGACAGACAGGCAGCATAGCAGGCAGTGTTGGCACACCCTGTACAACTCAATGTGCTGAAGAAGCAAATCATTTTAGCAGCCTACAGTGTGCAGCCTACAGTGTGCATACAGCCGAACAGTTTAGCCCCTTTCTATCTGGCCCCAGCCTACATGAATGCAATCCTAGAGTCTCTCTCTCTCTCTGAATCTCTCTCTCTCTAAGTCTCTCTCTCTCTCTCTCTGAATCTTCTCTCTCTCTCTCTCTCTCTCTCTGAATCTCTCTCTCTCTCTCTCTTGCTGGCTTGCTTGATTTGTGGACTTTGTGGAAAGGAGGTGGGGTTAAGTTGGCTCACACTACCAGTCCAGGCCTACAGCACTACACTCAGCTAGGCGCCCTGTGGTTTCAGAATATCGGGACAATTTCACACTTTTTCCACGTCCACAGATACTGTTTCTGAAACTGGCTGTTCCCATCTCTCGGCACCCCCCCCCCCCCCCCCCCCCCCCACTATCAGGAGGTAGGCCTTTCTTCTTCCCCTGCTTTGCCAGCAACCGCTGGAGTCTGTCACAACAGCGACAACAACGCCTTGAATGTAGGCTGCCTTGAATGTAGGCTGCCTTGAACGTAGGCACCGCCCTTAAGCGCCTGACACGTCAGGCCCAGCACATCCACTTATGCGGGGAGAGAATTATCTTTTCAAGCCTTTCTGAAAAAAGAAGAAGGCGGGAGAATGGACCAAGAAGGCATATATTAGACAATAGTAATATGATAATGATGATGACAATTTTTGGAATTTGCATTCATAACATTCTCACGCGTGCAACCATTCACAAAAGAGTAACATATTTTGGATTTACACACACACACACACAGATATTTCATTTGAACAATTATTGGCCGATAATGTGATTATGTTGGAGATAGTTAGTTGTTTAGTTAGAAGCCCTGTTGGCAAACTTTTGTAATTACCCGATAATGTGATTATGTTGGAGATAGTTGTTTAGTTAGAAGCCCTGTTGGCAAACTTTTGTAATTATTCTTGCTGCAGTTTAAGCTGTCAGTAAAAATTTTTTTATCCAGAACTCAATGGCCAGGTCTGGATTAGTAATATTGAATGTTTCCGAGAGCATGGAACTGCTTAACTCTAGTAAGAAAAGCTGCTTATTAAATTTTGCAAAAGAACGATAGGTTATAGTTTTATGGCCAGGTTTAGGAATTTGTGTTCCTTTCTTTGACCATGTGGTACAGACTGGGTAGTGGTCACTACAGTTGTGTACAGGGACACAAGTTTCTATGATGTTTTTAGGGTCTGATACATAGATGTGATCAATAATTGTGTTAGAATTTGTTGTGACTCTTGTGGGTGAAGTAACTGGTGAAGATTGAATGAGTTCATAACTTGGGTCCATTGGTTGTTTACTTTTGCTAGGTCAATATTAAAATCACCTAGTAAGATAATTTCCCTATTCAGATGGATTCTACTTCATAATGTTCAAGATGGAAAAGACGTTTGAACGTTACAGACTCACTAATGTAGATTAAGATACTTGTTTCTTTTGGGCTTTTGTGGATCTTTTCGCAGGATTTTATATCCTGGAATGGAAATGTCAGTGTTGGTTATGTGTTTTGAAAGTCTTGACTGGGAAAACCCTAGTATATGAAATGGTTTGCCTTGGTTTGTGATGAGTCTTGTTATATCTTCGATTTTATTGACTGCATGGTTTATATTTAGGTGGCAAATTCGTAAGCCATTCTTGGAGGGCCATGAATTGTGTCTTGAATGCATCTATTGAAGTTAGTTTTGTGAGGAATGTATTAATGTGTACAAGAATGGTGAAGATAAGGAAGAAAAGAGAGACAATGAATGGAGAAGGCTTGAGGGAGGCTGAGAGGAGAAGACAGTGACTATGGTATCAGAGGAAGAGGAGGAGGGTGATGGTAGGAATGTGTGCAGTGGAAGAGCAGACAGAAGTTTGGATGGTGAGTCAGGTGTGGAACATGGTAAAAGAACTGGGTCAGTCTCAAGAAAATAATTACACACATCGCAGATAGAACCCTTAGAGATCATGTTGATGTGTGCCCCTCTTGTGTCCCTGATAGCGCTGTGTGTCCTTGATAGCGCTGTGTGTCCCTGATAGCGCTGTGTGTCCCTGATAGCGCTGTGTGTCCCTGATAGCGCTGTGTGTCCCTGATAGCGCTGTGTGTCCCTGATAGCGCTGTGTGTCCCTGATAGCATGTGTGTCCCTGATAGCGCAGTGTGTCCCTGATAGCCTTGTCCTGATACCTGTGTGTCCTGATAGCGCTGTGTCCTGATAGCGCAGTGTGTCCCTGATTTGCGCTGTGTCCCTGATAGCACTGTGTGTCCAGATGATTTTGCCCCTGTGTGTCCCTGATAGCACTGTGTCCCTGATAGCGCTGTTGTCCCTGATAGCACTGTGTGTCCTGATAGCATTGTGTGTCCGTACTTTTGTGTCCCTGATAGCAGCTGTGTGTCCTGATAGCGCTGTGTGTCCCTGATAGCGTGTGTGTCCTGATAGCATTGTGTGTCCCTGATAGCGTTTTGTGTCCCTGATAGCGCTGTGTGTCCTGTCTTGTATAGCACTGTGTGTCCTGATAGCATTGTGTGTCCCTTTTGCATTGCTGTGCCCCTGATAGCGCTGTGTGTCCCTGATAGCGCTGTGTGTCCCTGATAGCACTGTGTGTTCCTGATAGCACTTGTGTGTCCCTGATAGGGATGTGTTTTCCGATGCTTGTGTCCCTGATAGCATTGTGCCCTGATAGCGCTGTGTGTCCCTGATAGCGCTGTGTGTCCCCGATAGCGTGTGTGTCCCTGATGGCGCTTGTGTGTCCCTGTAGCGCTGTGTGTCCCTGATAGCATTGTGTGTCCCTGATAGGGTTGTGTGTCCCTGATAGCGTGTGTTTTCCCTGATAGCGCTGTGAGTCCCTGATAGCGCTGTGTGTCCCTGATAGCATTGTGTGTCCCTGATAGCGCTGTGTGTCCCTGATAGCGCTTTGTGTCCCTGATAGCATTTTGTGTCCCTGGTAGCATTGTGTGTCCCTGATAGCGCTGTGTGTCCCTGATAGCGCTGTGTGTCCCTGATAGCATTGTGTGTCCCTGATAGCGCTGTGTGTCCCTGATGGCATTGTGTGTCCCTGATGGCGTTGTGTGTCTCTGATAGCATTGTGTGTCCCTGGTGGCTTTGTGTGTCTCTGATAGCATTGTGTGTCCCTGATAGCGCTGTGTGTCCCTGATAGCATTGTGTGTCCCTGATAGCATTGTGTGTCCGTGCTGTGTGTCCCTGATAGCGCTGTGAATCCCTGATAGCGCTGTGTGTCCCTGATAGCATTGTGTGTCCCTGATACCGCTGTGTGTCCCTGATAGCGCTGTGTGTCCCTGATAGCGCTGTGTGTCCCTGATAGCGTTGTGTGTCCCTGATAGCGCTGTGTGTCCCTGATAGCATTGTGTGTCCCTGATAGCGCTGTGTGTCCCTGATGGCATTGTGTGTCCCTGATAGCATGGTGTGTCCCTGATGGCATTGTGTGTCTCTGATAGCATTGTGTGTCCCTGGTGGCGTTGTGTGTCTCTGATAGCATTGTGTGTCCCTGGTGGCGCTGTGTGTCCCTGATGGCATTGTGTGTCCCTGATGGCGTTGTGTGTCTCTGATAGCATTGTGTGTCCCTGATAGCGCTGTGTGTCCCTGATAGCGCTGTGTGTCCCTGATAGCGCTGTGTGTCCCTGATAGCGCTGTGTGTCCCTGATAGCGCTGTGTGTACCTTCAACGAATACAAAACTCCGCAGCTCGACTAGTTCTCAGAAAGAAAAAATCGGAGTACATTACCCCTCTCTTGGGATCTCTCCACTGGCTGCCTGTGCCACAGAGAGTAGATTATAAGATCAGTACCCTCTGTTACAAATGTCTCCACAAAACTGCACCCTCCTACCTCTGTGAATGTCTTAACCTGTACACTCCTTCACGTTCCCTCCGCTCTGCTGCAGATACCTTGTGCCTACGAATACCTAGATTCAACCAATCTACCGTTGGCCGCCGCTCTTTCTCTATTTCGGGTCCATCGGCCTGGAATGAGCTCCCTCTCTCTCTTCGCCAGAAGCCTAGCTATGACACTTAAATCCAGCCTCAAGACATATTTATTTCAAACCTAAGATTTCCCCCCTCCTGTTTCATATCAGAACTATCCCACCCTTCACTAACCCATTTCCTATCACCCTGCTTAAGTATATGACCTGTGTGTGTGTGTGCTTTTGAAAAACATTTGACTATTGCAATTTTATTTCATAGATTTGGTCTACAGCGTACCATGTTTGTAATATCTGTTTGAACTATTGATTATTTGTCATTGGTTGTATGACTGTGTAAGATTAGGTCGAATGCATGCACTTTGATTTGTCTTTGCAAGATATAGCGCTATATAAGTTCCATTTTTTTTACCTGATAGCACTGTGTGTCCCTGATAACACTGTGTGTCCCTGATAGCATTGTGTCCCTGATAGCAGTGTGTGTCCCTGATAGCAGTGTGTGTCCCTGATGTGTGTTCCTGATAGCACTGTGTGTCCCTGATAGCGTTGTGTGTCCCTGATAACATTGTGTGTCCCTGATAATGCTGTGTGTCCCTGACAACATTGTGTGTCCCTGGTAGCACTGTGTGTCCCTGATAGTACTGTGTGTCCCTGATAGCACTGTGTGTCCCTGATAGCTCTGTGTCCCTGGTAGCATTGTGTGTCCCTGGTAGCATTGTGTGTCCCTGGTAGCATTGTGTGTCCCTGGTAGCATTGTGTGTCCCTGATAGCGCTATGTGTCCCTGATAGCGCTATGTATCCCTGTGTCCCTGGTAGCATTGTGTGTCCCTGGTAGCATTGTGTGTCCCTGGTAGCATTGTGTGTCCCTGATAGCGTTATGTGTCCCTGATAGCGCTATGTATCCCTGATAACATTGTGTGTCCCTGGTAGCACTCTGTGTCCCTGGTAGCATTGTGTGTCCCCGGTAGCATTGTGTGTCCCTGGTAGCATTGTGTGTCCGTGTCCCTGGTAGCATTGTGTGTCCCTGGTAGCATTGTGTGTCCCTGGTAGCATTGTGTGTCCCTGGTAGCATTGTGTGTCCCTGATAGCGTTATGTGTCCCTGATAGCGCTATGTATCCCTGATAACATTGTGTGTCCCTGGTAGCACTGTGTGTCCCTGGTAGCATTGTGTGTCCCCGGTAGCATTGTGTGTCCCTGGTAGCATTGTGTGTCCCTGGTAGCGTTATGTGTCCCTGATAACATCGTGTGTCCCTGATAGCGCTATGTGTCCCTGATAACATTGTGTGTCCCTGGTAGCACTGTGTGTCCCTGGTAGCATTGTGTGTCCCTGGAAGCACTGTGTCCCTGATGGCATTGTGTCCCTGATGTGTGTCCCTGATAACAGTCTGTGTCCCTGGTAACACTAAGTGTTCCTGATAGCACTGTGTCGCTGATAGCGCGGTGTGTCGCTGATAGCGCTGTGTGTCCCTGATAGTGCTGTGTGTCCCTGATAGCATTGTGTGTCCCTGATAGCGCTGTGTGTCCCTGATAGCGCTGTGTGTCCCTGATAGCGCTGTGTGTCCCTGATAGCATTGTGTGTCCCTGATAGCATTGTGTGTCCCTGATGGAATTGTGTCCCTGATGTGTGTCCCTGATAACAGTCTGTGTCCCTGGTAACACTAAGTGTTCCTGATAGCACTGTGTCGCTGATAGCGCGGTGTGTCGCTGATAGCGCTGTGTGTCCCTGATAGTGCTGTGTGTCCCTGATAGCATTGTGTGTCCCTGATAGCGCTGTGTGTCCCTGATAGCGCTGTGTGTCCCTGATAGCATTGTGTGTCCCTGATAGCATTGTGTGTCCCTGATAGCGCTGTGTGTCCCTGATAGCATTGTGTGTCCCTGATAGCGCTGTGTGTCCCTGATAGCGCTGTGTGTCCCTGATAGCATTGTGTGTCCCTGATAGCATTGTGTGTCCCTGATAGCGCTGTGTCCCTGATGTGTGTCCCTGATATTGGCTGTGTGTCCCTGATGTGTGTCATCATTTAAAACCTATGCAATATTTGAAACTTGTTCAGTTTACATCCCTAAGTTCAGTGTAGGCTAAACCACAGCAAGTGTGTCATCCTTTAAAACTTAAGCAATATTTTAAACCTATTCAACAGGATCTCTGAGTTTGAACCACCTATAATGTGTCATCATTTAAAAATAATAAAATATTTAACACCTATTCAGCACATCTCTGAGTTTAAAGCGCTGGTAATGAATGTGTAATGATTGGAAACTGGGCCAATCCATCAATCCTCCCCCCACCTCCACAGGTTGTGTTTTCCATGACACCAC
This sequence comes from Rapana venosa, assembly GCA_028751875.1. Taxonomy (NCBI): domain Eukaryota; kingdom Metazoa; phylum Mollusca; class Gastropoda; order Neogastropoda; family Muricidae; genus Rapana; species Rapana venosa. Next base: position 22,695,717 of record CM054168.1, on the reverse strand, counting down.
CACCACCACCACCACCACCACACTGGCTGTCCTGAGACCTGGCTGGACCTTGTCACTTCATGAGGGGTTTAATTGTCTGTCTGTCTGTCTGTCTGTCTGTTAAACTGAGCTGTGAAGTCCTGTGAGTTAGGGTGAAGAGGTAGAAGATTATGCAAACAGCAGTAATAATCATTAGTAACAACAGTGAGGGCAACACGGACAACAACACATGTCACATCACAGTAAACACAACCTCTGTGTTGCAACTGGCAAAGTACAGCTTGTAACAACAATGACAATGTGCTACATAGCACCAACAAGAGTGCAATGCAACTGTTGAAGGATTTCATTCAGTTCAAGAGAGAGAGACAGAGAGACAGAGAGAGACAGAGATAGAGAGAGACAGAGAGAGAATGAATGAATGAATGAGTGAATCTTTATTTTCCAAGGGTAACAGAGAGAGAGAGAGACAGACAGACAGACAGACAGACAGACAGACAGAGAGATTGATTGGTGGACTGATGGATTATCTTTATTCCCAAGGGTTACACATAAGTACTGAGATACTTTTTTTCATCAGGCTCTTGCCCTGAAAAGGGACTATCCTTCAATAATCAGAGCTAATAAATAGTTTCAAGTAAACCTAAAATAAGAAATAAAAAAATTAAGGATAATTTAAAAACCTAAATTATACAAACATCTATATATTTGATATGAGAGAGAGACGAGAGAGAGAGATTTATCCTCATCAGAAAAAAATTTTCTATATACAAGGCACTAGAAAATCCATGAAAAAAGGTGGACAAAGTTATTAAAAACAAAGAGGTGGAGAGAAAGACAGAAAGAAAGAAAGCGACATAGAGACAGATATGCAGGTCAATATATTGAATTCTACAATAATTACTCAAATATCATAAAAACACATAATGCTTAGCTATGGAAAAAGAAGCTAAATAAGCAAGGTATAAGTACACATATAAACTGTTAATAGAGATATAAGAAAGAAAAATCACCATATAATTGTAAATCAAAAAGCAAGTACAAACACACACACACACAAAAACCTTGGGTTCTTAATCTGGCATCAACAAAATCAAGTCAATGGGGAGGCTGACATCAATTATAAAAAAATATCCATGTGTTGGAAAAATGAATTTAAAACAACGTATCAAAAGATGTGTGTGAGAGAGAGACAAAGAATGAATTCATGAATGAATGAATCTTTGATTTTATTTGAGGGACAGACAGACAGACAGACAGAGAGACAGAGAGACAGACAGACAGACAGACAGACAGACAGAGAGTGAGAGAGAGAGAGACTCAGAGAGATCCAGCTGTAGCCCAAGTGCCCATGAACTTCTATTGTCAGTGAACTGATAAATTCTATATTTATAATTTATATCCATCCATCAGCACAACAGGCAGAGAGTGCAGCCACGTGGCCAGATGGATGTGGTAGCCTAGTGAAGGCAGCCAGCCTACAGCCAGCCTACAGCCAGCACAGCCAGCCTACAGCCAGCCTGCAGCCAGCCTACAGCCAGCCTGCAGCCAGCCTACAGCCAGCCTACAGCCAGCCTGCAGCCAGCCTACAGCCAGCCTGCAGCCAGCCTACAGCCAGCCTGCAGCCAGCCTACAGCCAGCCTACAGCCAGCACAGCCAGCCTACAGCCAGCCTGCAGCCAGCCTACAGCCAGCCTACAGCCAGCCTACAGCCAGCCTGCAGCCAGCCTACAGTCAGCCTGCAGCCAGCCTACAGCCAGCCTGGATCTCTCCTCAACCCTGGACCAGGCTAGGACAGTCACAGTGGATGCCAAGCACCCTGCTGAACACACACACACACACATACACACACACACATACACTCCACACCCACATACACACACACATACACTCCACACCCACATACACACACACATACACTCCACACCCACACCCACCCACCCCCACATACACTCCACACCCCACACACACCATACACACACCAACACACACGCGCACACACACATACACTCCACACCCACCCCCACACACGCATACACTCCACACCCACACACACTCCACACCCACACACACATACACTCCACACCCACCCACACACACACACACACACATACACTCCACACCCACATACACACACATACACTCCACACCCACCCCCACACACACATACACTCCACACCCACCCACACCCATACACACACCCACACCCATACACACTCCACACAACCAGCCTTGTTAGAGAGTTCTACAAGCTGGCCCACCACATTGCCATGTTCTCCAGACGTGAGTTCCATGAGTGAAGACCAAGTAGACAGGCTATTAATAAATAAAGTAATAATAAGAAGTAATAATGCTGTGGTTTCTTTCCCTGCAGAAACTACAGGCACTAGGCTACACAACACAAGGTAGGGATTCTATTAATTTCCAGTGGTGGGTTGTCCGGTATTTCGGTATTTCGAGTAGACCTAGCTTTTAATCAAAAACAAAACAAGGAAAACACAACACACAACACACACACACACACACACACTGGGAAAAACCACAGACACAAGGAAAGGATGGATACTGCTGACTAGGCCTAACTGGTTAGTAGTCTAAGGACAGAGGGGCCAGCATGATCAGTGGAGTGACAGCAGAATCAGGGGTAGCCTAGGGGTACTGGTAGCCTACCTAGCCAGCCTTAGGCCTAAGTCTAATAATCTAAGGGGACGTAAGAGTTCTGGGCTAACTGAAGGGAGGAGAGGAAGGAGGGCGGACACACTAGTGGAACACTGCTGACGACTCACCTTCTCGTAGAAGAACGTTAGCTGCCCCGGCTCCTTGAAGGACCAGCACCACCACCACCACCACCACCACTCTCTCCATCATCTTCACCTCTGATCCTGACCCTCACTCCCTGTCCACTGCTTTTCCAGGGCTAAGGGTTCGAATCTTCTTCACTCCTCCTCACAGCTCTCCGTAGCTGATTGGCATGCTCTCTTCTCTCTGTGAGTGAGTGAGTGAACTGTGCCACCCTTCACACTGAAACTGATTCTAGCTTGCCTTTTCCTCCCTCCCTTTTTTCCTCCCCAGCCACCACCCCCACCACCCCCACGCACCAGCTTCCTTCCCCCTTGCAGAGGAAACCGTTTCCTGCCGTCTGCTCGCCGGTCCCCGTCAAGGGAGGTAACACTGCAGGCTGCCGTTTTGCTGCTGACAGTTCCCGATTAAATAATAATAATAATAATAATAATAATAATAATAATGTATGGAATTTATATAGCGCTGACAGTAAGCAAGTAGTGTAGTAGGCGTACAGCAACACACTACACTGCACTACACTACACTTCACTACACTTCACTACACTACACTACACTTCACTATACTACACTACACTTCACTACACTACACTTCACTATACTACACTACACTATACTACACTACACTACACTACACTTCACTACACTACACTTCACTACACTACACTACACTACACTTCACTACACTTCACTACACTACACTTCACTATACTACACTACACTATATACACTACACTACACTACACTTCACTACACTACACTTCACTACACTACACTACACTTCACTATACTACACTACACTATACTACACTTCACTACACTACACTACACTACACTTCACTATACTACACTACACTACACTACACTTCACTACACCACACTAGGCCTACCTGCACCTGTTTCCTATCCAGGCTACACACAGTAGTGTAGTATTATATTGTAGTACGCCAGTACAAGCGCCTGTCCCTCTGTCGTCCAGAGAAGTGGATTTATGGCTGTGTATATATATATGTATGCCTAGGTTAACTTGCTGAGAGACCTCTCCTGTGTGCGTTTTTTCTTTAACAAGACAAGGAAGAGTTTTCCAGACTTTATTTCAACAACTCAACTCCTAGGTCTAGTTGTCAGCTCCAGAACTGAACACCCTGCAGAGTTCTTCCCCCTCTTTCTCCTTTCAGACTAGGCCTTAGCTGCCTACGTTAGCTGGGCTAGGCATAGGCCTACTCAAACGATGGAGTAGAAAATTTTAGGGGGTATTTGTTTTCCCTGGGGGGGGGGGGGGGGGGGGTGGTAGCAGAGGGGAAAGGGTGGGGGTGGGTGAGAAGTCGAGAAATACTGCAATAAAAAGTCCTCTTCACCCCCTCCCCACCTCCCAGACAGCCAGTCAGAGTACAGCAGCAGCAGCAGCAGCACACCGCGGAAGGAAGCTGGCGCTGCAGCAGCAGGCTGGCACAGCCCAGGGTAGGCTACACAACAGGCCTAGCTGGTCTAGTGTAGTATAGGCCTACTAGTATAGGGGCTGCCTACGAGGTCTAGGTGTAGGTCTAGGTGTAGCCTAGGCTGTTATCACTGACATGTTGGCAGGGGAACTGGCTGGCAGCAACACGCAGACTAGGTGGGTCAGGTAGCCTAGCCTAGCCTAGCTAGAGGCGTGTAGTGTGGTGAGGCCACACACTGTATGTAGCCTAGGTGTGGGGAATGTGTGGGCGATGTCTGCATGCTTTCTTTCCACTGTAAGTTGAGGAGCTAGCTAAGCCAGGCTGCCACAGCAACAGACTAGGAATATCGCGGAGTCTGGAATGTCGTCTGCTGGTGTGGCGCTGTGATTGTCCTGTCACACAGAAGGAAGAAAAAAGCCCCCCCCCCCCCCCTCAAAGCAAAGGAACTGATGGGTTGACTGAAGAAATGTTCAAAGAACGTGTCATGTTGCCTGAGACAGTGACTGTGGTTATTAATAGTTTGTTATTATTATTAGTTTGTCGGTATTTTCCTTGGTAACTGCAACTGCCTTTTTTTTTTTTAAAGACTTTAAAGATAACTTGGTTATTCTTTCCCACTCCCAAGTCGGATGCACTGGACCTGACTTGCCAGGCGCTTAACGGCAGCGCAACGCATTTTCGCTCATCTGACAAGCTACAACGGCCCAGGCTAGGCTAGTTGCTGTCTCAGCTTTCCACGATGACGACGAAGAAGGAGGCCACGTGGCCTGATGAGCTAGCTGTGACACGTCAGCAGTTGCCAGGCAGACTGAGTTAGCTGGCCTAAGACTGATAGGGGAGGGGGGGGGGGGGGGGGTGGACGGTTTAGAGCTGGCCCTGCACAAGCTGTCCAACAGTCAGGGTCAAGGGGGGGGGGAGGGGGAGGGAAAAGAAGGGGGTTTAATCAGAACAGAGGTAGAGACAGACCTGGCATGGCATGGCATGGCATGGCAAAACCTGCAGGGGAGAGGCAAGGGGGGGGGGGGGGGGGGGGGGGTAAAAGCCACAGACACTGTCGGGCATCCAGCATTGAAGCAAAGGGAAAGCAGCCGACAGAGAAAAACAAAGACATTATGTTTGCAGCTTTTGTTTTATATTGTTGTTGTTGTTGTTGTTTGTCTTTGTTCACACCGCGAAAATGGTCAAATAACCCTTGTCTGTCGTGAAGTCACACACACACACACACACACACACACACACACACACACACACACACACACACACACACACACACACACACACAAACACACACACACACATCTTTTTTTCTTACATCTTTTACATCTTTTTTTTCTTTCTTTTTTTTTCTCGCTTTTTTTTTCTTTCTTTAGATAGTGGCTTGATGAAAAAAAGCAAATGCACTGCTTATTCAATGTACCACCTGGAAATAAAAGTTTGACTTTGACTTTGACTTTGACACAGGCATACAGGGGACGGGATAGCCTAGTGGTCAGAGTGATGTATTCGTGATCTGCTGACCCGGGTTCGATTCTCGTTCAAGAGGATTTTTTCCTCTGGAGTTAATTAAGATCAGTGCCGACTCTACTCTCCCCAAAAGTCCTTTGGATGAGACTATAAACCAAGGTCCCGTGTGCGAACGCATGCAGAACATCTTGCGCACATGTTAAACCCCGTTCCGCTTTTCTGAAGAGTAGGCTATTGTGTGCCGGTGGGAAGGAATGATAAAATTGACAAAACTGCATACACACGGGGACTAGATGTGAAAGAGCACTTGAGTGCTTTTGCCATTATCCTCGTAATCAAAGAAAAATAAATTAAATTTAAAAAGTATAAATAAATACACACACGCAAGCGCACACACAAACTGAATCCCCCTCCCCCAACACACACACACAGCACACACACACACACACACACACACACACAGAGCACCACACACACACACACACACACACACACAACACACACACACACACACACAGCACCACACACACACAGCACCACACACCACACACACACAGCACCACACACACCACACACCACACACACACACAGACACACACACACACACACACAGCACACACACAGCACCACACACACACAGCACACACACACACACACACACAGCACCACACACACACAGCACCACACACACACACACACACACACACACACACACACACACACACACACACACACACACACACACACACAGACACACAGCACACACACACCACACACACCACAGCACACACACACACACAACCAGCACACACACACACCAGCACCACACACAACACACCACACACACACACACACACACCACACACACACCACACACACACACACACACACACACCACACACACACACACACACACACACACACACACACACACACACAACACACACCACACACACACACACAACACACCACGCACCACACACACACACACACACACACAACACACAACACACACACACACACACACACACACACAGCACCACACACACACAACACACACAGCACCACACACACCACCCACACACACACACACACCACACCAGCACACACACACACACACACTGACACACAACCACACACACACAGCACCACACACACACACACACACAGCAGAGAACACACGAGACACACAACATAAACATAACACACAAGCAATACACAAAAGAAGACACCTGAAAGACAGGACAAAAATCAGTGTTACTGATAGAAAAAAAGCTTGAGGGAGAGGATCAGATGATTGGTGGAAGAGGGACAAGATTCAGTGATTTGTGGTGAGGTGAAGGAGTCAGTGTTTGTGTGCGTATGTGTGTGTGTGTGTGTGTGTGTGTGTGTGTGGTGTGTGTGCGCGTGCGTGTGTGTGTGTGTGTGTGTGCGTGTGTGTGTGTGTGCGCGTGCTGTGTTGTGTGTGTGTGTGTGTGGTGTGCGTGTGTGTGTGGCGCGCGTGTGTGGGTGTGTGTGTGTGTGTGTGTGCGTGCGTGTGTGTGTGTGTGTGCGTGTGAACAAGTAGCGGTTGTCAAAGGCGGGAGCAGCCCTGCTGACGTGGCGAACATGGAAATACCACCACCCTCCTCTCCCCCACCCCTCACCCCGCTATTTCCTGTCCACTTCCACTGCCGTCCTCTCTCTGTCTCTCTCTCTCTCTGTCTCTCTCTCTCTCTTTGTCTGTCTGTCTCTCTCTCTGTCTGTCCGTCTCTCTCTGTCTCTGTCTGTCTGTCTCTCTCTCTGTCTGTCCGTCTCTCTCTGTCTGTCACTGTCTATCTCTCTCTCTCTCTGTCTCTCTGTCTCTGTCTCTCTCTCCCTCAATGACTGTAGAGGTTTAGATTTCTTCTTTGTTTTGTTTCTTGTTTTTATTGTGTGGATGTATGGGTATTAAATTTATTTCATTATCATGACATATAATTTGAAACGAGTATAATCTAAAATGAGTGTTGATGGGATCGCATACTGTTTTGGGAATTATATATTGAATATTATCTCTGAAATACACACACACACACACTCTCTGTCTCTGTCTCTCTCTCTCACCTTTTATAGCTTATAGTTATAGTATATCCTGATGAAGGATTCATATTTTATATTTTCAATACTTTATTGGACTTGCCTCTGTACTTAAGTTTTAATGAGTGCCCTATTTCAATATCTTATAATTATGTGTAACAAGTATTTGTACCATTTGACAATGTGTAGATGTTTATCTTTATGACTTATTAAGTTTGGTTGTGTTATTTTCCTTGGCTCTGTTGTTGTTCTTGTTCTTGTTGTTTGTCTGTTTTTCTCTTTTTTATCATCTTTTGTTGGTTTGGTTTTTCCTTCTCTTTGTTTGTTTGTTTGTTTTTGGTTAGGGTTTTTTGGGGGGTGGGGGTGGGGTATTTTTTAGGGTTTTCTTTTATTTGCTTGCTTTGGAGGTGGGGGGGGGGTTGTTAGGGGGGAGCTGTTTTGAAAAGGGTTATTTCCCCTTGTTTTTATTGTGAGACTGTATAAGTATTGGGTTATTATTATTAAGATGTATCCCTAACGGGCGAAGACTGGATGTAAAAAAGCACATTTGTGCTTATTCATTATCCTCGAAATAAAAGAATTTGTCATTGTCATTGTCATTGTCATTCTCTCTCTCTCTCTCTCTCTCTCTCTCTCTCTCTCTCTCTCTCTCTCTCTCTCTCTCTCTCTTCTATCTATCTATCTCTCTCTCTCTCTGCCCACTCTGTGGCATTGTCAATTTCTTCTACGCCAACCATGTATTATGGCCTAAGGCTGAGATACATTAAATTTCTGAGTTCTGAGTTCTCTCTTTCATGTGGGTTTGTGGTGTGGTTAGGCGGTGGTGGTCCTAAACTGTTCAGGCTCGAAATAAGAAACAAGAACAACTCCCCTGGTCTGGACACTTAGTGTGAAATGTTGCCTAAGTTCAATAATGAAGATAATAATCATCATCATAACAACTTCAAAAGAAGCGCAGGAAGCAAAGGCAGCCACTCTTCCTTGCCTTGATAGACCTCACAAAGGCTTTTGATCTGGCCAGTAGGGATGGCCCCTTCAAGATTCTTCCCAGGATCAGATGTCTGCCCAAACTTCTCAGCATCATCAGATCCTTCCACGAAGACACGAAAGCCATTGTCGTCTTTGATTCAACATCAGCTGCCTTCAACATTCAGAGCGGAGTGAAACAGGGTTTTCTTCCTGGCTCCCACACTGTCTGGAATCTTCTTTGCTGTGATGCTGAAACACGCATTTGGTCCTGCAGCTGAAGGTATCTACCTCCGAACCAGGTCAGATGGAAAGCTCTTCAAACTCTCCAGACTGAGAGCCAAGACCAAAGTCCAGCTGAGGTGCCTGCGTGACTTCCTCTTTGCAGACGATGCAGCAGTAACTGTCCATTTAGCTGAGGACCTACAGCAGCTCATGACTCACTTCAGCGATGCCTGCCAAGACTTTGGGCTGACCATTAGCTTGTAGAAAACAGTAGGCATGGGACAGGATGGTGACTCTCCCCCAGCCATAAGCATCAATGACCATGAACTGGATGTCGTCCATGACTTCGTGTACCTGAGCTCAACTATCTCAGACACCCTCTCACTTGACGCAGAGCTCAACAAGCGCATCGGCAAAGCAGCTCCCACCATGACCAGACTGACAAAGAAAGCATGGAACAACAGCAAGCTGACTGAGCACACCAAGATCCAGATCTACAGAGCCTGCGTCGTGAGCACCCTCCTGTATGGCAGCGAGTCCTGGACTTTGCGTGCCGACAAGAACGAAAGCTCAATGCTTTTCACATGCGTTGCCTCCGACACATCCTGAACATTACCTGGCAGGACAAGGTCTCAAACAACACTGTCCTGGAAAGAGCTGGATGCACCAGCATGTACACGCTGCTGAAACAGAGAGGTCTGCGCTGGCTCGGCCATGCTGTGCCCATGGACGACGGACAGATCCCTAAAGACCTCTTCCTCTATGGAGAACCTGTGCAGGGAAAACATCCCACAGGCAGATCACAGCTACGATTCAAAGACGTGTGCAAGAGAGACAAAAGCCCTGAACATCGACCAGAACAACTGGGAAGCAACAGCCCTCGAACGGTTAGCCTGGAGACGGACTGTGCAGAAAGGTCTCTTCAAGTTCGAAGAAACACTTGCTCAGCAGCACGAGGCACAGAGAAGGAGAAGAAAGGCTGCAGCCCAGGCAGACAGACAGACAGACCAGCATTGTCAGACTTCATCTGTGCCCTCTGCCATAGGCACTGTCTGTCATTCCCGTGTCGGACTGGCCAGCCACAACCGATGCTGTACCAGAATAAACACCTAGAGCGCAACTCCATAGTCTAACGAGACTGACGGATGCCTACTAGAATAATGATGATGATGATGATGATGACCATAACAATAATAATAATAATAATAATGATAATAACCATCGTATATATGGAATTTGTATAGCGCTCAATCTTGTAAAGGGAACAAGTCAAAGGGCTTGCGTTCATGACATTCACACGCGTGCAGCCATTCACAAAAGATTAACAGATTTTGGATCCACACACACACACACACACAACACACACACACACACACACACACACACACACACACACACACACACACACACACACACACACACACACACACACACACACACACACACACACTATGCTTAGGCAAGGTGATGGTGCATTGAAAGCAGGAACAGGTAAGAGATACAACAATAGGGGAAGGTCACAGGTCGGAAACAAGCCTGTCTTGAGACTGGATTTTAAAGTATCAAATGTAGGTCCTCTGAAGTCGGAGTATGGCTGCCTATGTGGCGAGGTACTTGAAAAGAGTCATACACGCAAACTTCTCACCTGGTGTACTTCCTATCTCATAGTGATTCCCAGGTGGGATGAGTGAGTCAGAGTGCATGTTCTGGGTGACCGCCAGGGTGTAAAGCTGGGGAACGCACAACAACAACAACATCAAATGTAGGTTTTTGGGTGTCTTGAGTTGTGATTTGAAATATCAAATGTAGGTGTTGCAAGGTTGCAATAATGATAGTTCTCTTAGCACAATAAATCACTCTGTGTAAGGCAGGGTGCAGTAGTTGCAGATTTTTATTTGCCTAATATAAAGAAAAACACACCTGAAACACAAATAAAATTCAGGTCACTACTCTATCCATATTTAACCAGGTACATGAAAGGCACACACAGAAAATAGCAACATCCTCATCTAGCCAATTGTAAGAAACCCAAATTCCTTTCATCACTCATACCAAAATACCAAGTTAACCCTAGGGAACCAATAGAGAGTATACAGTTGTAAATCAGACAACCAAAGACTATAAAATAACTAGGAAAAGCCTTTCCTCAATACTCTCAACTGACATTATCCTAATAATGTCCACAAAACTTAGTCTCTACTCAGATCTTTCACAACATTGGCCCCTATCATACCCCATGGATATTGTAGCACAAGAGAGAGAGAGATAGAGAGAGAGAGAGAGAGAGAGAGAGAGAGAGAGAGAGAGAGAGAGAGAGAGAGAGAGAGAGCACTCAAATATAGTGTGTCACAAAACCCACATACAAATTAACCACTTTTGACACAAATGACTAGACATACACAAAGTCACACCTACATGTGTCAAGACTGCCTACTTTAGAAGAGTAATTACCACAGGAGCCTAGTTAGGCCTAGTCCTATACTGCATTCAGGTCTAACCTTCAAGTCTTCAACTTTTTTAGCTTTAGCAGTCAACTCTTATCTCAATTCAACTTGCCATAGCAGTCTATCCCAATAGCTCTGTTACCAAATCCACGTAATTTTGATCCCTGTAATTCACAAACTTCATCTCAACATAATCAATACATCAAATAATTACTTACTCATAAAATTCCACTTCTCACATGAACGTCCAATAATAAAAGTCTCATCACTCTATCTATCTATCTATCTATCTATCTATCTGTCCCGTAGTCTGACGACCGTGGGGGCACCCTCAAAGACTCAACAACCAGTTCCCTCCATTCCTCTCTCTGTTCTGCCTTTCTCAGGGTTTTGTTGAGTTCTAGGCCTGTCCATTCGCTGATGTTATCCTCCCAGCTCTTCCTTGGTCTGCCTCTTCTTCTTCCTCCTTGGACAGTGCCTTGTAAAACTGTCTTTGCAAGTCCTTTGGATCTTGTGACATGCCCATACCATTTAAGTTTACGCTTTTTCACGATCATTAGAAGGTTCTCATAGGGTCCAATGGTTTGCTGGATTCTGTTATGCACGCTTTCGTTGCTTATGTGGTCTTTGTAGGAGATGCCAAGGAGTCTCCGAAAGCATCTCATCTCCACCGCCTGTACTCTTCTCTCCAGATCTGCAGTCAGGGTCCATGATTCACAGGCATACAGAAATATGGATATGACAAGGGAGCGCATTAGTCTGATCTTGGAGATAAGTGAGATATTTTTATCTCTCCAGATGGTGTTTAGTTTTGACAAAGCTGTTATTGTCTGTGCAGTCCTGCATACTGCTTCTGGCTTGGATCCCTGGTCTGATACAATGGCTCCCAGGTACTTGAAGCTTTGAACTGTTTCCAGCTTCTGGTCATTAACCCTGATATCAGTGCTAATGCCGTTGGTGTTATCAGTCATCAGTTTGGTCTTATCTGCACTGATTTCCATGCCGTATGTTCATCACTACTAGCCAACTTTAATATGTAAAACAACAACACACACTCTCACTGTACCAGTCCCAAAATGTAACCAATACTAAATTCAGTTAGTACAGGCTTATGAGTGATACCTTAACTATATTCTCCCTCCAATTCGCTAATTCAATTCCATAACACTGATAATAAAAGAACAGCAACAGCCGCAACACTGTGATTTGAAAGTATCAGATGTAGGTTTTTGACGTGTCTTGAGTTGTGATTTGAAGTATCAGATGTAGGCTTTTGCCCTGTCTTGAGTTGTGATTTGAAAGTATCAGATGTAGGTTTTTGACGTGTCTTGAGTTGTGATTTGAAAGTATCAGATGTAGGTTTTTGGCCTGTCTTGAGTTGTGATTTGAAAGTATCAGATGTAGGCTTTTGGCTGTCTTGAGTTGTGATTTGAAGTATCAGATGTAGGCTTTTGGCGTGTCTTGAGTTGTGATTTGAAAGTATCAGATGTAGGCTTTTGGCGTGTCTTGAGTTGTGATTTGAAAGTATCAAATGTAGGCTTTTGGCTCTTGAGTTGTGATTTGAAAGTATCAAATGTAGGCTTTTGGCTCTTGAGTTGTGATTTGAAGTATCAGATGTAGGCTTTTGGCTCTTGAGTTGTGATTTGAAAGTATCAAATGTAGGCTTTTGGCTCTTGAGTTGTGATTTGAAGTATCAGATGTAGGCTTTTGGCTCTTGAGTTGTGATTTGAAAGTATCAGATGTAGGTTTTTGGCGTGTCTTGAGTTGTGATTTGAAGTATCAGATGTAGGTTTTTGGCGTGTCTTGAGTTGTGATTTGAAGTATCAGATGTAGGCTTTTGGCAAAGTAAGGAGAGGGAAGGGGGGGGGGGGGGGGGGCAGCTGTTAATGCAAAGATACAGGGTAAAACAAACCACAAATGAAGGTGACAGCAGCGTGCCTCTCAGTATACACAGACTCTGGATCCTCCTCTACAATACTGGCATATGAAACACTCTACTGACCATCTGTTTCCCATTGATTTAATACTTAAAGATATACGGCCTACTTATTATAGACCATGACAAATGTAAACCTTTCCCTAACCTACCCCTCCCCCTTCCTCCCCTACTCTACCTCTTCCTCCCACCTAAACTACCCCAATACCTCCCCTTCCTCCCCCTAAACTACCCCAATACCTCCCTTCCTCCCCTAAACTACCCCAATACCTCCCCTTCCTCCCCCTAAACTACCCCAATACCTCCCCTTCCTCCCCCTAAACTACCCCAATACCTCCCCTTCCTCCCCTAAACTACCCCAATACCTCCCCTACCTCCCCCTAAACTACCCCAATACCTCCCCTTCCTCCCCCTAAACTACCCCAATACCTCCCCTACCTCCCCCTAAACTACCCCAATACCTCCCCTTCCTCCCCTAAACTACCCCAATACCTCCCCTTCCTCCCCCTAAACTACCCCAATACCTCCCCTTCCTCCCCCTCCCCCTAACCTCCCTTCCTCCCACATCCTATCCCCTCCTTCTCTCTAACCTACCCCTCTCCTCCTCATGTCTGTTCACCTCCTCCCTCCCCAAAACCTACCCTCCTCCTCCCTGACCTATCCCCTCCCTCCCCTGACCTCTCTCCTACCTCCTCTCTCTCTATTCTACCACCTCTTCCACCCTAAATTACCCCTTCCCCTACCCTAACCTACACCCCCCTCCCCTCCATCCCCTACTGTATCCCCTACTCTTCCCCCTAAATTACCCCTAACTCTACCCTAACCTACCTCCCCCCAACCCCTATTCTATTCCCTCCTCCCCCTAATTTAAACACCTATTAGATATTTAAAAAAAAAAATCAAAGCTTTATCACGCACACAAAGTGTGTTTGCAACTCTAAACACAGGAAAATTTCCAGTTTGAAGACAGTTGTAGGAATGACCACTGTTATAAGGAAACAATTCCACAGACAGGTACAGAGATGAGGAGAACTATTTTCCCTGTGAGAGATAATAATAAATAATAATAATAATATATGGAATTTATATAGCGCTGAATATTGTAAGAAAACAAACAAATCGAAGGGCTTGCACTCAATCATTTACAGGCATGCAACTCTCCTTAAACATAATGAACAACAGATTTCAAAAACCATGCGCGCACACGTATGCACGCATGCACGCAACCCCCTACACACCCAGCACACACACACACACACACACACACACCACACACACACACACACACACACACACACCACACACACACACACACACACTCGGAACAACACTTAGAAGGTGAAAGATGCTGTTGAAAATTAGGGACAGATATTTGGGGGGAAAGTCTCAGGTAGGAAATAATTTGTTTTGAGGCTGGATTTGAAGGTATCAAGTGAAGGCTTTTGCGAGTGAAAGAGGGAGGTCATTCCAGTGGATGGACCAGAAACAGAGAAGGAGCGACGGCCAACAGTGGTTTTGTTTGAATCTGGGTGTTCGAAAGCACAAAGTATCTGCGGCTGAACGAAGGGAACGGGATGGGGTGTACAGATGAAGACAGTTACAGAGATAAGAGGGTGCAGATTTGTGGAGACATTTGAAACAGAGGGTATTGATTTTATACTCCAGTCTTTGTGAGACAGGAAGCCAGTGAAGAGATTGCAGAAGAGGAGTGATGTGTTCAGATTTTTTCTTTCTTAGGACCAGTCGAGCTGCAGAGTTTTGTATGCGTTGAAGAGAGTGGATAGATGATGCTGGTAGGCCAGCCAAAAGAGAATTACAGTAGTCTAAACGTGAAAGAATGAGAGATGTGACAAGGTTGGAAGTTGCATCAGTGGACAGATACTTGCGAATCGCGCTTATGCGCCGTAATTGATAGTAGCAAGACTGGCAGGTCTGGGTGATGAATTTTTTCATAGAGAGTGTGTTGTCAAGAACTACTCCTAAATACTTCACAGAGTTGGACAAAGGAACTGACGTATTGCCGAAGTCTATTGAAGTTTTTGCATAGAGGAAAGTTTATGTTGGGTCCCTATGAGCATGGCTTCGGTTTTATCGGCATTAAGTTGTAGCTTGTTCTGGGTCATCCAGTTTTGAATGTCTTGAAGGCAGTAGGACATATTTGTCAGGAGGGAAGGCAAGTTTTCAACAGTATCACAGCACTGACGTTGAGTATCATCGGCATAGAAATGATGATCAATATGGTGGTTGTTTATTATGTGTGAGAGTGGAGCAGTGAAGAGAGTAAAGAGAACAGGGCCCAGGACTGATCCCTGCGGGACTCCACATTCCATTTTGACAGGTTTTGAATGAATTTTGTTTACAATAACTTTCTGGAACCTGTCTGTGAGGTATGAAGTAAACCAGGTGAGGGCTGTGCCGTTAATACCAAACGTATTTTGGAGGCGAGAAAGAAGAATTGAGTGATCTATGGTATCAAAGGCTGCAGATAAGTCAAGAAGAGTGAGGAGGGAGATTTTCCTGCATCAGAAGCAAGTAGAAGTGTATCTAAAGTGTGGACTAGGGTGGTTTCGGTGCTGTGGTTGGGGCGATAGGCAGATTGAAAAGTGGGAAGGAGATCATTGGAATGAAGGTGACTGTTGAGCTGTTTGATAACGACTTTTTCTAGTACTTTAGAGACAAAGGGTAAGTTTGAGGCAGGCCTATATTTCTTCAGAATGTTGGGATCGAGGTCGTGCTTTTTCAGTAGAGGTGTGACTATTGCTGTTTTAAGAGCTGATGGAAAATTTCCTGACACAAGAGATGAGTTTACTATTTTAGTGATAATAGGTACAAGTTGTGGAAGGCATTGTGAGAAAACAGGAGCAGGTAATGGGATCAAGGTCGCATGATTTTATAGTCATTTCCTTCAGAATTGTCATGATTTCTTTTTCACTTGTGGGATGGAAGGAAAAGAGAGGAGTGCCAGTGAACTGGGGATCAGGAGGCGCAGGCTGGAATTGAGTCTGATCCAGTCTGGAGCGTATGTTTCGAACTTTGTCTGAAAAGAAGGCAGAAAATATGGATGGAAGTTCAGACAGGCTGTGGGTGTAAGGCAGAGGAGTTGTTTTTGCAGATCCAAGGAGATTTGAGGTGAGGGTAAAAAAGAGATTTTATGGATGTAGCACAGAGAACTTGGGAAGAGTAGTAGTCTGTCTTTGCTGAATGGATTAAGAGATGAGTTAGCCAGGGACTAGTGGTTGCTGCTCCTTCCCCATTTACTCCCTACCCAGGATCCCCTTACCTCTCCCCCTACAAACATATCCTTCCCCCTACCCACCCCCTTCCTCTATTCCCCTACCCCCCCCCCCCCCCCCCCTCTAGGTACACCTCCCCTCCTCTATTTCCCTGGCCCCCTCTATCAATCCTCAGTTACCCTCACCCTTTTACTCCCCCCAGCTACCCCTCCCTCCTCTATCCCTCCCTCCCTCCTGCATTCCCCCACCACCACCTTCCCTCCCTCCTCTATTCCCCCCTCTCTCCACCCCAGCTACCCCTCACACACACACACACACACACAAATCGGCACAAACTTGGGAAGATAGAGGGCACAACTCCTCCAAATATCGGAGGATTAAAAGCTACGGGTGATCCCCATAGAGATCACAAATTCCTAACTCACAATGTAAGTTGTGGCACCCTAATTTTTATGACATATTATCAAACTAATAACACTAAACTTCAAAGGTGTCTTCCTTTATAATTTTGCAAAATAAAAAACAGTCATGTCTACAATAATTTAACTTCACCCATCACTTGTTTCAGACAGGTAAACAGCAATTTGTACAATGTCATAAAAAAAATTGTTGCCTCATTTCCATCAGATGGAAGCTTTTATCTGGACTATGAAGCAACTTTAAACAAAAAAAGGGAATATAATTGCTTAAGACAGCTGTGAAGGAGACGTAATACTGACATGGAATAGCACACACATCCTGTTTGTCAATCTAAACACAAGAAAGCAAGTTTCATATGCACTGAAAAAAATCAAAGCTTGAAGACAGTGGTCACTTGCATAGTTTCTGTAGAAAATGCCACTCTTAATGCAAAGCAGTTACACATGCTGGTGCAAACTAAATAAATGAAAATATAATGAAATGAACAATTGGGTCACACTGCTTTTTGTGGTGGCCTGCTAATTTCGTTTAATGTTTGTTAAAATATATTCTTATTATAAGGGGGTGGTGTGGGATTTGTCTTGTACAATGTTGCGAAAGTGACTTAGTGCAAATAAAATACTCTGGACACAGTCAAAGAGGAGGAGGATATTAGTTAACATGGTTAGCATGTCAGTTTATGAAGAACACATTATTTTTGTTTCCAGGTTTTTGTTGGGGGGGGGGGGGGGGGGGGGGGTGTTAGCCCAGTAGAGAGGGATAGAGGAAATAGGGAGGGGGATTAATAGAGAGCAGGGAGGGGAGGGCAATAGAGATTGGGTAATTGGGGAAGGGCAATAGAGAGGGGGGAGTTGGGGTAGGGCAATAGAGGGAGGGGGAGGGTAAATGGAGGGGGGGGGGGAAGGGGTAGCTGGGGGAGGGCAATGGAAGGGGTAGTTGGGGTGGGTGTAGGTACAGGGAGGGAGGGGATAAGGGAAGGAGGGGTAGCTAGGGAGGGGAGGAGGGTGTTAGTATGGGGAGGGGAGACAACAACAAAAACATGGAGGGGTGGTAGGTTATGCCCACTGTCCTTCCATCTTGAGGAGTCCTTGCATAACGTATTGCTTAGCAACAAACCCAGGCGGCACGGATTCCTTGTTTCCCACGCTAATGTCGTTCACTGTAATCGTAAATATTTGTCTGCAAACTGGCTTGCTGTCACTCCTCATGTCAGGATGTAATCCTTGGCAGCTGTGCTGTTGTTTGAATCTGGGTGTTTGAAAGTATAAGGCATCTGCAGCAGAATGGAAGGAGCGAGATAGAGTGTACAGGTGAAGACAGTTACAGATATAGGAGGGTGCTGCTTTGTGGAAACATTTGTAACAGAGGGAACAAGTCTCATATTTCATTCTTTGTGTGACAAGTGAAGAGATCGCAAGAGAGGAGTGATGTGTTCTGATTTTCTTTCTAAAGACTAGTCGAGTTGCCGAGTTTTGTATATGTTGAATGGGTAGGGTGGATGATGCTGGCAGACCAGCCAAAAGAGAATGACAATTGTCCAGATGTGAAAGAATGAGACTGACAAGTTTGGACGTTGCTTCAGTGGACAGACAGGTAGCCTACTTCCGGATTGCACTCATACGTCGTAATTGACAGTAGCACGGGGACTGGCAGGTCTGGGTGATGAATGTTTGCATAGGGAGTGTGTTGTCAAGAACAACCCCTAGATACTTCACAGCGGTGGATAGAGGAACTGTCTGACAGTCATGTTATTGAAGTTGTGATGGAAGAGTGTGTTTGGTTCCTGCAAGCGTGGCTTCGGTTTTATCTGCATTTAACTGTAACTTGCTCTGTGTCATTCAGCTTTGAAAAAAGACAGTAGGACAGGTTTGTCAAGAGAGAAGGCAGGTTCTCAGGAGTTTTTGATAATTATAAGAAATGCATACACGTGTTCAACTTATAATATGTTACTGTCTACCAGCCGCCATGGCGCAGTGGTTAGCGCCTTGGGTTACGGAATGGAAGGTCGCGGGTTCGATTCCCATAAGAGTCATAGGGATTTTTCGGACTCAGGCCGGCTCCTACCCAGAGTGAGTGTGCTGTGGGCTCAGTGGGAAGACTGGGACCACACAGTCGAGATTCATCCACTTAACGGATGCGAGTTTGAGAGTGTTGCTCAAATTACCTGACCAACACTGCAGGTGTCTGTATCTCTCGGGCCCGGTTGACGCCGGGATATATTATGATAGTAAGCGTAGAGTACAACCCTGTCAAATAGTCTCAAAGCATATGCACTTCCACAGCAGCATCATTATGTCATCTTCATTGTCATTGATCATCATGCAATAAAAAAAAAAATTGCCTCTGATTCGGTGGTCCCGGTTTCTCTGGTCTCATGGTGACCTCAGATTCGGTTTGCCCATACACTTCTGTGCCTGTGGTGAGTTTGTGTCAAAGCCTTTGGGGTTGGAGGTTCGCGGGGGACGGTCGTTGGAGGGACGTTGTGGTGGTTGCCACCTCGGGTGGGCAACTCACTGTCTGGCTCCGCGACTGAGCTAATACTGTCGTTAGTAGGGGGCTTAGTAGGTGGTGTCCTGCGTATGTTAGCTCAGAACAGGCACCACTGAACACCACCAAAGTGACCCAGCAGCAGTGCAGGGCCCCTCTGGCTGGTGGTCCCACGGCGGCCTGATAGTGATTGGCTCCCTGTGAGCTTCCGACTCTGAGGATGAGACATAACAAATCTGGGTATGGCTGTGGCGGGGAGATTGGAATGAGCGGCGTGGGAACAGTAGGACGGGGGGACGTCACAGAAGATGAGGCAGAAAAAAAAAAGTTACTGTCGTCCTCGCTATCACGGGCGTTGATATAACCTCGTGCTGCTAATCATATAACCAACATATGACATCTTCAAATGAGATTTTCCTGGTATAGTTCGGGAGTCCTCTTTTTAAGTTCGCAGTCTCAACAGTCTTTATTCATTTTAGACAAAATCTTCTCATTGCTTTTGTTTTGGGGAGTGTTTACGTTTGTTTTGATATAAAGACAATGTGCTATTCAGCTTAAAAGTAATGTCTGGTTACTTGTGAACTGGTTTCACGCAGTTGAGCGTCTTATACCACTGAACGACATAAAATCACTTAACGACACTCGTCGTGTCCAGTCTGTGCAGGGACAATAATTCTGTTGGGGACACTGACAGTCATTCTGTTGAGGACACTGACAATAATTCTGTTGAGGACACTGACAATAATTCTGCTGAGGACACTGACAATAATTATGTTGAGGACGCCGACAATAATTCTGTTGAGGACGCCGACAATAATTCTGTGAGACTGACATTTGTGAGCACGACAATAATTCTGTTGAGGACATGACATACTTTGAGGACACTGACATTGTTGAGGAACTGCAATACTTCTGTTGAGGACACTGACAATACTTCTGTTGAGGACACTGACAATAATTCTGTTGAGGACACTGACAATACTTCTGTTGAGGACACTGACAATACTTCTGTTGAGGACACTGACAATACTTCTGTTGAGGACACTGACAATACTTCTGTTGAGGACACTGACAATAATTCTGTTGAGGACACTGACAATAATTCTGTTGAGGACACTGACAATACTTCTGTTGAGGACACTGACAATACTTCTGTTGAGGACTGACAATACTTCTGTTGAGGACACTGACAATACTTCTGTGAGGCATGACAATATTGTGGACACTGACATACTTCTGTTGAGGACACTGACAATAATTCTGTTGAGGACACTGACAATAATTCTGTTGAGGACACTGACAATAATTCTGTTGAGGACACTGACAATAATTCTGTTGAGGACACTGACAATACTTCTGTTGAGGACACTGACAATACTTCTGTTGAGGACACTGACAATACTTCTGTTGAGGACACTGACAATACTTCTGTTGAGGGCACTGACAGTCAAGTTTCCCGTCCCTCCTGTGCCTGACTGAAGCGTGACCCCCCCCTATTTTTTTTTATTGCTGCCTGAGCATGAGCATGCACTAGGCCTGTGTGCTGTTTGTTTCACTGAGCATGAGCATGCACTAGGCCTGTGTGCTGTTTGTTTCACTGAGCATGAGCATGCACTAGGCCTGTGTGCTGTTTGTTTCACTGAGCATGAGCATGCACTAGGCCTGTGTGCTGTTTGTTTCACTGAGCATGAGCATGCACTAGGCCTGTGTGCTGTTCGTTTCACTGAGCATGCACTAGGCCTGTGTGCTGTTTGTTTCACTGAGCATGAGCATGCACTAGGCCTGTGTGCTGTTTGTTTCACTGAGCATGAGCATGCACTAGGCCTGTGTGCTGTTTGTTTCACTGAGCATGAGCATGCACTAGGCCTGTGTGCTGTTTGTTTCACTGAGCATGAGCATGCACTAGGCCTGTGTGCTGTTTGTTTCACTGAGCATGAGCATGCACTAGGCCTGTGTGCTGTTTGTTTCACTGAGCATACATGCACTAGCTGTGTGCTGTTGTTCACGAGCATGACATGCACTAGCCGTGTGCTGTTTGTTTCACTGAGCATGAGCATGCACTAGGCCTGGTGTGCTGTTTGTTTCACTGAGCATGAGCATGCACTAGGCCTGTGTGCTGTTTGTTTCACTGAGCATGAGCATGCACTAGGCCGGTGTGCTGTTTGTTTCACTGCATGACATGCACTAGGCCTGTGTGCTGTTTGTTTCTGTTATTTGTTGTTTATTCATTCCAGTCAGTTATGCTGTTCTCTTTTTTGTCATGCTGTATACCTGTAAACCGCAAAGACTTATTAAGTTTTAGCATGTTATACTACTATGGGGACGGGATAGCTCAGTGGTCAGAGCACTCGCTTTCCCCCAGCTAAAGTTAAGCAGCATCGAGCGTGGTTACCACTTGGATGGGTGACCGTTTACGCGCCTTGGCTTCAGTACAATCCTCCAGCTGTAAATGGGCACCTGCCTTCTTTAGGGTCAGGGAAAGTAAAGCAGCGAGGGGGAGGAGATGGGTGCCGCCCTCAATATGCTGGCCCCTTGAGAAGTTGAGGTCTCTGACGCCTCACTCCCCTACAACCACAGAGGTTATAGGGGGACCCCTTGACACCACTACGGACTAACGGATGCTATAGCTGAGTGGTTAAGACCGTTCGACTTCCCCATTGGTCCATGAAATTGTGGGTTTCAATCTGTGTGGCGTCTGGTGAATTGAGGAGGAATCTCCCAGGTCAACTTCCAGTGCAAACCCGCCAGTGCCTTAATTATTCCCTTCATGTCTATACTACATATGCAGGATATCCAATATGCGCGTTAAAGATCCCGGTCATTCATGTCAGTACTTGGTGGATTATGGAAACAGAAACATACCCAGCATACATCCCCAGGAGTCGGAGTACGGCTACCTTCATGATGGGTGACAAAGGTCACCACTGGTGAACCTTGGAGCTCTAGCCCAGAAAAGAAAACGCTGTGGCATTTGATCATCATGAACATGGCCATACAGTCACTGAACCTGGGGTCTGGCAGACAGACAGACAGGCAGGCAGGCAGATAGTCAGACAGACAGACAGACGGTCAGACAGACAGACAGGCAGGCAGGCAGGCAGATAGTCAGACAGACAGATAGACAGGCAGGCAGCAGGCAGCAGGCAGACAGTCAGACAGACAGACGGTCAGACAGACAGGCAGGCAGGCAGATAGTCAGACAGACAGGCAGGCAGGCAGGCAGACAAGACAGAGACAGTCAGACAGACAGACAGGCAGGCAGACAGGCAGGCAGATAGACAGACAGACGGTCAGACAGACAGGCAGGCAGGCAGATAGACAGACAGACAGACAGACGGTCAGACAGACAGACAGGCAGGCAGATAGTCAGACAGACAGGCAGGCAGGCAGATAGTCAGACAGACAGACAGACGGTCAGACAGACAGACAGGCAGGCAGATAGTCAGACAGACAGGCAGGCAGGCAGATAGTCAGACAGGCAGGCAGGCAGGCAGACAGTCAGACAGACAGATAGTCAGACAGACAGACAGGCAGGCAGACAGGCAGGCAGATAGACAGACAGACAGACAGGCAGGCAGGCAGATAGTCAGACAGATGGTCAGACAGACAGACAGACAGACAGACAGGCAGGCAGATAGTCAGACAGATGGTCAGACAGACAGACAGACAGACAGACAGGCAGATAGTCAGACAGATGGTCAGACAGACAGACAGGCAGGCAGGCAGATAGTCAGACAGACAGGCAGGCAGACAGACAGGCAGGCAGTGTGCTGTGTAGTGCAGCATAGCAGCTGTCAGGGAAGAAAGATGTGCTGATGCTTAGCACTGATGCTGATATTGATAGCTTATGTTGGCTGTTGACCGCTTATGCTGACCGTTGATGCTGACCGTTGATGCTGACCGTTGATGCTGACCGCTGATGCTGACCACTGATGCTGACCACTGATACTGACCACTGTCACTGTCAGCACTCATTTTCATTTATTTATACCACTTTAAGTCACGCAGATTTCTCTGCATGAAATTCGGGCTGCTCTTCCCGGGGAGAGCGCGTCGCCACAAGAGCGGCGCCACCCAATTTTTTTCCTTTTCCTGTCTGCAACTGTGTTTGTTTCCCTATCAGAGTGGCTTTTTTCTACATTGCTGTGGGTTCTTTTACGTGCACTAAATAATTTTAAGTAACACACAGGACCTCGGTTTAGGTTTATCGTCTCACCTGAAAGACTAGCACCTAGACCATTACTCATGGTCTAATGGACGGGGGAAACGTTTTGGACCCACACTTCCGACCTGGACTTTTTCACTTTCTAGACTGGCGCCTTACCTCTAGATCACTGATCCACCTCGGGATGTGTTCCATCACTCTTTCTGTGTGTGCGTGTGTGTGTGTGTGTGTGTGTGCATGCGTGTGTGTGTGTGCATGCGTGTGTGTGTGTGCATGCGTGTGTGTGTGTTTGTGTGTGTGCATGTGTGTGTGTGTGTGTTTGTGTGCGTTTGTGTGTGTGTGCATGTGTGTGTGCGTGTGTGTGTGTGTGTGTGCATGTGTGTGTGTGCATGCGTGTGTGCATGCGTGTGTGTGTGTGTGTGTGTGTGTGTGTGTGTGTGTGACAGACAGACAGAGATTGAGTTCATTTCACAACAAAATCACAAACATGAACTTTTCCATTTTGAGGGGCAGTTTTCATCTGTTTAATAGCCAAAAAGAACAAAAGGCTTTTTCTCTTTAAAAAAAAAGCAGCAAATCTGAGCAAATAAACTGATAAGAAATAGGAACAGGAATGGTCTGGTGTTGAAAGGATCTCACCAAAAGGACGTGCAGAGTAGGACAGGGTTTGTACGGCTGCTGTCTGTATAGCTAGCTGTTCCAGCCAATCTGAAAGCTCCTTTGCTCACTCCATCTCTCTCAGCCACCATCGTGGTACATGCAGTAGATCATGAAGTACAAAGTGACACTAAACCAACTGGATTGAAAAAAGAATGGAGCTAAGGGTCTGTCATTGAATTAAAACATATAAAATGGAAGTTTGACACGATCAGCTGTGGGCTGTGCAGCCTGTCTGCTGATGGGCCATGAGGCCGCCGCCACACAGCACTGACAACCATTCTGCTGCTGCACCACACAGGACTGACAACCATTCTGCTGCTGCAGGACTGACAACCATTCTCCTGCTGCACCACAGAGGACTGACAACCATTCTCCTGCTGCAGGAGTGACAACCATTCTGCTGCTGCACCACACAGGACTGACAACCATTTTGCTGCTGCACCACAGAGGACTGACAACCATTCTGCTGCTGCACCACACAGGACTGACAACCATTTTGCTGCTGCACCACAGAGGACTGACAACCATTCTCCTGCTGCAGGACTGACAACCATTCTGCTGCTGCACCACAGAGGACTGACAACCATTCTGCTGCTGCACCACAGAGGACTGACAACCATTCTGCTGCTGCACCACACAGGACTGACAACCATTTTGCTGCTGCACCACAGAGGACTGACAACCATTCTGCTGCACCACAGAGGACTGACAACCATTCTCCTGCTGCAGGACTGACAACCATTCTCCTGCTGCACCACAGAGGACTGACAACCATTCTGCTGCTGCACCACAGAGGACTGACAACCATTCTCCTGCTGCACCACAGAGGACTGACAACCATTCTCCAGCTGCAACGTGGGCAAGGTCAAGGTCCTCTGCTGTGTGCTGGGCCATTCTTCTGTGAGCAATGGTTTTCCCTATTTAACCCACGGGGCTTTCGCTGTTTGTGAGACAATAAACACAGAGATTGAAGTAAATTGAAATTAAATTCAACTAACTGACTAGCTTTTGTCTGACAGTTTCCTTCTTTTTGGGTTGTTATACTGTTGTTGTTGTTGTTGTTGCTGTTTCACCCTACATCAGTCACTTATATTGTTGTTGTTGTTGTTGCTGCTTCACCCTACATCAGTCACTTATACTGCTGTTGTTGTTGTTGTTTCACCCTACATCAGTCACTTATATTGTTGTTGTTGCTGTTTCACCCTACATCAGTCACTTATACTGCTGTTGTTGTTGTTGTTGCTGCTTCAGCCTACATCAGTCACTTATACTGCTGTTGTTGTTGTTGTTTCACCCTACATCAGTCACTTATATTGTTGTTGTTGCTGTTTCACCCTACATCAGTCACTTATATTGTTGTTGTTGTTGTTGCTGTTTCACCCTACATCAGTCACTTATACTGCTGCTGTTGTTGTTGTTGCTGCTTCAGCCTACATCAGTCACTTATACTGCTGCTGTTGTTGCTGCTTCAGCCTACATCAGTCACTATATGCGCTGTTGCTGCTTCAGCCTACATCAGTCACTTATACTGCTGCTGTTGTTGTTGTTGCTGCTTCAGCCTACATCAGTCACTTATACTGCTGCTGTTGTTGCTGCTTCAGCCTACATCAGTCACTTATACTGCTGCTGTTGTTGCTGCTTCAGCCTACATCAGTCACTTATACTGCTGTTGTTGTTGTTGCTGCTTCACCCTACATCAGTCACTTATACTGCTGTTGTTGTTGTTGCTGCTTCAGCCTACATCAGTCATTTATACTGCTGCTGTTGTTGCTGCTTCAGCCTACATCAGTCACTTATACTGCTGTTGTTGTTGCTGCTTCACCCTACACCAGTCACTTATACTGCTGTTGTTGTTGTTGCTGCTTCACCCTACATCAGTCACTTATACTGCTGCTGTTGCTGTTGTTGCTGCTTCACCCTACATCAGTCACTTATACTGCTGTTGTTGCTGTTTCACCCTACATCAGTCACTTATACTGCTGCTGCTGTTGCTGCTTCAGCCTACACCAGTCACTTATACTGCTGCTGTTGCTGTTTCACCCTACATCAGTCACTTATACTGTTGCTGTTGCTGCTTCAGCCTCCATCAGTCACTTATACTGCTGCTGCTGCTGTTGCTGCTTCAGCCTCCATCAGTCACTTATACTGCTGCTGTTGTTGCTGCTTCACCCTACACCAGTCACTTATACTGCTGCTGTTGTTGCTGCCCCCTCCTCCCCCTCAAGCAGTCCTGGTGATGAGAAGTGTACCTGTCCAGTCCACGATCACAGGGTCAGAGCTGCATCAGGCCCTCACACCTAGTCAGCACAGACAGCGACCCATGTGTCTGTGAGGAGGAGGAGGAGGAGGAGGGAGGGAGGGAGGGCTGCCATCAGAGACTGACCAGGAACTGTTCGTCCAGGGAGGAGATGGTCGTCAGCTTCAACCCCAGTCTGAAACACACATCACCACACTGCACTATGTAGGAAAAACATCGTGCCACGTCACCACATACAGTGTTACATCACAGTGCCACATCATCACACACAGTGTTACATCACCACACTGCACTATGTAGGGGAAAACATCACAGTGCCACATCACCACATACAGTGTTACATCACAGTGCCACATCACCACATACATTGTTACATCACAGTGCCACATCATCACACACAGTTACATCACAGTGCCACATCACCACATACAGTGTTACATCACAGTGCCACATCATCACATACAGTGTTACATCACAGTGCCACATCATCACATACAGTGTTACATCACAGTGCCACATCATCACATACAGTGTTACATCACAGTGCCACATCATCACATACAGTGTTACATCACAGTGCCACATCACCACATACATTGTTACCTCACAGTGCCACATCATCACATACAGTGTTTCATCACAGTGCCACATCACCACATACATTGTTACACCACAGTGCCACATCATCACATACAGTGTTACATCACAGTGCCACATCATCATACAGTGTTACATCACAGTGCCACATCATCACATACAGTGTTACATCACAGTGCCACATCATCACATAGTGTTACATCACATTGTCACATCATCACATACAGTGTTACATCACAGTGCCACATCATCACATACAGTGTTACATCACAGTGCCACATCATCACATACAGTGTTACATCACAGTGCCACATCATCACATACAGTGTTACATCACAGTGCCACATCATCACATACAGTGTTACATCACCCCACACACTGTGTTACATCACAGTGCCACATCATCACATACCGTGTTACATCACCCCACACACTGTGTTACATCACAGTGCCACATCATCACATACCGTGTTACATCACCCCACACACTGTGTTACATCACAGTGTGGGATCAATACAGTGTTACATCACCACACACACAGTGTTACATCACAGTGTTACATCATCATATACAGTGTTACATCACAGTGTTACATCATCATATACAGTGCTACATCACCCCACACAGTGTTACATCACAGCGTGACATCATCACATACAGTGTTACATCGCCCCCATACTGTGTTACATCACAGTGCCACATCATCACATACAGTTTTACATCACCCCTCACATAGTGTTACACCACAGTGCCACATCATCACACACAGTGTTACATCACCCCACACACAGTGTTACATCACACTGTGATATCATCAATACAGTGTTACATCACCCCACACACAGTGTTACATCACACTGTGACATCATCAATACAGTGTTACATCACCTCACACATAGTGTTACATCCCAGTGCAACATCATCACATACAGCATTACATCATCCCATACATAGAGTTACATTATTACATACATACATAGTGTTACATTATCACACACATACATAGTGTTACATTATCACATACATACAGTGTTACATTATCACATACATACATAGTGTTACATTATCACACACATACATAGTGTTACATTATCACATACATAGTGTTACATTATCACATACATACAGTGTTACATTATCACATACTTACATAGTGTTACATTATCACATACATACATAGTGTTACATTGTCACATACATACATAGTGTTACATGATCACATACATACATAGTGTTACATTATCACATACATACATAGTGTTACATTATCACATACATACATAGTGTTACATTATCACACACATACACAGTGTTACATTGTCACATACATACATAGTGTCACATTATCACATACATACATAGTGTCACATTATCACATACATACATACATAGTGTCACATTATCACATACATACATAGTGTCACATTATCACATACATACATAGTGTCACATTATCCCATACATACATACATAGTGTCACATTATCACATACATACATAGTGTCACATTATCACATACATACATAGTGTCACATTATCACATACATACATAGTGTCACATTATCCCATACATATATAGTGTTACATGATCACGCACGCACGGACGCACACACGGAACAACACTTAGAAGGTGAAAGATGCTGTTGAAAATTAGGGACAGATATGTGGGGGGAAAGTCTCAGGTAGGAAATAAGTGTGTTCTGAGGCTGGATTTGAAGGTATCAGGTGAAGGCTTTTGGCGAAGTGAAAGAGGGAGGTCATTCCAGGTGGATGGACCAGAAACAGAGAAGGAGCGATGACCAACAGTAGTTTGTTTGAATCTGGATGTTCAAAAGCACAAAGTATCTGCGGCTGAACGAAGGGAACGGGATGGAGTGTACAGGTGAAGACAGTTACAGAGATAAGAGGGTGCAGATTTGTGGAGACATTTGAAACAGAGGGTATTGATTTTATACTCCAGTCTTTGTGAGACAGGCAGCCAGTGAAGAGATCGCAGAAGAGGAGTGATGTGTTCAGATTTTTTCTTTCTTAGGACCAGTCGAGCTGCAGAGTTTTGTATGCGTTGAAGAGAGTGGATAGATGATGCTGGTAGGCCAGCCAAAAGAGAATTACAGTAGTCTAAACGTGAAAGAATGAGAGATGTGACAAGCTTGGAAGTTGCATCAGTGGACAGATACTTGTGAATCGCGCTTATGCGCCGTAATTGATAGTAGCAAGACTGGCAGGTCTGGGTGATGAATTTTTTCATAGAGAGTGTGTTGTCAAGAACTACTCCTAAATACTTCACAGAGTTGGACAAAGGAACTGACATATTGCCGAATTCTATTGAAGTTTTTGCGATAGAGGAAAGTTTATGTTGGGTCCCTATGAGCATGGCTTCGGTTTTATCGGCATTAAGTTGTAACTTGTTCTGAGTCATCCAGTTTTGAATGTCTTGAAGGCAGTAGGACATATTTGTCAGGAGGGAAGGCAAGTTTTCAACAGTATCGCTGCACTGAAGCTGAGTATCATCGGCATAGAAATGATGATCAATATGGTGGTTGTTTATTATATGTGAGAGTGGAGCAGGACTGATCCCTGCGGGACTCCACATTCCATTTTGACAGGTTTTGATTGAATTTTGTTTACAATAACTTTCTGGAACCGGTCTGTGAGGTATGAAGTAAACCAGGTGAGGGCTGTGCCGTTAATACCAAACGTATTTTGGAGGCGAGAAAGAAGAATTGAGTGATCTATGGTATCAAAGGCTGCAGATAAGTCAAGAAGAGTGAGGAGGGAGATTTTTCCTGCATCAGAAGCAAGTAGAAGTGTATCTAAAGTGTGGACTAGGGTGATTTCGGTGCTGTGGTTGGGGCGATAGGCAGACTGAAAAGTGGAAAGAAGATCATTGGAATGAAGGCGACTGTTGAGCTGTTTGAGAACAACTTTTTCTAGTACTTTAGAGACAAAGGGTAAGTTTGAGACATACATAGTGTTACATTATCACATACATACATAGTGTTAAATTATCACACACATACATAGTGTTACATTATCACACACATACATAGTGTTACATTATCACATACATAGCTGTCATGTGCACAAGAATTGTTGATGTGCACATTTGTTTTTGTTGAAAAGTGGCCAAGCTTATTATAGTTACTACAAGTATGTTTTTTTTTTCTAAGTAAAGATTAGGGCCTTTTCCCAAAATGTTCATACATTCCAAAACTTCCCCATTTGATGAACAGAAAAAGATGACATTGACTCTTTCCTTGTTTGGTATGAAATCATGTGTCTTCATGTGGGTGGCCAAAAGACAAACAGACATTGTACTATAGCATTTCTGTTAAAAGATAGCGCTCTAGTGCTATATATAGCACACTCTCATGGCAAACGAAGGTCTGACCTAGGATCAGTTAGGGGAGAAACAACTGAAACAGTTCCAGTGCACAGCTGATGGTGATTTCTTGCCATCTTTCTTGATAAGAATTTCCCATGATCTGGATCGGTGGATGGAGTTATCACAGACAGACAAAGACTTTAAAGGGCTTCGTGATTGGCTTCTGCATGAACAGCTGTTGCAAAGTGTTAGCAAAGATCTCAGTTTTTCTCTAAGAAAGAGAGTTTGCTACTTCTGAAGAAATGTGTTGGGTGGCAGACCAGTATCATCTTGCTCACCACCCAGATAAGAACACTTCTAGCAAAGGTGACTTTTCATTTTACGTGGGTGTTGCTGAACAGTCCCCTGACAAAAAGCAATTTCAAAAACCTACCCCTCGTTTCAGTTTTGGGCATCTGCGTTTTCAGGGATCAGGACCAAGATATCAGAGGACCTATGGGCCTCAGCCACAGCAAAATACTCACAGCAGTCACACTAGACAACCTTTCCAACCAGTCAACTCTAACAGGCAATATTTTCAATCAGGACCTCAAGCTCCTGTTAATACTACGTCATGCTAGTATATGTGTGAGTAAATGCGCATGACTGGTAGGTTTTTGAAATTGCTTTTTGTCAGGGGAATGTTTAGCAACGCCTGCATCCTGAAGTGAAATGGCCTGTAATCCAAGCGCTTTGATTTGTTGCTTTACAAGATTCAGCGCTATATAAATTCCATACATTATTATTATTATTTTTATTATTACTATTATTATTATTAATCCTAGGACAAAGTATCTAGGGGTCATCATTGATAACACACTCTCTATGCAAAAATTCATCACCCAGACCTGCCAGTCGTGCCACTATCAATTACGGCATATTAGTGCAATTTGAAAGTACCTGTCCACAGACGCAACATCCAAACTCGTAGCATTTCTCATTCTTTCACGTCTGGACTATTGCAATTCTCTTTTGGCTGGTCTGCCAGCATCATCAATCCAATCCCTTCAGCGTATTCAAAACTCTGCAGCTCGACTAGTCCTCAGAAAGAAAAAATCTGAGCACATTACCCCACTCTTGCGATCTCTCCACTGGCTGCCTGTGCCACAAAGAATAAACTATAAGATCAGTACCCTCTGTTACAAATGTCTCCACAAATCAGCACCCTCCTACCTCTGTGAATGTCTCCACCTGTACACTCCTTCTCATTCCCTCCGCTCTGCTGCAGATTCCTTGTGCTTACAAACACCTAGATTCAACCAGTCCACTGTCGGCTGTCGCTCTTTCTCTGTTTCTGGTCCATCGATTTGGAATGGCCTCCCTATCTCTCTTCGCCAAAGGCCTTCTTGTGACATTTTAAAATCCGGCCTCAAGACACATTTGTTTCAAAACTAAGATTTTCCTCTCCTGTTTCATTTCATAGCTGTAACTGGTTTTCAACAGCCCAAAATCCCATCACCCTGCCAAAGTGTATAATGTATGTGTGTGTGTGTGTGTGTGTGTACATTTGGACTTGTTAGAACTATTACTTGCTATTAGTTGCATGACTGTGTAAGAATGAGTTGAGTGCAAGTGCTTTGATTTGTCTGTGCAAGATACAGCGCTATATAAATTCCATTTTTTATTATTAACCCTCTCTGTCCCAACAGCCTAGCTGAATGGGACAATTCAGTCACGAGGTCCCTGACCTGACCTGCCCTGGCCAAAGGCAAAAGTGATGAAGTCTTGTTTTGACTTTACCGTTACAACTAAGGTGAGCATCATTTCACATGTTTTAGCCAATAATTACCAAGTAGTGATGACAGGATACAGGCCATTCTCAACTAGGCCCAGTCAGTGACAATCACATCTGCGACCCTCCTCCATAATTAGGGAAAGGCCCTAATCTTCCCTTAGAAAAAATATAGTTGTAGTAGCTATAATAAGCTTGGCCACTTTTCAACAAAAACAAATGTGCAGGTCAAACATTCTTGTGCCCAGGACAACAGCTTTACTTCCTCCACTGAGCAGAGCTCTGAGGCAGAGAAGGGAAATGACTGCTGATGACAGCAGCAGCAGTAGCACAAAGAAAGGGGAGGGGTGGGGGGGGGACACTCACTTGCTGAAGCCCTGGGACACCTCTGCGACCTTGGAGGGGTGAACGCAGGCCGCACAGCGTGTCACTTTGGCGTCAAAGAGAGGACGGAGATATTTCTGCCCCACAGTCAGCAGGTGGTCTACGCTGACCTCAGACACCTTCCTCACCAGCTGCCTGCATGACACACACACACACACACACACACACACACACACACACACACACACACACACACACACACACACACACACCCAGGGTGAGGTAGATCACACACACACACACACACCCAGGGTGAGGTAGATCACACACACACACACACACACCGAGGGTGAGGTAGATCACACACACACACACACACCCAGGGAGAGGTAGATCACACACACACACACACACCCAGGGAGAGGTAGATCACACACACACACACACACCCAGGGAGAGGTAGATCACACACACACACACACACACACACACACACACACACACAACACACACACACACACACACCCAGGGTGAGGTAGATCACACACACACACACACACCCAGGGTGAGGTAGATCACACACACACACACACACACACACACACACCAGGGTGAGGTAGATCACACACACACACACAGACACACAGGGTGAGGTAGATCACACACACACACACACACACACACCGAGGGTGAGGTAGATCACACACACACACACACACACACCCAGGGAGAGGTAGATCACACACACACACACACACACACACCGAGGGTGAGGTAGATCACACACACACACACACACACCCAGGGAGAGGTAGATCACACACACACACACACACACACCGAGGGTGAGGTAGATGACACACACACACACACACCGAAGGTAAGGTAGATCACACACACACACAGAGGAGCACTGCTAAACACACACACACACACACAGGAGCACTGCTAAAGACACACACACACACAGAGGAGCACTGCTAAACACACACACACACACAGAGGAGCACTGCTTAAGACAGACACACAGAGGAGCACTGCTAAACACACACACACACAGGAGCACTGCTAAAGACAGACACACAGAGGAGCACTGCTAAACACACACACACACAGGAGCACTGCTAAAGACACACACAGGAGCACTCCTAAGACACACACACACAGAGGAGCACTGCTAAAGACACACACACGCACACAGAGGAGCACTGCTAAAGACAGACACACACACACAGAAAATACGAGGCAAACACACAGATGAAATCATAGTCAAAAAAGGAGTACATCAGACCAGCCGCCATGGCGCAGTGGTTAGCGCCTTGGGTTACGGACTGGAAGGTCGCGGGTTCGATTCCCATAAGAGTCATAGGGATTTTTCGGACTCCGGCCGGCTCCTACCCAGAGTGAGTGTGCTGTGGGCTCAGTGGGAAGACTGGGACCACACAGTCGAGCTTCATCCACTTAACGGATGCGAGTTTGAGAGTGTTGCTCAAATTACCTGACCAACACTGCAGGTGTCTGTATCTCTCGGGCCCGGTTGACGCCGGGATATATTATGATAGTAAGCGTAGAGTACAACCCTGTCAAGTAGTCTCAAAGCATATGCACTTCCACAGCAGCATCATTACGTCATCCTCATTGTCATTGATCATCATGCATTAAAAAAAAAAAAATGCCTCTGATTCGGTGGTCCCGGTTTCTCTGGTCTCATGGTGGCCTCAGATTCGGTTTACCCATACACTTCTGTGCCTGTGGTGAGTTTGTGTCAAAGCCTTTGGGGTTGGAGGTTCGCGGGGGACGGTCGTTGGAGGGACGTTGTTGTGGTTGCCACCTGGGGTGGGCAACTCACTCAGTCTGGCTCCGCGACTGAGCTAATACTGTCGTTAGTAGGGGGCTTAGTAGGTGGTGTCCTGCGTATGTTAGCTCAGAACAGGCACCACTGAACACCACCAAAGTGACCCAGCAGCAGTGCAGGGCCCCTCTGGCTGGTGGCCCCACGGCGGCCTGATAGTGATGGGCTCCCTGTGGACTTCCGACCCTGAGGATGAGACATAACAAATCTGGGTGTGGTTGTGGCGGGGAGATTGGAATGAGCGGCGTGGGAACAGTAGGACGGGGGTCGTCAGAAGATGAGGCAGCAAAAAAAAAAAAAAAAAAAAAAAAAAAAGGAGTACATCAGGGAAATACATTAAGTTCTACATTGTTTTAATGTATATATTAATGATATAGTACAATATATTGATGAGAAAGATTCACCAAATATAACCCCAAGAGACAAAATTCCTTGTTTACTCTATGCTGACGACCTAGCATTATTATCAACAACCAAAGTAGGTCTTCAAACTAAACTAAAACAACTACAGGAATACTGTTCCAATTGGGGTTTAAAGATGACAAAAACAAAGGTAATAGTCTTGACGAGATCACCTCCTAAAATTCCAATTCATTTTAAATGTGGAGAGCATGTAATTGAAACAGTAGAAACTTATAAATATCTAGGTGTCGTTCTTCATCAAAACGGGAAGTTTGAAACAACACAAGAACATTTATTAAACAAGGCAACAAAGCAATGTACGCCTTTAAAAGAGCAATTCATGGACAAAATTAAAAAACTTAAAGTGGTATGCAATACAATACAAACATTGTCACTCATTGTGGTGATTCCATTCATGACTTAAAGTGGTATACACTGCGCTGCACTGCACTGCACTGCACTAAACTACACTACACTGCACTTCACTGCACTGCACTGCACTGCACTACACTACACTGCACTACACTGCACTGCACTACACTGCACTACACTACACTGCACTACACTGCACTACACTACACTGCACTGCACTGCACTGCACTGGCACTGCACTACACTACACTGCACTACACTGCACTGCACAGCACTACACTGCACTACACTACACTGCACTGCACTACACTGCACTACACTGTCATTCACTCCTTGTGGTGATTGCACAGGTGGGCAGCACCTCCCTCCCTCCCTCCCTGCCCCCCTCCCTCCCTGCCCCCCTCCCTGCCCCCCTGCCTCCTTCCCTCCCCCCCTCCCTGCCTCCCTCCCTCCTTCCCTCCCTCCCTCCCTGCCTCACCTGTTGTAGTCGTGGTCCACTCCACGAAGGTAGGACAGCACCGACTCCTGGGCGGCATCCCACACCGTCTTTTCCTCTTCGATGATTTCAAAGATCAGACTGGACCGTGCCGACTCCAGTTCCACCTCACTGAACTCTGTCTCTCCGCTCAGATACTCTCGCTGAAAGCAAAGCCAAGAACACATTCATTGGATCTACACTTGCGTCTGTCAGAACGACTGTGCTTGCAACACAACAGGGGATGGGGCCACTGCCTCTTTCTGAGGACAACCGTTGGGGCTTGGTTTGTCCATGTTTCTCCTCCTTCTTCTTCCAACGCTTAGACAGCAAATACTGTTTTCTGTCCTACTGTTTTCTGTCCTAGGAGCAAAATTGCGTTGTGCTGCCGTTTAGTGCCTGACAAATAAGGCCCAGCGCATCCAATTTCAGCATGGGAGAAAACTGTTATCAAGACTCCAAGATTCAAGGATACTTTAACATCTGAACTTGAGAAAATACGAGTGGCATTTTAAAAATACACATCATGCATTAAACAGTACATACCATCTTAAAAGCCGACAACTCTATGTGTCTCACACACACACACACACACACGCACACGCGTGTCTGCCACAAAGGTGTAGGGAACAATTCAATCAAATGCTCCAAATGTCAATATTGGTGTCACAAAAGATACTCAAAGCTCAAAAGTCTGAAGAAGGAGGACAGAGTATTTGTCTGCCCCAGTTGTATGAATAAGAAGGGTGAAGACAATACCGATGCAGGAAAGGAGGAGGTAGAATTTAAACAAGGGAAGATAGAAGTGGTAGACGAATTCTGCTACCTGGGAGAGATGATGAGCTGTGAAGCAAAATCTGAGTTAGCTGTCAGAACCAGGATTGCGAGTGCTTGGAAGAAATGGAAAGAATTGGCAAGTCTGCTCAAAAATCAGAAAATCCCACTGGAGATACGCTGTCTGATATATAAGGCCTGCATCAGACCTGTTCTCCTGTATGGCTTAGAGACGTGGGTTTTCACAAAAACCGTCAAACGTTTGTTGAAGAGCTGTGAAAACTGAATGCTACGCTACATGACAAAGATCAAATGGGAAGACAGGATCACGAATGAAGAACTATGGAGAATGTGCAAAGTTGATGATCTGAAGTCTGTAGCTAGTACCAATAGACTGCGCTGGTTTGGGCACGTTCAACGGAAAGTAGACCACCACATCATAAAAAGAGCAATGAACTTCGTAGTGGATGGAAAGAGACCAAAGGGACGACCTAGCAAAACCTGGGCTGCCTGTATTGCAGATGATCTTAGAGAAAGGGGCATAAATAAGGAGGAAGCTCAAAACAGAGAGAGATGGAGAAGGCTCATCAATGTCAAACCTCCCCTGGGAGAAACATGACAAAAAAGGAAGAAGAAAAAGAAGACGCATGTGTTCATGAACACACCAGTAATGATTAAGAGCAACAAAGCAAAATTACAACTCAATATTCATTTAAACACATCTCATCAAATAGATCTTCAGCATAATCCATACATAATTATATCACCAGGATAAGATCTCCCAAAAACCGAGTTCGTTGGAGGGGTGTTGTTGCAGCCCTATGTTCCCCAAGGAACCAAGAGGCATAAGTCAAGTAAGTCAATAAGTAAATTTAGTAATTTTACAATAAAATGAAAAACATGACAAAAACATGTTGATAAAATCATGTAACACTCTTTCTCTCCTTCGCCTGTCGCAGCACACATTCATCTGACTTGTTAAAAGACACTTTAGTTTTTAAAAAAAGAAAGACAGGATAATGAACCAAGAATGCAGAAAACAGACAAGGAGGTGACAAGGAAGAAAAGGAACAAGAAAGAGACAAAGGGAGGGATAGAAAAGAGGGAATTTCTAGCACAGAATTTCCAGATGGTGAGGATGCTATTTCTATTTTCAGGCATCCCCACCAGGCAGTCCCTGTGTCTGACTTTTCTGTGAACTGAACAGAGGATGATTGTGATGTGTCCATGCTTCTTTCTGGAGGAGAAGCAGGATGTTTATATCACTGTCTTGTTTCTTCACTGGACAAGGAAGGGAAGCAGGATGTTTATATCACTGTCTTGTTTCTTCACTGGACAGGGAAGGGAAGCAGGATGTTTATATCGCTGTCTTGTTTCTTCACTGGACAGGGAAGGGAAGCAGGATGTTTATATCACTGTCTTGTTTCTTCACCCCCCGTGGGACTCCCGGGGTATGCTTACAAGTGAGCATTGCAAGAATAGGATCCCTGCCCTCCAACCAGGCATGTCGTAAGAGGCGACTGAGGTGGAACCCTTCCTCCAGGTTGGGGGTTGGGCACAGGGCTAACAACCCTGTCCCGTAAAAAAGAGCAGTTACAGAAACAGCAACAGAGAAAACTTATACTTTTGCGTGCGAAGGACCTCCCGGGTCCAGTGAGACTCGTATGAATGCTGACAGCCAAAGCCGAGAGGAAGCTACCAGCAGGATAAGGGAAGACCTGAACACCACCAAAACCAAGATCAACTAACTTGAAGGAGGCGATTATAGACGGGCAAGCGGCACAGAAACTTTAAGATAAAGTTTCAACCTCCATGTCCAGGAGTAAGCAAAATCGGCGGAAGTGAAACCACCACCGAGAAACCGCCCTCTACCGGAAGAGACGACCAGCACCCGGGGGAGGGCCATCATCCCAAAAAAAATCGTTACATCCTTAGGAGGGGAAGCCCATCAACGCAGACAAGATGCAGACTGAAGGAAGACACAAAACACACCATATCCATGCTACGCACCAACCAACAACAGCACAATGAAGCAAAGAGACTTTTACCACCACTCAACAGAACAGAGAAAGCCCCACGCCAGACCCACGATCAAGGGGGACCCCAAAACCCCAAGGTGGGAAGGGACAACACCACTATAATAGCAGGGAAACACACGGGTGGGGAACAGAAATACAAGGGGGAAGACTTTGGGGAGTTCTGCGCCATAAAAACTTAGGATA
This sequence comes from Rapana venosa, assembly GCA_028751875.1. NCBI lineage: Eukaryota > Metazoa > Mollusca > Gastropoda > Neogastropoda > Muricidae > Rapana > Rapana venosa. Next base: position 22,657,072 of record CM054168.1, on the reverse strand, counting down.
GGGGACCCTCTTCACGCCCGGGACACCCACAAGCACTTGGCTCGCCGAATGGGAGAGATATAACCTTTGCCCCATCTGATACAATGGTAATGAGACATCTCCCCGGGATGTGAAACCCAAGCGAAGTCGGATGTCGGGCGATCACACCGGTACGCACCATCCAATGAAACTAAGAAAACCAAACCACCACTAAAACCCGATTTGATCCCCACTTGAAACACCAACAAATCGCATTCTAAACGATTTTAGAACAATTCCACACCTGCAGACATGACAAACCATGACATAGAACGACAGGAAGCAGATCGTAAACTGTACACGAAGCACAAGGACAACATCGCCATAAAAAGAAAAGCCCAACAATGACTGACCCCAACTAAGCCCCCAAATCCACAAAGAAAGGAAGAGACCAAGAAAATTTCGCAATAAACTCCACCTAGAAGAGGCAAAGTTATAAAAAAGGGGCACACGGGAAAGTGAAGAGACTCGCCCCGTGAAAAGAGAGAACCAGGACCACTGGCACGGAGGCAAAGGGGGCGCGGCCCAAAGAAAGGGAAGTCAAAAATCACCAAAAAATAAAAACCAAATTAAAGGGGAGCGCGGGGGACCAATGGGGGACGAAAAGGGGAAACTGTTGACAACAAGAAAGAGCAAGAAGAAAGAGGGGCTGAACATTTCCGGGAAGTTCCAACCGACCACCACCTACGAGACACCACATCCCAAACTAAAAAGATTTGGACATTGCGTAAAACCCCCCAAAAAAGGAAAAAATAGTGCTGCCATCAAGCCCTCAAAACGGCAATCCCCAGGCCAGAAAACCCTTGGGCCAATTTTTCAAGGAAAGTCGACAGCACAAAATTTGCAACCACGTTCACAGCGCATGGAAAACAAAAATCCCTGTGACGGCCCAAAGGGGATAAAATTAAAAACCCCCCAAGAAAGGAACCCGACGCTGCAACAACGGGGGGGAACACTCTTTTGTCTGTGCCAACAAGATACGCCAAGGCATCATCAGAAGAATATCAACCTTGACGATCTTTGAGGAAAAAACAAGCAGGGTTCAGGAAGAAACGGGGATGTAAAACCCAATTTTCACGCCAAAACATCATCGAACAGTGCACAGAGGGCAAAAGACAACGATGTAATTTTGGGGACTTAAAAAAGGGCATTTGACACATACACAGAGACAGCCTTGGAGTACCCTTCGACACATGCATCCCATCGAAAAGGAACCCTTTTCAAAAGCTCTATACAAATTCAATGCTCTGTGGGGTAGCAAACTATATTTGAAGCAAGCTGGGGTAAGACAAAGGGTGTTGGTCAGCATTCTCTTCAATCGCTCGATTGGGTGATGAGGAAAACACAGAAGACACCCCAAGAGGGGTTCCTGGACCCTTTTTCCAACACAACACCTTGACTTTGCGGGTGACCGGCCTGCTGTCCCACACACAACCCAAAAATTCCAGGGGGAAGACCCAAATCCAAACATTTGACAGCAAGTGGGGGGTTCGTATACACCAAGAAACAGACAATGTCGCCAATGTGAACACACCCCCCCTGTGAAAGTGAATGGAAAAATGACCCGCCAACAGAAAGTTCACATACCTTGGGAGCAACATCAAACAAGGGCGGCACAAAAAAAGACTCCACAACAACTGGGGGAAGGGCCCGGAATTGTTTAGGGAGATGAACATATCTGGAGATCAACCAACAAAACACCAAAACCACTAAGCTATACCAACTTTTGTGTCTACGCCCAACGGTTTTTGATTAGGGTGACGGAAATGATCTTACCCAAAAATTCGATCCTTCCCCCACCCTAGCTGCGAAAATTCTCCGATCTTTTGGCCCGAGAAGATCCCAATGAGACCTACTACGGGAAACAGGCAAGGGGACAGGGAAACCCTCACACCAAAGACGGGGGAATGGGGTTGGGCACATCCCCGAAAAACCCACAGTCAATCGCAAGAAAAGCATTGCACTGGACCCCCCGAAGGGAAAAGAAAGAAAGGAAACCCAAAACAACGTGGAGAAAAACGTAAAAGCGAGATGAAGGCCCTGCAGCACTCTTGGGGATCTGACTAGGTTGGCCCCGAATAGGCGGGGTGAAACGCTTTGTTGCGCCCTACACCCGCTGGTGTAATGGCTAATGATGATGTATTGTTTCTTTACTGGACAAGGAAGGGAAGCAGGAGTTTATATCACGCCCGTTTCTTCACTGGCAGGGGAAGGGGAACAGGGTTTTAATCACTGTCTTTTTCTTCACTGACAAAGGGGGAACAGACTCTGTATTTTACAAGGGCAGACACGTGTTCCTGGACCCCCGAAAAAACCCCCCCCTGTAGAAAAGTCAGGCATGTTATTCTCATTCTTCACACCACGTAGCCGCACCAAAAAGCAAAGCACACACGCACATCTCAAAGTAACCCCATCTTGTTTTGTTTTTGTGCTTGTTCTTCTTTTGTTTCTCAAATTTTTTTTTATCTTCCCAAAATGCCGTCACAGTTAGCAGACATTCCATTGACACCACTACAGACAGCTGTCTGTCTATTCACTGACACCACTACAGACATCTGTCTGTCTATTCACTGACACCACTACAGACATCTGTCTGTCTATTCACTGACACCACTACAGACAGCTGTCTGTCTATTCACTGACACCACTTCAGACAGCTGTCTGTCTATTCACTGACACCACTACAGACAGCTGTCTATTCACTGACACCACTACAGACATATGTCTGTCTATTCACTGACACCACTACAGACATCTGTCTGTCTATTCACTGACACCACTACAGACAGCTGTCTGTCTATTCACTGACACCACTTCAGAACTCCAGCACTGGCTTGGCTACATGTCTGTTTTCTTCCTTGACTGCCTCCACCCCCCCCCCCCCCCCCCCCACCCCACACACACACCCTCTGATTTTCATAAATTGTGTAGCATAGAAGGATTTTCCCACACCTTGAGAAGGAGAGAAGAGAAGAAGAAGAGGACAAAAACGAAGGAAATGACAATGATGATGATGAAAAAGAAGACGAAAAAGAAGAAGAAAAAATGCTGATAAGTAAGATGCTGATGATGAGAAACAAGATGATGATGATGATCAAGAAGACAATGATGACTATGATGATGAAGAAGTTACTGATGACGTTGATGATGATAAAGAAGATAATGATGACGTTGATGATAATAATGAAGATATTAATGACGTTGATGATGAAAAAGAAGATAATGATATGAATGTATGATAAAGAAGACAATGATGAGAAACAAGATGATTATGATGAATAAGATAATGATGACAATGATAAAGAAGATAATTATGACTGTAAAGGAGATAATTATGACCGTAATGAAGACGATGATGATGAAGAAGAAGATGATGACGATGATGAAAAAGATAATGACGCTCAAGAAGACGAGGAGGAGGAGGAGGAGGACGCACCACAATTTTCTGGCTCACGTCATAGGCCTCCACCAGCTGGGCCGATTTGGTCAGACAGAGGTACAGCAGGCCTAGGTCCGGGCGGATGATCATACTGCACACACACACACCACACACACACACACACACACACACACACACACATACACTCACACACACACACATACACACATCAACACACACACACACTACACACACACACACACACATCAACACACACACACGACACACACAACACACTCGTACACACACACACAACACACACACACACACACACACGTCACACACACACACACACACACGTCACAACACACACACACACTCACACACACACACCACACACACGTCACACACACACACACGTCAACACACACACACAACACACACACGTCACACACACACACACACAACACACACACGTCATACACACCACAACACACACACACGTCACACACACCACACACACACAACACCACCACACACACGTCACACACACACACAGTCACCACGTCATCTACACACCACACACACATCACACGTCAACAACACAACACACACACACACACACACACACACACACTACACACACACACCACCGTCAAACACACACACGTCATACACACACACATGCGTATGCACATCATACACACATACATACACACAAAGCGTATGCACATCACACACACACACACACGTCACACAACGTCAACACACATGCGTCATAACACACACACCACACACACACATGCGTATGCACATACACATACATACATACACACAAATGCGTATGCACATACCATACATACTACACACAAATGCGTACCACACACTCATAAACACGTGATGCACACATCACATACACACACACACGTGCACCACACACATCGTCGCACCCGCACACCCATACTACATACATACAACACACAACATTGCGCAACACACATAATGCAGCACATATACATACATACATACATACACACAAATGCGACACACATGCACACACATACACACACGCATGCACACACACACATAAAACATCACATCTGACAATCACAATCCCTGACAATCACAATCCTCATGGCCCTACATCACAGCCCCTACAATCACAACTCATGGCACCCCCTGACAACACAATCTCATTGCAACTGAAAACCACATCCAGCAATCCTGACATCGCACAATACTACATGGATCATCCTGACAACCACACATCCTCATGCAATCACAATCCCATGCAATCACCTGACACCACAATCCATGCAATCATCTGACAATCACAATCCTCATGCAATCAATTCATGCAATCATCCTGACAATCACAATCCTCATGCAATCATCTGACAATCAATCCATGCAATATCCTGCACCCAATCTTCATGGCAACACATCCTCATGACAACACACCCTCCTGACAATCACAATCCTCATGGCAACCCTCCTGACAACCACAATCCTCATTGCAATCCTGAAAACCACAATCCTCATGGCAATCCTGACAATCAGAATCCTCATGGCAATCATCCTGACAACCACAATCCTCATGGCAATCAGAATCCTCATGGCAATCATCCTGACAATCACAATCCTCATGGCAATCATCCTGACAATCACATTCCTCATGGCAATCATCCTGACAACAACAATCCTCATGGCAATCCCAATCCTCATGGCAATCATCCTGACAATCACAATCCTCATGGCAACCATCCTGACAATCACATTCCTCATGGCAATCATCCTGACAATCACATTCTCATGGCATCATGACTAACAAACCTCATGGCAATCCCAATCCTCATGGACAACATTCTGACAATCAGAACCTCATGCAATCATCCTGACATCAGAATCCTCATGGCAATCATCCTGACAATCACATCCTCATGGCAATCATCCTGACAATCACATTCCTCATGCAATCACTGACAACACAATCCTCATGGCAATCCCAATCCTCATGGACTCTGACAATCCAATCCTATGGCAATCATCCTGACAATCACAATCCTCATGGCAATCATCCTGACAATCACAATCCTCATGGCAATCATCCTGACAATCACATTCCTCATGGCAATCATCCTGACAACCACAATCCTCATGGCAATCCCAATCCTCATGGCAATCATTCTGACAATCAGAGTCCTCATGGCAATCATCCTGACAATCCCAATCCTCATGGCAATCATCCTGACAATCCACAATCCTCATGGCAATCATCCTGACAACCACAATCCTCATGGCAATCCCAATCCTCATGGCAATCATCCTGACAATCACAATCCTCATGGCAATCATCCTGACAATCACAATCCTCATGGCAATCATCCTGACAATCACAATCCTCATGGCAATCATCCTGACAATCACATTCCTCATGGCAATCATCCTGACAACCACAATCCTCATGGCAATCCCAATCCTCATGGCAATCATCCTGACAGTCAGAATCCTCGTGGCAATCATCCTGACAGTCAGAATCCTCCTCATCATAAAGAATAACTCCTAGATCTTATCTAAACATGAAAAGCCCTTACTACTTACACATTCACACACACACAAACACTCACACACACTTACACATTCACACACACACTTACACATTCACACACACTTACACATTCACACACAAACACTCTCACACACACTTACACACTCTCACACACAAACACTCTCACACACATTTACACACACACTTACAACTTACACACACACACACAAATTCACACACTTACACATTCACCCACACACTCACCCACACACACACTTACACACAAACACTCTCACACACACACACACACTTACACATTCACCCACACACACACTTACACACTCTCACACACACTTACACACAAACACTCTCACACACTCACCCACACACTCACACTTCCACACTGTCACCCACCCACCTGTAGCCGTAAGCCAGTCCCAGGCCTCTGATCTGACACCACATGGGGCCTTCACACTGCACCAGGTACTGGATCAGCACCATCAGGGCAGGTAACTCCGGGTCATGGTACGATGCTATAGAGGGCACCACCTGTTGGAAAAAGGCAGACTCCACGTCCCCCACCCCCACAATCACTTTCTGGTAGGGGCTGGAGGCCAAGGGCAAAATCCAGTCCTTCATTTTGGGGACAGCAGCGTCCCTGCAAAAGAAACAGAAAACAACCAACCCACATCAGATTGAACTTCACTGTGTGCTGTGGGGGAAAACCCTCTCCCAACATTCAACTTCATTGTATAGTGTGTGGGGGGTAAACCCCTCTCTCCCAACATTCAATTTCATTGTATAGTGTGTGGGGGGAAAACCCTCTCTCCTGACATTCAACTTCATTGTATAGTGTGGGGAAAACCCCTCTCTCCTGACATTCAACTTCATTGTATAGTGTGGGGGGGGAAAACCCTCTCTCCTGACATTCAACTTCATTGTATAGTGTGTGGGGGGAAAACCCTCTCTCCTGACATTCAACTTCATTGTATAGTGTGGGGAAAACCCCTCTCTCCTGACATTCAACTTCATTGTATAGTGTGTGGGGGGAAAACCCTCTCTCCTGACATTCAACTTCATTGTATAGTGTGGGGAAAACCCTCTCTCCTGACATTCAACTTCATTGTATAGTGTGGGGAAAACCCTCTCTCCTGACATTCAATTTCATTGTATAGTGTGGGAAAAACCCCTCTCTCCTGACATTGAATTTTATTGTATAGTGTGGGGAAAACCCCTCTCTCCTGACATTCAACTTCATTGTATAGTGTGTGTGGAAAAACCCTCTCTCTTGACATTCAACTTCATTGTATAGTGTGTGGGGAAAACCCTCTCTCTGACATTCAACTTCGTTGTATAGTGTGGGGGGAAAAACCCCTCTCCTGACATTAGGTTACACTTCACTTTATACTGTGGGGGAAAAACCTATCTCACACCTTTTGGCCTCTAACTCAAGCTGTTGATAGTCTGCTTTAACCAACTTGTGTGACTTTGTCAATAAAGCATCAAATTATGTCCTCACAGAAAACTGTATGCATGCCCTTAAACAGTAAGTTGGTATACAATAAATGTCCAGATATGTTGTGGGTCAAAATATACCCATACATGTCGTGGGTCAAAATATACCCATACATGTCATGGGTCAAAATATACCCATACACGTCGTGGGTCAAAATATACCCATACATGTCGTGGGTCAAAATATACCCATACATGTCGGGGGTCAAAATATACCCATATGTGTCGTGGGTCAAAATATACCCATACACGTCGGGGGTCAAAATATACCCATACATGTCATTGGTCAAAATATACCCATATGTGTCATGGGTCAAAATATACCCATACATGTCATGGGTCAAAATATACCCATACATGTCATGGGTCAAAATATACCCATACGTGTCGTGGGTCAAAATATACCCATATGTGTTGTGGGTCAAAATATACCCATACATGTCGTGGGTCAAAATATACCCATACATGTCGTGGGTCAAAATATACCCATACATGTCATGGGTCAAAATATACCCATACATGTCGTGGGTCAAAATATACCCATATGTGTCATGGGTCAAAATATACCCAAACATGTCATGGGTCAAAATATACCCATATGTGTCATGGGTCAAAATATACCCATACATGTCGGGGGTCAAAATATACCCATACATGTTGTGGGTCAAAATATACCCATACATGTCGTGGGTCAAAATATACCCATACATGTCGTTGGTCAAAATATACCCATACATGTCATGGGTCAAAATATACCCATATGTGTCGTGGGTCAAAATATACCCAAACATGTCGTGGGTCAAAATATACCCATATGTGTCATGGGTCAAAATATACCCATACATGTCGGGGGTCAAAATAAACCATACTCACAAAGAACAAACCTTGTGCTCTCTACACCACAGGACAAAACATATCCAATAAAAAACATATTCTTTGCCTCTTCTATTTTTGCCCCTCAAAGGGTATTGTGGCCTAAGGCTGATGTGCATTAAACAATTTCAGAGTTCTGTGTGTGTGTGTGAGTGTGAGAGTGAGTGTGTGTGTGTGTGCATGCATGTGTGTATATAGGTGTATATGTACATAGCAGGATTGCCTCTCCATTGCTTTAAGATACACAGCATATTAACAATTCTATCAGTGTGTTGTGCACATATGTATTACAGTTACGTCAGTGTGTTGTGGACAGATGTATTACATCAGTGTGTTGGACAGATGTATTACATCAGTGTGTTGTGCACAGATATATTACGTCAGTGTGTTGTGTGCAGATATATTACATCAGTGTGTTGTGGACAGACAGATATATTACATCAGTGTGTTGTGGACAGATATATTACATCAGTGTGTTGTGTGCAGATATATTACATCAGTGTGTTGTGGACAGATATATTACATCAGTGTGTTGTGTGCAGATATATTACATCAGTGTGTTGTGTGCAGATATATTACATCAGTGTGTTGTGGACAGATATATTACATCAGTGTGTTGTGTGCGGATATATTACATCAGTGTGTTGTGCACATATATATTACATCAGTGTGTTGTGGACAGATATATTACACCAGTGTGTTTGTCAGATATATTACACAGTGTGTTGTGACAACAGCTGTTCGAATTGTTCTCTCGCTCTCTCCCTCTCTCTATCCCCTTCCCCCCCTCATCCTCTGCTATCCCCTCACCTCCTTACTCCCTGCATCCTCCTCCTCTGCTATCCCCCTCTCCTCCCCCCGCTATCCTCCCTCCCCTTCTCATCCTCCCCCCTCACCCTCTGTTCTCACCGCCCCTCTGCTACCTCCTCCCCTCGTATCCCCTCCCTCCCCTCCTGCTATCCTCCCTCTCCCTCTCCTCTCTATCCCCCTCCCTCCCTCTGCTATCCTCCCTTCCCCTCCCTCTCCTCTGCTATCCTCCCCTCCCCTCTCCTCTCCTCCCCTCATCCTCTCCTCCCCTCCTCCTCTGCTATCCTCTCCTCCCTCTCCTCTGCTATCCTCCCCTCCCCTCTCCTATCCCCCCCTCTCTTCTCCTCCCCTCCCTCTGCTATCCTCCCCTCCCCTCTGCTATCCTCTCCCTCCTCCTCCCCTGATCTCCTCCCCTCCCTCTGCTCTCATCCCCTGCCCTCTGCTATCCCCCTCCCCTCCTCCTCGCCTCCCTCCCCTCCCCTCTGCTATCCTCTCCTCCCTCCACCTCTTCCTCTCCCTCTCCCTCCCCTCTCTACTCCCTCCCTCCCCCCTATCCTCCTCCTCCCCTCCCCTCTGCTATCCCTCCCCTCCCCTCTCGCTATCCCCCTTCTTCCTCCCCTCTCCTCTGCTATCCTCCCTCCCCTCTCTACCCCCCTCTGCTATCCTCCCTCCCCTCCCCTTCTATCCCCTCCCCTCTCCCTCTGCTATCCCCTCCCCTCTCCCCTCCCCTCTGCTATCTCCCTCCTCCTCCCCTCCCCTCTCCTCTGCTAAACCTCCCCCCTCCCCTCTGCTATCCTCCCCCCCCTCCCCTTCTATCCTCCCCTCCCCTCTGCTATCCTCCCCTCCCCTCCCCTCTGCTATCCTCCCCTCCCTCTGCTATCCTCCCCTCCCCTCTGCTATCCTCCCCTCCCGCTATCCTCCTCTGCTTCTCCCTCCCCTCTGCTATGCCACCTCCTCCCCTCCCCTCTGCTATCCTCACCCTCCTCGCTATCTCCCTCCCTGACCTCCCCTCCCCTCTGCTATCCTCCCCTCCCCTCCCCTCTGCTATCCTCCCCTCCCTCCCCTCTGCCTATCCTCCTCCTCCCCTCCCCTCTGCTATCCTCACCCTCCCCTCTGCTATCCTCCCTCCCCTCTGCTATCCTCCCTACTACTCCCCTCCCCTCTGCTATCCTCCCCTCCCCTCCCCTCTCCTCTCCCTCTGCATCCTCCCTCCCCCTCCTCCTCTGCTATCCTCCCCTCCACCTCCTCTGCTATCCTCCCCTCCCCCTCTGCTATCCTCCCCCCTTGCTATCCTCCCCTCCCCTCCTCTGCTATCCTCCCCCACCCCCCCTCTGCTATTCCTCCTCCCCTTCCCTCTCCTCCCCTCTGCTATCCTCCCCTCCCTCCCCTCTGCTATCCTCCCCTCCCTCTCCTCATCCTCTCCTCTCTATCCTCCTCTCGCCCTCCCTCCCTCTGCTATCCTCCCTCCCCTCCTCCTATCCCCCTCCCCTCTCCTCTGCTATCCTCCCCTCCCCTCCCCTCCTCTGCTATCCTCCCCTCCCCTCCTCCTTCCCCCTACTCCTCCCTATCCTTCCCCTCCCCTCTCCTCTGCTATCCTCCCTCCTCCCTCTCCCTATCCTCCCCTCTCCTCTGCTCCTCCTCCCCTCCCCTCTCCTCCTATCCTCCTTCCTCCCCTCTCCTCTGCTATCCTCCCCTCCCCTCCCCTCTCCTCTGCTATCCTCCCTTCCCCTCCCCTCTCCTATCCTCCCCTCCCCTCCCTCGCTATCCTCCTCTCCCCTCCCCTCCCTCCTCATCCCCCTCCCTCCCCTCGCTTCCCCTCCTCCTCTGCTATCCTCCCCTCCCTCCTCCTGCACTCCTCCCTCCCCTCTGCTATCCTCCTCCCTCCCCTCCCTCCTCCTATCCTCCCCTCATCCTCCTACTCCTACCTCCCCTCCCTCTCCTCCCCCCCTCCTATCCTCCTCTGCTATCCTCCCCTCCTCCTCTCCTCTCCCTCTCTATCCCCTTCCCCCTCTCCTCTGCATCCTCCCCTCCCCTCCTTCCTCTCATCCTCTCCTCCTCACTCCCTCCTATCTCCTCTCTCTCCTCTGCATCCTCCCTCTCCCTCCCTCTGCTACCTCCCCTCCCCTTGCACTCCCCTCTCCTCTGCTATCATCCCCTCCCTCTCCTCTGCTATCACTCCCTCTGCTATCCCTCCCCACCCCCCCTCTGCTATCCCTCCCCATCCCTCCCCTCTCCTCCTGCTATCCTCCCCTCCCCTCCCCTCTCCTCTGCTTCCCTCCCCTCCCCTCTCCTCTGCCTATCCCCTACTCCTCTCCCCTCCACCCTCTGCTATACTCCCTCCCCTCCTCCCACCCCCCCTCTCTGCTATCCTCCCCTCCCCCCACCCTCATCATCCTCCCGACCCTCCCCCATCCCCCCCCACTCTGCTATCCTCCTCCCTCCCCTCCCCAATGCTATCCATCCCACTCCCCTCCCCTCTCATACCTCCCTCCCCTCGCCCATCCCCTCCCGCTATCCCTCCCATCCCCCTCTCCTCTTCATCCTCCCCTCCCCCTCCCTGCCTATCCCACCCTCCCTCCCCTCTCCTCCGCTATCCTCCCCTCCCCTCCCTAATCCCTCCCCCCCTCCTCTCTATCCCACCCCCCCCTCCCCTACTCCTCCCTCCCTCCCCTCCTCCCTTCCCCTCCCCCCATCCTCTGCTCCTCCCCCTCCCTCCCCACTCCTCGCTCCCTCCACTCCCCCTTCCTCCCCTCCCCTATCCTCTGCTATCCTCCCTTCCCCTCCCCTCCCTCTGCTTCCACCCTTCCCCTCCCCTCTCCTATCCTTCCCCTCTCCCTGCTATCCTCCCTTCCCCTCCCTTTTTTTTTTTTTTTTTTTTTTTTTTTTTTTTTTTTTTTTTTTTTTTTTTTTTTTTTTTTCCCTCCCCTCCCCTCCCCTCCCTCTGCTATCCTCCACCTCCCCTCCCTCTGCTATCCTCCCCTTCCCCTATTCCCCTCTCCTCTGCTATCCTCCCCTCCCCTCTCCTATCTATCCTCCCTCTCCTTTCCCCCTCCCGCTATCCTCCCCTCCCCTCTCCTCTGCTTCTCCCTCCCCTCCCTCTGCTACCTCTTCCTCCCTCATCCCCTCTCTCTATCCTCCCCTCTCCTCCATCCCTCCCCTTGCTACCTCCCTTCCTCCCCTCCCTCTGCTATCCCCACCCCATCCCCTCCTGCTATCCTCCCTCCTCTCTCCTCCCCGCTATCCTCCCCTCCCCTCCCTCTATCCTCCTTCCCTCCCCTCTTCTCACTCCTGCCCCATGTCCCCCCCCCCCCCCCCCCCCCCCCCCCCCCCCCCCCCCCCCCCCCCCCCCCCCCCCCCCCCCCCCCCCCCCCCCCCCCCCCCCCCCCCCCCCCCCCCCCCCCCCCCCCCCCCCCCCCCCCCCCCCCCCCCCCCCCCCCCCCCCCCCCCCCCCCCCCCCCCCCCCCCCCCCCCCCCCCCCCCCCCCCCCCCCCCCCCCCCCCCCCCCCCCCCCCCCCCCCCCCCCCCCCCCCCCCCCCCCCCCCCCCCCCCCCCCCCCCCCCCCCCCCCCCCCCCCCCCCCCCCCCCCCCCCCCCCCCCCCCCCCCCCCCCCCCCCCCCCCCCCCCCCCCCCCCCCCCCCCCCCCCCCCCCCCCCCCCCCCCCCCCCCCCCCCCCCCCCCCCTCTACACACTACACACACTACTCCATCTACACCTCTACACACTACTCCATCCACCCCTCTACACACTACTCTATCTACACCTACTACACACTATCCCACACACTATCCATTCTACACCTCTATCACACTACTCTCTCACCACACACTACTCCAATCTACACCTCTACACACTACTCTATCACACCTCTACTCACACTACTCACACACTACTCCATCTACACCTCTACCACTACTCCACACACTACTCCTATCTACACCTTCTACACACTACATCCACACCTCTCCCTCTACACCTCTACCACTACTCCATCCTACACCTCTACACACACTACTCCAACACACTATCTAACCTCTACACACTACTCCCCACACTACTCCATCTACACCTCTACACCACTACTCCATCACCACCATCTACACACTACTCCCAACCTACCACTACATCCATCTACACCTCTACACACTACACCCCACACTACTCCTCATCTACACCTCTACACACTACCCACCTACTCCATCTACACCTCTACACACTACACTCCATCCCTAACCTCTACACACTACTTCACACACTACTCCATCTACACTCACACACTACCACACTCTTCCTCTACAACCTCTACACACCTACCCCCACTCCTTCCTACACATACCTTACAATTTCCTACACATCTACTCACTACACTATCTACACATTTCTCCATCCACACTCCTACACACTACCCAACACAATGTGTCCAAACATTCCCCTACACAATGTACTCCATCTACCTCTACACAACTAGCCTACACAATCGTACCTACTCAACTAGCACCTCTACACATAGTCTCACACTACTCCATCTACACATCTAGTCCTACACAATCTCAACACACATCATCCCCTACACCATGTCACTCACACACATTATCCTCACAAGTACCTACACAATCTTCCTTCAATCGCTCCCTTACACACTAACAACTCCATACCATACCCTCTACACAATGCAGTCTACACAATGCAGTCCTACACAATGCAGTCCTACACAATGCAGTCCTACACAATGCTGTCCTACACAATGCTGTCCCTTACAATGCAGTCCTACACAATGCTGTCCCTTACAATGCTGTAGTACTACACGATGCTGTAGCCCTACACAATGCTGTCCCTTACAATGCTGTCTCTTACAATGCTGTAGTCCTACACAATGCTGTAGTCCTACACAATGCTGTAGTCCTACACAATGTAGTCCCTTACAATGCTGTCCCTTACAATGCTGTCCTACACAATGCAGTCCTATGCAATGCTGTCCCTTACAAATGCTGTAGACCTACACAATGTAGTCCTACACAATGTAGTCCTACACAATGCTGTCCTACACAATGCAGTCCTACACAATGTAGTCCTACACAATGTAGTCCTACACAATGCTGTCCTACACAATGCAGTCCTACACAATGCAGTCCTACACAATGCTGTCCCTTACAAATGCTGTAGACCTACACAATGTAGACCTACACAATGTAGTCCTACACAATGTAGTCCTACACAATGCTGTCCTACACAATGTAGTCCTACACAATGCAGGCCTACACAATGCAGTCCTACACAATGCAATGCTCCACCAATGTAGTCCACACAATGTATCCTACCAATGTAGTCCCACACAATCTGTCCCCCCCCCCCCCACCCCCAAAGCGTCCCCTTACAATGCATCCTACACAATGCTTTTCCCAAAACAATGTAGTTCCCACACAAAAGCAGTCCTACCAATGCATCCACAAAAATGCAGTCCACACAAAACGCCTACCAATGCGTCCACACAAAACTTCCCTACAATGCATCCTAACCAAGCTGTCCCTTTCAAGCTTTGTAAAACACGATGCTGAGCCCTAACAAGCTGTCCCCCTTTCAATGCGTTCTTAAATGCGGGATTTCCCACCAATGCGTAGTCCACACAATGCTGTAGTCCACCAATGTATTCCCTTACAATGCTTCCCTTACAATCTTCCACACAATGCAGTCCTATGCATGCGCCCCTTACAAAAGCTTAGACCACAAATTTTCCTACCAATTTTCCTACACAAAGCGTCCTACCAATCTGTCCACACAATGTAGTCCCAAAGGGAAAAGTCCTACACAAGCGTCCTACACAAGCGTCCTACACAATGCAGGTCCACACAAAAGCTTTTCCCTTTCAAAACTGTAGACCCCACACAATTAAAACCCACACAATGAGTCCACACAATTTTAGCCTAAAAACCAAAGCTGTCCACACAATGTATCCACACAATCAGGCCCACAAGCATCCTTCACAAAGCTGCCCCTACCAAACGTCCTACACAAGCGTCCTACACAATTAGTCCAACAATGCTGTCCCTTACAAAACTGTAGACCTACACAATGTAGTCCTAACAAAGGGAGTCCACACAATGGAGTCCTACACAAAGTAGTCCCCCAATGTAAATCGCACACTATGTGCCCCCACAAAGCCTTTATGGATATCACTCACCCTCACCAAAAACCTCAAACACTTTACTCCCACCCGTTTCGGGGCGGGTCCAGGCTTCGCAGTGAGGTCAAAAGGGTGACTGTCGCAGCATGCTGCTGACTTAGACAGTCTGCCACACACCCCACCACCCCATGACTTGTCTCATAAACCACAGCCCCACACATTGCTCATAACACGCCAACGACATTCTCAAAAAATGGGCCCCATAATTGTTCCCCTAACACAGCCCACACACATTTTCTCAAACATGGGCCCCATGACATTGTCTCAAACAAGCCCCAATGAAAAATTGTCTCATAAAACCGGCCACATGACATTTTCCCCATAACACCCACACACATTGTCCCAAACATGGCCATACATTTTCTCATAACACAGCCACACACATTTTCTCAAAACTGGGCCCCATGACATTTTCCATAACAAGCCCCAGACAGTCCATAACACGGCCACATGAATTTTCTTATAACACGGCCCATACATGTCCAACCCCGGCCCCATAATTGTCTCATAAAAACGGGCCCCAACATTGTCTCATAACACGGCACATACATGTCTTTAACACGGCCCCATACATTTTCTATAAACGCCACAAAAATTTTCTAAACACGCCACATGACCCCTTTTCCAAAACCGGCCCAAAATTGTCTCATAACACCCACATAAAAATTTTCTCATAACACGGCCAAATGCATTGTCTCATAACCCCCCATGACATTGTCTCATAAAAAACCCACATCCTTTTCTCTAAACGCCCCATGACAGACCTGAGCATCAAAAAGGTCTTCTACAATGCAGAAGGCGGCTGTTTACCATGTGCGAATTTAAAAACCGTAAAGGGCAACAGAAGAGAACAGTATGTGTATGTGTTTTATTTCTTTTATTATTTCATTTGAAGGATAATGGAATAAACACTCATATGATTTTTTTTTCATCCAGTCCCTGTGTGTATGGAGTTTTGGAAATTTTGTCATCCATTCCTTCCAGCACACAATGGCCTACTCTTCCGAAAAGCGGAATGGGTTTTAATGTGTGTGCAAGATGTTCTGTGTGCATTCACACACGGGACTTTGGTTTATAGTCTCATCCGAGGGACTTTTGGGGAGAGTGGAGTGAGCACTGATGTTAACTCCAGAGGCAAAATCCTCTTGAACGAGAATTGAACCTGGGTCAGCAGATCACGAGCGCATCATGCTAACCACCAGGCTATCCCATCCCCATGTTTGCGTGTCTGTATGTGTGTGTGTCTTCAATTTTACGTCTGTTCACTTAAAGTGATATTAGACGATGGAGGCAGGGGGAGGGGGGCAGCATAATGAGATAAGGGCTTTAAGTAGAGAAAGAGAATACTGGGGATTGCAACAGAGACAAGGCTATCTCACATAATAACTCTGGATTGGTTAAAACTTCCTGCAGAGACTTATCTTGAAATGTTTGTGTGTCTGTATGTGTGTAAGAGAGAATGTATGTGTGTGTAAGTGTGTGTGTGTGTAAGTGTGTGTGTGTGTAAGTGTGTGTGTGTGTAAGTGTGTGTGTATGTGTGTGTGTGTGTGTGTGTGTGTGTGTAAGTGTGTGTGTGTGTAAGTGTGTGTGTGTGTAAGTGTGTGTGTGTGTAAGTGTGTGTGTGTGTAAGTGTGTGTGTGTGTGTGTGTGTGTGTGTGCATGTGAAAGTAGAGAGTGTAAGGGTGGTAATCTATAATTATATAAAAGAAGCTGAGGAAAACACATTTGGAGCAGCGTGCTTGTGTGCGTGCACATGTTATGTGTGTGTATGTGTTCATGCATGCATGCGTGTGTGCCTGCATGCATGTGTGTGTGCACCAGCATGTGTGAGCTCATGAGACAGTCTGTGCAGGAGGGAGGGAGGGAGGGAGGGAGTTATCTTTCCATGCAGGTGGCAGTGAATGGTGAGTGTGGGATGGGGGGACATCGCCCCTCACCTCACCTTTGGAAAAGACCAGGTTCTGAAGCAGGGTGCGTGCGATGCGAGATCCACTTCGTTTCAGGGAGGATATGTCCCCGATTTTTCTGTTGGCGATGATCTTGAGCCTGTCTGCGGTGAACTGGGTTCCATAGAGCACGTCCCGCAGCCACTGCACCCCCCGCTGGTACTTCTCCTCCTCCACCTTCACCTCAGCCAGCAGGTACTGAGGGAACTGACCACACTCAAAGCAGCCTGGGGGCAGACCCAGACCCCTGTCTGACGACTGCGTGTCTTTCTCCAGCTCCGCGATCACTGTCTCATGGGGGATCAGCTCTGTAAGGTCAACACACGATCATGGTCAGCTCTGTAAGGTCAACACACGATCATGACAATGATCAGCTCTGTAAGGTCAACACACAATCATGATCAGCTCTGTAAGGTCAACACACGATCATGACAATGATCAGCTCTGTAAGGTCAACACACGATCATGACAATGATCAGCTCTGTAAGGTCAACACACAATCATGATCAGCTCTGCAAGGTCAACACACGATCATGACAATGATCAGCTCTGTAAGGTCAACACACGATCATGACAATGATCAGCTCTGTAAGGTTAATACACGATCATGACAATGATCAGCTCTGTAAGGTTAACACACGATCATGACAATGATCAGCTCTGTAAGGTCAACACACGATCACGACAATGATCAGCTCTGTAAGGTTAACACACGATCATGATCAGCTCTGTAAGGTTAACACACGATCATGATCAGCTCTGTAAGGTCAACACACGATCATGATCAGCTCTGTAAGGTCAACACTGGCACAGCCCTCTCCTGGTTCAGTTCATACCTCACTGACCGATTCCAGACAGTCGCAGTAAACAAGATACAGTCAATACCTGCCAAACTGGAATGTGGTGTCCCGCAGGGATCAGTTCTCGGCCCTGTTCTTTTCACTCTCTATACTGCTCCACTATCACATATAATAAACCGTCATCATATCAACTATCACTTTAACGCAGATGACTCTCAGATTCAAAGTAGTGTTACACCTGAAAATCTGCCTTTTCTCTTGACAAAGATGGCCTACTGCTTTCAAGATATCCAAAACTGGATGATACCAAACATGTTACAGTTAAACGCAGATAAAACCGAAGTCATGCTTGTAGGGACCAAACACAAACTCTCATCCATTACAACAACTTCAATAGAACTCGGCAATACATTGGTCCCTCTGTCCACTGCTGTGAAGTATCTAGGAGTTGTTATCGACAACACACTCTCTATGCAAAAATTAATCACCCAGACCTGTCAGTCGTGCTACTATCAATTACAGCGTATCAGTGCAATTCGAAAGTACCTGTCCACTAATGCAACATCCAAACTTGTTGCGTCTCTCATTCTCTCACGTCTGGACTATTGCAATTCTCTTTTAGCTGGTCTGCCAGCAACATCTATCCACTCCCTTCAACGTATACAAAACTCTGCAGCTTGCCTAGTCCTCAGAAAGAAAAAATCTGAACACATTATTCCTCTCTTGCGATCTCTCCACTGGTTGCCTGTGCTACATAGAGTAAACTATAAGATCAGTACCCTCTGTTACAAATGTCTCCACCAAACAGCACCCTCCTACCTCTGTGAATGTCTTCACCTTTACACTCATTCTCGTTCCCTCCGCTCTGCTGCAGATACCTTGTGCTTACGAATACCTAGATTCAACCAGTCCACCGTTGGTCGTCGCTCTTTCTCTATTTCTGGTCCATCCATCTGGAACAACCTTCCTCTCTCTCTTCGACAGAGGCCTACATATGACACATATAAATCCAGCCTCAAGACATATTTGTTTCAAACCTAACTTTTTCCCTCTTTCATCTCAAAACTGCCCCTGCCTTCAACAGCCCAAATCCCATTACCCTGCCAAAGCCTACAACCTGTGTGTGTGTGTGTGTGTGTGTGTGTGTGTGTGTGTGTGTGTGTGTGTGTGTGTGTGTGTGTGTACATTTGAATTTTGTTTAAGCTTTTGATAGTTATTGGCTGCATGACTCTGTAAGGATATGTTGAATGCAAGCGCTCTGATTTGTCTTTGCAAGATATAGCGCTATACAAATTTCATTTATTATTATTATTATTATTAACACACGATCATGACAATTATCAGCTCTGTAAGGTCAACACACGATCATGATCAGCTCTGTAAGGTCAACACACGATCATGATCAGCTCTGTAAGGTCAACACACGATCATGACAATGATCAGCTCTGTAAGGTCAACACACGATCATGGTCAGCTCTGTAAGGTCAACACACAATCATGATCAGCTCTGTAAGGTCAACACACGATCATGATCAGCTCTGTAAGGTCAACACACGGTCATGACAATTATCAGCTCTGTAAGGTCAACACACGATCATGATCAGCTCTGTAAGGTCAACACACAATCATGATCAGCTCTGTAAGGTCAACACACGATCATGACAATGATCAGCTCTGTAAGGTCAACACACGATCATGGTCAGCTCTGTAAGGTCAACACACGATCATGATCAGCTCTGTAAGGTCAACACACGATCATGACAATGATCAGCTCTGTAAGGTCAACACACGATCATGACAATGATCAGCTCTGTAAGGTCAACACACGATCATGACAATGATCAGCTCTGTAAGGTCAACACACGATTATGACAATGATCAGCACTGTAAGGTCAACACAGGATTATGACAATGATCAGCTCTGTAAGGTCAACACAGGATCATAATAATAATAATAAATGGAATTTATATAGCGCTGTATCTTGCACAGACAAATCATCTCATTCTTACACAGTCATGCAACCAATAGCAAGTAATAGTTCTAACAAGTCCAAATGCACACACACACACACACACACACACACACACACACACACACACACACACACACACACAGTCTCCTACACAATATAAATGACAATAAGTTTACTGGCCTCCTTTTTGCTGACTTTGAAAAAGCATTTGATGTGATCAACCACTCTTTGTTATTGCGTAAATTAGAATTGTACAAACTGCCACCTGAAGTTATCCAACTACTTGAAAATTTTCGGTCTTATAGGCAGCAGCTTGTATCTGTAAATAATAAAACATCAGAACTACTACCCATTAGATATGGGGTACCACAAGGCTCAGTATTGGGACCACTCTTGTTTTCAGTCTATGTAAATGATTTACTCTGTTTTATTAAATGTAATTATGAAATGTTTGCTGACGATACCACTCTCTTTTGTAGTGATTCAGACTCCAGCAGATTAACTCGCAAACTTCAATACAGTATTGACAGATTGATTAATTAGACTCAATTAAACCACATGTCCTTAAATACACAAAAAAACATAGTGTATGTACGTATCAGCAAGACAGAAGAGGCAAAAAATGAATGATAGGTTTCAACCTCTGTTGTTGGATAACGGAATAGTTGAAGAAGTTGACTCTCATAAAATATTAGGTGTTACAATTGACAAAAATATGACTTGGACTGATCACATAATGTCACTAGGTAAACGCCTAGCTCACAGGCTACTTCAATTATCCAAAATAAAACACTTTCTAAATAATCATTCTCAAAAACTATTTTTTGCGGTCACATTCTACCAATCATTGACTATGCATCAACTATTTGGGATCCTGCAGTGGAACGAACTTGAAATCCATTCATCGTTTATATAAAAGAGCAGTAAAACTTGTATTGTTAAAAACAAGCACCCTGACAATTGAGGATTATAAGCAAAATGTCCTGACATTTCGAAACCGATTTTTATTCAATAAAGCTGTGTTTATGCAAAAAGTTGTCAATCAAAATGCACCTCCGAAGATTACCAAAGCTTTCAAAGTTAACCAACATAGACACAACCATTTGCTAACATTTCCAAGACCCAGAAATAACCTATATAAATCGAGCCTCTTGTATTCAGGCAGTGACCTATGGACTAAACTCAAAAAAAATTTGAAATGTATTAAAAGCAAAAATCAGTATAAAACACATCTAAAAATAAAAGTACAGAACACAACTTGTAAACTTAAGAGAGTGATTTAAGTGTCACTGACGTTATTCTTGTCATTAAAATCAGATATGACCCAAGTTTTCATATAGAGTACATGTGTAAGCATTGATCTATATATGGATTGATATGATATCAACCCCAACATGCTTTGAATCTGGTGTGTGTGTGTGTGTGTGTGTGTGTGTGTGTGTGTGTGTGTGTGTGTGTGTGTGTACAAGTGTGTGAGTGCATGTGTGTTGTGAAATTGGTTCGGTTTTGGTTTTTTTACTTTCTTGCTGTTTTGGCCTTTTTTCATTTTTTTGTGTTACACAAAAATATGCTGATTTATTTAATTTTGTCGCTGTTAGTTTTCTTTTTCATTGTATTAGATGAGCTAAATTGTTATTGCTGACGTTAGTACTGCTGGGTGGGTTTACATTGTCTGAATTTATTCTTTGATGGAAGGATTAACGTTTTTCTGCCTCAAATCAAAAAGCACATGTACATGTGTGTATATGACCAGGGGAAAGGGAGGGAATGGATGTCTTTGTTATACTTCTTTGCTCTGAATCCAGTGGCTGTTGGTTATTCTTATTTTCCTTATATATGAGTATATTATGTGGTGAAGGAGATATGGGTGAGGATGTGTATGTGTATGTGTATGTAAGTGTTTAAATGATACATCAGTTTCCTCTGTTTATATCCATTTGGTTGTTGTTGTTGTTGTTGTATTGTTGGTGGTGGTGGGGTGGGGTTCTGGTTTATTTTGCTTTTTTTGTTTGTTTTAGGTTTAGGGTGGTTTTCTTGGGGAGGGGGAGAGGGTATTTTGGACTCTTTTTCTCGTCTTTTGTTAGTTCTATATTGTTCTTCATTTGTCTTGGCTGTTATTCTTGTCCTATGTTGGTTATTGTCGCTGTTGTTGTTGTGTACGTATGTTTGTGTTTGTTTGATTATTTCCTTGTTGTGGTTGTTCTTGTTGATTCATCTTTTTTTGTTGTTTTATTCAGTTGTTTGTATGGTTGAGGGTTTGTGTGTGTATGTGTGTGTGAGGGGGGGAGGGGGGAGGGAAGCAGTTGGTGTGGCTTTTAAAATTTTTATTTTGTTTTGTCTTCTTTGTTTTGGTTTGGTTTTTCTTTGTTGCTTGTTTGTATTATGACGGATATTTTTTCAAGATTTTTGAATTATTTGAATTGTATGGTTTAATATTTTTCTGGGTTTTTTGTTTTGTTTTTTATTCCATATATGCATATATTATTGTCTTTTCTTGTTTGATTTGTATGGTTTACCATAGATTAGGTTTTTTATTCTATGTCTGCATATACAATATCTTTTTTTCTCGCTTTTTAAATTTTTTATTTAGATAGATGGCTTGATGAAAAAAAGCAAATGCACTGCTTATTCAATGTACCATCTGAAAATAAAAGTTTGACTTTGACTTTGACTTTGACACACACACACGTTATACACTTTGGCAGGGTGATGGAATTTTTGGCTGTTGAAAAGCAGGGATAGCTATGAAATGAAACAGGAGAGGAAAATCTTAGGTTTGAAACAAATATGTCTTGAGGCCAGATTTTAAAGTGTCACAAGAGGGTCTTTGGTGAAGAGAGATAGGGAGGCCATTCCAAATCAATGGACCAGAAACAGAGAAAGAGCGACGGCCAACAGTGGACTGGTTGAATCTAGGTGTTTGTAAGCACAAGGTATCTGCAGCAGAGCAAAGGGAACGAGAAGGGGTGCACAGGTGGAGACATTCACAGAGGTAGGAGGGTGCTGTTTTGTGGAGACATTTGTAACAGAGAGTACTGATCTTATACTGTTATAGTTTATTCTTTGTGGCACAGGCAGCCAGTGGAGAGATCGCAAGACAGGGGTAATGTGCTCAGATTTTTTCTTTCTGAGGACTAGTCGAGCTGCGGAGTTTTGAATACATTGAAGGGAGTGGATAGATGATGCTGGCAGACCAACCAAAAGAGAATTGCAATAGTCCAGACATGAAAGAATGAGAGATGCCACGAGTTTTGATGTTGCGTCTGTGGACAGGTACTTTCGAATTGCACTAATACGCCGTAATTGATAGAAGCACGACTGGCAGGTCTGGGTGATGAATTTTTGCATAGAGAGTGGGTTGTCAATAATGACCCCTAGATACTTTACAGCAGCGGATAGAGGGACTGATGCATTGCCGAATTCATGACAATGATCAGCTCTGTAAGGTCAACACAGGATCATGATCAACTCTGTAAAGTCAACATATGATCATTACAATGATCATCTCTCTAAGGCCATCACATGATTATCTTTGTAAAGTCATAACACATGATAAACGAATGGGGCTTTTGCAAATGAAGCCATTTTTGCCAACCATTAAAGCATTCTGACTTTGGGGATGATGTCCAAACATGCCAGTATGCATTCCTATTAAGAAAAAAATAAACTGCATCATTCTTACCAGCATGCAATGGCCTGCTCTTCCAAAACGCAGAACATATTTAACATGTGTGCAAGATCTTCTTCATGAGTTTGCTCATGGGACCTTGGTTTATAGTCTCACCTGAAGGACTTTCAGAGGAGAGGAGTTGGTACTAATATAAATTAACTCTAGGGGGGAAAAAACACCTGGAGCAGGTGCCTCAGTGAGGCTCAAATCCAGGCCATCAGATCGCAAACTCAATGCTCTGACATTGTCCTGTCACCGCTGTCTGTTTAGATCAATACACTGTCATAGAGTGAAATCAGTACACTGCTGTCTATTCATTGTAATAATAATAACAACAATGATAATAATAATGTATGGAATTTATATAGCACTGAATCTTGCAAAGGAAACAATCAAAGCGCTTACATTCAAATCATTTACACTCATGCAATCATTCATGAATAAAATACAAAGATATCAATATTACACACACACATATAATTATGTGCACACAGCATGTGTATACACAGTGATGGAGATGGGGGTGGCTGCTGAAGAGTATGGATAGATAATGAGAGGGAAGATCTTAGTATTGAAATAAATGTGTTTTGAGGCTGGATTTGAAAGTATCGGATGTAGGCCTTTGGCAAAGGGACAGAGGGAGGTAATTCCAGATGGATGGACCACAGATAGTGAAAGAGCAATGGCCAACAGGGGTTCACTTGAATCTCAAAGTTGGAAGCACAGAGTATGCACTGCAGCTGAACGAAGGGAAGGGAGGAAGTGTACAGGTGAAGACAGTTGCAGAGATAAGAGGGCGCAGATTTGTGGAGACATTTGAAACAGAGGGTACAAATCTTGTACTTCACTCTTTGTGAGACAGGGAGCCAATGAAGAGATCGCATGAGAGGAGTGATGTGTTCAGATTTTTTCTTTCTTAGAACTAGTCAAGCTGCAGTGTTTTGTATGCGTTGAAGGGAGTGGATGGATGATGTTGGTCGTCCAGCCAAAAGAGATATGCAGAAGCCTAAACGTGAGAGAATAAGAGATGTGACAAGCTTGGAGGTTGAATTGTACTTATACACTGTAATTGATAATAGCAGGACTGGCAGGTCTGGGTGATAAATTCTTGCATAGAGAGTGTGTTGTCAATAACAACACCTAGATATTTCACAGAGCTGGACAGAGGGACTGACATATTGCCAAATTCTATTGAAGTTGTTGATATGGAGGAAAGTTCATGTTTGGTCCCAATGAGCATGGCTTCAGTTTTATCTGCACTAACTGCAGCTTGTTCTGTATCATCCAGTTTTGAAATCTTGAAGGCAGTGGGACATATTTTGTCAGGAGGAAAGGAAGATTTTCAAAAGTATCACTGCAATGAAGCTGAGTATCCTCAGCATAGAAATGATGATCAATTTGATAGTGGGTTATTATTTTTGAAAGTGGAGCAGTGTAGAGAGTGAAGAGAACAGGGCCAAGAAATGAACCCTGTGGGACTCCACATACGAGTTTGGAAGGCATTGATTGAATTTCCTCACAATTACTGTCTGGAAGCAATTTGTGAGGTATGAACTGAACCAGGTGAGTGCTGTGCCAGCAATGCCGAACATAATTTGAAGGCGAGAGATGATTCAAGATTCAAGATTCAAGATATTATTTCAAGAAAAAACCCCAAGGGGTACATGAAATTTAACAAGACCACAACTTGCGGATGTGGGCGCGTGAAAAATACTCACACACAAATTCGCTCTAAAATGAAAGAGCACAAACCATGGACATGAAAAGTGAAAAAGCATTCACAACACAGGAAAGGCATAGCAACCTGACATGATGCCTGAATACATTTCCCGCAACCAACTGCACTCTCTCTCTCTCTCTCTCTCTCTCTCTCTCTCTCTCTCCATGTATTATGGCCTAGGGCTGAGATACATTAAATTTCTGAGTTCTGAGTTCTGAGCTCTCTCTCTCTCTCTCCCAGCACACCACGCCCAACGCAAAGGCATCAACAAGCACACACACACACACGCAGGCGTGGAACATCAACAGCCAAGAAACCCGGTCACACACACACTCGTGCACCCACGCACGCAGGAAGCATTTCAAACTAAACGCCAGGCAAACAATTCAAATGAAAATACAAAAGTTCTCGCGAGGCAGCTGCACCAATGTGAGTTGGACCTCCCTGCTAGAAAGCACAACCAGTTCACAGATACGCGCACACACTTTCACACAAATGCACACACACACACACACACACATACACGCGCACGTGGGGGTGCTAGTGTGCTCACACACAATGACATGGCCATTCAAGTCTATACCAACAAAGGAAATTAACTTATCCCTAACATGTAATAAAATACACTGGTGTCATCTAAAGAGATGCGTCAGATCAATAGGTTTTCGTTATTTCTTTGAGGAATTTTATAACTTTAATAAGCAAGGATTTATTTGTGGAAGTAAACAATTCATGGAACTTCATAACATTTGGGTTTCCTCTATAGTATCTTGGGATAAATTTGTTTCTTAGCTGCACAAAGAAATGAGAAATGAGTGGTCAGTAGTGTCAAAGGCTGCAGACAAGTCAAGAAGTGTAGGAAGGGAGACTTTTCCTTCATCACAAGTCAAGTCAAGTCAAAAACACTTTAATCATCCCATGAAGGGCAATTACAATACTGACAGGCACATTGATACCTATAATTATCTCACAAGACACAAGAAAAACACATTTCAGATTGCTATAAGCATTCCAAGATAGCTTAAAAAAATTATCATACACAAACCCAGGTGCACGCACACACACGCACCGCGTACACACACACACACACACACCAATGCATGAATACAATATTGTAAATACCATTGATTGGAAAAGAAATAACAATTTTTTTGTGTGTGTGCGTGCACGCACGTGCGCATTCACACACACGTGCACACCCATACATACACACACCAATATATGAACACAGTTTTATCACACATACACACACACACGTGCACCCGCGCACCATAATGACCATTATCTAGTAAAGACATAAACACACACACACACACACACACACGCAAACACACAATTTAGAAATCATTCTTGAAAGCCAAAAGCAAGATACAGGAGTACTTATTTTCATTACCACACACACACACGCACCCATGCACACACGCACTTGACAATCAGGGGGGTATATCAGAGAATGTAAAACTGTTTGGTTAGTGCTGTTTTGAATTTAAAATTCGAATGACTACTGGAACAAAGGAATTTCTTTTTTTCTATTTGTTTTACTGTTGGAGCACCGAAAGCGGCGTCCTGAAGGCAATAACTGAAATTCTGAAGACATAGCATGGGATGGATCAGCCAAGATGGCAGTCGCTTTGCGCACAAGCTGCTGATCGCAGTACGGCTTGAGATCTCTTTGTTCTTCTCCAATTATTTTTGAGCAGATTCTAACAATTCTCCGAAGTCTATTCTTGTTTTTAACACTAAGGTTGTTGTACCAACAGATGAAAGCAAAACATAGAACACTCTCTATGTAGGACTTGTAGAACAAAGAAAGAATCGTTTTGTCAACAAAAAATGAGTTAAGCTTCCTCAGAAAATACATACGTTCTTGCCCTTTTTGACAATAGCGTCAGTGTTAGCATTCCAGTTTAGTTTGTCATCAAAAATAGTTCCCAGATACTTGTACTTCGAAACATTTTCAACTTCTTGACTATGGATGGTAACATGTTCAGAAGTGTGACCCGATCTTCTGAAATCGATAGGAAGATCTTTAGTTTTTAGAAACATTTAGCTCCAGATATGCCTCATTACACCAATTGACGAAATCAGTGAGGGCTGGACCATGGTTTTGGACAGATCCAGATAAGAGAGACAAAAGAGCACTGTCATCGCCAAATTTTACAAGAAAGGAGTTTTCATAGCATAGCTGCTTTTGCAATCATCTGTGTATAGAATGTACAGAAGTGGCGAGAGAACGCATCCCTGTGGAGAACCCGTACAGGTAAATCTAACCGATGAAGATATCTTATTGGCAAAAACCCGCTGTGGTCTGTTAGTTAAAAACTCAATCAGCCAACGAACAAGTTGATAGTCTACATCAAATTTTGAAAGTATTTTGTGAACAAGAACATGAGGCTGCATTGTATTGAAAGCTGAACTAAAGTCAGCAAACAATATTCTGGCATGAGAGTCAGGTGCTTCTAAGTGGTTGTGCAACTTATTCAAAATGAACAGTTTGGCATCTTTGACACCTCGTCCTGTCCTGTAGGCAAACTGTAGTGGGTCAAGGTCTTTCTCTGTAGTGGAAAAAATGAGAGATTTTATGATCTTTTCTAATGTTTTCATCAAAAGTGATGTGAGGGCTACAGGTCTGAAATCGTTGGGCCGAGAAGGATTTGGTTTCTTTGGAAGAGGTATTACATTGGAAGTCTTCCAAATAACTGGTATCTGGCTAGTGTCCAGCGAGGCTTGGAACAGGTGCTGAAAGACGCTGGCAAGCTCAGTAGCACAGAACTTAAGGGTTCTGCCGCATATGCCATCTGGTCTGGGAGATTTGTTGATATTTATTGCCTTGAAGTGTTTACAAATAACTGTTTCATCAACAATGACGCTATTCTCAAAGGGTAAAGATTGCTTCAGGCCATTTATTTCATCCGAAAAATCATGCTTGTCGAAGCGAGTAAACAATGCATTTAAATGGTCTGGTAAGTTGTTGTCACTGACCCCCTGGAGACTAATCTTCGACCTATGTGGGGCAGCTGCCATGTTTACTGCTGACATATTTTTTATTCCCTGCCAGGCAGCACGAAAACTGTTCCCTGCAAACTTGTCTTCTATCTTATTTTTATAGTCGTCGTCAAATGCTCAGACAGCAACTACTGTTGTTTGTCACATGAGCGAAAAATGCGTTGCGCTGCCGTTAAGCGCCCGATAAATCAGGCCCAGCGCATCCGACTTCGGCGTGTTATTTTTATAGTCACATCTAGCTTGTGCAACAGCAGCTTTAACTTCTTTATTCACTTGTTTATTTTGTTCTTCTGTTCCGGTGTAAAATACTTTCTTTTTGTTTACTACACGTTTTAGGTCCTTTGTAACCCAAGGTTTATTATTGGGGTAAATAGTTATCGCCTTTGTTGGAATAACACTACTGACACAAAATGAAATATAGGAAGAAACAACATCAGTTAACTCATTCAAATCAGAGCACACATTGTAAAACATATCCCAGTCAGTGCAATCAAAGCAGCCTTGCAGACTAGCTATGCTATCGGCAGTCCATTTTTTGGTGGTCCTGACCATGGGCTGAAGGCGCTGAAACACTGACTGGTACATGGGTGCTAGAAGAATACAGTTATGGTCAGATGAACCCAGGGAGGCAATGGTAGTGATTTATACGCACCTGCTACAGTCCCATAGCACAAGTCGAGGGTCTTATTTCTGTGTGTGGGGCAGGTCACATACTGTTCATAATTCTTCAGTGTTTTACTTAGTGAACATTTATTAAAATCACCCAGGATGAATTTAGGAGCATCAGGGGATATGGAATCTAACTTATGCAGGTGATTCAAAATATGTTCCGATGCTATGGTCACATTAGCTTTGGGATGAATGTAGACCAGGGTAAAAAATAGTTGCGGGAATTCCCGCGGTAGGTAGTATGGTCGGAGTGATATGGACAGCAGTTCTATGTCCTCCACACACAAAGAGGCCGAATGGTCACGTCCTGACACCATTTCTCATTGACGTAGAAGCAGACGAATGGTCATGTCCTGACACCATTTCTCATTGACGTAGAAGCAGACGAATGGTCATGTCCTGACACCATTTCTCATTGACGTAGAAGCAGACGCCCCCGCCCTGTTCTTTATTGGTGGCGTGTTTGTCTCTGTCCAGTGGAATAGGCTGTCCAAAGCTATTTATAGACAGCTCACTGCTGGGAACCCTGTCTGTGAGCCACGTTTCAGTCAAAGCGAGCAGGCCAGCGTTCTTGAACTCGTGCATGTAATTGACGTTTGCCTGTAGTTCGTCGGTCTTTGGTCGAAGGATTGGACGTTGGTCAGTATGACAGTTGGTAGCGATGTTTTCCGATGATTTGAATTTTTTAGTTTTGTCTCATGCCACCTTCTTACCTCTTTTTTCTTTTTTTGATGTTTTCTTCAAGTCCTGTCGGTTATTGGTGGCAGTTGGAAGAATTTCGCAAGGAAGTGAGTAGAAGTGTAATTAAGTGTGGATAGGGTGGTTTCGATCTGTGATATGAGATCAGTACACTATCATAGAGTTAAATTGCTCATAGATCATACACTACACAGTCATAGAGTTAAATCAGCACACTGCTGTCTATTTAGATCAGTACACTACACTGTCATAGAGTTAAATCAGCACACTGCTGTCTATTTAGATCAGTACACTACACTGTCATAGAGTTAAATCAGCACACTGCTGTCTATTTAGGACAGTATACTGTGATAGAGTTAAATCAGCACACTGCTGTCTATTTAGATCAGTACACTACACTGTCATAGAGTTAAATCAGCACACTGCTGTCTATTTAGATCAGTACACTACACTGTCATAGAGTTAAATCAGCACACTGCTGCCTATTTAGATCAGTACACTACACTGTGATAGAGTTAAATCAGCACACTGCTGTCTATTTAGGACAGTATACTGTCATAGAGTTAAATTCAGCACACTGCTGCCTATTTAGGACAGTATACTGTCATAGAGTTAAATCAGCACACTGCTGCCTATTTAGGACAGTATACTGTCATAGAGTTAAATCAGCACACTGCTGCCTATTTAGGACAGTATACTGTCATAGAGTTAAATCAGCACACTGCTGCCTATTTAGGACAGTTTTACTGTCATAGAGTTAAATCAGCACACTGCTGCCTATTTAGGACAGTATACTGTCATAGAGTTAAATCAGCACACTGCTGCCTATTTAGGACAGTATACTGTCATAGAGTTAAATCAGCACACTGCTGCCTATTTAGGACAGTATACTGTCATAGAGTTAAATCAGCACACTGCTGTCTATTTAGGACAGTATACTGTGATAGAGTTAAATCAGCACACTGCTGCCTATTTAGATCAGTACACTACACTGTCATAGAGTTAAATTCAGCACACTGCTGTCTATTTAGGACAGTACACTACACTGTCATTAGAGTTAAATCAGCACACTGCTGTCTATTTAGGACAGTACACACACACTGTCATAGAGTTAAATCAGCACACTGCTGTCTATTTAGGACAGTATACTGTGATAGAGTTAAATCAGCACACTGCTGTCTATTTAGATCAGTACACTACACTGTCATAGAGTTAAATCAGCACACTGCTGTCTATTTAGATCAGTACACTACACTGCCCATAGAGTTAAATCAGCACACTGCTGCCTATTTAGGACAGTATACTGTCATAGAGTTAAATCAGCACACTGCTGCCTATTTAGGACAGTTATACTGTCATAGAGTTAAATCAGCACACTGCTGCCTATTTAGGACAGTATACTGTCATAGAGTTAAATCAGCACACTGCTGCCTATTTAGGACAGTATACTGTCATAGAGTTAAATCAGCACACTGCTGTCTATTTAGGACAGTATACTGTCATAGAGTTAAATCAGCACACTGCTGCCTATTTAGATCAGTACACTACACTGTCATAGAGTTAAATCAGCACACTGCTGTCTATTTAGGACAGTACACTACACTGTCATAGAGTTAAATCAGCACACTGCTGTCTATTTAGGACAGTACACTACACTGTCATAGAGTTAAATCAGCACACTGCTGTCTATTTAGGACAGTATACTGTCATAGAGTTAAATCAGCACACTGCTGCCTATTTAGGACAGTATACTGTCATAGAGTTAAATCAGCACACTGCTGTCTATTTAGGACAGTATACTGTCATAGAGTTAAATCAGCACACTGCTGCCTATTTAGATCAGTACACTGTCATAGCGTTAAATCAGCACACTGCTGTCTATTTAGGACAGTATACTGTCTTAGAGTCTCTGACATACACCTCAAGCATCCCTTTACCCTTAAACACACACACAAACACATGGCACACACACACACAAATTAAATGTTTTTTATTATCTCAGATACAGAGAAATTCATGGTGGATACACACATTGCATAATGGCACACACACACACACAGCTTTACACACGCACAACACATGCTCATAGCATACACATATGGTGTACACACATGGATACATGGGACACACACACACACACACTGCATACATGTCGTACACACACGCACGCACGCACGCACACACGCCACGAGGGCACACACACACACATGGCATTCCCACTGACCTCCATTTCGTAGAATAGCACTCTCCATCAAGGCTTCAGTGAGGAGGGGCAGGTAATACTTGAGAGACAGGGGCAGTGAGGATGTGTCCATCATCACCATCATCTGGTGACACACATATAGCATGTGTCCATCATCACCATCATGTGTTGACACACATCACACATATAGCATGTGTCCATCATCACCCACCATCTGTTGACACACATCACACATATAGCATGTGTCCATCATCACCATCATCTGGTGACACACATCACACATTATAGCATGTGTCCATCATCACCATCATCTGGGTGACACACATATGCATGTGTCCATCATCACCATCATCTGGTGACACACATCACACATATAGCATGTTTTCCATCATCACCATCATGTGTTGACACACATCACACATATAGCATTTTGTCCATCATCTGTTGACACACAAACACACATATAGCATGTGTCCATCATCACCATCATTGTTGACACACACAGGATGTGTCCATCATCACCATCATCTGTTGACACACATCACACATATAGCATGTGTCCATCATCACCATCATTGTTGACCACACACAGGATGTGTCCATCATCACCATCATTGGGTGACACACATCACACATATAGCATGTGTCCATCTCACCATCATTGTTGACAACACACAGGATGTGTCCATCAATCACCATCATCTGGTGACACACATCACACATATAGCATGTGTCCATCATCACCATCATCTGATGACACACATCACATATAGCATGTGTCCATCACACCATCATCTGGTGACACACATATAGCATGTGTCCATCATCACCATCATGTGTTGACCACATCATACAATGCATGTGTCCATCATCACCATCATCTGATGACACACATCACACTATAGCATGTGTCCATCATCACCATCATCTGATGACACACATCACACATATAGCATGTGTCCATCATCACCATCATCTGATGACACACATCACACATATAGCATGTGTCCATCATCACCATCATCTGATGACACACATCACACATATAGCATGTGTCCATCATCACCATCATCTGATGACACACATCACACATATAGCATGTGTCCATCATCACCATCATGTTGACACACATGACACATATAGCATGTGTCCATCATCACCATCATGTTGACACACATCACACATATAGCATGTGTCCATCATCACCATCACTGTTGACACACATCACACATATAGCATGTGTCCATCATCACCATCATCTGTTGACACACATCACACATATAGCATGTGTCCATCATCACCATCATCTGTTGACACACATCACACATATAGCATGTGTCCATCATCACCATCATGTGTTGACACACATCACACATATAGCATGTGTCCATCATCACCATCATCTGGTGACACACATATAGCATGTGTCCATCATCACCATCATCTGTTGACACACATGACACATATAGCATGTGTCCATCATCACCATCATCTGTTGACACACATCACACATATAGCATGTGTCCATCATCTGTTGTCACCATCACACATATAGCATGTGTCCATCATCACCATCATCTGTTGTCACCATCACACATATAGCATGTGTCCATCACCACCACCATCTGTTGACACACATCACATATAGAGCATGTGTCCATCATCACCATCGTTGTTGACACACATCACACATATAGCATGTGTCCATCACCACCACCATCTGTTGACACACATCACATATAGAGCATGTGTCCATCATCACCATCATTGTTGACACACACAGGATGTGTCCATCATCACCATCATTGTTGACACACACATCACACATATAGCATGTGTCCATCATCACCATCATCTGTTGACACACATCACACATATAGCATGTGTCCATCATCACCATCATGTGTTGACACACATCACACATATAGCATGTGTCCATCATCACCATCATCTGTTGACACACACAGGATGTGTCCATCATCACCATCATTTGTTGACACACACACATCACACACAGGATGTGTCCAT
This sequence comes from Rapana venosa, assembly GCA_028751875.1. NCBI lineage: Eukaryota > Metazoa > Mollusca > Gastropoda > Neogastropoda > Muricidae > Rapana > Rapana venosa. The sequence goes on along the minus strand of CM054168.1, from coordinate 22,623,040 downwards.
CATCACCATCATCTGTTGACACACACAGGATGTGTCCATCATCACCATCATTTGTTGACACACACACATCACACACAGGATGTGTCCATCATCACCATCATTTGTTGACACACACAGGATGTGTCCATCATCACCATCATTTGTTGACACACACACATCACACACAGGATGTGTCCATCATCACCATCATTGTTGACACACACAGGATGTGTCCATCATCACCATCATTGTTGACACACACAGGATGTGTCCATCATCACCATCATTGTTGACACACACAGGATGTGTCCATCATCACCATCATTTGTTGACACACACACATCACACACAGGATGTGTCCATCATCACCATCATTTGTTGACACACACACATCACACACAGGATGTGTCCATCATCACCATCATTGATGACACACAGAGGACCTGTCTAAAAAGAAAATGCACTGCTCATCTCTGCACTATGCGGACATCCAAATTGAAAACTATGACAGTTAGAGCAACAGACCTGTTGTGTAAAACCACTGACCTGTTGTGTAAAGCAGCTGACCCTGTTGTTAAACCACTGACCCTGTTGTGTAAAGCAGCTGACCCTGTTGTTAAACCACTGACCCTGTTGTGTAAAGCAACTAACTCTGTTGTGTAAAGCAGCTGACCCTGTTGTGTAAAGCAGCTGACCCTGTTGTTAAACCACTGACCCTGTTGTGTAAAGCAGCTGACCCTGTTGTTAAACCACTGACCCTGTTGTGTAAAGCAACTAACTCTGTTGTGTAAAGCAGCTGACCCTGTTGTGTAAAGCAGCTGACCCTGTTGTTAACCACTGACCCTGTTGTGTAAAGCAACTAACTCTGTTGTGTTAAAGCAGCTGACCCATTTGTGTGTAAAGCAGCTGACCTGTTGTGTAAAGCAACTAACTCTGTTGTGTAAAGCAACTAACTCTGTTGTGTAAAGCAACTAACTCTGTTGTGTTTAAAACAGCTGACCTGTTGTGTAAAGCAACTAACTCTGTTGTGTAAAGCAACTAACCTCTGTTGTGTAAAGCAGCTGACCCTGTTGTGTAAAGCAACTAACTCTGTTGTGTAAAGCAGCTGACCCTGTTGTGTAAAGCAACTGACCCTGCTGTGTAAAGCAACTAACTGTTGTGTAAAGCAACTGACCCTGCTGTGTAAAGCAACTGACCCTGCTGTGTAAAGCAACTGACCCTGTTGTGGACAGCAAGCGACTGACCCTGTTGTGTAAAGCAAGCAAGCAAGCAACTGACCCTGCTGTGTAAAGCAAGCAACTGACCCTGCTGTGTAAAGCAAGCAAGCAAGCAACTGACCCTGCTGTGTAAAGCAAACAAGCGAGCAACTGACCCTGCTGTGTAAAAGCAAGCAAGCAAGCAAGCGAGCAACTGACCCTGCTGTGTAAAGCAAGCAAGCAAACAAGCGAGCAACTGACCCTGCTGTGTAAAGCAAGCAAGAAAACAAGCGAGCAACTGACCCTGCTGTGTAAAGCAAGCAAGCGAGCAACTGACCCTGCTGTGTAAAGCAAGCAAGCAAACAAGCGAGCAACTGACCCTGCTGTGTAAAGCAAGCAAGCAAACAAGCAAGCAACTGACCTGCTGTGTAAAGCAAGCAAGCAAACAAGCGAGCAACTGACCCTGCTGTGTAAAGCAAGCAAGCAAACAAGCGAGCAACTGACCCTGTTGTGTAAAGCAAGCAAGCAAACAACTGACCCTGCTGTGTAAAGCAAGCAAGCAAACAAGCGAGCAACTGACCCTGCTGTGTAAAGCAAGCAAGCAAACAAGCGAGCAACTGACCCTGTTGTGTAAAGCAAGCAAGCAAACAAGCGAGCAACTGACCCTGCTGTGTAAAGCAAGCAAGCAAACAAGCGAGCAACTGACCCTGGCGAAGTTGGTGTTGATGTGGTCCAGTTGGAAGCGGTATGGAATGTCGGTCACAGGGAATGCTGGGTGCTGCGGTCCCTGACTGCCCGCTGGACGGTTGCAGTAGGGGGTCAGGTGATGGAAGTGGATGCTGTCAGCGCTGGGCACGGCCACAGAGGTCAACAGCGACTCGGGGGCCTCCACCTGCCACAGCACACAAGAAGGGGTTTCTTCACAGGAGTCAAGGACGGACAAGTTACACAGGCAGCCTCCCATGGAACACAGCACACAAGAAGGGGTTTCTTCACAGGAGTCAAGGACGGACAAGTTACACAGGCAGCCTCCCATGGAACACAGCAACGGGAAAACACCTGCACAGGTTTTGGACAAGACAGTAATGGAAGCAAGAGGCTCAGGAGAAGGAGGAGCAGGTGTGATCAATGTCAGTAACTCCTCATCGATAACTTCTAACTTCATCAATAATTTCTAATCAATGCCAATATCTTATGATCAATGTCAGTAACTCCTCATCGATAACTTCTAATCAATGTCAATAGCTTATGATCAATAATTTCTAATCAATGCCAATATCTTATGATCAATGTCAATAACTTATGATGAATGTCAATAACTTATTATCAATCTCAACAACTTGTGATCAATATCAATAACTTATGAACAATAACTTCTAATCAATGTCAATAACTTATGAACAATAACTTCTAATCAATGTCAAAAAGTTATAATCAATGTCAAAAATTTATAATCAATGTCAATAACTGAAAAATAACTTCTAATCAATGTCAATAACTTCCAATCAATGTCAATAACTTCTAATTAATGTCAATAGCTTATGATGAATGTCAATAACTTCTGATCAATAAGTTATGATGAATGTCAATAACTTATGATAAATGTCAGTAACTTCTAATCAATGTCAATAGCTTATGATCAATAACTTGTGATCAATGTCAATAGCTTATGAACAATAACTTCTAATCAATGTCAATAACTTCTAATCAATAACTTCTCATCAATGTAAATAGCTTATGATCAATGTCAATAACTTCTGATGAATGTCAATAACTTCTGATGAATGTCAATAACTTGTGATCAAAGTCAATAACTTGTGATCACTGTCAATAACTTATGAACAATAACTTCTAATCGATGTCAATAACTTCTAATCAATGTCAACAGCTTATGATCAATGTCAATAACTTCTGATCAATAACTTCTGATGAGTGTCGATAACGTATTATCAATCTCAATAACTTATGATAAATCTCAATAACTTATGATCAATGCCAATAACTTATGATCAATGTCAATAACTTCTAATCAATGTCAATATCTTATGATCAATGTGAATATCTTATGATCAACAACTTATGATCAATGTCAAAAACTTATGATCAGTGCCAATAACTTATGATCAATGTCAATAACTGCTAATCAATGTCAATAGCTTATGATCAATGTGAATATCTTATGATCAATATCAATAACTTATGATCAGTGCCAATAACTTCGCCAAAGACCTTCTTGTGACACTTTTAAATCTGGCCTCAAGACATATTTGTTTCAAACCTAAGAATTTCCTCTCCTGTTTCATTTCATAGCTATCCCTGCTTTTCAACAGCCAAAGATTCCATCACCTTGCCAAAGTGTATAACCTGTGCATTTGGACTTGTTAGAACTATTACTTGCTATTGGTTGCATGACTGTGTAAGAATGAGTTGAGTGCAAGCGCTTTGATTTGTCTGTGCAAGATACAGCGCTATATAAGTTCCATTTATTATTATTATTATTATTATCAATGTCAATATCTTATGATCAGTATCAATAACTTATGATCAATCTCAACAACTTATGATCAGTGTAAATAACTTACGATCAATAACTTATGATCATTGTCAATATCTTATGATCAATAACTTATGATCAATGCCAAAATCTTATGATCAATGACAATAACTTATGATAAATGTCAATATCTTATGATTAATAACTCATGATCAATGTGAATAACTTATGATCAGTGCTAATGCCTTCAATCACTGCTCAGCCTTCAAAGGACGGGGTACTGTTCACAGCTGCTGTGTGGCAGGCAAACAGACCTCTAAACCTCAAGGGGTAGGCAGCCATGTAAAATACTCCTCCATTCTAGGTCAACACAAGGCCGCGGAGAGCAGCCCGAATTTCACACAGAGAAATCTCGTGACTTAAAGTGGTAAAATGAAATGAAATGCTAGGGCCTGACATGGTCAACAATGAATCATGAAAAATACTCCTCCATTCTGTGTCAACACATAGAGTGCAACGAATTCTGGAGGGAAAAGCTGACCATTTTCTGAACATTAAGCAATCGCTTAACCCAAGATGGTGTGCACAATGGTCACTTGAAGAGGGAGTCAGTGAACCTCAAAACAAAACACTATCCCTACATCTTTACACAATGCACAAATGGGGCAAGAGAGAGAGAGAGAGAGAGAGGAGAGGAGAGAGAGAGAGAGGAGAGAGAGAGAGAGAGAGGAGAGAGAGAGAGGAGAGAGAGAAGAGAGAGAGAGAGAGAGAGAGAGAGAGAGAGAGAGAGAGAAGGTTTAATGTATATTGGCCTTTGGCCACAATATGTACAGTGGGCAAGGCAAAAAGGCAAGTGAAGGAAACGAAATGCAAAAAGAGATCGTCACATTTTCCATCTAAGCCAGCTCTCCTGGTGGCATCACACCAAGTACATCATCCGAATAAACAAAACAATAAGACGATCAACCTTAAAAGCAAAACACAAAGTCAATGCACATAAGATAATCAAAAGAACGGCACATCAAGTAGCCACAATGACTTACAATGGAAACAAGGAGTAGCCTACAAACAACAGCACAGTTACAAAATGCTTTTCTTTCGTCTGTTCACAGCATGAAAACCATACCTGGAGAGATTGTGTCGGTGATTTTCATTGGTTCCTTTCAGCAATCTGGATAATGTCATGCATTTTGATTCTTTAAGAAATTTCTCTCTTAAATCTGTATACAAACTGCAATCAAATATGAAGTGACATTCATTTTCTATTTTGTTCACACAGAAAGGACAGCTTTTGTCTCTTATTGATTCGGTATATCTGTTGACATTATTAATGATAGGAAGCCCATTAAATCTTAACTGCATAATAGCCACACGAAAACAATACATCTCCATATCATAAATGTACATTTTGGATTCCAGGCTGGCAAATCAACCATAGATGCAATGTTTATTGTGAAACAACTTCAGGAAAAGTATATAGAGAACAAAAAGAGCTTGACGCACATCTTTGTTGACCTGGAAAAAGCTTTTGATAGAGTACCCAGAAAGGCAATCCAATGGGCCTTGAGGAAACAAGGTGTACCGGAGCACACCATCTCAATGGTTATGACTTTGTACAAGAACTCCAGATCAAAAGTGAAAACTATAATCAGGACATCAGAAAGCTTTGAGATAAAAGTAGGAGTGCACCAAGAATCCATATTGATCATGATGAATGAAATATCCAGGGAAGTGGAGAGGCCAGAAGAGATCTAGGAACTGCTGTATGCTGATGACGGGGCCTCGGTTTATAGTCTCATCTGAAGGACTTTGGGGAGAGTGGAGTCGGCATTGATGTTAACTCCAGGGAAAAATATCCCCTTGAACGGGAATCGAACCCAGGTCGTCAGATTGCGAGCACAATGTTCAACCACTAGGCTATCCTGTCATGGTGTTGGTGTGGTTCACTGAGAATTCTTTGGGTTTCATGCTCACCATACACATCATAGGGTCAGACACACAGTTCATGGGGTCAGCCAGACACACAGTTCACAGTTGATGAGGTCAGATACACAGGTCATGGGGTCAGACAAACAGTTGATGAGGTCAGATACACAGTTCTTGGGGTCAGACAAACAGTTGATGAGGTCAGATACACAGGTCATGGGGTCAGACAAACAGTTGATGAGGTCAGATACACAGTTCATGGGGTCAGACACACAGTTGATGAGGTCAGATACACAGTTCATGGGGTCAGACACACAGTTGATGAGGTCAGATACACAGTTCATAGGGTCAAACAGTTGATGAGGTCAGATACACAGTTCATGGGGTCAGACACACAGTTGATGAGGTCAGATACACAGTTCATGGGGTCAGACACACAGTTGATGAGGTCAGATACATCATGGGGTCAGACACACAGTTGATGAGGTCAGATACACAGTTCATGGGGTCAGACACACAGTTGATGAGGTCAGATACACAGTTCATGGGGGTCAGACACACAGTTGATGAGGTCAGACACAGGTGATGCAGTTAGATACAAAATTCACGAGGTCAGATACACAGGTGATGGGGTTGACCCACAGGTGAAGGAGCCAGTCAGACAGACAGACAGACAGACAGACAGACAGACAGACAGACAGACAGACAGTCAGACAGACAGACAGACAGTCAGACAGACAGACAGTCAGACAGACAGACAGACAGGCAGGCAGACAGGCAGGCAGACAGACAGACAGACAGTCAGACAGACAGACAGACAGACAGACAGGACACCTACTTCATTGGCGGCAGTGGCCTCCTCCAGCGTGGAGCCACACCTGGCCAGGCCCTCCGCACCAAGCTTCTCCTGCTGGCTTTTCACCCTCTCCTTCTCCTCCTTCCCCTTCTCCTCCATCAATGCTGAGCTGGGCTCTCCAATGATCTGTTGGTACACACGTACACACGTACACCACCCCCACCTACATGACCTCACACTATCTCTGTCCACACACAAACACCCCTCTCTCTCTCTACATATATATATATATATATATATGAATCGTGACTTCAAATGAACTAGTGTCCTGAACTGACACAGGCATGGGATTGCACTCAACACAATAAGAAAGAAGACAAGAAGGAAGGTGGCAAGATGGCTGAGACCTTCACCTGCCAAACAAGTTAACCGTGAGGTTCTGGGTTTGACTCTAACCTTGCCCTTTCTTCCCAGTTTGACCCCCAAAAAAACCCGAACTGAATGTCAAAGTCTTCCAGATGAGACTATCAACTGAGGCCCCATGTTCGAATGAATGCACACAGAACATCTTGGGTACATGTTAAAACCCTGTTATGCCTTTTGGAAGAGTGCTAAGCTATGTTGTGCGGGTAGGAATGAACGAGAACATTTCCCCAACACACAGGCGCTGCGTTTAGACAAACCCCCCCCCCCCCATGTCAGAATGCACCTACCTACATGGTGGAGGTAAAAATGGTTGCTTACGTAAAAATGTCACTAATGGTGAGCCTCAGAACTCCACCTGAGGAATGGAAAAAAAATTAGGAAAATAAAAACAATGAAAAGATAGCTGTAAAAAAATCCCCAATTTTCAACGGAAATGAAAAAAAAAGAAGACCAAAAAAAAGAGGAAAAATCAGAAGAGGAAAACCAGACCAAAACTTGTAGTAGTCACACAGGTTCAAGTCATCACTGGTGACAGTAACCCAGCAAAATGCATTACACAGTCACATAGCTGACCAAATGGGATGCTTCTTGATTGATGATACAATTTGTCTATCCATTTCTCCTATTTTTCATTCCACACTGAATTTATAAACAGCCCTCCCCCCCTTTCTTACTTTGTCTTTCTTTTTTCCAAACTGTTTTCTTTGTTGTTTTGTTTCTGAGGTCACTTCTACCAGCAACAACAAGGTCTCCTTTCCTCTGTTCTGAACAAGGAACAAGAACAGGAGGCATTAGAAAAAGTCCACTATTTATGTGGGCAAACTTCCAGAAAATTTCAGTCAACAGGCAGTAAACCTCAGTGACCAGACAGTAAACCTCAGTGACCAGACAGACAGACAGTAAACCTCAGTGACCAGACAGACAGACAGTAAACCTCAGTGACCAGACAGACAGACAGTAAACCTCAGTGAATAGACAGTAAACCTCAGTGACCAGACAGACAGTAAACCTCAGTGAATAGACAGTAAACCTCAGTGACCAGACAGACAGTAAACCTCAGTGAATAGACAGTAAACCTCAGTGACCAGACAGACAGTAAACCTCAGTGATCAGACAGACAGTAAACCTCAGTGACCAGACAGACAGTAAACCTCAGTGACCAGACAGACAGACAGACAGTAAACCTCAGTGACCAGACAGACAGACAGTAAACCTCAGTGACCAGACAGACAGTAAACCTCAGTGATCAGACAGACAGTAAACCTCAGTGACCAGACAGACAGTAAACCTCAGTGACCAGACAGAGAGTAAACCTCAGTGACCAGACAGACAGTAAACCTCAATGACCAGACAGACAGTAAACCTCAGTGACCAGACAGACAGTAAACCTCAGTGACCAGACAGACAGTAAACCTCAGTGACCAGACAGACAGACAGTAAACCTCAGTGACCAGACAGACAGACAGTAAACCTCAGTGACCAGACAGACAGACAGTAAACCTCAGTGACCAGACAGACAGACAGTAAACCTCAGTGAATAGACAGTAAACCTCAGTGACCAGACAGACAGTAAACCTCAGTGAATAGACAGTAAACCTCAGTGACCAGACAGACAGTAAACCTCAGTGAATAGACAGTAAACCTCAGTGACCAGACAGACAGTAAACCTCAGTGATCAGACAGACAGTAAACCTCAGTGACCAGACAGACAGACAGTAAACCTCAGTGACCAGACAGACAGACAGTAAACCTCAGTGACCAGACAGACAGACAGTAAACCTCAGTGACCAGACAGACAGTAAACCTCAGTGATCAGACAGACAGTAAACCTCAGTGACCAGACAGACAGTAAACCTCAGTGACCAGACAGAGAGTAAACCTCAGTGACCAGACAGACAGTAAACCTCAATGACCAGACAGACAGTAAACCTCAGTGACCAGACAGACAGTAAACCTCAGTGACCAGACAGACAGTAAACCTCAGTGACCAGACAGACAGACAGTAAACCTCAGTGACCAGACAGACAGACAGTAAACCTCAGTGACCAGACAGACAGACAGTAAACCTCAGTGATCAGACAGACAGACAGTAAACCTCAGTGACCAGACAGACAGACAGACAGTAAACCTCAGTGATCAGACAGACAGACAGACAGTAAACCTCAGTGACCAGACAGACAGTAAACCTCAGTGACCAGACAGACAGTAAACCTCAGTGACCAGACAGACAGTAAACCTCAGTGACCAGACAGACAGACAGTAAACCTCAGTGACCAGACAGACAGACAGTAAACCTCAGTGACCAGACAGACAGACAGTAAACCTCAGTGACCAGACAGACAGACAGTAAACCTCAGTGACCAGACAGACAGACAGTAAACCTCAGTGACCAGACAGACAGTAAACCTCAGTGACCAGACAGACAGACAGTAAACCTCAGTGACCAGACAGACAGACAGTAAACCTCAGTGACCAGACAGACAGTAAAACTCAGTGACCAGACAGACAGACAGTAAACCTCAGTGACCAGACAGTAAACCTCAGTGACTAGACAGAAGTAAACCTCAGTGACCAGACAGACAGACAGACAGTAAACCTCAGTGACCAGACAGACAGTAAACCTCAGTGACCAGACAGACAGACAGTAAACCTCAGTGACCAGACAGTAAACCTCAGTGACCAGACAGACAGACAGTAAACCTCAGTGACCAGACGACGACAGTAAACCATCGGACAGACCAGTAAACCTCAGTGACCAGACAGACAGTAAACCTCAGTGACCAGACAGACCAGGACAGACAGTAAACCTACAGTGACACAGACCAGACAAACAGACAGTAAACCTCAGTGACCAAGACAGACAGTAACCTCAGGACCAACAGTAAACCTCAGTGACCAGACAGACAGACAGTAAACCTCAGTGACCAGACAGACAGACAGACAGTAAACCTCAGTGACCAGACAGACAGTAAACCTCAGTGACCAGACAGACAGTAAACCTCAGTGACCAGACAGACAAACAGACAGTAAACCTCAGTGACCAGACAGACAAACAGACAGTAAACCTCAGTGACCAGACAGACAGACAGTAAACCTCAGTGACCAGACAGACAGACAGTAAACCTCAGTGACCAGACAGACAGTAAACCTCAGTGACCAGACAGACAGTAAACCTCAGTGACCAGACAGACAGTAAACCTCAGTGACCAGACAGACAGACAGACAGTAAACCTCAGTGACAGACAGACAGACAGTAAACAGTGACCAGACAGACAGTAAACCTCAGTGACCAGACGAAGCAGACAGACAGTAAACCTCAGTGACCAGACAGAAGACAGTAAACCTCAGTGACCAGACAGACAGAAGACAGACAGTAAACCTCAGTGACCAGACAGACAGACAGTAAACCTCAGTGACCAGACCAGGAATCAGACGACAGACAGACAGTAAACCTCAGTGACCGACAGACAGACAGACGAGTAACCTCAGTGACCAGACGAGCAGCAGTAAACCTCAGTGACCAACAGACAGAACTCAGACCACGTAAACCTCAGTGACAACAGACAGACACAGTAAACCTCAGTGACCAGCACAACAGTAACCTCAGTACAGACGACAGGACAGTAAACCTCAGTGACCAGACAGACAGTAAACCTCAGTGACAGACAGTAAACCTCAGTGACCAGACAGACAGACAGTACAACCTCAGTGACCACCAGACAGTAAACCTCAGTGACACAGCAGACAGTAACTCAGTGACAGACAGACAGACAGTAAACCTCAGTGACCAGACAGACAGACAGTAAACCTCAGTGACCAGACAGACAGCTACAGACACAACCTCATGACCAGACATCACACAGACAGTACAACCCTGCACTGACCAGACATGCAGACAGTACAACCTCAGTGCACGCCATCAACAGTCACAGTAACTACTTGCCTCCTCTTCAGCCTTGACCAGACAAGTACAGACAGACCAGTCAGAACAACTCAACTCACATCAGCACAGACATCACAACAGTCACAACATCAATCATGTACATACACACACGCATCACATCATGTCACAAATCACATCAGCCTCAACCATACTCATGCTACAACATCACTTTATGCACAACATACATCATGCTCACAAACATGCACATCACATCATGTCACACATCACATCAGTCACAGCATCACATCATCACATCATCATACAATCACATCATGTCACAACATCACATCATGTCACAACATCACATCACACAACTACATCACATCACAGTCAACACACATCACATCATGCCACAACATCTACCATCATGTCACAACATCACATCTGCACAACCTCATGTCACAACATCACATCATGTCACAACATCACATCAGTACAACAACATGCACATCAATCATGCACAACATCACATCATGTCACAACATCACATCATGTCACACATCACATCTGTCACAACATCACATTGCCACATCATGTACATCAGTCACAACATCAATCATTGTCACACACACTCACATCATGTCACAACATCACATCATGCCACAACATACATCATGTCACAACATCACATCATGTCAAAACATGCACATCAATCATGCCAAATCACATAATGTCACATCACATCATGTCACATAATAATCTCATGTCACATCATAATCTAATGTCACAAAATCACATCATGTCACAACATCACGTCATGTCACAAAATCACATCATGTCACAAAATCACATCATGTCACAACATTACATCATGGCGCAACATCACATCATGTCACAACATCACATCATGTCACATCATCACATCACGGCACAACATCACATCATGTCACAACATCACATCATGTCACAACATCACATCATGTCACAACATCACATCATGTCACAACATCACAACAGCACATCATCACATCATGTCACATCATCACATCATGTCACATCATCATATCATGTCACAACATCACATCATGTCACAACATCTCATCATGTCACAACATCACATCATGTCACATCATCACATCATGCCACAACATCACATCATGTCACATCACACCATGTCACATCATGTCACAACATCACATCATGTCACAACACCACACCATGCCACAACACCACATCATGCCACAACATCACATCATGCCACAACATCACATCATGTCACAACATCACATCACGTCACAACACCACATCACGTCACAACATCACATCATGCCACATTACATGTCACATCACATCACGTCACAACATCACACCATGACATCATGTCACATTAATCATGTCACAACATGACATCAGGTCACATCACATCATGCCACATCACATCATGTCACATCCTTACATTACCACATCAGGTCACAACATTACATCACCACATCATGTCACAACATGACATTACCACACCACATCACAACATTACATCCCATTTGGGCCTGAAACTTTTCCCCCATCCATTAGACCTCGAGTGGTGGTCTGGGCGCTAGTCTTTTGGATGTCAAAGTCCTTCGGATGAGACTATAAACTGAGGCCCCATGTGCGAATGCATGCAGAACATCTTGCGCACACGTTAAATCCTGTTCCGCTTTTCGAAAAAGTAGGTGGTGGGAACAGATGACAAAATTTACAAAACCGCATACACACGGGGACTGGATGTAAAAATGCACATGAGTGCTTATTCCATTATCTTCGATATAAAAGAATAAAAGAAAAAGAAAGAAAAAAGATGATAAACCGAGGTCCCGTGTGTTACACAAAATTATTCAATGCAAGTTAGTAAAAAAAAACACGGCAACAAGAGAGTTGTCCTTAGGCAAAATTCTTAGAAAAAAGCCACTCTGATAGGGAGAGAAATACAGTTGCAGACCAAAAAAAAAAAAAAGAAAAACAAGAAAAAAAGGGGTGGTGCTGTTCTTGTGGCGATGTGCTCTCCCCGGGAGAGCAGCCCGAATTTCACGCAGAGAAATCTTGTGACTTAAAGTGGTATAAATAAATAAATATATCACCACACCCATGTCACAACATTACACCACATCACCTGGCATGAACTTATGTTTCATCACACCCAATTAAAACACAGGCTTATGCATTCAGATCTTCTTCTCAGCCTTCCACATGTCTTAGAATTCCCTCGTTTGATTTGATAATCTTTCAATAACACATACAAGTGTCAGCAACACAAAACACTGCAACACAATCATGACCAAAACAAGACAATCACACATCCTGAATATTTCAAAACCATTTTCTAAAACCCTCATGGTCCTACAAATTATTCCAAAATAACATGACATCAGGCTACTTGGTTTACGTTTCTGGAAAGACAGCATCCAATTTTGGTCTGGACTTCAGACTTGACCTCTTCCTATGTAATCAAGGAACTCAGTGTTTCCCATATATGTGGTCGGAGCACTCGCTTTCCCCAGCCAAGTTAAGCAGCGTCGAGCGTGGTTACCAGTTGGATGGGTGACCATTTGTGCGCCTTGGCTTCAGTACAGTTCCCCCAGCTGTAAATGGGTACCTGTCCTCTTTAGGGTCAGGGAAGGTAAAGCAGCAAGGGAGAGGAGATGGGCGCCGCCCTCAATATGCTGGCCCTAGAGAAGTGAGGTCTCTGACGCCTCGCTCCCCTACGACCTTATAGGTTATGGGACACCTACCTTATATATATATATATATGTATATGTATATATATATATATATATATATATATATATATATATATATATATAAAATATATATATATATACACATATATATATATGTATGTATGTATGTATGTATTAAAGGAGCCAGGTGTTCTTCCTGTGTAATCTCTTCACTGGTTGCCTGTCACACAAAGAGTGAAGTACAAGGTCAGTACCCTCTGTTACAAATGACTGCAAAAGACTGCACATTCCTACCTCTGTGACTGTCCTCACCTGTACACTCCTTCTCGTTCCCTCCGTTCTACTGAAGACATCATGCGCTTACAAACACCCAGGTTCAAACAACCCAGTGTTGGCCAGCATTCTTTCACTATTTCTGGTCCATCTATCTGGAATGAACTCCTTCTCTCCCATCACCAAAATCCTTCATTTAACACTTCCAAATACAACCTAAAGACACTGATTTCCTATCTAGGATCTTCCTCCATCATCACACTTCACATCTGTCCCTGCCTTCAATCAGTCTCCTCCATCTCTATCACCTTGCCGTAGCATGTTACTCTGTGTGTGTGTGTGTGTAATTTGTTAATTTTATTTGTGAATGGTTGCATGCACATGAATGATTTCAAGGCAAGCGCTTTGATTTGTTTGCTTTACAAGATTTAGCGCTATATAAATTCCATACATTATGATGTTGATAATGATGTAATACCAAGTGTTCTTCCTATGTAATTCCAAGTGTTTTGCCTATGTAATACCAAGTGTTCTTATGTAATCAAGGAACTAAGTGTTTTCCATAATTATATACGTACAAAAGAAGCCAAGTGTTCGTCCTATGTAAACAAGGAACTAAGTATTTCCCATACATAAAAGTTCCAGAACACATGGTTTAGACAATCTAGATGGAAGAATAATTAAGCTTTGTGGTCAAGTTATAGCTGGAACACTGACATACTTGTATAACTTGTGCATAGAGAAAAACAACCTTCCTTCATATTTAAAAAGGCAAAAATCATACCAGTCCACAAATCAGGTGATCCTGCTTGTCCTTCAAATTACAGACCAATTTCAATTCTGTCTGTCTTATCTAAACCCATCGAAAAACATATCCAAAAATCCGTATATTCCTACTTTGTAAACAACAATCTATTAAATGAAGATCAGTCAGGTTTTCGTAAAAACTATTCCTGTCACACAACTCTTACACAAATTACGGACAGTCTCCTACACAATATCAATGAAAATAAATATACAGGCCTTCTTTTTGTTGACTTTGAAAAAGCATTTGATGTAATCAATCATTCCCTATTATTGCATAAACTTCACTTGTATAAACTAACACCAGAAATGATAAATCTTTTGAAAAGCTTTTTGTCGAATAGGCGCAGCTAGTAACTGCAAATAATCAAACATCAAAACTAGTACCTATTAAACATGGAGTACCACAAGGATCAATATTGGGTCCACTTCTATTTTCAATCTATGTAAATGACTTACCCCAATTTCTAGAATGTAGCTGTGAAATGTTTGCTGATGACACATCCCTCTATTGTAGTGATTCTGACCCCCACAGACTTACAATCAAACTTCAAAACAGTATTGACAGATTGGTTAATTGGACTCAGCTAAACCATATGTCCCTAAATACACGAAAAACTAAGTGTATGTATGTACTAGCAAGACAAAAGAGACAAAAAATGAAAGATAAATTCCAACCTCTGTTGATAGGTAAAAGAGTAATTGAAGAAGTTGACTCCACAGAATTCTGGGTGTAATTATTGACAAAAATCTTACTTGGACTGACCATGTGATGGCGCTAGGAAAACGTCTAGCTTACAAGCTACTTCAGTTATCAAAAATAAAACATTTTCTGAATAACCACTCTCGCAAACTCTTTTTTTGCGGCCATATTTGCCCTATAGTTGACTATGCTTCATCTCTTTGGGACAGCTGCAGTGATACAAATTTAAAATTGATTCATTGATTATATAAAAGAGCACTAAAACTTGTTCTACTAAAATCAAGCTCCTTAACCATCAATGATTATAAGCAAACAAATATCCTAACCTTCAAAAACAGACTTTATCTAAATAAAGCTCTATTTGTCCAGAAAGTTGTCAATGGAAATGCCCCTCCAAAGATCACCAATAGCTTCAAAATCAATGAACACAGACATAATCATCTACTAACATTTCCGAGACAAAGAAATAATCTTTACAAAACAAGCTTCTTGTACTCAGGTAGTGATTTATGGAACAAGCTCCCAAAACGCTTAAAATGTATCCAAAAAAAAATCAGTTCAAGACACAGCTAAAAAGCCATCTAATGCATGAATGCCTAGGAATTGACTAATAAGGCAAATCAACCATGACTAATACGGCAAAATCAACCATACTTACATATTAGCACTAATGGCATTCCTTAAAAAAAATTTTTTTTAATTCAAGTATGTCTTACTGTGACTAGAAATTCTAGTCACACGCTGTATATGTGTGGAGGGAGGGGGAGGCAGGAAAGAGGCACACTAATTATGCAAAGAAGTAAGAGTAATCTATACTAGCTAGTAAATAATCTACAAATGTTAAAACAAGTGGAAAGGAGGAAACAAAATTTTAATCTTTTTATGGTAAAGGTCAGGTCAGTCAGAGAAGTTCTCTGTTACTGCTACTGATATCCATGTAACCCAGTACAACCTGTCGCATGTGGGGGAGGAAACCCCAATAGAAAAAAACAAAACAAATGGAGACTTGGAGAGGAGATTGGCGCCACCAAGGAATATCCTAAGCCCACAGAAAAGACATGAAAGACAAATGCAAAGCCAATATGATACCAGATCGGTCGAGGCCCGGGTTACCAACGACCGCGCTTTCCATTGATCAACACCAGGGTGGAAGTGACAAGTCAGCTATGGTGTTAAAACATTACTTAGCTCCCTAGAGAACAGATCACCTTTGGTACATGGACGTCCGTACACTCTACCAGTGCGGAAAATCAAAGGGAACTAGAGTATGAGCTTAGCCGCTATAAATGGGACATTATTGGACTAGGAGAAGTGAAATGGACAGGATTTGGTAAGACAATGACTGAAGAAGGCAACAAGATTTGGTACAGTGGTCAAGAGAAACATCACCAACAGGGGAGTGGCATTTATTGTCAGAAAGGTTTAGTGGGGTGCATTATCAGCTGTACACCGGCTTCCAGCAGGATTATCAGCATCCGGGTGTCGGCCAAGCCAAGAACATCACCATCATAAAAATTCTATGCACCATCATCTGCCCAATGCAGATGAAGAAGTAGAAGAATTTTACGAATTCTTGAAGAGACCATTATGAAGTACTCAAGAAAGACATCATCATCATTCAAGGGGTTTTTTAACGCCAAAGTAGGTCCTGACTCTTACAACCAAGGGGCCGGAACAGTTGGTCAGTTTGGAAACTGGAGAGGACCAACGAAGGGGGGGACTACGTCTGCTGGAGTTTGCCTGCACCCCAGACTTACCATTGCCAATACCCTCTTTCCCCACAACAGTCAAGGAGGACAACCTGGCATGCGCCAAACGGCAAGATCCTTAACCAAATAGTTTTATTTTTAACACCACGGCGCTTCAAATCCAGCATCAACAGACCCAGAACAAGAAACCTACCCTGGAGCTGAATTTGGCAGCGACCACAACTATGTGCTGCTGGTATTCAAAATGAAGCTGAAGAAAAACAAACAGCCTGCAAACCCACGTATCAAATTTGACGTGGACAAACTGAAAGATCCAGATGTCGAGGAGATCTTCCAAGCTAAACTTGGCGGACGTTTTGCGGCATTAACCCTCCTGGACAATGACATCAATGACCTCACCAACAACTTTAATGAGGCAGTCCGAGAAACAGCAGAGGAGGTACTCGGTCGTCAGAGGAATAAACACCAGCCATGGACTACCAATGACATCTTGGACCTCTGCGATACAAGAAGAGCACTGAAACCAACCAGGTCTTCCCACCCTAAAGAATACCGGGAGGCCAAAAATCTTGTGAAGAAGTCAAAGTTAAGGCCCGAGAGAAGTGCATCAGTGATCAATGTGATGAAATCGAAAAAAGCAATGAAAGTGGGCAACGTAAAAAGGCATTTTGACACCCTGAAGAAACTCACAAAACCACTTCAAACCAAATCATCAGTCATTGAAGACAGCTCCGGGGAAAACCCCCTCACAGAAAGCTCAGCTGCATTGAACAGGTGGTCTGAGTATTGTCAAGAACTATACAACTACCCAATCCAACCTGACAAGAGCATAATAGAAGAGGAAGCAGCAACATCAAGAGTACCCTCACCATTACCTATACTGAGGGAAGAAGTGGAAGAAGCCATCCGCAGTTTACCGTAGGAAAGTCCCCAGGAGCAGGCACATACAGCAGAGGCTGCTCAAGTGGTGGCGAAAACAGTCATCACAAATGTTACAGCAAACTTCAGAAGATTTGGGAGACAAAAACAGTGGGCCCAAAAGAATGGACACAATCCACTCATCATACCTCTGCCCAAAAAGGGGAATTTACGCCAATGCCCAAAACTATAGAACAATCAGCCTCATCAGCCACGCCAGCAAGATCATGCTCAAAGTTATTTTGAATCGACTCAAGAAGGAGGCAGAAGAACCCTTGCAGAGGAACAAGCTTTGGGGTTTAGGGCAGGCAGGAGCACAATCAAACAGATTTTTAACTGCCCCCATCCTGATGGAAAAACATCTTCAACATCAGAGAGACCCGTTCCACAACTTCATCGACTTCAAGAAGGCTTTCGACAGAGTATGGGCACGGGAAAGGGCCCGTGGCAGGTCCTCAGAATGTTTGGGGATTGAAGAAGGACTAGTGCAAACCCTCAAGCACTATACAACACCGCAGCAGTGCAGTCCTTCTGAACAATCAGGTCGGGGACTACTTCAAAACCACAGTTGGGGTCCGACAAGGATGCCTGTTATCTCTAGTCCTGTTTAATCTGTTCTTGGAAAACATTATGAGAGAGACCCTCCATGACTTCCACTCTACCATCTCCATTGGCGGCAGACCCCTCAACAACTTGCGGTTTGCCGATGACATTGACCTCATGGGCGGAAGTAACACAGAGCTGCAAGATCTTACGACCAGATTTGAGAACAGAGCTGGAGCATATGGGATGGAGGTGAGCTCGGAGAAAAGTAAAGTACTTGTGAACAGCACGAGCAACGCCACTGCTAAAATTTACATGAACGGCCAGCAACTGGGAGGTAGACGCTTTTAAATACCTTGGCGCTACACTCACAAAGGACGGGCGATCGACGACAGAAATCAAAGTCAGACTAGCCATGGCAACATCTTCCATGACAAAACTCACCACCATATGGAAAAAGTAAAGAGATCAGTTTCCCAATCAAACTAAAAACTCTACAAAGCCCTAATTCAGACTATCCTGCTGTCGGAAGTGAAACCTGGACATTGATGCTGAAACAGCAAAGCGAATCCAGTCATTTGAAACAAAATGCCATAGAAAACTGCTGGGCATATCCTGGAGAGAACGAAAGACCAATGAATTTGTCAAGAGTCAAATAACATGGCTGGCAGGTCCACAGGAACCCCTTCTCACCATCGTCAAGAAGAAAAAACTGACATGGTTCGGCCACGTCACCCGCCACAACACTCTGCCCAAAACAGTACTGCAGGGAACACTCGAAGGTGGCAGAAAGAGGGGAAGACAGAACAAGTCATGGATGGACAACATCAGAGAATGGACCAGGATGAATGACTCGGCACTACTGCGCAGAGCCGAGGACCGAGATGGATGGAGGAGGCTTACCACGGCATCGTCTTTCGTGTCTCCTCCACGACCGCCAAGGTCACGGGACTGATGATGATGATGGTAGACCTGATAGCTTGATAGTGTGTCCTCTCTCTCTTCTCTCTCTCTCTCTCTCTCTCTCTCTCTCTCTCTCTCTCTCTCTCTCTCTCTCTCTCTCTCTCTCTCTCTCTCTCCTCTCTTCTCTCCTCTCCTTTCCTCTCCTCATGCCCTTAATCTTGTCTAATTCAATAGATTGTATCGTGGATGTTGTTTTTATTGCAGTTAGAGATGAGATTATTAGTACTATTATAAGCGATACTGTTTTAGTTTGATATTGTTTTAGTTTGATAGTCCAGTTGGTTATGGGCTTTTGAATTTTGTATCGTATAGGGGGTCTACTTGTTTGAATAATTGTTTTTTTTAATTATTAATTTTCTATTTGATTGAATGTGTTTTTCCCCTTCCCCCTTGATACTCCTCCCCCACCCCCATCCCTTCCAATGCTTTTCTGTTATCATCGTTATGTTGTTGTCTCAAGGTGATGGGGATTATTTGTTATATTGTTGTCTCATGGTGATGGGTGATTGTTGTTATTATTGTATCTCTAGTATAATAATCATTATTATTGTCTTATTTGACTTCTCTTGCTTGTTTGATAGTTATCGTGTGAATATATTATTTTTAAAAAGCGCTATTTGAAGAGTATGAGCGCATAAAAAGCACACGTTTGCTGGGTGGAGGAGGAGAGGAGGGAGGTCATTGAAGGCAATATTGTCAGTAATGAGCAACGTATGCCTAGTTTTTTCTAATGTTTTGTTCCTGTACCCTTTTATTATCTAAAGTATAAATGTGTAAGAATGGATGAAACAGTAGGTTAAGTAATTTGTTTGTCCTGACGTTTTATGATTTTCCTTTTTTTAATTCTTAAAACATTTTCTATTAAAATGTGTATGTGGACGTGAGCGCGCACGCGCGCAGGTGTGTATGAGTATGTATGTGCGTGTATATGTATATGTGGTAATTTGTATTTTCAATGTAGTACCATATCGATTTTCCTTTTTTTTACTGGTTTAATTTAATGGTAAATGATGCAATAATGTAGTATCTAAGTATAATCATTAAGAAATTTGTTCTTAGATAGATGGCTTGATGAAAAAAAGCAAATGCATTGCTTATTCAATGTACCATCTGGAAATAAAATTTTGACTTGACTTGACTTACATATGTAATAAAGGAACCAAGTGTTCTTCCTATGTGTCATATGCATAATGTTTGGGATAGGCACATGATGCACAAGAAGTTTTGGCGTGCACATTTGTTTAGTTGAAAAATGGCCAAGCTTATTATCAAGTTATTACAAATATTTGTCTGAGTGAAGATTATGGCCTTAACGGTCGTGGTTGTATAATACAGAGGTGATTGGATTACCTCTCACAAGTTGGAATGGCCTGTTTCCTCTCATCACTGCTGGGGGGGGGGGGGGGGGGGGATGGGAGTGATTGGCTAGACAAAGTACATGGTACTGACCCTAATTATTGTGGTAAAGTCAAAACAAGACTTCAACACTTTTGGCTTTGGCTTGAGCAGGTCTGGGACCTGAGGATTGAATACTCCCACCACCAAGCTGGGACTGAGAGGTCATACGTTACAATTTTGTCATTGGAAATACACTGAAACTGGAAGTGGTCAAGTTTAACTTATGAAGAAAACTAAGGAAAGAAATAAGAAGTGAAACAAGAAAAAAAACAAAAGAAGAATACATACATACATAGATACGTCTTCTTCTTCTTCCTTTTTGTCATGTTTCTCCCAGGGGAGGTTTGACATTGATGAGCCTTCTCCATCTCTCTCTGTTTTGAGCTTCCTCCTTATTTATGCCCCTTTCTCTAAGATCATCTGCAATACAGGCAGCCCTGGTTTTGCTAGGTCTTCCCTTTGGTCTCTTTCCATCCACTACGAAGTTCACTGCTCTTTTTATGATGTGGTGGTCTGCTTTCCGTTGAACGTGCCCAAACCAGCACAGTCTATTGCTACTAGCTACAGATTTACATACATAGATAGATAAATAAATAAAATGAAGTGGTAAAAGAAGAAAAAAAACTATGGATGGAAATAAGAGATGATTATGAAGGAAAGTATATCTGATAAAACAATAGGGTGACCTTCAAGGAATGGACCCTCATCGGAAGTACAGGGTGATTACAAAATGGAGTACAAAATGAATTTAATTCTCCGGTTTCCTGTTGTCTTGTCACAGGATCATGGGCTAATTCATTTCCCGATGAATACTTTAACGTGGGTAACCTATGACCCAGACGTAGCTGCAAGATTACTGAACCTTCTGCAGTAGTAGCGGAGGAAGATGCTCACTGGAAGAAGAGAGAACATTTCGCCTAACGCGTTTCCCCCAGGTATGTTTACCAGGTGCTGGCCAAGCCTCTGAAGGATGCAGGGGGCTGGCTGTTACAGGACTTTGGAAAGTATTCTTTGGTGATGATCACCGATTGAAATTAACAAACACTGGTGAAAGTATCCACTCAAGCTTGTATTGTGATGTGATAGATTGATGTGTTCTATCCCGTACTAAAGTAATCCTGAAATAATTATAGTCAATACATAAATAAATCCCTATATAGACGGAGAGGGAACATGAGCGTTGTGTGGCCTCTGGCTGAGTGCAGTGATAGCCTGAGCGTGCTGGAGTTTGCTGTGAGTCAGTGTATATGAGCACTGCTGCGTAAAACTGGTAGCATGACACTATTTAACACCAAGTGTTCTTCCTATGTAATAAAGGAACCAATTGTTCTTCCTATATAATACCAAGTGCTCTTCATATGTAATAATCATAATAAATGGAATTTATATAGCGCTATATTTTGCAGAGAAAAATCAAAGCGCTTGCACTCAACTCATTTTTACACAGTCATACAACCAGTAACAATGCATAGGCATGCACGCACGCATGCTCACACGCATGCACACACGCATGCTCACACGCATGCACACACGCAGGTCCAGCACCCTGGCAGGGCGATAGAATCTTGGCTGTTGAAGGCAGGGAAAAGTTATGAGATGAAGCAGGAGAGGAAAATCTTAGGTTTGAAACAAATATGTCTTGAGACTGGATTTAAAAGTGTCATGGGAAGGCTTTTGGTGGAGAGAGAGGGAGGTCATTCCAAATCGATGGACCAGAAACAGAGAAAGAGCGACGGCCGACAGTGGATTGGTTGAACCTAGGTATTTGTAAGAACAAGGTATCTGCAGCAGAGCAAAGGGAACGAGAAGGAGTGTACAAGTGGAGACATTCACAGAGGTAGGCCGGTGCTGTTTTGTGGAGACATTTGTAACAGAGGGTACTGATCTTATAGTTTACTCTCTGTGGCACAGGCAGCCAGTGGAGAGATCGCAAGAGAGGGGTAATGTGCTCAGAATTTTCTTTCTGAGGACTAGTCGAGCTGCAGAGTTTTGTACACGTTGAAGGGAGTGGATAGATGTTGCTGGCAGACCAGCCAAGAGAATTACAATAGTCTAGATGTGAAAGAATGAGACATAACAAGTTTGGATGTTGCATAATAAAGGAACCAAGTGTTCTTCCTATGTAATAAAGGAACAAGTGTTCTTCATAATTATGTGATACCAAGTGCTCTTCCTATGTAATAAAGGAGCCAAGTGTTCTTCATATGTAATACCAAGCATTCTTCTTATCTAATAAAGGAACCAAGTGTTCTTCATATGCAATACCAAGTGTTCTTCCTATGTAATATCAAGTGTTCTTCCTGTGTAATAAAGGAACCAAGTGTTCTTCATATGCAATACCAAGTGTTCTTCCTATGTAATATCAAGTGTTCTTCCTATGTAATAAAGGAACCAAGTGTTCTTCCTATGTATTAAAGGAACCAAGTGTTCTTCCTGTGTAATAAAGGAACCAAGTGTTCTTCCTATGTAATACCAAGTATTCTTCCTATGTAATAAAGGAACCAAGTGTTCTTCCTATGTAATGAAGGAACCAAGTGTTCTTCCTATGTAATAAAGCAACCAAGTGTTCTTCCTATGTAATACCAAGTGTTCTTCCTATGTAATAAAGGAACCAAGTGTTCTTCCTATGTAATAAAGGAACCAAGTGTTCTTCCTATGTAATAAAGGAACCAAGTGTTCTTCCTATGTAATAAAGGAACCAAGTCTTCTTCCTATGTAATAAAGAAACCAAGTGTTCTTCCTATGTAATAAAGGAACCAAGTGTTCTTCCTATGTAATAAAGGAACCAAGTGTTCTTCCTATGTAATAAAGGAACCAAGTGTTCTTCCTATGTAATAAAGCAGCCAAGTGTTCATCCTATGTAATAAAGGAACCAAGTGTTCTTCCTATGTAATAAAGGAACCAAGTGTTCTTCCTATGTAATGAAGGAACCTGCTTCACCAGAATGACATGCTCTACAGTACATGTATACCTTTATTCAATTTTTAAAAAAAGATATACTGCTTTGTTGTCAATTTTTATCTTTTCACAACAACAAAACCCCTAAAAACCCACACATTCAGATATGAGATCGTGGTGATCAGTCACTTTTACTTATCACCAAACGTTTTATATGCTTGGAATATATCACTTGAAAAGTGTTGAAACTCGTTTTTTTAATGGGTAAAGCATAACCATAATTGTTCATGTTTTATACAATCAGTCACAGCTCTTCTATCACAGACTTTCATTTATGGTTTTAAAAAAAGGTAAAGGTGTCCCATAACCTATAAGGTCAAAGGGGAACGAGGCATCAGAGACCTCACTTCTCTAGGAGCCAGCATATTGAGGGCGGCGCCCGTCTCCTCTCCCTCGCTGCTTTGCCTTTCCTGACCCTAAAGAGGCAGATACCCATTTACAGCTGGGTGAACTGGGGGACTGTAATGAAGCCAAGACACACAAACGTCACCCATCCAACTGGTAACGTCGCTCGACACTGCTTAACATTGGCTGGGGCAAAGCGAGTGCTCCGACCACTGAGCTATCCCATCCCCTTTATTTATGGTTCCTAAAATGTAATTTCCTCATAAATCCAAGTGATCTTTAGGGCCACAGCAGTGTGTTTGACAGATGGTCTCCCTCATCCCCCATTGTTGACACTTTTCACAGTCGATATTCTATCCTGTCTGTGGTACCATATGTACTGAACACCTGACTTT